>JAWMRA010000113.1:81997847-82172982 GCA_035584735.1 Pseudotriccus pelzelni | reverse complement strand
AAAGAAAAAGAAAAAGAAAAAGAAAAAGAAAAAGAAAAAGAAAAAGAAAAAGAAAAAGAAAAAGAAAAAGAAAAAGGTGGTATCATCTTCTTAGAAATAATAAGCAATAAACCCAGTCAGGATATCCACTCACTTAGGGGAAGCTCAGTTTCAAGAGATGAAACTTATGGGCTGTTTCTTCAGCAGGTTTGCTGTGTGTGGCTCTGCAGTCATTTAATGTTGCTGCACATTACTCCACAGTTGTTTCATTTCACCTACTGAACTGATTGCAATTCAAGATGGAAGGAAGAAAAATGCACCTGTGTCTGCAGTGACTACAGAACTGATTCCACGTCCCTGACAAAAATGTATTGCATAAAATACACAGCTTTTTAAGAGAGCAACTAAGTTTGGTTATTCATGAAGGCAGGCTGAGATTATGACATGACGGGCTTAGCAGGTGAGCAAATTTACAGAATTCTGTAATATTTCATGAAAACTGCCTCTTTGGAAACACTTTCTGCGGTGTAAATCCCGTTTCTTAGAAAAGCAAGAGCTTGCCCTAAGCAAATGAGTTGACTTACTGTGAGACAGCTAAAGGAAAAGAATAAGCTCATTGAAATCTCCACAGCGAGAAGCTCTAAGGGAAGGGACTTATACAGGGGTGTTTGCACAGTGCCTGGTACAATGGGTCCTAACCTGGTCATGCCCTTTGATTGCTGTTGCAGAGCAAACATTCAACAACAAAGAACTAGCAAGTAATGCTAAGGTCAAGCTCAGCTACCAAACCTGCACGTATGTTCCCTGAATCTCTTCTCAAGTACCGAGGCAGCTGCTACAGCTGCACTCAAAGGCTGGCTAAAGCCAAAGGAAAAATCTATCATCCCCACCATCTTCTGCTCAGGTGTCTGGTGCATTGGCCAGAATTTCATCATTCATCAGATGCTTCCTGTCCCCCATGGATGTCTAAACTACTGCGAGAGAGCATTTTTGTGATGATGAAAAATCATTATTCTATGGGAAAGACTCTCACTCAAATGTATTCAGACACCAGTGATGGAACTTTTGGCAGTGGACAGCATCTACTGGGCACCTTTCTGCTATGGAGAATATCCTCTGAACAGTCAAAAAGCACAGTATAAAGAGCACTTCCATTTGCATTGGTCAGTAATGTTTACCAATAAGAACTAAACTGCAAGTAATGCACCAAATGATCTGTGGCAACTATGTCTGCCCACAAAACAAATGTATCGTGTTCAATGTTGAACCAATACTGTGTGCATTTCATGGAAAGACTGACAGTAGTTCCTCACCAGCACCTGAAGCCCTTTTTTCTCTATTTTTAGGTTATCTTTGGGATCACCACCAGTCCAGCCTTGCAGAAGTTCTCCTGCCTAGTGCATTGTCTTCATAAGAGTGATGGCAATAGCCTGATCCAAGGCAGACACTGTAATCATCATTTGCATATAAAATACAGATAATCTTCCTGGGGACACAGGCTGATGGGTGATAAGGTGTGTCTGTAAAACCCTGGTGACAAACAGGCGGTTGTCTGGGTTTGGGTTTAGGTGAAAACTGGTTAGTTCCAAGTTCTTGGAACTTCTATGACTTTTTAGTAACTTTATGAAATGTGGCATATGTAAAAAGCTATGGTGCTGCTCCCAAAGCATCTAGCACACAGCACAAATAACTCTTCATGAACCCACAGGGGTCCATGACTTCAGTGAAAACAGTCAAGGATGTGTTCGGCAGACTAGAAAAATCCCTCCTTGAATATTTGACATTAATAGTGACAGAGGGTTGGGAAGAATTGAAAAGCATGTTGGAAAGCTAAATCTACAGAAAACATGCTATTCAATTTTACAGTTCCATAAAAAATGCAAAAGAGCTGTTTCACAGCTGGGGAGAAGGAAGCTCAGCCTCTTGGTTTCACTTCCTCCACTGGCTGACATTTATAGGATTTCACTTATAAACAGCACTTACATAAATCAGTCAAGTCACAGTTCACACTGCTATCTCAAAGCAGACAACGATCATGTATTTGTTGCTTCCTAAATTACAAAGCCTGAGGTGAGGAACAAGAGACGTACGTGCTTCTTCAGTGGGTAATTTAGCCTAAAGCCCAGTGCCTGGTTTGCTAAGACTGTGAACAGCCTGCCGAAGTCCAAATAAAAGCCTTCAAGATGAGGAAAATCTTCACTTACTAGTTTGCAAACTGACATTTTTAGTAAGTACCTTGCAGTGCATTTTCTCCCTGATTGAATCATAATTGTTATTTTGCTAAATTTTGAATTAATTCAACTCTTATTCTGCACTTGAGATGTCCAAGTGATTTTTTCTACAAGCCTATATGAGTAATTCCCTCTGTCATGAAGAACTGCTAGTGGACAACTTGGATTGGAGTATTTCTGAAGAGCATTTCACAGGACACCCAGAATCCCTGGTTACACAGAGATATTCCACTTCTCTTGCTGAATCTTAGCTAATGACCCATCTAGCACCAACCTTGCATCAGTGGCTCTCAAACACCAGTGACTAGCAGGAGAGCATGTGGTGCTGGTCTCTCCGCGTCTGCTGCAAGAATCAGGATGAGAAGGCAGCAGAGAAGTAAGCACAGAACATCAATGCAGAAGTGAAAGTAAGAGAAATTACTCAAGAACAAAAGAATAAAAACCAAAAAGACTGTAGCTTTACCTTTTCATCAAAGCATGAGTTAAATTAAGATTGGTTGCAGTTACAGAAAGTTTTTCTTGCAATTACTTTTCCACATTAGAATGTACTGCAGAACTCCATGGATGTCTTGTATTGAGAGAATATGCCAAGGAAGGGAGTCACAGTAAAAATGAAGGCTATGCAGTCATTGCAGACATACAAATCCTCTTTGAACACACATTCACTAAGGAACACGTTCCCCTGAAGAAAATTATCGCAGAGCCATGTACATCTCCCTCAGGAATGCCTGCCAGGAAGGCACCTCTCATCACCTTTGTTCAAACTGCAGAGAAGTAACCAGATACACACACTGACAAGGATGAGCTGGATGTCTCCAAAGCATATTCATTGTCTACTGTCTTCAGCTGTGACTTTAGAAGTGACTCCATTCTACACCCTTCAAGCGAGGAACTTTAGAGAAGAAACCCTGTGTGGGTTGGATACAGAGAGTTTCGCTTTTTAAAGGTGCTGGCTGTTCTGGATGTCTCTTTTTTCAGGAAGAAAAACTTAACTCAGGAGAGTTGTCCACCCAGAACAGTTGTCCACCCCCAAGTCAAACAGGAGGAAAAGTGTGTTTAAGAACACCATTATCTTGAAAAGCAGCAATTTATGAAGTCAAAGCCATTATGGGAATCATAGGGATGTTTTTACCAAGGAGAATACCCATGTTTCACACACAATACTTAGATGCGTACATAGAACATAGTTTTTTTGCCCAAACAATGCAAAATGAAAACTTTCTGGCATGTACTGGCATTGCACATCTTAGTGCAACAGCCATGTGAAATGGTGGAATTGTGCATCTACAAAACAAACACTCCAGACAGCCTAAGGCTAGTAAGTGTTTTGGAGATGAGTCTGTTCGTCACATATTATCAGGCCTTTGAAGGGTGAGTGTTTCTAAGTATTTTGAAGTAAAGATTTTGATTTTGTGCTCTTGATCCTTACATGCAGACTAGAGCCCCACTGCAGAGCTGCTTCTGACACGCATCTATAGAGATTCAGGTAATTGTTGCAAAACTACACAGCTTCAATGCAACTGTTTAAAAGACATGTAGATGTGGCACTTAGAGACATAGTTTAGTGGTGGACTTGTCACTGCTGGGTAAAAGTCTGAACCTGATGATCTGAAAGGCCTTTCCAACCTAAATGATTCTACTATTCTATGAAAACTAGAAACTCAGCCTCATTCCTGCATAAAGGGGTTCCCGGGGAATTTTTTAAATAAAATAAAATAAAAATGTGCTGCTGCAACCAAGAAAAACTTCTCTTATCTCATGTTACTTATCTTGACAAGAGACAGCTTCCCTGATCAGCCTCATTTTAGCAGGGTGAGCAGAAGTTAAAGACTTGAGCCATTTCTCCTCTCCTTCTGGTAACCTATCAGCGAGTGCTCCAGCTTTCCACTGTGGTGGTGTTCAGGTGATTCCCATTCTCACACTTTGCTTCTGTCCTCCCTCTTCTTCAGTCCTGAATGCTTCCTTCCCTCAGAAAAACACAACATCCTAAAGTGACCCATCAGTTGGCTGCATCCTCATCATACTCCTCTTCATCCTACTCCCTGGGAAAGAGGACTCAATGCTCCAGACACTCAACTGGCTCTCAAAAAAATCCCCCAAATTTAAGCAGAGAAACGGGAATTAACTCATTCCAAAGCATAAGAGCATCCATCTGGGCTTAGATTTTGAGAGACAAGCAGAGGCATTTGGATTTAGGTGGTTTCTAATCCCACAGTTTCCATCTGTGTCTTTGGGCAGCTGCCTTTGTCAAACCGCCTAAAACATTTTCTAACTCAGCAAGTTAACAGGAGGAAAGGTTAGGCCACATGCGCCTTCATTTCCTGGCATTAACCTGGGAGAAAGTCGATGCCGTATGCGCAGGGGTGCTGAGAGCAGCCCCCTCTCCTCTTCAAGCTGGCCAGTGGTTCCATCCCATGCCCAGCAGGTTTCAAAGGAGACACTGGGCAGAAGGCACCCAGCAAGGGGGCTGCTCTTGTGCCTGGAAAAACAAGCCGTCCCAGCAGCTTGTTTGTCTGGGTTTTTTTACAGAGGACTACAGGTTCACTCATCATTACAATAAGCATATTCACACTCGCACTGAGCCAGTTTGAGACTTCCAAGACCAGCACCGTGTATGAATGAGCCTAGTAAGAGCTACGTACTGCAGAGTCTAAGTCAATGTTTTTCAAGTTTGGGTCAGTCTGAGGCACCATGGCTGAAAAAGTATTGCAATGAGCATTGTAAATTAATATTTTATATTCCCTTGAAGTGCTTTTTGAGGAAATTAGCCTTCATTACTGAGGCATCTCTCCTGTAAACACAGAAAACAGAAAATACCTCTGCTGACAAGGACAGCATTGTAGGGCAGGGAAGAAGAGTAAACATTGAATGTGATGGGAAGAACTGGGCTGATTCAGCAGCTGAATCAATCAGGCATATGAATCCCTACTCCCCAGCAGCTCCCCAAGCTGCAAGACCTGCAGCCCCCACTACAGATGGCCCCACCTCTCCACCCAGGGAGCAGCACCCCATTGCCCCCCCAGACCTACCAAAATGGTAAGGTGAAGACTTCAGCCCCTATCGAATACATCTCAAGGGCACCAGCACCCCCATATTACTGCCAGCATGGTGGTTTGTGGTGCACAGGTTGCAGGCATCACAAGATCCCGGTCCCAGGATCTAAACTGTGAGGGCAGCATGGGCGTGGAGCTGCCACGGCGCTGTTTTGCTTTTCGTGTTTTGGACCATTTGCACAGCCCAACCAGTGATGGAGTGAGTATTTTTGGCACTGGCTGGGGAGGTTCCTCTGCAGCTGAGTGCAGCCAGCCAAACTTGGCTGGCACAAGGCAGGGCTTTTCAAAACGTTCTGTGCTCCAATCGGAAAGCAGCCGAATGCTACTCTTCTCAGAAAAGTGCTGCCCTTGTCCTTTCTTAATGAAAGCGAACTTGGTATTCAGTAGGAGCAGGCCAGAGCTATTTCAAACACGGAAGACAGCAGACACAAATCAATAGAAAAAAATAACTTCTTTTTATTTACAAAAAAAAATCCAAATATTGGATGCTGTAAACAAAATTCACAATCTGTTCCCTCTAGAGTCTGTTTTCCATCAGCTCTTTTTCTGTCTGTGACAAAGCCTATAGTCAAAATGTTCCAAAAGAGCAATCCAAGGAGCAGTTTGCTGCAACAGGATGCCTTGCAGAAGGCAACAGTTGTAAGGAAATTTGAGGGAAAGCAAATCTGCACAGACTCCTACAGACTGCAGGATCCTGCAGTGCCTTTAGCCAAGCTGTCTTGAAACTTGCAGGCTTTTTTTTTTTTTTTTTTTTTTTACTATTTATTTTGTTAGCAAACCACTATTACAACAGCAAAACAGTACACTGATTTTCATTCTTGGAAGGGAAACTCTGCATAAAGAAAATCATACAAAAGAATATATGCAAATAGGAGCTGAATATGCAAATACAGTTTTTTCTCTTCTGTGCAGTTTTATCCAACACACTTTATTTTCTCAATTTAAAAAAAAGTGACTTTTTTGAATCGGTAGGAGCTTCTGATGTGATGCAAACCAAGCATTTAATAAGAGCTGTTTAGAGGATTTGTGTGAAGGCTTTTGTGCAAGATAAAAAATATTTTAAGTGCAATAAGCGAAACTAGAAAAATATCATCTTTTTGGTCTTCTAATTACCCTTTTATTTTTAGAAGAAATGTTCTTACATTTGGGATGATAGCTATATCTAAGGAAAAAAAAAAAAATCCCGTTTCAAAGCTCTTGGTTGTTTCACGATCATTACATTTAACCAAGTTTAGTGCCTCATTGGTTAGCAGGAAATTCAGCTGTGGCACAAACAGTTTTACTGTAATCAGGTCAATGTCTTTAATCAGTTCAGCTCTTTAAAAGGGGCACTGTCTCCTGTAGCACAAGCTCTAACCTTACAGCTGATTGGATGGGATAGATGAAGTCCACAAAGCAAGAAGGCGGTTGTTAACTTTAAAAGTACCAGTGTGCAGAAGAGGAGGGGAAAAAACCAGTTAAAAAGAAGTCAGACTTTATGGAGTGGAAGGTGTGCAAACCACAGAAATAAGCCAGCTTTGAAAAAGGGTTCTTATATTACTCTTGGCCTGAACTCATGCCTTCTTCCCACCTCTCACACCAGGTACCTTTTAAGCTACCAGTCACAAATAAAACAAAGCTCCACCAGTTCCACCACTTGATCATCAACATATGCAAAACAGATCTGGAATACCTATATAATATATATAAAAACATATTATATATGTATCAAAATGCAAATACCCAAAGGTGCAGTTTAGCTTAGAGCCCCGCTGTATGCACTATAAGGTAACTAGCTGCTGTCAATCAAAAAAAAAACCAAAAACAACACAATAAAATTTGAGCTGAGAGAAATTAATTCAAAACTTTCTTTCAAGCAATGGCAAAAAAAAAAAAGGGTCCTTCAAAGGAAAAATTTGTGTCACTTATTATCAGCATTCTGTGGTTGTGGCACAGCTATAGATTCTCCAACCCTTTTAAAGAGTGGATGACTCATTTATTTGCTGCAAATAGTTGTGGGAGAGAAGACATACCACATTACCAGCTGATCCTATTTCCCCAGCCCTCCCCTTGCTTCCGCTAGCAAGCCGGGAGCAGGAGGCAAGGGGAGCCAGTGGGCCAGGAGCACCCAGCCCAGACCCTCCAAGGGACTGGAGGGAATCTCGCTGGGACAAGAAGCCAGTGGGAGGCTGCAGCCAGCACCAGAGGAAGGGAAGGTGGGGACAAGATCTGCACGTCAATGCTGGGAATGGCCATGAACCAGCTTTTACGTTTCCTGAAGGGCTCACGGGGAAGGTGCTTCAGTAAACAAATCGGGTTCCTATTAAAGTGCCTGCAGAGTGAAAAGTACAAAGCGCGACAAAAATAGATGTACCTTACTCTCTCCATAGGGAAAACACACTGCCAGAACTCGAGTCCTTTCCCTCTCCCTGCCCCTGACTCCAACACCAGACCCTGCCTGGGACCAGATAGGGCACAGCCGGTTTTCCTTCAAAAGCCTGAATTCCCTTTTTTTTCCCCCCCACCCCCAGCAAGAAAAAGCAAAATATCAGAGTCAAGTGTCACTTAGTCATTAGGTTTTTGAAGCCCAACAAAGAATTTAACACCTTCAGAGATGGCACTGAAGTGAAAACAATCACAGAGGTTGGGTTTTTTACCCCCTGCTGATCTTAGGGAGAGGAAATGAAAGTGAATAGTTATTGTTCCAATGTAAAGTGATTTCATTTAAATAAAGTACAGTACTAACATTGTAAATGCAGTGTGACAACCAGATCAAAGATGTTTAATATTTGCATAAAAATATATATATAATATATATATAAAATATAATTTTAAGCAATCGTGCAACACTCTTAAAAAGGGTTCATTTCACATTTGCTAAATTCTAGTGGTCCTGGAATGCATAGTGCATTCTATTAAAAATACTCCTTTAAATATTAACAATTAGTGTTCAAATAACCAACTAATACAATATTCTTTAGCTGTCAGGGGGTTTAAATAAACCTATCTTTGATCCACGTTCCACTGAATTACACATCATGGAGGTATGCAGTCACAACATTAGTGGGTTAAATGTCAAAATGGCATTACAGTACAAAACAGTTAAAAAAATCAGCTAGTCATATGTTTCTCCATCTGTGGAATTATTATGGCTCACAAGCAACCCACTGAATTACTGTAATCCTTGTTCTTGCAACCAAAGACATTATCTGAATCCCACCTCAATCCTGACTGGTTCATTTACTCCAAATTTCTCAGGTGTGGGTTAAAAATTCACTGCAAGGTGCCCACTGTCCTATGACATCCCGTTGCAAACTGGAAAACAAGTAGTACTTTATTTAAACATTCCTTAATTGCTACATTTTCATAGACCACATTAATATATATTGTGTGTGTATATATATAGATATACACTTATAACATGTACATATATACACACACAAACATATTTACACACATACACACACGTACCTAGGATAATAGCACACTGACATAACATTAACTCTATACAGGTACTTGCCAAGAAAAAAAATAGGGCATTTCCTCCACCACTTATTCACAAGCTTATGGGGTTTTTTTGTTTTTAATCCTTGTGTCCCTGATAAAACAAAATGCATGGTTAAACCACAAAACTATATTTTTTTCCCTCACTTCAAATTTTATGAAGGTATCAGGCACTTTTGATTACTATTGGTGTGTACAAATATAGGAACATCTGTCTTTTCTTTTACATATATATATATATAATCTACTGTATTTTCTTTGCTCGGATAACTTATTTGAGAAATCTTTGGTCCTTGAGTATATTCTTTTTGCCACAGCTGGTTTTCCAGCATTCTCACATTTTTAAAATGTGAGGCATGCACACAGCTGGAAATAATGGACTTTGTCATCGTACGTGTTTCTGTTTTTATAACTGTACCAATCCCCTACTGTTCATTTGGAGCAAGCTGTTTCTGGTAAAGCATTCTAGTCAAGCAAGCTATACATTCTACACGGTCAATCCATAGACGGCACTTGCTGCAAGCCCCAAATGCAGTAATTCCAATATACAATTTTATTCAGCTTATCTCTGCCTTATGCCTCTAACTTTTAATTCCTGAATATACATAGAATTGTTTTTTGTGAATTTTTTCTTTTTGTTGCTTTTTTTTTGTTTTGTTTTGGGTTTTTTTTTGTGTGTGTTTTGTTTTCTTTCATCTTCTCCCTTTTGCAGATCCCATTCTAGAGTAAGAATAAAAATAAAAGAAAATAAGGCTTTCCCACCTTCGCTATGCCAAAGCTATGGGAGCAGATATTGCCAACCCATATTGTCATCAAGCATTCCTCCCTCACTTATTTCAGGGGAAGCTGGTTGCTTTTAATGACAGGCCTCTTGTGCTCTGGGGTAGGATCCAATTACTTTGGGGTTCTTTCTCGATCATGCTCCCATTATTTATTAGAAGAACCACAAGCTTTTCCCAAGCTTGAAAACTAGAGCAGATCATCATTGCACAAAACACCCCATTTCAAAGGGACCCGTTGCCCCTTCCTACGTATTAGAAAACGTTCTCCCCACTGGGTCTACTAATTTCGGTCCTTAATTACAGGGCAGCCAAGTAGAGTATGTGTGCTGCTGGCAAGGGAACACCGTCTGAACCTGGGCAATATAGTAATTGCTGAAGTTGGCATCTGCTACGTATGGGGCTGGCTGGTAATAGCAGGTGACATTGGCCACATTGGGGATGATATTTTGCTCAGCTAGGACCCGGATGGCCAGCATGGTGATCAGATTCAGAGTCTGTCTCCTCTCATGTCCCATCAGGCACACTGTGCTCTCGTTCACCACACCGTGAAGGGTCATGAGATAGTCATACTTGCGGTCCTCTAATCCCACAAAGTGGTTCTGCAAGTAGGACTCCAGCTTTCTCTGCTGTTCTCCAATGTCTGAGAAGTCAATGAAAAACCTCGAACACATGTATCTCTGCAGGGACTTAATCTCAGATTCAGAGGCAGCCCTAAAGCCCCTTACCAAAAGGTTGCAGTACTTCAGAAGACCACCTCCTCTGATTTCTTCTGGGTTTCTGGTGGCAATTATCTTGTTGCAGAGGTGATCAAAGGCTTCCTGGAAATCCCCATAGACGCTCTCACCAATGATAGTTGGGTGAAAAGTTTCAGTCATCGGATTCTCTGAGCACTCATAAAATAGCAGCAGGGAGTCCAGCTTGATTTGAAAGGAATCGACACTGAATTCAAACTGCCGCCTCAGAGAGTCCACAAATTTCAGCTCCACATTTTTGCCACTGTTGTTGGACAGGGAGATGAGACTCCATCGGTCTGAATCATTGCATACTTTTACCATTTTCTGCACATAAGCCTCCTATAATTGGAAAGACAAAATGAGCAAATCAAGACAGATGCAAGAAATCTCCCCTTCCCTGCATTTGCTTGTACCCCCAAAGCCTCCCCAGTCCTTGCATTTCATGAAAGATTTCGTGGAGCCTGCAGATACAAACCAGAGAAGAAATGCTTAATGTGAGAGCTCAAAATGCTATCACTGCAAGAGGATGTCAGGGAAGGGTGTTCTGCTGGGACTGTGGCTTACAAGGGAAACATATAGCAACACTGCTTCTTTCAGTCACTTTTAAATACATCTGCACACTAAGCCCATGGCACACATGCCAAATATACCTGCACCCACACGCAAAAGGGCGCTACTACAACCAGATAAAAAAAATCTTATCTGTTCTCACTTCTCTCTCTCCTCCCCACAAAAACAACTTAACAAGTGTTCACTCCCCTCAATTCTTCCAGTGCAGGTTCCAAAAATCTGCCCCATATTAAAAAAAAAAAAAAATCCATCTAAAAATCTGAAAGACATCTGGCATTCAGACTAATCAACTCAAGCAAACTGTCTTCAAGGGGAGGAAATATGTCTCCCCCTTGGGCACTTCGCGCACCCGAATGCATGCCTGACAGACGGGGTTTCCTTCTTGCAGATGTAAAATCCATCTATGCTCCCCCTGCACCCGGGAACCGGTCCGGCACACTGAGCTGCCGCCGAGCCGGGAGAAAGGTTTGCAGCCCCTGGCACACACACGGCCCAGGTAAAACAACCGAAAGAGAGGAAAGGCTAATTAATCCTGAAGAGCCCCGGCCAGGGCGCTTCATTGCAAACTCCTTGATTTTAAGCGCGAGGTGAAAAAATCGTTCAGGGTCCCCCTGGGTCGCGGGATGTGGGGAAGAGCTGCGTCTCTGAGTCCACCCTTCCATCCCCAGTGGGAAGGTGCCCGCTCCCCGCAGGCAGGCGCTCACACTTGCCCACTCCGGGTATCTGGGCACAGGGCAGGTTTACCTTGAGGGTGAGTGGCGTGATCTTCTCCTTATTCACCCCCTCGGGTAAGAAATCCAAGAGGCAGTCCAAGACCACGTCCTTCACAGTCTGAAATTCGGCTTCCCCTTTGAGGTCGGCGCAGAAGATGAGGTCCAAGTCCTTGTAGCCCAAGCCGCTGTCCTGATGGAGGACGTGGCTGGCGGCCGAGCCATTCAGCCGCACGTCGCGCAGGCCGATGCCCTTCTCCTCCAGCCGGCTCCGCACCACCTTGACGATCTGGCGGGGCTGCATGGCCAGCGTGGGGAAGTTGCCGCGGCCGTGGATGGGGATAGTCTCGCTGAGGATGCGGTCCAACCGCTGCACTTGCTCCCAGCTCAGCACGTTGCAGTGCGCGCTCTCGCCGCCGCCCGCGGAACTCCCGCCGGGGCTGCCGCCGGCCTTCTCATCGTCTGCCATGGTGTGCGGCCGCCGCCTCCCCGGGCTGGATCCAGGCACCGCTCCGGCTCCTCGCCGGCCCCTCGGGCCCCCTCTCCCTCCGCGCCTGGCAAAATAGGAGGAAAAGCCAGCGGTCAGCAGCTGCGCGCACCCGGCTCACAAGCTCCGCTCCCCAGCGGCCGTCCCTTCCAGCGGGGAAGCGGGGGACACACCTACTGATTAGACTAAAAAAAAAAAAAAGAGAGGGAAGGGGGGAAGAAAAAGCCCCCCGAAGCCGGGCGGTGCTGCAGGATAGAGGAAGGCGTCCGACCTGCAGAGCCGCTGCTTGCGCCGCTCTCCGCGCCCCCGCCGGGGCAGAGGCCGCCCCGCACCGCCCAAAAGGCCGCCCCGCTCGCTGCCGCCGCAGGCTGCCGCCGTCTCCGGAGCTTTCGTAGTCCTGCCCGGGAAAGGTCCCCAGTAGTTTTTATACGGGGTTTCTCCGCGCTTCCGGGGCTCCGAGTCACGGCGCCCTCGTCCCGCCCCCTCCATCTGCATGGCCGGCCCGGCGGTGCCCCCGGCACGCCCACACCCCGCGCACCCGCGGCCCGCCCGCCCCTCCGCGCCGGCGGAGCGCCCAGCGCCGCCGTCCCGCACCGCCCCGCGCTGGGAAACCCGCGCAGCGCATCGCAGCTTTCCCCGGCACGGCTCCGGGGAGGCAACAAGTGCAACACCCTTCCCTGCCCGCGCAGGGAGTGCGGCCCCTCCCGGTCCCGCCGTGCCCAGATGCGCGCCCAGGGGCACCCAGCTCCGCGCTGATGTCCATTCCCGATTTTTCTCCCCTTGCCTCCCCTGCCCCCTCGACATTCCCGGTCATTCCAGGCGCAGCCAAACTTCATACCAGAGCAACGGAATTTGGCAAAGGCCCCTCTCCAAGCAGATGCCGAGGATCCCGGGCCGTGTGGTTTGCGCTGCTCGGCTCCTGACCGAGATTTCCAGAGCCGCCTGCGGCAGCGCAGAGACACCACGCCGTGCCTGCCCGGCCCCGGCCCGGCCCCCTACCCCGCGCCCGCCCGCCCTTCTCGCCGGCGCGGAGGGGAAAAAGAAATCCCGAAGAGCACGGAGCCGGTGCTTTCCAGGAGAGCATCCTGCCCATAGAGTATACTTGGGTAACTGCGGAGCGGGAAAAATAACGTTTAAGGGAAAAATAATGTTTAAGACATGCATATTATATAAACATAAATATATAGTTTGTTTCAGTTACGTTTTCTTTTGAATAACAATGGATGTACCTGCTTCTTTTTCACCCCTTTAATACATACAGATACATATAGATACTAGTTAAAATACGTATGGATACTATATAGATGTAGTTATTACTTAAAATACAGGCAGATACTATGTAAAACATATAGATACCATTTGAAACAGGCAAAGCGCGCCTACACACACCATCCCGTACGACTCGCACGCAGCAGCACCCGGGGACCCCGGGGCCCGCCACCGCGGTGTAGACAGCGGGTTGCGCGGAGAGATGCGGGGACGGGGGGAGGGATGGGGGTAGAGGGGGAGGAGGACGGCGTTGCGTCACTGCTCGCAGTTTTGTGACGCGCGGCTGGAAAGCAAATGGGGGTGCGCAGAGACGTGACGCGCGGCCTCCTCAACCAGGCACCTCGCCAAAGCGGGCGGGGGGGCGACAGACCCCGACGGGGTTTACTGCCTCATCCCCTCCAATTTTGGTGTCCCCCCTCCATAATCCCCTGCCTTGGGATTGTGTTGGGGGTATGGCGGTGTGTTCCGCTCCTCACGGGGAAACACCTGAGCCGGGCGAGCTGGCGTGGTTTATTCCCCACTCCAAAAAGCAGAGGCGGGGGTCTCGCCGAGCTCGGCGCCCGCCCGGTCGGGGGAGACCCCCGGGCCCGGCCCAGCCGCGGGGCAAGGGCGCCCCCTGCCGGGCGCCGGGCGCTGCCGAGGGGGCGGGCGCAGCCGCGGCCGGAGCGGCGGGGGGTGTTTGTTCTGGGGGCGGCCTCGGCTTTGATTCACTGCCCAGATTCCCTATTGCTTCAGCAGCACATGTCTGCTCCTGACTCTGGAGCAAGCAGGGAGCAGGGGCGACTCCACGCTGTGCCCCCGTCACGCAGCACCGCCGCCCCCTCCCCGTGCCATTCACGGGAAGAAAAAATTAGTTGTAGTGCTCTATGGCAATGCCTGATATGATTAAAAAAAAAAAAAAAAAAAAAAAGAATGAAAAACAAAAAAAAGAAAAAAAAAAGAAAAGGGACCAAAAAAATAGGGCAGGAAGTTTTTAAAATCCGGATGTGCACAAGTGACTGCAGCTTGAGAGCAGTAGTGTCCTGCGTCCACTGGCACGCCGACTGGAGTTTGCTAAGTAACTCCTTAATTTAAAATAAATATTCAAACTAAGAGACCTGCTGGCAAGGGAGCCTTGGCCACTGGCTATTGCTGCTGGGCACAGAGAGCCCCCACTCTCAGCCTGGGTTCAACTGACGGTGCATTCAAAGAGGAGGGTGCCAAGCAATGCCCATCTCCCTGCAGGGAAGAGAAATGCCCGAGTCTCCCCAGACCCAGCCGGGTCACAGCTGAGGCCAGGGGCTTATAGGGTTCCCACGGGGGGGCGGGAGGGGGAGCTGCCTGCCTGCAGCACTGAGGCATCTATGCACTGCCTTCAGTGCATAGTTAGGAAGCTCAGAGAGGTTGAAGCACAACCCCATTCTCAGACTGACATCACTCAGGTGAACCACGGTTCACTAGAGCACACCATTTAAATTTTCAGAAGGAATAACTACGGCCTTATTTATAAGCAAATTATAAATATCAATAATCAGCCAGATTACTGATTTCTAGAGCAAGGGCAAAGGTGACACCTGGAGGCTCATCCCATATTAAGCCAGGACACATCCAGGAAACTGAGACTACTTCCTGGTTGAAAGTAGTGAACATTATATTTCACTTGTGTTTGTCAGCGTATTGCAATGAAATTTTAGCAATATTTCAATTATCACAGAATGTATCAGTGAGTTTACACTGGTTAGTAGGATTTAGTGTGATTTTATACAGACCTTGTTTCGTTTCCCCATGAAGTGCAGGTTTTAACCTCTCAAGTTGCTAATTCTTGCCCACTTAAAAAGAAAAATGGGTAGCAGTTCATCCTGGGGAATACAGATTTGCTAAAGACAAGGTGAATGTGTCTCAGAAGGAAGATCTTTGCACTGCTGGGCTTTGCCAAAGGAGCAAGGCCAGCCAAACACTGCCCTCACCTCACCTTCCATTTTTCAGCGTAACCACCTACTAATCACCTCCTACTCACTTGAAAGAAGAGAGGAAATTGTTTCCAGTTAGAATCTATGCATTTAAACTTTTTCAGTTCAGAAAGGTATGTGGCATATTAATTATCCTGCTCTTTGTATAGATTAACAACTATTTGCATTGATATGCAATTCTTTTCACTTCTCTTCCCCTAATTAACGGACACTAAATTAAGTGTGTTGTTTTGGGTTTTTTTAATAGCTGTCTAAATATAAGGGAAATATATACTCAATTATGAAAGCACAGGTCACTTTAAATCAGTAGAAATCATTCAGAATTTTAGCAAGAAATTCAAATAGAGTATATTACCTTAAAAAAATGCAGAAATATTTGCATGATTTACAGCTGCTGCTAATAAAAGAATTCATTCAGTTCATCAACATGCTCTGTCCCTTTAATAACAAACTTACTTTTGGAAGGAAAAGGTGGGGGGTTTAAAATTATCAGTGTGAGCAGTAATTCTTTAACTGAATTTTGATTCTATTGCTCACACAGATACTGCCCAAGCAACTAGTAGAAACCCAAGATGTGTGATGTGAATCATGTCTTTCTGTATGCCTGCACAATATTTTTCACGTAGTCCCTTTATCTCACCCGTACTCTCAGTCCTGCTCTAGAACAAATGAAATTTAATAGCAATACATATGTTTCTTGTGTATGCATTTGTGTATATTTGCTAATAAAGTCCTCAGTGTGAGATTTAATTCAGCTTGGCCGTGTAACACAGAGCACATTCTTCAGGTGAGTTCTGCTGAATTTAAGAATTTAAGTATTTTATTGACTGAACTACATGTACTGTGACTGTAACGTCATTCCATCTTCCTTCTGCCCAAGACGTGGTGCCTGAAAGAGGAACATGTTCTCTTTGGACAAAAAAAGAACGAGAAACTGTGACTCTTCAGCTGTCTCTATTCTAGGAATTGATGCCCATTTGCTGAGCAGCAGGAGCAAAACTTCCAGTTCAGTTTTTTCCAAGAGGAATTGAGTTCATGTGACACCACTGCTCTGTCAACATAGCCAACATGTGTTACCTACAGACAGTCAGGGGATTCGCTTCTAATCAGCAACAGTGCTTCAGTCCAAAAACTAGTGTTGACTCACCCAGAGGTGTTTGGTTTTGTTAAAAACATAACAAACATCAATATTGCTAGGTATCACTAGGTATTAAAAACATCACTAGGTATTAAAAGCAGCAGCTTTCTGTCTTGGATTGACTTGGCAGAAACAAAAAAGTCTAGGAAGTCCAAAATACACCCTCAGATGTCTGAAAGAAAAATAAAAATCATAATTGTGTAATGAAAAATTTAGTAATATAATTCCTCCTTTCTTTTATTTATTTCTAATCCCTCTATTAAGGACAGTTAATTGGAGACAAATGGCAGGTACCATCACGATGGTTTTCCCTATCTCTTGACAATGTTAAAAATGCATATAGCTGTTCAATATAATAAAAAACAATAATCTGTAGCAAGATGGACATCGAGAGCCACAATTGCCAGGTGGCTGGATATGCAGCGTATCAAGTATGGATAAGCAGGCTGTGCAAGGGGAGCTCTGGGGCCCCTCGGCAGCCCTGGCTGCAGTGGGAGCACTGGCAGTTGCACACAGATATGACAGCCCTGCAACTTCCCACCCAGGCCTGGCACAGCTGCTCTCTCTGTCTCTGTTCAATAGTGCCTTAGCATGGCTGGCGTGGTCTATATCATACAGAGGCCAACAGCAACTAAAACATTAAAAATGAGATCTTGACCTAATTTTTTGTTCTCTGCTTGCTAGAGATGGAAAGACATTGCTGGGCAGCAATCACCGGAAAACTTCTTTATGTTATTCACTGTGTTGCTACACAATTATCTTGTTGGAAACAGCAGCTATATGAGGAAAGAATATTCGTAGCTGTCCTCCACCCAGACAGTATGCAAATGTATCAACTCAGCTCCAGATACAAATTCGTGGAGAGTGTAGGCTGTTGTACCCTTTCACTCCCTCCTCATCACCTCATGTGCAGCTGCTGGCAGGTGCTCTGGGCAGCTGCAGGCTCCATCCCGCTCCCCACACAGTACAGTTGGATGTCTCTTCTCTGCCGGTTGCTACCCCAGACCAGAGAGTGGGGAGATCTCAAAGAGGCATCAGCCAACAGGACAAAAGTTCAGAAAACTTGACTTGGATGGGAAATGCTGAGAATTACTGCAAAGTTATCAGATCCAAACAGAGCCCAGCCTAAGGTGAACCTTGCACCACACATACACATTTCAAAAATTAGTTTAATGAAAACAGCTCACAGTAAATGGAAGTTTGGTAGAAATTACTTGGGGTACCAAAATGTACTGTTATTGACAATAGCACTGAACAAAGTACCTTCAAAATTAACTGTAAGACCTTTGCTTATACCAGACACACTTGTAATCCTTCCCAAAATTTTTTGATTCATATATTTCCTCAGAATTAGTCTGGGCAAAGTTTGAGCATGGGTATAGAAGTAGAGCTGCAAGGCTGGTTTTTTTTATTTGTTTTGTTTTGGGTTTCTTTAACTTGCTTTTTTTTCTCACTAAAGTACTCAAATCTGATTTAATTTTTTTTTCAAGGGCAAAGTAGTCTTCTGATACCTTGCTATTCTATAGTTCATAGTGGTTTATTTCCAAAATTTATTTCCGTGCTTGACATTTGTGATGGAATAATCAATACCAGGAATTACTACTGGAATTAACATTGACTGCTGGAGTAGTCGATACTAAGGTTCTTTGAACAAAATAAAAATTAAAGTTACTAGAAAATGGTATTTCAAAGATAAATAAAATTAGTCTTTGTGCTTTCAAAGTACTACTGTTTTCTTAGTTTTATTTTTCTTCTGCCAGATTTTACTGGAAAGATGTTTTACTCATCCTGGGAAAAATGTCAATGTTTGGTCTAAATACTGTGATGCTTTGAAAAGGTGAAGTTTGAAGGAGGCCAAATTATCAGAATTTTCTGATGAGCCTGACAGTAGCTTTTTTGCAATTCTGCTGAGAACGTGTGTTAAATGAAATAGTAGTATTCAGCATGTGCATTGCTGCAGCAACCACTGGCCAAGTCAAGAGATCAAGGTTTGTCTGTCAAAGGATCTATTCCTGCGTCATCTAGGTAGTTCATAGCCTAAATACACCAGTACATAGCAGTATCTTACATTAGACAAAATCATCAACGTTTGCTCCTGAGTAGGATTTTTCAGAGCTGGAGCTGTAGTCAGACATGGGCGATGGCAAGCCTCTCACCTTCTCCACGCCAGGCCAGCAGCCATTCCACTTACACTGCAAAGCATAAGATGCTGTGCTCCTGGCAAACCCTTTTTATCTACTTCACCTACATAAAAATAGTCATGCTTTTAGTTTCAGTTATGTTTTACACTCAAATACTGTTGTGATTTTGCCCATATTGACCCTTGAGATCTAAGTGTGATAAAAATGAACTATACAAGATCTAGGTATTCCTGGACATATGGCAGCCAAGAATAAGACTTTTCTTTTTCTTACTTTTGTTTGTTTGTTTGTTTGTTAAAAAGACCATATTTTTCACTGTTATGTAGGAGAGTTTAAAGCTTGTGTCTTTCTACCCCCATAAGAAAGACATCCCCTCAATATTTCATGTTTCATGCATTCATAGTTGTGAACGTGACTGGTAGGATTTTATGCTGGTTTTCCTTGTCATGTTTTGTTTACCTTACAATGCATTAAGCTCACATGGGAATACTCCAGTGGATTTCGGCATTCTGTCTTTTATTCAGAAGAGATGGAGAAACTCATCATTTCAGATTTAAACAAGCTGCTTTTGGAAAAACAAACTGCAGCGTGAAAATACACAATGTGAACTAACCAAAATCAGGTTACTATTCATTCAGACAGAATTGGTTTCACAGAGTCAAAGCCTCTAACTAACTAACTAACTAACTAACTAACTAACTAACTAACTAACTAACTAACTAACTAATTTGGTTTCACCTACTACAAAACAAATGTAGTTTTACCAAGTACATTCACTATCAGAATTGTGACTCCTGATGGACTTCAGGGCACCTTTCAGTCTTGATTAAAGCCTATAAATGCTGGAAATTAACTGGTTTACTATTGAAAATATGTTTCATTACCCAATTAATCTCACTGTTAAAAATGGGCATTATGTTTCTAGTCAAAGGGCATATTTGCACAGAGCAAGAGTGTTTGTGTTAAATTTGCTGTACACTGAAATCACATGTATATTCCCGGGGCGCAATTCTTAGCAACTACAAAAAAATGAGATATACAGATTTGGTGCTCCTCCTGTTTAAAACTAGCTGTTGAAGTAATACTGACAAACGTTTGCGTGGAGGCACAATAAGAATTCCTTAGCTGGCGTCTCACACAGCTTTACATCTCACCCAAGACTACTGAAGATGGCAGGCTGCTCTTAAAGAAGGTTGACTATCTCTAACTGTTCCCAGGGAGGCAAAATGTGTTTGTTTAGAGCAAATACATAACCATTACGCACAGTACAGCAGATTTTGGTTATCTAGAGTTGTATGGATGGGTCTTTGGCTTAAAGGCAAAGAAACAAAACTGTTACCCAAAAAATGCAATGTTGTCACTTCACTTTTTTTTTAAAAAATTAATTCTTTCTTCTTTCCCCATCACAGTTGATTCTCAGCTCTCTACATGCCAACAATGGCAGCTGGAGCAAGAACCTGGTCTGGAATCACGCTGCTGTCACAAACAAGAATACGGTGGTGTGTGCCAAAGCATCCACCTACAACACTCCTTTTTTCTTTCATATGTCTACTTTTCATTCATGGGAAACCCTGCTCCTCTGCACCATGCATTGTTTTGGTATGCTAGGTTCAAAGAACAGAACAGTGTAAGAGAAGAGTGTTTAGTCAGAGAATGGAAAAAAATGAACTAGGGAATTTATCAAGTACATTCCACAGCAAAAGCAGGGTATTTTGAAACAAACAGACAAACAAACAAAACGAACCAAACAAAAAGCAAACAAACAATACTTTTTTTTTTTTTTCCCAATTAGAAAGGGGAATATGTCATGGGCGCAAAAAAAAAAATTTTTTTTTAAAAAGCGTTTTTTCCCATGCAAGCTTTTTCCTCCAGGAATGTGAAAATTATACAGTACCTTATGCAGGTTATGTGGCAGTAAGCCCTGCCTCCACATCACCAGGAGGGCAGAGAGCCACCTCTGATGAGGAGAAGACTCCAGTCTGTGCTGCCAGCTCTCTTGCTGAGACCCTGAAGGATCTCAGATGGAATGAGCTGCATCAAGGGCCATTGCCTCTCACAGCTGCAAGTTACCACCAGTCTTTGTGCAATGCAAGCCAGGGACCCTGGGGCTCCAGCCCTTCCTGAACATCACCAGAGCGTCGCCAGCTCTATTTACTGCTGGGAGGGATGGGCAGCTGCACAGCAGCAGCTGCAACCCAGTTTTAGCTCAGAGAGGGATACAAACTCCTGCTGTGCAGGCAAGAGAGTTGTTGCTTTCCTGAGGAGCAGTTGTCAGAGCACAGCAGTCTTCACTGCGCTATGCCACTGGGGCATGCGTTTTGAAGACCTCAGAAATCAGCAAGACCTAGGAGCTGGGAGCCTTTTCCTGACTGGGAAAGGACCAGACCAGCTCCAGCTCCCAGCTCCTGCTGAGTTTGTAGCTCAGCTGCTGCCCCACTGCTCAAGAGGCTCTTCCTCAGAGTAGCAGCTTCAGCTCCTCAGTCCTGCTGAGCTCAGCAGTAGCTCAGCTGAGCTCTGAACCGTAAGCTGGCTTTGTGGATAGATAAAAATAGTAAGGCATGAATAACATTAACACTGAAATAAGGGCAACTGTCACATTTCTGTTCTTTTTTTACTGTGAAGCCCTCACAAGGCTAAAAGGGCAGAGACTAAAAGTCCAAGTGCAAAAACTCTCTTAGCCACAGCCCTCCATGGTCCGTTTAGGTCTGACTTGTTTCTGCACAGGCTCCTTGGGCACACAAACTTTCAGGTGTGGTCTGCTAGGGAATAAGGAGGAGGTACCACATGCAAGCCTAAGCATGTAACCTCAACACACCATTGGGATTGTAGAAAGGATCTGAACTGGGAATGGAACCTTCCTTTCAATCTCTGATGTTCAAATATTCTCTGTCATCTTCTAAAAGAGCTTATCTGAGCCAAAATGCAGAGAACGGTTTGTGAAATTTTGTCCTTTTGCAATAGGGCCCTGAGCTTTCCTCCTACTTATATCCAAACCTAATCTTATCCCAAGCAACAGCCTCAGCTCCTTTGCAGCTCAGACTCCTTCTCAGGTCTTTCCCTGACATTAAGGGATTTCTTGTGGTTGTACCACTACGTATCTGAAATGGCTGTTGTGTGTTACAGTCCTGTGAGGTGACCTGGTAGATGAAAACATAGTGAATGGCATGCTAATATTATTAGTTTATTTCTTGTTCCTCTGCCGAGGAATATTCCAAAATTACTTCCCCCCCCAGGTGTTCTTATTTATCAGCATAACATTTGTTTCATTTGCCATTGCGTTCCAAATATTGCTTTGCCCTAGAGACCTGTTGTGCTAACACAGAGCTTCAGAGAAAGATTTCTATTCCACATGCCAGATGTTGCTATTATTCCTACTAGAATAATGGGGGAAGGACTTTGGCTCTAGATACACAGAATTTTAGAAAGAGGCAATCTGTGCTTTTAGACAGAGGGTCCCACAAACCCCGGATTATTTCTTGAGGTGGTTCTCAGAAGAGGGTTGATTCCAATGCAAGAGGGGTGATTCCCCATCGGTCTCTTCCCAACAATCCCAGTACACTGTTTCGGTAGGAGCCTTGTGTCTCTGGGCAGCCCACTGATGAGGCAACGTCTTATGAAAAGGAAGTTCCTGCGCTAAGTATTTCTCCAGCAATCATCCAACATAGTATTTCACAGCAAGGAAGGAGAGGTGCACAGTCCCTTTTCTTATGATTACATCATACTCTGTGCCCACTTGAGTCAGTTAATACATTTCTGTCTTTCTATGACGTTAAGTGTCTGCTGCATAATTTACAGCACTTTATTGCTTTGAACATTTGCAGCTTAATTGCTGTTACGCAGCAGATGCCCAATAGATGTTGGTATTACCTGCATCCTTCCAGCACTGTCTTAGATTGCATCATCTTTGTAGGTAAACTCGTAACATCTTAAAAGCAGCTGATCCCCTGCAGGCAAAGTGACTTGGTGTTCCTGTTAATCACTTTTAATCACTCATTGCCTTCCTCGCCTAAATTTCAGTCTCCCTGGCCAGAGTTGCCCTGGATGTGCACAGAGACCCTACAAGCCCTATGTAAGGCTGTGCCAGCCCTGTGAAGAGTCAGGGACATGGGCATCCTGCATTGCATCGCTACTGACATCATGGAAAGTCAAACAGGAAGCCCAAAGCCAGGCAGCAGGGCAGGTGAGCAGACAGACAGAGGATAAAGCCCTGAAGCTCAGGAGAGTGGGCTGATCAAAGAGGTGATCACCAGGAATAGAGGAATCCTAGACCTAACTGAAGAAAATACCAAGGCTATTTCTACTTTGATGGGAGCTGCAACTACCCAGTCAGCTATCATCTCTGGCTGCCTCCTCCTGTGTTTTCTCTTCCATGGGTGATGTGCTGGGGGTTGGGAAGGAGGTGCCAGGAGGCTTCTCACAGCACCTCCAGCAGCTATGCTTAGTGGTAGTTGGCTCAAATTGTTTATGTGCTCATATACTAAAAGCGCAGAATTATCATATGCCCTTTAAAAAAACACACTTGGTGAATGCACAAAACTAGGGGTGAACAAAACTGCTGTCT
Source organism: Pseudotriccus pelzelni (assembly GCA_035584735.1). NCBI lineage: Eukaryota > Metazoa > Chordata > Aves > Passeriformes > Tyrannidae > Pseudotriccus > Pseudotriccus pelzelni. Next base: position 82,149,895 of record JAWMRA010000113.1, on the reverse strand, counting down.
GCTAATGACAGTATGAAAGTAGTGGGTCAAAAAAACAGCCAGAAAATTATTTCCCCATTTTTCCTCTAATAAATCATAATACTGAGCTGATTTGTTTCTAAGGAGTTCTGGCATTACTCCAAAGGTCTGCATTTTCCAGAGATGAGCTATCCATTTCCTCTGGTCTTTTTAACATGGCTGCAGCTGAACTTTTAAGCCAGATCATCCCAATTTGCCAGGCATGAGATTATTGCTGGTGTGCAAAATGAGGAAGAGAATTAAAAATAACTATGCCAGTAGCTGTGCAGTCTGTTGGTTTAAGGCTTAGAGGTTTATGTGTCATTTGGAAGTACTTGAGTTCCAGAATAGGCTGTTCAGTAAGTCTCTGTTGTAGGGAGACACACAGTACGGATCTGATTCCTTTGCTTTTCACAGATCAGCTTAGGATATAGAAGCATGAAAAAGCACCTAAACACTCATTTTAGAACTGAATAGGTCAGTGCTTTAACCGGACCTGATGAAAGCCAGTAGCGTACTTGAGTATACTTAGCTCAGCTTAATTTGTCAGGAATCAAATTAATTGTATTATGCATGTGTTAGGCTGTATCATATAATGCAGCATAGCATACGCCTAGTCCTCAAAGGCAGAAATGAGTGACTCCAGCCACACAGAAAAGATGCTGATGACATTTCAAAAAATCAGATTTCCTGATGGTTTATTTATTTTTGCAAAAATACTTTTTTTGAATGTAAGCATTTTTGGATTCTTCCTTTCTATTGCTGAGCAAATGCTGTACATTTAAGTGCAGTTCATAAACCTTCTGTACCCACTAATGAGGAAAACATTTGCAACTCTTAGTCATAGGCCAGACAAAGAACAGTCACCCAGTAGCCAAGGCAGTTCATGTATCCAAGATCCTCTTATTCCTCACCTCTTTTTCTGGTGTACATATTTTAATTCCTGCATAAAGAAATTGAACTTTCTATACTCTTTCAATGTAAATTTAGTGCAGGAGATTTGCTTCACATATCTCTTGTGCTGTTGAAAAGAGGTTCTTTAAACTAGTTTTGGACACTTTATTACCTTTTGTTTTTAATCATACCTCATAAGGCCTGGGCCCGATGTGCTTGGAGCCCATGGTAACCCTTCAGCAGGTAGTGGTCCTTTAGAGGGGAAATGAGGAATGTTTAGCTATTAAAAACAGTTTTTAGTGGAGCTGATGTCTTAAATTAGTTATTTAATAATAGCCCCTTCTTTTCCTCTTGCTAGCTAACGTACATCTTCTTTTGGTTTCTGAAATGTCCAGAGTGTTAAAACTAAACTTCCTCCTTGCCTTGAATAATACAAATGCAGCAGTCACCCCTAAACATCTGGCAATTACACCTGAAATATTCACCAAGGATTTGCTATTCTGATTCTAAGGAGAGGGAAAAACCATAAGTGGTTGGGTTTTTTGTTAGTATCCAATGGACAAAAATACTTCAGTGACCTTAGGAGAAGACACAGGATTTCATAATCTTTCTGTGTAGATGATTTTACTTCTAATTATTTAGTTTTTATAGGCTTCCCCCAACCCTGTTCCTCCTCAACTTGAGCAGAATGAACACACATCTTTACAGCCCCTGCCTGTTCCAGCCAGCATCCTGGAAGTGACATCTGCCCAACCTATTTTCAAAACCAGGTACTGTAGCTGAAGTATCCAGACACTGCTGGTGCCAGGGCCCTGGCAGCTCTAGCCAGAAAAGCACCCTGGATGGGTGACACAGCATCTATATGAGCGGGTTATTTCAAGCAGCTCGGGCAAAAATACATCCATTGTTCAACAGTCCCCAGAGCAGCTAATCTTGTTTCTCTGTGCCAACAGCTGTCCTATTAATTGTGTATTTTTCATAGACGTAGTTCCGCAAATTCCATGTGATACATACAGATCAGTAAAAATAAAGTCATTTATAAACACCTCTTCAGCTTCTCTGCCCTGCTCCCAGGATATGCCTGTTGGTAGGGTGAACCCTGCCTGTCATAGACAAACAATAAAGCATTGAAAGGCATAATGATGGTGAGCAGTTAAAGGCAAAATAAAAGGGAAAAATAATAAATGAAAAGCACCTATAAACCTTTTGGTGCATGTATAGCTCACCCAACATGGACTAGAACCACCAAACACATTTCTGCTACCTAGTTTACAGTTATTGAATGCCCTACCCTGTATGTACTCATGTATATATACCCGTGTATTTTCCACAAGGGCTCATCTTCCATTTCTTTTAACGTAATCCATTGATTTCCAAACTTGACATAGGAAAGGTCTCTCTGGAGCCTCACAATTATAGCAAGTTGTGCAATGTGAGTATCAGCCATTTTGATAGAGACTTACGGCCACACAGCAGGTTCCAGTTCTGGAGGTCTCTGAGGGTGCTGCAGTAAATAAAGGACCGTGTACACAAATACGCCATTGCCTTTGTCTGCCTCTCCCATCTGCAGTCACACCAACTGGGGACTTGGGTTTCTGACAAGACACCTGGACTCTGGCATACCAGAACACAAAGCCTTGCAGGACAGGAAGGTTTGGGGCATGTATAATTTCAAAACTGCCTGGGTGCTGTTATACCTCTGATCATTCATGTCATGGGGAAACACTGAAGAACAAGATGGCACTTGTGTGCTGACCTCTTTCTTTGCTCTTCTGCCTTTCTTCTCGTGTACTGTATGTCAGAGTTGCAAAGGGCTGTCATTCATAAGAGTAATCTGGTGCCAATCCTGTAAAAACTTCCTTTTAACAGAGATAAGATAATTCAGTCTAACAGTTCTTTAACTAAATAGGATTAATTAGCAGGAAGCTGGCTGCTTAATTCACCACTGACCTGTAAAACCTGATAAGAATGAGGTCACTGGACATGACAGAGCTATTTAGGAGTTTAGTTCAAACTCTAATAACAGAAAACTTCAATTAAAGATCAGTCTGATATAATCAAACTCTGGGGTAACAAAATATTACTTATTAAAGAGAGATCTAATCTTTAAAATAGTGTGCTCTGTATACTCAAAAGCCTATTCTTTCCAAAACAAGCAATTGCAACATCTAAGCACAGTCAGTGGACACCAGACTTTGACATTCAAACCAAACCCATCAAGTTTTATATCCTTTCCCTCAAAATTTGTTATATAAAGCTCACTTTTTGCGACCTTAAGAACTCTCGGGGTCTTCACATTATGAGAATCTTTTTTTCATGTTGACTCTTTTGAGCATATCCTGAGTAATTGCCTTGATTAAATGAAACTTGTTTAAGGATCAGAAAAAATAAATAGTGTGCATGTATTTCCATAGCTCCCCAATTTCCCTCCAGCTTCTACCTAAGCTTTCACTATTTTTTTTCTGACAGCATTTTTTTGCAAATGATAGTTTCTATTAGTAGTACACGTGTGCATCTGTATCGTTTTTACCAAAACAATGTTCCTGTTTTCCCCTTGGTCTCCTATTTCTTCCCCAAAATTATGTCCTGTCTTTTCTCCACATTAAGTTAGGAATATCAGGCAGGATTTCAGTTGATTTACCTACTACAGTGTGCACCATTTTTGAAAGAACTTGGTCCAGAACCATTTACAGATCAGAAACACCACCTGAAGGCACTCTCAAAAACTAACTGAACCTGTTTTAAAACCTTGTAGTCCTGTAAAAACCAGACACAACACCTGAGGTAAGGAACTGTCAAAAGAGAAATTATTGATTTTGATGTATTAGGCCAAGTTGTGTTCTGATTCCAAAGCAGAGAGAAGAATGGTTGCACCTTAGCTACCCATCTGGGAGCAAAAAGATTTTCCTCTTTAATTTCCCCCCCCCCCCCCCTTTATTATTCCCTTCCATCTTCAAAGCCTTCATGTAGTAACTGGCTAGTGTCCCACCTTTACTTGCCAAGGAAGTTTGAACATATTCTTTCAGATAGCCAAAAAGGTTGTTATGGTTTGAAAGAAAACATTTCTTCTACCCAGGAGCTCAGCACACCATGTCCCCATTTCTCCAGCCTGCTGCCAATACTGAAAAGTGAGATTACTTTTCAAGTCCACAGCTCAATAACGAACAGTTTTGTGTGTCTTCAACAAAAGATCAGGAATCCAGACCCACTTTTTTATTTAATATGCAGAGCCAGATTCTCAGCTGGTATAAGCTGAAGCCACTCTACTGGTGCGAAGGAAAATATACTGATTAACACCTGCCAAATTTCTGCTCTGAATATTATGTTTGCAGAGTAAATGGCATAAATCATGGAAACTGTACTTAGTTTTTCCATTTCAAGACATTCTTCTTCCAGTTCACTCTGGGAAAACATTGTCTCCCTTAATAAAGTGCTAAAGATTCAATTAAAAAAATGTAGGGCCAAAATGCTTCCAGAAAATTCAAAATATTTCCTAGCACCATTCATCACAACTACCTCCACAGCCACAGAGACAATGGGGTGAATAGTTCCTTGTCTAGAATTTTTCCCTCCTGCCTAGTATTAATATGGCAGAACTGGATGTAGGTGTGAAAGGAGGGATGTATGCACACACACAATGTGCTCCTTCACTTTACCTAGTGCTGTCTTTCTCTCTGACATACAGGGCTCAGGCTACTGGAATTCCCATTAGTTCAATCTGTCCAAATGGCCAGATGATTCATCAGTAGAAAAGGAAAACATTTAAGCTTTGCCTGTCTGTTATTTGTAAAAAGTGTTGTACATAGAAAAAACCCTCCAGATGTTGCTAACTTTCATTGAATTAATCAGTCTTCCAGAATAAAAGTGTAGAAACTACATTTAAACAGGTAATGTCAGGGGTTATTAGAGATGAAAACTAACATTGCTTGTTAGTCTTATATTGAAGTTCATATCTTCAGCAATCTGCTTCTCATGCAACATTTTGGGGTATGGACGGATGCAGCTTTAAAAAAGGAATGCTACTTGGTGGTGTATTCGTAATGCTTTAATTCATATTTTTTTAAAAAAGTAGACGTACAAACCACTGCAACATGCATAGTGAGTAAACAAGTATTCCCATGCTGCCAGAGAAGATAGGGATATGTGCAAAGTGATAGCACAGCTAGTTTACTTTGAACCTTAGATTAAATAAGCATTTTTACCTTTTAATAGATACCTGAGCTGGCAAAATGAGGGGGAAGAAGGCAAGGCAAGAGAAATTTTGAGAAAGACTGTGAATAGTCCTTCCAGTCACTCCTGCCTGCTTTGGACAGGGAAAGAAGGAAGCAAAGACAGAAAGGGATTATCCTCATGTTGCTACAGTCTGTCCATGAGCTGAGAAAACTCTTCCAAAAAGCAGTGTGTTGAAATGAATACACTTCTAGGATTTCTAGTTCCTACACTCATACCTCTCTCATCCTAATAAAAAACCCAAACCCAAACAAACTATCAACTACATGAAGTCTCATCGCTTGAGATTAATCCTCCCCTCCATGCTTCAGTTGCTCAGGCTAGAGCTGGAAAAGGTTTAGTAGCCTTAGAGAAAATCCAGGCTATGCCAGTTGCAAAACCAGTCCTAGCTGAGGGCCAGGAATTTAGAAGCAGCTGGAGTCTGCTGACATGCCTAGTTCAGGCAGTGTCTCGTGTTCAAACTGATTACTTGCCTCCTTCCCCCTGGCATGAGCAGGACTCAAACAGCTCGGAGATTTTGTCAGGTGCCAGCAAGTTCATCCATGATGATCTGAGCCTTGCATGCTGAATTTCTGTTGTCCAGGGCAGGATTGTGGCCCAAGCCACAGCCACGACTGGTAAACTGGATCACCTAATATTGGTGTCCTTCTGCTGGTGTCACCCAGACTACTCAGACACTTATTTTTTCATTCAAACTGAATGAAAAAGGCTCTCCAAAAGCACAGGTCCCCATCCTCCCCCAGCATGGCCCATGCCTCAGAGATGCCCTCTCAATGCCCTGAGAAGGGATATACACCCCAAGCTCCTCCTGGGCACTGTTAGGGCACATATGCAGTAACTAAATATCCAGTGTCCGAAACCTGATGGGAATTTTGGACTTCCATGATGGTTTAGTTTCAGAGACACACACAGCTGTTTGAAGGTCACTGCTCCAGCTCTTTCACATCCATCTCTATTTTTTTACTTTCCTCCTGCCCAGGACACTTTACATTTGTCAGCTCTGTCAGCACCAAGTTTTTATTTTCCCGTTTTGTTCTTGCCCCTTGTTACCCAGTTATCAGTTTTCCTCCTGCCTTTTCTCTGCCCTCATGAAATCAGAAGCCTGGAACTAACATTTATTTCAAAAGTGGTGGTGGAGCCATTAGCTGAAAGCAGATTTTTTTCCAAGCCTTGAACATCTGTCAGCAAACATTGTGGGAGAGTACTTGTTAACATAGCAGGTTGTATGGAAAAACACAGTCATGCCTCTCTCCTCTTCCCACAGTCTTCTTTGGTTTTGATTCACTGGGACTGTCCTTCATCTAAGGCCTATAAAATGGGTAAACAGGGATGGTTATCAAATCAGAATGAGAGGGAACATTTTAGGTAGTAGGCTGTGCAAGAGACTGCAGGCAAAATCCCCACACTGCTCTGGCTAGCTTAAAGGGCAGAAATCAATGCAGCATGCTGCTGCTGTCAAATCTGCAAGTAACCTCATTTATTACTCATCATGTTACCACTTAGGAGAAAATTAATAAAAATAGTAAAAAAAATTAAGTTTCAAAAGAGAAGTCCTGAAAACAGGTGTGTGATGTACTCCTCTGGGCATGTGCTGGTGGCTTGTAGGATCAGTTCTGGCCTGACTCATACGTGAGAAACCCCAGTGGTGAAAGATCATCATAATATACAAACCCTTTAACACATCTGTTGACATATGCCAGTCTTACATGAGCCTTTCATTTAATGGCCTTTTTTAATTAGAGGTACAAGGTGCAAAGAAATAAGCTGCACAAGTTTTATACCCAGGAGAATAACAATCTCATGCGCAGGAGCAGCTCTGGGGTTTAACTGTAAGGTATTTGACTAAGAATAGTTTATTTAACCTCTATGACCTTTCATGAAGGCGCTCTCTGTTCTGCTGCAGCAAAGGAAAAGTAAACATTGTTATTTTATTAAAACTATTTATTTTAGGGTATAAATGACCAGTACCTTCCAGACATCGCTTCTCGCACATACACTCTGAATTTGCACTTGTACAGAAAGTGTTTTGACTTAGAAGAGATATTTCCCCAAAATCCAGGACCACTACACTATGGTAGGTCTAGAGTACTTCATGGAGTACACTGCTCCTCCCCACTTACAGATATGTTGCAAAGCGCACTGAAACCAATGTATGACTTTCTACCCACTCGACTGGGCTTCAGACCAGGATAGCTACACCTTTGTCTCTTTGACTCCCCAGTGAAATTGGCACTAGCCCTACACAAACGTGCAAATTGCCTGATACAGGCTGACTGGAATTTGCATGATCTTGGCTTAGAGCAGTTGCCTTTGCCATGCCAATATTCAGCTTGCTCTGTGTCCTGGTTATGTGAGAAGGGTAGAATCCGAGACCAGAGGGTCCTTTTCCTGAGTTGTAGTTCTCATGTGCTAAGCCCCAGAAGAATGAGATGCAGACACAACGTGCAGGTTGAAGGTCAAAGCTGATCTGCTTTACTGGACAACCTGGTGGGTTTGTAAGGGCAGAAGAGGAGAAGTCTGGGATAGGGATACACCTGGACCTAAGATTGGTCAGGTAACATGACCCACAGGGGAAGAGAAGGGTGGTCCCAAGCCAAGACACGGGGGGATTGGCCAGGGCGGTGATTTCCCAGGTAGCTGCCCTGCAGGGGTCTGCCTGCATCTCTCCAGAGAGAGAGAGAGATGTCCTTGACCACAGGGGAAAGGTCACAACACGGTCTTTCAGACAGAGGATTCAAGCAGGATGTCTTTGGTTTCTTTCCGCTCTCTGAAATCTTCCACAGTCCTGAGCCTAGCCCCAACAGCTCTGTATGCTTAGTTTAGTGGGGGAGTTTGCTGTTGATAGTGTTTTTACTGATGTTTGCTGTCGTAATTCAACAACTGGCTTCCTGAGCTATGAAATGTCTGAACAGAAGAGCTCTAGTATGAATTACTGCTCCTCAGGGGTGCAACCAGGCTTGGGACTGTATGGAGACGGCAATGGGGAAGGAAGGTGGCAGAGAAGGAAGGAGGGGTGTCAGGGAGGGACAGAATATTAATAACCATATTAATTCCACTTCTCACTTAACTGCTTTCTGGACAGTTTTTCTGTAGCTGGAGTTCTGTCATACCAGCAAGGTCCACCCACTTGCACTGCTCTCTGTGTCCCAGTGCCAGAGAAGTGCTAGCATTAGTAGATGACGTATTTGTTTTGCATTGTGTGTGCCATAAATAGCACCAAGACATGTTACCATGTTCCAGGACTGATTTTGTCCACTTGCTGTTGCTGTTGTATGAGGCAAAAAAATTAAAATAACCACAAAAACCGAAGAGGAAGCATGTGACCTTTTAACATAGGCTCCGCCTATGTGCCATCTGCTCTTTAACATAGGCTCTGCCTATGTGCCATCTGCTCCCTTTTTCCTGAGCCAGAAAGCAGCAGTCTTTGACTGGATTTCTGGTTTTGGTGCCAGATTAGACCTGTAGCACTACTGCAGGTGTCCAGGCTGTGCCACTCCATCCCAGATGGAAGTCTGAGCACTTCAGCAGCCAGACTCTGGGGCAGCATGAGCACCTTTGTGCTCTCATCTCTGAGCAACATAATGTTGGTAACTTTTCCATTGACTTTTCTTAGCCTCCACATGTGATGGAGCGGAGTCAAATGCAGACCTTATTTCCCATCCAGGTCATGAATTCGTTCCTTCCTTGGCCCTGTGAGATGCATACATATAAAATTCTGTTACACTATCTGTGTTTCCAAAACTACTTTGGTTTTTGTCTTTGTGGTGAGCTCTCTAGCCAAGGTAACACTTGGTTCCAGACGAGCAGTCCTTCAGCCTCCAGGTAGAGTCGTCCTTGTTGTAAGTGTTCCTAATGAGAGTGAGCAAAGCCCTCTTTTTACACTTGTGTTTCCTCAGTGGGTAGAACAGAAAATGCAGGTTTGATTTTTTTTCTCCAAAGTCTTAATGCCAAATTAAATTCTAGAAAAATTTAAATTTGAAAGACTCTGAAGGGTTAACAAAGCTGCTTTCTTCCATCTTCTCTTTGCCTCCAGAAAGGTGAGACCCAAATTTTTTCATTGGATGCCAGAATCAGTTTTTTTCAGCAGAAATCCTTTGACTGAGTGAAACATGCAACATCAGACAGTTTTCTGCCTGAGAAAAAGTGAATCATTGCTGCCTTCATTGCTCATTCTGTTTATTAAAACTGCTGGGCCAAGATTTATTTTTAATGAATTCTGATTAGTCACAGCCAGTGATTTCACAATTCACGTTAGTAATGTAGGCATTTGTTGCACTGAAAACAGCTCATTTGCTTATTTTCTGGAAGACCTTTCTTTTTCATCTGACTTGAAATTGGTCACACAGACCTCTCTGGGATTTTTCAGGCTAAGTATATTTGTTCCCATGGATAGAGGCCATATGTCAAAACCCTTTATTGTCACCAAAGAAAAAAAATAACTCACTTTTATTCTGCTAAGTCCTTTCCTTTTTTTTATGTTTACTGTGCCTTGACATCCTGCCTCACTAAACCATATCTCATCCTTGTGTTTTCTCCAATATGAATGTGTGTGTAAGGCAAACCACATACTTTACAGATGGGAAAAGATAACATATAAATCAAACTGTATGCCAAAACAGAGACAGTTATAATGAAGGTTGTAGAATAATGTGGCACCATTATATCTTCTTTAAAAAATAAAATTAAAAAAAAAAGAGAGATGCAGTAGAAATCAATGTGCTCAGCCTTTAACAAAAAAAAAAAAAAAAAAAAAACAAGCTAAAATTCTGTAGATGTTTTTTAGTGAAACTGGAGCCTTTGGACTGGCTGTTAAAATGGTAAGCTGTTGCAAAGCAGTGCAGAAGGGTCACACAGCAGGGCTGGGCTGACACAAGTCCAGTGGCTGGCCAGCGGCACTGCAGCCAGTTCCTTCACTTCCTGTCTGTGTTCCCCAGGATCCAGGGGAATGAACCCACTCACTCCAAAGGGTTGTTTAATTTTCTGGAACAGTTTTAAAGAAGCTGCTGGAAGAAGCTTAAACAAAGTATTACAGGAATGGCTTCAGATGAGGCAGAGATCACACTGTGTGGCGCTGGCACCAGATGCCCCTCTGGGTCATGGCTGCAGGTACTGATGAGGCAGCACTGATTGTCCCCAGCTCAAGATGGGTGTCCAGCTACAGGGCTTTGCTCACAGCTCAGGAAGCCCAATCTCAGTACTCTCCTCCACTCTCAGACGGCTATCAAAGAGATATCACTCTTTAAAGAACCAAATTAGACTACAACTCTGCACAAAGCATTGCTTTAAGAGGAGGTTCTTGCCAACCCCCCACTATTTCCTTCCCTTTGCCTCCTCCTGGCATGGTGTAGCCTCAACTTACAAGGGAAACCATGGCAATTGGATCATTCAATGCGACAATGCTTTATCAGTCATTCTCCACACCTTTTTCCCTTATTTACTGTCTCACTGTCTGTGCTGAGGTTGCCTGCGCTGCCAACAGCAGTGGTATAACAAAGGGGGACAGGATTGACACATGGATAATTTTTCTCTTTGTGTACTCAGAGGTTGGATTGTAGCCAAGACACAAATTGGGAGGATGTTGGAAGTTTAAATTCCTCTGTTTCCATCGTTCAGTCAAATACCTGTTTCCATCCCCATACACTCCAGCATTAGTAATATTGACCAGTTAGTAGCGTTGGTATCAACTCGTAATTTGAATAAACTCCAAGAGAATGCAGTCCCAGCCACCCTGTGAGGAGCCTGGCTTAGTCTAGGCCTGAAGCAGTGAATTGTCCCCTCTGTATCTGGGAAGATGGGCAGGAGTAATATTCAGAGCAGAGTGGAATTTCCAGCTTGCTTCTGAACTATGGTCGAGGTTCTTTATTAGTGAGCTGGGTTGCACTCCACCTTCAACGTCTGATCATCATCGCTCTGAGAGGTGCAGAAACATGGACTCCTATGGTGAAATCCAAGTGTCTGGCATTTCTAGCTTGTGACCTGGGCTTTGTGCTAGTTTACATTTATCTGGTACTACCAGAACAGCTGGTTCATGCAATATTATGGTGAAAAGAAAACAAAACTTACAAAAATATGAAAATTCTAAAATCCCATTTAACACAAATATTTGCATTCCAGAAACTTGTTAAATAGATAGATCCATCTATCTAAAACACTAATATTTGCTTTTATATAGTAGTACTCTAACACTTCAAAGATTTGGAAAAAAAAAAAAAAAAAAGAAAACATGTTGGCAGTAAAATGCATAGCCATGCTTGTACTACAGAGAATAATGGCTCTATTTTCAGACACAAAATCAGAGACACCCCTCTGTTTTGCTTTTTAATATCAGTGCATAAGGAGTTCACTTGATATAGGAATACCCAGACCCAGCTAAATTCTGATTCATTCTCGCTTTACTTTCACAAAATATAATTAACAGAGTTTTTCAACCTTTTTTTTCTAAGACATTTTATGTTGACTCTCAAGGAAAACTCCACGTTTCTATTTTTAGAGTTTTTTCAGAGAAAGGTTTACTTTTAAAAATATTAAAATATATAGTATCGATTTTAGCATAAGCAGTTGCTCTGGATGGCAGACCTACAGCTGTAGCCACAGTGTAACCAGATGTCCAAGGACAAAAAAGAGGACAACTGTTTCTGCTTAGTGGGATTCCAGGACTGACACTACACCAGCACTCTGACAAAGCAATATATGACCATTGCCATTTCAGGCATTGCTTCCCTCCGAGAATAGTCTGTTAAATTCTAATGGTGCAGAGTGGAGCAACGCAAACTGAATTGTTTCTGACGCACATGCAGGTCGTCAGTGATGAGTTAAGGGATAGCCCTCCTAAACCTCTTCTCACGTGGATAAGTCCCTCCTCACTTGGGTAATCCCATTAACTTCCTCAAAGATCTATATTCCCAGACAGTCAAAGAACCCAGAATGTTCATACCTGTGGTAATTTTTCAAGTTGAGAAAGGGAGAAAGATTATGATTTTTTAGGGAATATGGGTCATCAGGTAGAGAAGAGCCTCCTTTATTGGAAATTTGGACTTTGACAGTTCTCTCAAAGCTAATGGTGGCTTTGTTTGACCTGAACTAAGCCTTGTTTGGCAAATACTGTGTTTGACTCAGTGAGAGAAAGGTCAGAAATGAGGAAACACCTTGCGCTGTGAGAGTCTCATCAGTTTTTTATGGCATAGTTCATAGTTCTCTATTGTCTGAGGTAGACGTAACTTTCAGCCAAGTCAGAAACCACAATTCTTACTAAGATGCTCAGCATTATTTAGAGAACAGAGGAAGATCTCATAAACTTTTCAACAAAACCCAGCTGAATTTTAAATATGTAACAAACCAGCCGAGTTTGGTATGGTTTGGAAAGTAACAACCTCAAATCTGGAAGTATTTTATATGAAACCTGCAGATCTGTTTTAAAAGAAAACATTGCAATAAATTCAACTTGGGCAACTTAATAGGCATCACTTCCTCCTCTATCAAGTGAACTGCTTACATGGGACAATTAGCCTGAGATTCCGCAAACAAAACTAAAAGAAACTACTTTCTCCTTTCCCTGCTTTTTTAAAGCATTTTTTCTGACTTTTACAGAGATCCATAGGAATGTACACAACTGTTTTAATACTTCCCATTGCCGTTTTGTCTTCACTTCTGCAAATTGATTTCTTGCTTTGTTATTTGCCTCTTAACATCACAAGGACCTTAATTAAGGCTTTAGGCTTCCCTGCTCACCAAGTTTAACAAACAAACATACAGACTAGAAGCTCATTAAATCAAAGGGGCACATTTTACTATTCAGAGCCAAGTTTCAGGCTGATCCACTGTGAAAACACTAGCATAAAAAGAACAGTTTCACAATGGAAATCCAAACACTTGGCCCTTTTCCTATATACTACAATGATAATTGAGTATCTTATTCCTTCTCATCTTCAGTCATAACTCTTATTTTTACAATGATTTTACAGGCTGTATATGACTGCCAAGCAATAAACATAATTTATTAATGGCTTGATCCCAGAAATCTCTTTCAGATAAAATTCCTACTGTTCCTACTGTCAAGCAAGGATTCAGGACAGAGTGTGTGGATCTTCTCAAAACACAGGGCTGTGCTGAGCAGTCTTCATACACTAAGTGGTGATCACCAACAGAGCTGGCTGCAGATGAGCTCACTAAAGGGTGTCTCATCATTAGCCACATGCCCCAGTTTCAAAGAGAAAGGAAACTCCAAGGTGGCATTTATGGGCAGAAAAATGAGAAAAAAACACCTGGACCAGGATAACAAACGGACACCAGGAGCTCTGAATTTCAGTGCTGGAAACCATAGGTTCCTGCTCCTCACCAGGCAGAGAAGAGGCTTTGATGTGACCTCATATCGCATGCAAGCCAAAGGCTCTGGTTATTAATGAGTTTTTTTCTTAACAAATTACTTAAACCTCTTTCATCCTAACGTAAAAAGGGTCTATGATGCTGCCATGCACTGCATGCCACAGCATGTCTTCAGTCCGTGGTTTAGTTGCCTCTTATGTGAGCAAAGCAGCAAAGAAAATTTTGAGGGAGTCAGTGACTTCCTTTTGCAATGGCCTTTTGGTACCTTCAAGGCACCATTTCTCCATCATTTTCCCCTTGGCATAAAAGTGCAATTTGGAATCCGTATCAGAGGGGTTAGGTATCTGAAATTGTTTTAATTTGCAGAAGTATATTGACAGTGTAGAAATGAGAACTGTGAGATAATTCAGTCTTAATAAACATTCACACATCCCAGTAAGCATACAAATATTTTGACTGCAGTTGGCATCATTTCTTTTGGAACTGATAGGCAATACCAGTGTGCAGAACAGCAGTGCCCCTTCACAAATGATTCTTTGCTGCCATAAATTAACTCCCTTTTTCCTTTCTCCACTGCAAATATTAATCTGGGGGATTCTAGAAAGCCCAACAGATAATTCCACTTGACAAATAACTCCAAGAAAGCCGGACAAAACTATGGTAATTTTCCCTCACTGAGTGACATGACAGTTTAGCTGTGATGTTTCTGAATCAGTATTTAAGTGTTTGGGTCACAAGCTGTGCAATAAATGGCCAAAAGAAGCAGTTTCAGCAGGCTATTGATTGCTTGAGCTGAACATACAGTACATTAGAAATACAGTGGGCCCAAGAGGCCTTTCTGAATACATGCTCGACACCAACTGATAACCAATACTGGGAATATAAGGCACCAGGTAGTCTCTGAAATAACACAACAGAACAGCCTCAAGCTGAAAAGTGTTTTACCATTCCCAAATGAATCTCTACAGTTCAGCATGCTGTCCTCCAAACCTGCCTTGTCACCCTTTGTCAGGTAATACGGGGATATAAAGCATGCCACAGACACAGGCCAGAGAAAATAACCTGAAAATAACCTAAAACTAACCATCTGCCTTTTCTTGTGCACATGTCCAGTGGCACTTGAGGAGCATCTTGAGAAATGAAAGCACAAAGCAGCAGCCTCCTCCACTTTGGTGTGGGGCAGCCCTAGGCAGCTTCTGTTTTCACTCCCTAGTTTTCTTGTGGAAAAGCCAGAAGAGCTGGAGCTGGAGATTGTTGTGTCACCCTGCACAGAGACGTGGACAGAGAAGGCAGTACAGCTGCTGATGTGCAAATAGGTGACGGGCAAGAAAATATTGCTCTTTGCTTAGGTTGCCTTTCAGCCACAGAGAACTGATCATGTTGTCCTGGCTTTTCACTAAGCATGGAAACTTAGATCTAGGCAAAGAGATATTAACCTGCAAAAACTCAGTGCACGACCTCCATAGGTCTTAATCCCTGCCCTGTTTTTGAAACAACTCATTCTTTCTCCATTCATTTTCTGTACTTAATTACAGATTTTCTCAGCCTACTTAGGCTAATTCTGTTTAAATATTAATTTTATTAAGTGTTTATTTTACTGATTTACATTGTACAGTATGTCAGATACCTGGAAGGAGTATCATACAAAATAAAACCCAGTAAAATATTTTTTAAGGGTGATTAAGGTCCTTCCCTATCTGCTGAGCTTTAGCAATCAAATGAGCGTAATTTACTGCATCTGCACTCAGAGTCTTCAAAGCAATTTGTGAATAAGTAGATTCCTCTTTCCTTACAATATGATGACCCAGGAAATTGAACTTAATGGAAATTACTCTGTGAAAGATGGATTATACCCCTTGAAGTTTACTCGGCAGTGCTGTCATCACAAAGTTATACTAGCAGAATTTTGTAACTGGGCCTGAGCTCCATCACTAGCTGGAAAACAGTGTCAAAACCAGGATTAAAGGTCATCATGGTATTTCAGCTATTTACTAGCATTTAATATAGATATAAACTTACAGTACCTGGACAGTCAATCTGTGCAGTAATTACTGAATACTAGAATAAGCCACAATTACATTGTCTGAACTCTTTAGTCAGTCAGTAAAACCCAGTTGAAACTGAGAAATCTGAAAGTCTGGCACCTTTGGGAGAAGCTACATGATCATGCCTAGGTACAAGTTTGGAAGCTAATTCACAAGCTGCAGTTTTAAACCAGTGAAATCATAATTGGGAGGAGTTCCTGCGGTCAATGGCAGGAACTGCCACACTCACACACAGACAGGAAAGCACCTCCTTCAAAAGGAGGATATTTAGGTCAGTAGTCATCCATTTAATGTTACAGACTTAAGAAATCAGAAAAGGAGAAAATGTATTTCTTCTTTCTGCTTGTAAAACATGTACCTACAAAATGGTTGTCTGAACATCACAACTGATAGACACCAGCTAGTGAACATCTGCCCAGCATGAAGAGTCAAGACACCTGTAACCTGTGAAGGTCTCTGATTTATTCCAGTTTACTTCCTGTGACAAAACGCAGAAGCCCCAAATGTAAGGAAATCTGACAAGATTTTTTAGAAATTACTATTGGATTCAGATGTAAAATTTGAGCCCCTTATTGAGGGTCTTGGGTTTTGTTGGGTGATCTGTCCTTCCTGAAAAGGAACACCAAACACCACTGATCAGTTCTAAATTATAAAGCAAACATGTGAAACAGACACGTGCACAGATGGCTACATATACCTGTGCACGTCCCATACTTGGAGTGAATTTGTAATGTGTTCATATAGAGTTACTTGGTCATGTGAGAGACTTATAATAAGACTGATTATTTAAATGAAGTGTGAAGTACACAAACACTGTCAACTAATTCTGAGCAGCTACAGTATTGGCTAAAACAATTGTTTGAGGATTAGAAGGATTAGTTGTTGAGATTCGGTATAAACAGATCACAGCAACAACGCAATTGCTTGGAGGGCTTTGCTTCAGCACACATGCTGTGGCTGCAAAATGCACACAGAGCATAAGGTCTGGAATATCCATTCAGAGGCAATGGCAATCAATGGTTGGATGCTGGATTTCTCTTCTAACGGAACACTAGTATTCTGAGTAAGGGATATTCACCTCCTCACATTTTTTTCGTTCTTTCTCAGGCTGGTCTTCACCCTGGAAGACAACGTGCCAGTGAACCTGTACTAGGATATATTCAGCCATATCTCTTCCACTTAAACCTCATTATCTGCAAGGCTTCAGGCTGGACAGTGAGCCGGAGGCAGCCGTGTCCAGCTGTGAAGAGCAGTGCTCGGCTCATGTCACATAAACAACAAGCAGGGATTGCCTTGGAGGTGACCTAAGGCCTCTCTGGATCTGTTCACATACAGGCGCTTTTTTGAAACAAAGCTAAACCCTTGGAGACAAAGTGTCTGTGTACAGAAAGGGTCTCTTTCTTATTTGATCTTACAAGATGTGAGTTACGATTAACAAATGCAAACAACCCACGCCCCATATTTAGTGTACTTCTTTTTAGCTTTAGCCTGTCTGAAATGCTTGGAGCCTGGCTGATTTTGGCATAGACCTGTGCTGCAGCATTGCATGGGTGAAGAGCCTGAGTCCAATAGGTCTTGAAGGAGTGCATTTCCTCCATAAAGAGCACACACAGCAAAGTCCAGAGGATTGCAGCTACTTACATGCAATCTTACTGAGCTCTGAGGGGCATCCATTTCCAGTGAAATACCAATGTTTTTGCTCTCAACGGGCAGAAAGTAACTCCATTTCTTTTTAGTACTTTGTGAAAATTATGGAGAGGTTTCTTGGTTTTGGATTTGCTTTTAAAAGCTCTTTGGTCTCCACTGTTTGTGCCTGTCCAGTTAGATTATTTTTTATTGTGTAAAGGCACATAAAAATTTGAAAAACAAACAGAAATTCCGTTATTAGCACAGTTAGAAAAAAGAAAGCAACACAAACCCTGGATGTGTTAAGCATCTCTTTCATCAGTCCACCCTCTTGTGTTGGACTGGGACCAATGAAATAACACGGAACATCAATCTTTTTCAAAAAACAATGTAATTCTTGCAATGTCTAGCTCGCTTCTGGGATTTGAGACTGTTTACTACAGTTTCTGAATTGTTAAGACAATGTTTATGCAAATGAAAATATTTATCTAGGTTACTGCTGTCAAGTACCCACTGAGAAACATTTTGCATTTATAGATGACCTTAAGCAACAATAGCAGAAGAAATTACTAGCAGCCAACATTTGGGATAGGCATGAAATCCTACATAAATCTAAAAAACAATAGTCTAGATTCTGCTGATAGGGACCACCTGGTGCTCCTAGTTACGCAGCTTTAATTCCCATTAGAAACATAGAATTGTGCCTTTGGATTATGATATTCAACCACAGAAACTAAACTACAGCCACTTTTCTGACAGAGCAATGCTATTCCATGTTGGCAGTGACAAGCTTATAGAAAATTGTTTTCTATCCTGTTAGGCACAGGTAAGGACCTTTTTTTAACATTCCAGTATATCAGAATAATCCACTACTATCACCAAAATAAATTAATATCAACTTACCTTCTGTGGACCACTATGATACTGTAGCGCTGGATGTCATATGACATAAAGTCATGACTGTATTTAGACCAATGCAGTTTCATTAGCCTTATAAAAGGATTTGCCTGGATGAAAAGGATAAAGGCAATTAATCTAAGCATTTTAAGTGGGTTAGTAAAACTTTTTTGAGACAGTGAGCAGACAGTAATGATAAGAATTAAAGCAGTCCTTACTAAATTTAATTTGTTTTACTTCCAACTGAGCTTTCAACTGATGATAAATCAGAACTTGTTTCCCTTTTGCAAAACTTAAGGAGTGTTTGAGTCAAGTTATAGGCAGTGGGTTAAGGCTAGCATCCACTTCTGACACATCTTTTCTGGCTGAAACAGTGAAAGGACATGTAGGGAAATTATGTGTACACCTTTGTTTATCAGGTGGACATACAATTGCCATGAGTCTTCTTGGGAAATGGTGATGTTGTTTTTATTGTTCTTCAGTACAGAATAGATTGTAGTTTCAGGCTGGTGATCAGGGAGCTCAAATCAGCTCGTGTACTAGCAAGAGAAGAGAAAAAAGTATGGAAGCACACCTACATGCCCATACCCATCCTTCCAGCACAGCACTGCTCTCCCCAGACCACTGTGCAGAATACTATCCTCCTTTCCTCAAGGACCACTGGAGAGCCAAACGTGCATTTACATGTGTTCAGGCTGGCCCACACAGACTTTGACCCCACCACCTCATGCTTCTCTGCCACTACTACCTGTCCAAATGGGCCAGTTGGCCAAACCATTTGGGATAACCTAGGCAAAAAAAGAAAAACATGCTTTTTCTCAGGCCAGTCTGTTCCTCAGCCCACAGGGGACAAATCCCAAAACAGACTCCTGGCACTGTGGGCCAACGGAATACAGGAGAAGAGTGGTGGCAGAAGGTGTTGGCAGCTGCATAGGTGGCAATGCACAGGATCAAGAGTCTTTTCACCCCAATGTCACTCTGTTTTCGTCCCTGTTCTCCAATTTATAATCTCTCATGCCACACACACTCTTCTGAGTTTGGCATGACACCAGAGATGTCTTTGTTATATATATTTGCACAAAGTCATCACACTCACACCTCTAATTATCATGTGGCTCTTCTATCATAGAATCATAGAATCACCAATTTTGGAAAAGACCTCCAAGATCATTGAGTCCAATCTTTGGCTGAACACCCCCATGAAAACCAAACCATAGCACTAAGTGCCTCATCCAGTCATTTCTTTAACATTTCCAGGAATGGTGACACCCTTTACCAGGGCAGACTGTTCCAGTGCTTAACTACCCTTTCAGTGAAGAAATTTTTCCTGATGTCCAGCATGAGCTTTCCCTGGCACAGCTTAAGGCAATTTCTTCTTGCTTTGCCACTAGTTGCTTGGGACAGGAGGCCAACCCCCACTTCACTTCCTTTAAGGTAGTTGTAGAGGATGACAAGGTCTATCCTGAGCCTCCTTTTCTCCAGGCTAAACACTTCCAGCTCCCTCAGTTGCTCCTCATATGATGTACCCTCTAGACCTCTCCTCAGCTCCATTGCCCTTCTCTGGATATGCTTCACTGCCTCAGTGACCTTCTTGAAGTGAAGGGCCCAAAACTGAACACAGAATTTGAGGTGCAGCCTCACTAGTGCTGAGTACAGGGGGAAGATCAATTCCCTAGTCCTGCTGGCCACACTATTTTTGATACAGGCCAGGATGCCATTGGCATTCTTGGTCATCTAAAGTGCTTATGAGTACACTCCCTTTGGTTGACAGTTTTCCTGCCAAGATGATTCATCCCAAAAGCATCTCCCACAGCTCTCATGCCAACATGAGAGACAGCTCACCTTGATCTATGGAGCACTGTGCTGTCCAGGCACTTCTTCATCATCTGCCTGGCAGCCTCTCCTGCCCTGTCTTGTGGCAGGCAGTAACACTGGCTGCAATCTTGGTAGTTTCAGGGCCTGCCTTACCATGCTTTTACTGCCCAGAATAAGCTGTAATATGTGCTGACAGACCTGTTGCAGCTTTGGTCTCAGTATTCTGGTGCAGCTTGTTACAGGTGTTAGATCACTGACTATATCGTTGCACCTAGTCTAATGACTAGACTGTAGGGAAAAGAATGCTGAATGTCAGAAGACAGTTTCTACTCACAGCCAGCAACAAATTGCATTGGTTTTTTTGTTCACAAAAGAAGCATTTTATACACGTACGTGTTTTCACATATACATGCACTACATATATATATGCATGTATGTGAATATGTGCATGGGAATCTTCGGATATGCAGATGTGCACAAGGGTGTACATATGGATATGTGGATGTGAATACGTACATCCATGTATGTGTACATGTGCATTTACATACATACATGCTTTCACGTATAGGCCAACAACCAAAGAAGTCGAATTCACAGTGGTGCCAGAACTCCTCAGGAGATTTGTTACAAAGTGGGGTTTATACTCTCATTTGCACCTGTGGACCACTCCTCTGGCATCACAAACACCTTTCTTCCCCTAAAATACAGAAAATGTATCTACAATAAGAATTCTGTCATAGATGATGTAGCATGACCAGCAAACTTAATGTCTAGAAGAAAATGGATGTGTCAAGCCATTTAACATTTGTGCCTAGATCTCCACTGGATTAAAAGCAATTACTTTAGACTCTTTAAATAAACTCTCTTCCTGAGATTGTCATTTTCTGAGAAAATGTCACACCCCAAAGAAGGCATTTTGCAGAAAAGTTTTCTAGTTAAGAAATACATTTTTCAGTTATTAAACAATCCTGACAAAATGTTCCTCACCACGAGGGTGGTCAAAGAATGTGGCAGGCTGCCCAGAGAGACTCTGTTGTCTCCATCTCCGAGGGTTTTTAAAACTGAAGTAAGCATGGCCCTGAACAATTTCCTGCCTGGAGAGGGAGGCTGGACTACCCCATCTTGCACTTTTTTTGTATGAGCCTGTGATTTTCAGCTAGTTACCACATGGAGGAAGCATGTAGTTTGTGCTGGCCATACGGCAGGCTTTTATGATTTACAAAGTTTCAAGCTCTTTCTGCAGCCCTCTGTAGTGACTAGAATATTTTCAAGCTTGCAAAGGATCCTGACAGATTCCTGTCCTTAGTTGTCATAGAATCCTGTATTTGGCCATATCTAATTTATTATTTCCTGGCTAGCAGCAGCTGAAGGATGACAACCTGACTGAAGTGGTCCAAGCTTTTGTAGCTCTGGAAGTCTCAGTGAGGCACATGAAATGGGAGTTGGCAAGAGCCCCTCAGAAGAAAATTCAGCTACTTCAGCACCCTGCTCAGGAACAGAGACAGAAGCACATGTGCCACTTGATCGCTATTCTGCTCTCACAAAGCTCTGGATGGCATCTGCAAGGCCTTGTTCACCCCTCTCCAGCCTGAAATAGCACATTTACAACACTGCAGTTGGTGATTCCAACTCAAGATCCCCCAAGTCGAGCTGAAGGACTGCAAGGATGGCTGTCAAGAGAGCCTGAAGGTCTGGCACCTCAGCAGGTCCATCATGAGCATTTTCAAAGGCCAATCTGCTGCTGAAGAGCTGAAGTGTGTATGGGACATACCTCAGCTACACTTTACATTTTTCTTGATACTGTTGCAGTTTTCAGCTCTTACTGTCTTTTCACTTCTGTATTTCTCATCTTTCATTTTCCACCTGTGCAAATAAACAAGACATAGCATTAATACTAACTCATCTAGCAAAATTGTAGCCTTGGCAAAAGGGGCTATTTTCAAAAAGAACTGGCAGCAAAATAAACAAAGGCAACAGAAGTTGCCTTTGATCTTACTGAGCTAATTTTGATTCAGAAGAGGAAAACTCAAATGTAAAGTGATACGTCCAAGTTTACCTAGACTCTGTGCATCTCACTAGGAGAAAACCATATAATTCAAAGTAGGAAAAATCTGACATTCTTGAGACATCATGGTATCTGAGGGACAAATTCACAAGAGAAGTAATGTGAAGGAATGAACAGCCCAACACCAGCCTCTAACCACTCTTTGTTCTGCCCTTCTTCAACATGAAATGAAATAGTTTGGAGACAGCCAAGAAAATCCTGGCTTGCACGTCACTGTATAAGCAGGAAATTCCAGTAATGAAAATATAATCCTGCAATAAAAGAACAAGCAGAGAAAATAAGAAAAAATATTTGCAGTTGAGAGGAAGGAAGGATAATTACATAAAATTGAAACACCTTCCTTGCACCTGTTAAATGCAGTAACAAAGTCTTGTAGTATATGGCTATTTTCCTCCTAAGGAACTAATATACATTAGATTTCTCTTATTGACAGTGACTGCTATAATAATCCCTTTGTTCGCATCCTCACAGCATTCTGGAAAAAGAAATTCACTTTGGGGACTAAAAATTCTTTAAGTCTGATCCCAACCCAGAGACATTTCTGAAAATTTGAACAAGATGCTGTCAAGTATTTTTGAATTATGTGTACATATCAAAACATATATTTCTTTGTTTTCTTTTTTTTTCCTCAATCACAATTTACAATAAAGCAATTATTTTTAGCATAAAATTTCTTTTCTATGCCTATACACTTCAATGGACAAAGTCAGCTCCTTGTAAGTGATTCCTGCAGAACTGGAAGTGTTAGTGGCTATGAGCACACATTGTACATTTGTACAGAAATAACCTTTTTTCAGTAATTGTGTCAAACTCACGTTGCCCATGCTCAGTGGATCATCCCCAGGCAAGTGGGTGGGTGGCTGAGATTCCCTTCCCTCCGTGCTGGGGCTATAAGGCTGTAAGCATGGAGCTGAGACAGCCTAGAGAGCCCTGACCCAAGGGGGCTCCCACAGGAACCCCAAAATGCTGCTATTTCCAGTGAAATGTGTCCATGATGCTGGAGCTGTAACCCTGCTCTTACTGTAAATGCCCTGTGATTTTCAGTGACCACAAGTGATTAAGATCTTAGTTTTAAATTTCATCCATAAGCCTGTACAGGTTCACCAAGATCAAAAAGAAATGCCATAGAGGAGGGAGAAGGCCATGGATGTCTGGGGAAACTAGTCCTTAAAGAAGAAAAGAGTCGAAATTCCCCATGGACTGTCTGGCTTTGTGTTTTGAATGCCTTTCACTAAAATTGGTCGGTCTCCTGGTGTAGCCCTATCTGCTATAATTGCAGCAGATGGCAGTTGCTGAAACATCTCCTGTATGTGTACCCTTTCATTATGGCATATAAGCACAACATTTCCAGTAATTTAGAGGCAGCTAAAATCTCCTATTCCTTGGAAGCTCTTTTCCCTGTAGTAGTTCATACAACATTAGTGGAGCAGTACAAACTGGAGAGAAGTACAGTAGTTACTATGTTATAAGTTGATGTCACTAGTTAGAAGCTCCTACTTAGATTTTAAAAAAATCCCAGGCTGATAAAATCTGAAAAAGAAATACACAGAATTGTACTCAAATTTCAATTAGAAGCAAAAAATCACTGTGTTTTCATCTCTCTCATTAAACTTTAGTTTCAATTTGACAGTTTCTGTCTAGTTCACTAAAGACTTGTGATATATGGGGTTTTTAGTATCCTCTGAAGCAATAAATTGTTTTTTTAAGGTTCTTTGCCATGATATTCTTTCATAACAGCCTGACAGATGGTATGATTTATGAGAAAAGAGGTTCAGACTGAGCCACCAAACCATAGTGATCTCAGTGTCACTGATTTTTCCAATACTCAATGTTTTTCAAGAATCACCCTCTACCGGAAGTGTGTTTCATTAAAGTGAGGTAAATCAAAAGAACACTTGAGGGTATGAAGTGACTGCAGAAACTTTTAGGCAATTAAAAATAATAAAAAAAATTGATTCTCATGAAATCTTAAAGCAATCCCATGATTTCTTAGGATATGCTTCAGGAGTTTTGATCTCGCTCAGCTGGCAGTACTTTTTCTCTAACTACGATGTGGCTTCTCTTTCTCCTTATTTAAAAGCAATATTTTATGCTTCATTAAAGACTCAGCCTTTGGAGTTATGCAATTATAAGAACCCTCTTCCCTCTCCCCATCATTGCAGACAAGATCTTGAAAATATAAAGCTAAAAATTAGGATATGAACACAAAAAAATCCCAAACCAAATAACAAATAATGTGTTGCCTTTTTTTTTTTAAGAATATCTCAGTGCTTATAACTTAGACTCTTGTGAAAAGCTAGCTTATAGTTTTTGCCCTCATAAAATGAGTACTATCACTAGCTAGCTCTTGAAGGAGAAATTACGTTGTATTTTTTTCTTTTGCAGTGCCTTGTAAATGGAGAGCACTGTTTGCCAACAGTGCCTCATTTGTTTATACTTTTATATCTCTTTATTATTTGTACTACCATAGAGTCACAGAGCCTGCAGTAATCACACGTCCCTTCCATTAGTTACTGCACGCAGCACAAGCAAACCTCATGTCTGAAGATCCCACAGTCTAAATAATAGATTGCTGTGATCAACTCTTTCAATTAAGGGGACTTTTCTTTCATTTATCTTTGATAGTGGAGAGGCACTAATTATGTTTTGTCCAAAGATGGCCCAGGAGGCTCAGAGGGGGCATGATTTTAGGCAGGCAAAAGGGAGGCAGCACTCATCCTTCACTGGAAGAGGCTCTCGGTGTGGGTGAGCTCTTATTCCAGGTGGAGCTGCCAACAAGCAGGGAAAGCAGAGGGCTCTACTGACTGCAGGGGCACAGCAAAACACTGCAGCATTTACAGGTGCTTTATATATTCCCTACCTCTGTTTTTTACCATCATCCAGGGGTTAGATATATATACATACAGCATAATCCAGAACACAGACAAGATATGATGTCATCCACTCGGTATCGAGGCAGTACATTAGGCTTCCTACAGCCAATGGGAGGTTCTCTGTTGACTTGAGTAGGGCATTCATGACAGCTCAGAGATAGCACACAACCTTTGTGCCCCAAACAGAATAGTTGTGCCCTCTCATCTCCTCTGTCTAAAAATAAATATAATTCAGGAAGTGTATATAACAGGAAATTAAGAAATACTCCCATTTAAATACTAACCAGAATAAGAACCAGGAGTGTAATAGCATTAATTGATTTCCAACCTGATCCTAATCAGGTTTTGCAAGACCTTGCAGCTGCCAGCCATTCACAGACTTTTCAAAGCAGTTCCAAGCCATGACCAGCTGAAGAGCTGAAAACTAGAGAGCTGTTAACACAAGAGCTGCTGGTGGGGACAGTCATCTGTCCAGCAAGGAAGATATTTATTTATAGAAAAGCCTTTGAACCAGACCACTACACTTTAACATAGTAATAACCAGTTATGCTGAATTCAAAGAGCAGTAGGGTGTAACACAGCCATGCATTATATACCCTATTGTAAATGGTCTCAGAGGGAAAGCTTGTAATTTAGGGAGGTTTGAATGGCAAAACCTGGGTCATTGTAACAGATACTTTTTCTTAGTTATTTTTATGGAGAGCATGAGAAAGAAAAACTGGCCTGAAGAAGTCAGGCAGTGTGTGTTTTCATTCAACCTTAGTTAGCTGTGAAACATCCCGGAGCTCAATCCCCCTTGGCCAAATATTTGTTTTGAGATTAATTGTTCACACAGGAACTAAACAGCAACTTGCTGAATTCAAACCTTTTAAATGAGATTTCTGTTCCAACTCAGGACGTTTTTCTCATGTGTTGCTGGCTTGTTCATATGTTCTGTCACCTTCAGGAAGCAGGATTCAACCAGAACCAAGGAAATGGCTTTTCTGTTTGTTTGTTTGTTTTTGAAGTTTATCCACGTATGAGGTGGTTTCAGGATTAATATTACAGGATAGCCTCGGGGCCCCTTCAGAAGTCCTTGTTGTGTTAGATCACTTCACTGCAAGCACTCGACAGGCAACAGACCCCAGAGCACAGCCCAGGGTGCAAAATCTGGCCAGTGCCATCCCCATGGTGCAGTACCACCTCAGGTAGGTGCTAGGTTAGGTTGAAATCTACAGGCAAGAAAAGGAAAAAATGTGAGAAGCGAAGCAAAAGCTCTGGTAGTGAAATCCTGGTTGCCTGGAAGTCAGTGGTCCAGCCTTGCTTCCACAGAGCCAGATTTTTCGCCAGGAAGGAGTGTGATAAAGGCATATCACCTAACTCAAGTGAAGAGTAGGGAAAAAAGCCAGCCCTTGCTCCTTGTACAGCCCCCAGTTCTGTCAAACAGGTCTTTCAAAAGCCAACTGTACCTTAAATCCAAACTCCTTGAAAAATATAGTCTGGAGCAGGGTATTCTTCTTTGGCTTTTCTGGCCAGATGAAAACTCTGCCTGCCTTGTCTAATCCTTTGTAGCTGAAGCTTTTGTTTTCTTAAGCAGGTCATTTTTCACTCCCTCTCTTCTCTATGCAGAAGATATGTATCCCAGTCAATTTTTATTGTTTTGTCCAAGACTGTAAATACATTCACCTCTGTGAGTACTGTCATCAATTACTGTCCAAGGACTCTGCTGTGGGTGGTCTTTGGAGTATGGCTCTAGCAACATTAACGTTCCTTCACAAACATTAGAGTTAAAAAGTGAGAGAAACTACCAATCAAAGCCAAATACAAATATTAGAAACCAAGATGTGCAAAAGGAAGATTTCAGTAATGCCATAAAGTGCTTCCAGGTTATTATTGCCAGTTAGGAAATTAAATATGAACACATGTAGCAAAACGCTGCTTCCTTGTCACTAAAAAACAATTCTTTTCAAATTAATTGATCTCCTTAACTCCACTTATCTACTATTAATGATATTCTACCCAGAATGGATCCAAACAATCTGCATGATTGTTCTCAGCTCCTTCATCTTAATTCCCTGTTGATGCAGAATAATCATAATTATTAAATGGAATTTTAGTGTGAGAAGATCATGATTTTTGTCTGTTTTTCATGGATTATGTTTATAGATGGAACAAATTAGAAATATAAAAGGAAATATTGACTCAACCACCACTTTATTTACTCTCATGTTTTGTGCAAGAATTCTTCTCTGGCTTCTGATAAATGCTTGATTTCCATTCAAACATTCAAAATCAGCATTAAAATATTAGGTTTTATCACTTGAACTCCAAAATACTGAAAGAAATCACATGCAATTAAAATAGTGCAGAACCATTCGTAGTTCAAATCAACTTTTGTAGTATCACATCAAGCAGTAAGTTACTGGTGGAATACTTCAAAATTACAATCTTCCTTTTTTTTTTTCCCCTTTTTTCTTTTGGGAGGAGTGCAAGATGATAGAACTACACTGAACAGGAGCAGAACCACATGCTGAGGAACCCCGTAAAGTTACTTACTCATGACACCAGATGAAAGGGAAAGTGTCTTCGGTGCTGGGTGTTTTAGAGTAAGACGAGTATAAGGCACATGCTATGGTAAGTCTGACTCTCATTAATTATAAATCACTTCTTCATTACTCCACAAAACAACTAACCCAAAAGTGAATATTAGCAATAAATGAGAATTAACCTCTCTACTATTGAAAACTGAAGCCAAAACCAACTAAACAAACAGAATCCAAACAGTATTCAATACATAAGGCATTGTTTCTGATAATAACCAAAAAGTGATAATTAGCCACTCTTCCTAGATTGCCTTGAACACCTGCTGTGTAGTATATTGACATTAGCATTCTCTTTTGTGGTAAACAGGCTATTTAGATCTAGTAATTGAGTTGAAGGAACAAACCACCAATTCAATTTTACATTCACTAACACTGATTAAATGAAAATTATGACAAAGCACTGCTACAACTTAGAATACAGTTTTAGGGTGGAAAAGGATAAGCAAACTCTAAGAGACAATCAGCATCTCTGTGGGTTCTATTGTCAGAGTATGGGTTCTGGTGTGAAACACATCTTCGTGACTGAAGTCCAGAGTATGAGGTGTGCTATGTTGTATGGTTTGATTTGGTTTACAGTATGCTTAAATCTTTTTTTAGGATCTAAATCAGTAATATTGCCGTCATGCAGGAATGCCTGGAGCTTTTCTAACATTCACATGGAAAGCATAATTGGGTTTGTGCTCAGTATGAGTTAAAGATACAGACTCTGGCTGAGTTTCACATGAAGATATTTGCTAATATCTCCCCTATCCCAGCAGTCCAATTTAACAATACACCAATTACCCTATTCACACTGTTCTAGTATAAACAGTTCAACTTGAACTAAAAGTCATTTAGCAACACTTTTTCCCAACAACTCTCATGTTAATTTTGATATTATATAAAAACAGTAAGTGATCAGAAAGAAAATACAGTAAGTGATCAGAAAGAAAATGCTAACATCCAGTGCCTTGTGGATAATAACACTTATTGACAAGAAAACTTCAAAATACATTTCCTTCCTTCCAAAGCCTTCTGACATTAAAATAAAAAAAAAAATAAAAGAAAGAGAAAAATTCTGCATGTGAAGTGATTGAATTTGGCATGCCTAGAGACTGAGATTTTCTGCGTGAAATATGGGTTTTATTTAAAATAGGTCATTAGTGCAGCTGTTGAAAGTGCTTAAATCTAATTGCTGCTAAGCTATGTTTTCAGAAAGTAATATTTTGTGGATACAATTTTGGTCAGAGAGCTGTAACACAGAGATAGATATTATTTAAAATATTTATTTTACACTCCGGAGTTTCAACAAATATATCTGAATCAGGCACTGTTCCTGGCCAAGACAATGACTGGGGATTGATCCAAATACAAAAACAAGTGCAGCTAAAACCATGGATTTATTTTCTGGATTTGTGGGTGAACATGCCAGCCTCTGCCTTTTATATATTTCTAAAGTTCAGGCATCTTTCCATACTTCCTTAACTTCCCAGCCTGTCTTTCTGCAGACAAGATGCAGAAGGAGCATAAATGTTCAGTAGAAACAGTAGTTCCAGCCCAGATACCAGGGTGAGATTGGTTTATGCACAGAAGGACACTTTGAAAGCAATAAGCAAGGTTAATTGTGTCTAACCACCTGCACTCATCTGCCCCACCACAGCACAGAAGTCCTGGAAAACCAGGTGCTTCTGACAACAAGACCATGTAGGGCAGTGAACCTTGTGCCTGGGACTGAATCAGGAATAGAAACTAGTAACTTCTTGTTTCTCTTCATTATCTGCAGAGGGAAACCTGCACAACTAGGTTGGATTTAGATAGTTAATTTTTAACTTCCCAGGTTAGGTGTGATAAAGCAAAACTGAAGTCACCACAGGGCGAAAAAAAACCTGCACACTACGTCTTCCAGTTTTGGGCTGGATTAAGGTGAGGGTGTAGCACCAATAACAACACCCAGCGGGAGGAGCTAACTGAACCGCTGGTTTCAACATATGACTTCTGCATCATAGTCCTTCTTTTGCATCAAGGTACATAGTCTTACATAAGTTTTGGCCCTGCTTAGAAGAGAAAACTGTACACTTCTGCAGGACTAAGACTGCACTATCATAGCGCTCTATGTAGCACACGTTTCACCAGCTGAATACTTTCTGCTCTGCATATGTGCAGTGAGGATAGCTAAATCACCCCCTGATTTTTCCTTCTGTCGGAAGGCCAAAAGGAATGAACACCAGAAGCCCAACCTTCTGGGAATTTGTCAGAGGCAATGCAATTTCCTCCAGCAACTCCAGCATCTGATGCGATGACTTGTGCTTGAAATGGAATATACATTTTAAAAGGTTTAACACAATATGGGCTTACGGTTTCTTGGAGATTGTAACAGCTGTTGATTGCCTCTACTTAAAATACCATGTCTTACACCATGTTGGATTTTGTCAATATCCAGATTCCAGATCTTGTGCCCATGATTCCAAAGTTAAAGAACATTTTCCTACTGGACATGTTTTCATTCTGTGATTATATATATATATATATATATACTCATCAAGATCAAATTGTGTCATCTT
The DNA here is from genome assembly GCA_035584735.1 of Pseudotriccus pelzelni. Taxonomy (NCBI): domain Eukaryota; kingdom Metazoa; phylum Chordata; class Aves; order Passeriformes; family Tyrannidae; genus Pseudotriccus; species Pseudotriccus pelzelni. The sequence goes on along the minus strand of JAWMRA010000113.1, from coordinate 82,120,009 downwards.
TATATTCAACACTACAGATTGATGTGGGAACAGAATACCATTGTTTCCAGCATTTTCAGCTTAAACCATACAGCTTTTCTCTGCCCTTCTAACCACTTCTAAACTTTGAGTGTTTCAGGAATACCCATGATTATCTGCTTCACAGTGGAGGAGTATCTCTTCATGGAAAAACCTGGAGATGGCTGGGAGGAGAGCAAACAAAATAAAGCAGCTGATTTGGGAAATCCACACATTTTCTTGCTTAGGCCCCCAACATTTTTAGATGCTTTTACAATTCATTGCAATTAATCTGATTCACGGTCAGTTATACATGATATCAGAGAGCTCTAATTCCCAGAGTGCAAAATCCAGCATTTGTTGCTTTAATAGGGCTCCTAGTCCCAGTAATATGCAGAAGCATAAAATACCACACAACACAGGGCTTTTAACCCCAAACTAAAATTAAAAGACTTGAATGCTGGAGGTTGGGGGAGGCTAGTTTTATTGTGGCTTGGTTTTGTGTTTTTTTTAAAGCTCTTCTTTAAATCATATTCAAGTAACACTGGAAAATCTTAAACTAATCTATCCCGTAAGCTAAGAAAATTCCAGACACTTCGCTGAGGGGAGACTATAAAGACACTGTTAATTCTCCAGTGGGCCCTGTTATTCTGCAACAAGCTGATTAGTCATCTGGCAGCCAGTGGGTTTTGATCTAATCGTCCACAGAATTCAACTGGCAGAAGAGCCAAAACACATCTCCTGTGCATGGCAGTCTCTCAAGTCTGAAAGTTGGTTCCAAAAATAACAAGAAAAGAAAAGAAAATTAAGCTTACTTAGTACCAACACCAAGATGAAGGTGGGAGAGGAAGGGGGGGTGGAGATGAAGGATAGCTGAAGATTCATTGCACATGATTTTTGCACATCTTTTCACTCACGCTGAGTTTAGTCAGTGGTCAGCCTTTATGGATCGTGATCCGAAGGTGGGTGCCATGAAGAAGCAGCTGCCTGAGTGTTTACCATGAGGACAGCTCTCAGATGAGACAATTCTGCCAAGAAAATTCAATTTAAGCTCTCAAAGTAGGAGCCAGGAAAGAACAGTGCAGTGTGGTAGCTATATATGGAGAATAAGGCATGGGAACAGGGCATTCCACTGCACTGCATATGCTTCACTGCTTTCCTGACAGCTAAAAATAGGATGCCATGCATGGGCATCAGAAGAGTAAGGTTTATTAAGAGGGAGAAAAATAATCTCTTTTTATTTCTAGTTATCTTTCTCTGCTTGACTGCATTAAAAGCCAGATCAAATCACAGTTCAAAGGCCAATTTAAAAATACAGATTTTGCTCCTATTATATTTCATGAAGTTCATCCATAAATGTTCTGTAAGTCCGTGTGACACTATTTATTATTTTATATCCTAGTTGATTCCAATATCTCAATTTTAAACAGCTTAAAAAATACTCTAAAATGCCAAATTGCGTTAACAGCAATATATCAAGTCCTGCAATCTTAAGCCTAATCTCCAAATTCCAAATATATAGTTACCCAGAAAACCATTTCTTGGGAAAGAGTAGATTTAGTTTGGATCTGATTTAGTGGGAACTACTTATAAACAAAACAAACAACTTAAAAATTTCTTTGAAAAAAATCTCCTATGTAGGAACTAGATACATCCAGGAAATTATATGATAATATTTTTCCCAAAATGAGCATAAAAGATTTTCACCAAAATGAGCATAAGAATTTAGTCAGATCAAATAAATCTGCTGCCTCTGAATCACTTTTAGAGCAAGACATGAGGGACATTATTACTTTTGACTTTGAAACAAATATACACTATGCCTGAACATCTACCCAATAAATATTACATATGTATGTAATACCTGTTGTAAAATGAGATAGAAAAAGAGTGTTTTGAGGAAATGTATTTAGGCAGCAATGTGTCACTGATGCATTAAGAAGAAACTTTTTCTTGCAAGATATATTACTTACTTTGTCTTTATGGCCATCTAATTATATGTGTTTAGCTTTCTAGGTACTCTGTTTTACCACCAATATGGGTGCATAAGGCCAAACATGACTTCTCTCAAGGATCCTCAGAAGACTAGTGCAATTTGTTCTGATGCTAATCCAAGCTGATAAAAAGCTGATAATTCACTAACAAGTGACTCTCACCACTGGCCAGACTGAAGCCTGGTACAAGCAAGTGGCAGAGTTTTGAAAATCCGGAGATGAAATTCTGACGGGATATAAACTGGTTCATCTTTTTTGGTTCTCCAGAAAGGAAAAGCAAATGGATCATCAACATCACCTTTGGACAAATGCAGCCTAACTCAGCATGCTCCACTTAGTACATGTAGTGATTTGGACACCCATGACAGGTCTTATTCTGTGTCTATAAATTCCAGACATTCACAAAACTTTACATGTAAGAATCATGGCAGAAAGTGACCCCATGGATGTCAGTAGGGCTATAGGCTGAAGTAAGTGTTTGTAACCTCTAGCTGAAATTTACTCAGGAACGGGACTGTGATTTTGTTGCACATGCATACTGTATCTAGCACAAATGTGCTCTGACCACCCACTGAGGCTATGAGGCTTCTTCCATACTCCATTTTCACACAGAAGTTCTGCTCCATAGGAGTAGTAGTATGCTTATGCATAAAGACACAAGGCAGAAAGTCCAAAGGTCTGTCTAACAAAAATCACATTGAAATTATTTAGGATTCCCTGTCACCATAATTACTAAGAATTTCAGTGTGAAAACTTGATTGAGGTGAATAAAAAGGCAAGACAACGGTGGTATAAAACAACACTATTAAAAAATTAGATGTATTCATCTAAATGTAACGGCCATGACCCTGATTAACATTTTCTCTGTAACTAAGCTCACACAGCTCTCATGAGGAATTTTGAGTTATGATTAAGACAAACAAACAAACAAAACTTGTAAAAAAGCCTTGTGCTGTGGGAAAATACTGATAACTATATGCATTCTCAGTGAGCACCCAAGACATGCAGCAAAATGCTGAAAATGTGGTGTTCTTCTTTGAGTGGTTAGTTGCTCACTCATCGGTCTAGTTTTACAGGCTAATGGTCCATGTGATCCTCTCTCATAGCAGCTACAGCATTTTGTTAAATTATTTAGAGTCAGACATAGAGGAATAAATTTTCATACTTTTCTATTTAAAACTTGGAGTGCAAGAAAAGGAAGGATACCACAGTTTGCCTGGCATTAAACCAGTCATGGATATTTATCAAACAAAAGTAACTTCATATTTGTTTTATACAAAAATATGATTCTTTTTATTCCAGAAATGGAGAGTTTCTGTCATTCAATCCCTTTTACTGCTCATACTTATTGTATGTGATACTTGCCCTCATGACTTTTCACGCGTCAAAAATAATTTTCCTCTTCTCATTTCTCATGTTCTCCCTGCCATTAAGAGTATAACACCATCATTCAAGGCACAAGGAGGAGTTACATATTATCACCTAACTGACTCACACCCTCAGCTTCTGGGTTTCAGGCACTTCAGCTCTCTCAGCTAAATATTACACTGTATTTTAATTTAATTTCTTTCATTTTCATATAGACCTTCACATACACTGAATCCCAGAGAAAGACGTCAGTTGGTTTCACTAGGCTTTCAGTCAAATCCAAATTACTTTCAATATCAAACTAGAAGTGCACCAGGAGATTCTTAATCAAATAAGCCATCTCCAAAAGCCAGTGTACTCCTCCTACATTAACATCCCAGATCAATCTCAATTATGCATCATGCTGCAATTTCACGCTTAGCACATGCAACTAGCAATTACTGCATGAGAGCTGAAGTGTCAGAGCAGACATACATCTGACTTAGGATCCTAGAAAACCTCAGCAGCAGCCCGTGAGGAAAAGCAGAATAGGTGACAGCAAGCGTGTGCATTGAGTCAGCTGAAGAAGGAGGCTCTCTCAGTTGGCTGTTCTGGATAAATGCCTGGATAAAGTTGGAATGCCCTGGTGTGACCTCCCTTCCTGCAAGTCTACTATGCTGCCTTGTATGATCACTGTACTTATGTAACATATCCTGCAGTTGAAGGATGGGAGTGAGCTGTAGATTTATTTTCTGGCTTTCTTTGGCTCTTTAGACCTGTGCTATTGAATTGCTGAGAGATCTGGACAAATCTGTGGATACCACTATCCCTCTGTATCCCCCAGATCTGCTTTTTGAGGACAGGAGGTGTACAGGAGGTGTACAGGAGGTGTCCATGGGTCCAAATAAAGCCTATCCCAACACAGTTATCATTAGCAGGCTTTTGAATATTAGAGAATAGCAAATGTCTTCCTTACCTCTCTGGTGCTTCAGTTTCCCAATCCAAGCCCTATTTCATGAGTATACAGCGGGGCTAGTAAAGGGTTTTCATATCCCGAAATCTCAGTGTTAAAAGTATCCAGTTTATGAAACTTCAGAATTATATTGACTTACATCCCTGGAAGTGTTCAAAGCCAGGGTAGATGGAGCTCTGAGCAACCTGGTCTAGTGAAAGCTGTCTCTGCCTACAACAGGGTGTTGGAACTAGATGATGTTTAAAGTCCCTTCCGACCCAAATGATTCTATGATTCTATATCACAAAAATGAGAAAATGCATAAGAAAAAAGGAATCAGTTGACACAACTGAACATTTAAAGCATCACCACACTAAATCCTGAGTAATTAAAAATATCAATGAAATACTTGAATGATACCTGCAACTTGCATGAAGGTGCAAAAAGACTAAATTTTCCACAAGAATGCCAGCCCAATTCCTTTTTCCAACTTGCTCTATAAAGAGCAGTGATTTGGCAGATCTCTTGAGAAAAGGAGACCACATAACTCCTTTGTTACATTGCCATGGAAATACAAATGTAAACAGAGCACCTCCTGCTTCCACAGGTTCCAGTAGTTCACAGCTCAAAGGTACTGTAGAGAACGAGATGCAACAGACACAGGAGCCCAGGTAACAGCAGAATTAATTTCTGCCCCTTTCTGAATTTTTTTCTGAAGATCAGATCATTTATGTGAAATTCAGCATGCTCTTGCTGCAATGCTGTCATTATTTTACGTTTCTGTGTGACTCTACCCTTTTCTGTTGCAGCTGGGAATAGAAGCAGGAATAGTGAAATACCATATGAAAGGCTGTGGGTTTTTTCCCCCTTTTTTTTCATATGAAGGAGAAAATTCCAGAAACTTCTTGAGTGACCCTGTTTTATAAGGTTCTTAGGCTGTTTTTTTAATAACCAACCAAGTCTTTTCTCCATTAAGCCAGGCAGTCTTTTGAGGGGCAGCCAACTGTCCACAATGCTGAACCTTCAAGTTTTCTTGTCCCTGTTTTTTTTCTTCTGAAGTATTGATTGAGTGGATCTATTCCAGCCTGCTTCAGGAGACACCTTAATGCCTCCTCCATATCTATATGCCATGAGAAGGAACTGAACAAGAGTTACACATGGCAAAGTTATTAGTGAGATCAAAGAGGCAAGCAGGCAGAAGTCATAATTCTACATATTAATCAGAATAGGATATGTAAGAAGTTGTTTCAGTAAATGAGAATTGAAGGATAACAGTGCTTTGTTAAATTCCTTCCTTGAAACTACCGGCTGCTGTTTTTCAGAGACAAAAGTTCTAATTTGCCTATAAATACTCTTTATCTATAGTTTTATTTTTGCAAAATGAGGAGGAACTGTAGTGTTCCTCTGCAAATATGCAGCTTGTATGCTTTTTTATATATTTTTTGCTATATATCAAACTACTGCACTTGTTCAATGTTCAGATGTGTCAGGTGCTTCAGACTCATTGGACTCTTCCCCAGAACAGAATTACAGGTCTCACTTTGGAAATATTAAAATATTGTACATACAAAATCTCCCCCCCGACAGCTACAATCAGCAGCCTGTGCCCTTCAAAGAGGCTCTTGGCAACACCTTTTTTAAACAGGCAATTTATCTTCTGATAAGGAACAGAAAGAACTTCATTTACAGTTGTTCAATGTTATTAGAGCCTATGCACGCAGTTTCCATAACAAGGTAGGAAAAACAAGCCAAGTCTTCTACGTAGGATTTTTCTGATCTCCAGGATATAGGAACACACCTATGGTATCTTGGTGTATGAGTCACTGGTTGCTGATGTCATGCAGTATGTGCAGTTAGGCTCAAGTAAGTGATAGAGAGAGTTCACTGTAGGACAATAGCGTCTTGTACTCTGACGTTTTACCTGCCTGTTACAAAGTGGTAACCAGGAAGAAAGCTATTCTAAAACATATAAAAAATTACATTTAGAGACAGAAAAGAAGCATTCTGTTTTCCATTTCTAATGTCATGCTGTTAAGGCTGTGACTGTAGCGCTGAGCATGGAAAATCAAAAGCAGCACTGACCTTTGTCCCCCCATCTGTCTCACTGCCACTGGGCTCCCCGGGCACCCTGCAAGCCTGTGAGGCTGTGGCAGCCATGGTGTGCTGCAGGCAAGGAGAACTGCAGAAAGGGCTGCCAATTTTAGTTGTTCCTCAAGGTCTTGGAAAGTGTTCTTAAATATGGCTCAGCAAACAAAGCAAAACCACACTCCTGAGCAGTTTGCAACATTTAAATAAGAGCCTCATGTTTACTATCCAAACAGCTGCGTGGGTGTTGTCAGAATGTGCACTCACACATCCCAGACATCCTGACACACACAGGGCGAGGAGGGAAAGCAGTTTATTTCAAGTGAAAAAGCATCCAAAAAAATCAGTGAGCCCTTAGACAAGTGAAAATGAGGCTTTGCAAGGGTGCCCATCACAGGTGGGAACACATAGTGTTCCTGTGGTTTGCAAGGACCACTGTGACTGCACCAAAGGAAGTAAAAGTAAATGCAGCTGACTGCTACAGTGAAGAGGAATTGTTTGCCTACAAACCTATTGGACATTCTAGAACATTTACCAGCCAAGGCACATATTTATCAGCCTATGGTCTATGCACACACCATAACATACCTTTTTTGAGACATAGACTAGTAAAATACAGCAACAGTTCAGTGTCAAAAGCAGGTTTTTTCCCTTACATCCAATGTTCCCTCTTAAACTCTCTGTTAAAAGATTCAGGTCCTGCTTCCAAAGGTCTCTTTTGCTCGTCTTTGTCCTATGGAAAAAGCAGCTCCAGACATTCCCTTCCGGCTGGTGAGGTGAGTCTGTTCATGTATCCTCTAGGATCCCAGCTTTTTCTGCAAATAACTCTCTTTCCCCACTTGCTCTTTGTGCTTTCACCTTCCAAAGAATTGCCACCACAGCCAGCACCCAAATTCTCATTTGCTCAATTCACTCTTTCCTTAGAAAAGAAGACTACCAGCTGGTGTAGTGCAGAGAGGGCTACTGAGCTGTCTGGAAAGCAAAGAGTCAATCCAAGGGGAGAAGGCCATAGACATTATTTTACCCATTTGCAGAAGAGTAACTAGCAAGATAAGGACTGCTGTCTGATAGTGCCAGAAGGTAAACAGCAGTCACAGAAATAATATCAACTCATCTGCAACAACTGGGCATAAACTACCCATGAAGAAAGTAATGTAAGGACTCAGATAAAAGTTTTTACTTTAAGGGTGATACTCTATAGAAATAATAATAGCAGAAAACCAATTTGTTTTCAAGCCTGAGCTGTTAATTAATGGGGCAAAAATATGTTTATTGTGATAGCAGAAAAGAGACCTTGAAAATTCAGAATTTTTCCTCTAGTTGTTTTACTTGGTATTTTTGAACTATACTTGCAAACCTGGAAAGAACAACAGCAGGATATGGTGAAAATAAAGGACTCACTCTAATGCAGTCTATATGAATCAGGCAAGTGTTAAAATCTGGCTCGTTAGATCCATACAGCTGCACTGGAAGCCAGTGTTGCCATCAGACCTGTGTGATCCTGAAATAGCTCTTGGTTACTTGTGGATGGCTCCTGGTTCTGCTAAGCAGTGTAACTCATAGATGGTTCTCAGATGGTGGTCACCTGTGGGCACTGTTCCCCTTTCAACCCCTTTTCACTACCAGTCCAGCATGACTTGAGGCTGCTGGCCACAGGGCTTCCCAGGAGGTACAGCTGTCCTCCAGAAACCATGGAGTGTCTGACTCTTTTAAACTGCAGATGAATGAGGAGATTTGTTAATAGTGATTTATGGTTGAGAGCAAAGAGTTCGTAACAAAGTTGGTGAAGATACCTGTATTCATTTCCACAGAATCACAGAATATGCTGAGTTGGAAGGGACCCACAAGGATCATTGAGTCCAACTCCTGGCCCTGCACAGGACCATCCAGAAGAGTCACTCCATGTGCCATCATCCAAATGCTTCTTGAACTCTGCCAGGCTTGGTGATGTGACTGTTTCCCTGTTGAGCCTGTTCCAGTGCCCAACCACCCTCTGGGTGAAGAACCTCTTTCTAATATACAACCTAAACGTCCCCTGACACAGCTTCAGGCCATTCTCTCAGGTCCTGTCACTGATCACCAGAGAAAAGAGATCAGTGTCTGCCCCTCCTCTTCCCCTCATGAGGACGTTTTAGACTGCAATGAGGTCTTCCCTCAGTCTCCTCTTCTCCAGGCTGAACTGATCAAATGACCTCTGCTGCTCCTCGTAGGGTTTCCCCTCAAGGCCTTTCATCATCCTCATTGCCCTCCTTTGGGTGCTCTCTAACAGCTTAATATCTTTCTTATATTACAGTGCCCAAAACTGCACACAATATTCAAGGTGAGGCCACACCAGTAAGAGAGTAGAGTGGGTCAAAAATTTTGTTAGCAAAGATGACCATAGCACTTCAAGGCTGTGTGATTTTAAGTGCTTAAAACAAATTAAAACCAGCAGCTTTCAATCATTGCAAGTAAAAGGCAGAATTTTACCCATGCACCATTTATTAACTCTTTCATTATGTATTTTCTTTTGCTAATGCTTCAGTAGCTATTAATACATATTTCAGAGTTATAACTCTGAAACATAACCAGATAAGTGGATATCTGGGAATAGCCAAGAATCTTACCAAATCAACTGGAGAAGAAAACATATGGGAACTGCCTGTGACAACTTTCCAATAATTATTCAGCATGCTGTTTTCACACTAATGACAGGATCATGACTGAGTTCAAATACAAAGCCCACACCCCATAGTAATCTAAAAAATACTCAACTAATGCATGAAAAAACAGAATGGAGTGAAGTCCAGTAAAAAAATATCAGTGAAATATATAATGAATAATTAGCATTAGTGGGTCATGAAGATTTGCAGTTAGGGGACACTTGGAGAAAGATGATAGAAAAAAGTGACTGAAATAGCAAAACTATTAAAACTGGAACAGCTACAAAGCTTGGAACCATATGTCTTAGTAAAGCTCCAGAGAAGTTATATTTCTATTCCCTGTCATATGAACAAGAGTAAAGAGGCATTTACCTGTATCAGGAAGTAGAAGATATAAATCTTATTATGCAATTTGATCTTGGAATTTATTGTTCCAGGATGTCACTGATGCCAAAACTCTAGATAAACTGAAATAATAAATACCGTTTCATAAAGAAAAAGATATCCATTGTTGTAGCAATTAGTTTTACAAAAGTACAGAAAAGGGTATAAAATAATTTTTCACAATTTATTTCAATCCACATTTGCTAGGGAACAAAGGAACTTACATCTACTGGATGGGGTTCTTGCCTTTTTTGAGTTATCAGTACTTACTTTTCATTATCTGGTTTCACCCATCTTCAGAAAAGACACAAAAAGCTATTCTCTTATACTGGCAATTTCAACATTAAAACTTTCACAGAGAGCAGAAGGAGGCATTGGAGAAATATGTTAGTAGAAGAGAAGATGAATAGCAGTTTTTAACCCTATTAATTCTTCCTGCTCCACTGAAGGTAAGAAAATCCTTACCATGCCCTCTGCACTCTACTGAGAAATATACCAAAACCTTTGTTATGTTCCAGTATTATGGATTAATGAGGACATGACACAGCTAGCTAAGAGCATCTCCCAATTAACCTTGCTGGCTAACCAAGACAGTTAATAAATCAGACTTGGTGGCACTGCTTCATGATAGTAGGTCAGACTTTTTGCCATCACTTACCCACTGAGTGCATTTTAAAAGAGTAAGAAAAATACAAGAAATGGCTGTCAGGTCAAAATGGATATAAAATGGAAGGACAGGTGGCTTTAAATAAAAAATCACCACAAGGACTGCCCCCAAAGATTTTCCTGAAGATATGTATTTAAGCCTATTAATTCCTTCTCTCCAATGTCATAGGGTTGTAAAGTATGTTCTCTCTGGTATGTTGACTGGCCATAGGTGTGCAGTGTTATCTGAGATGGCGTTTGAGCTGCTGGATACAACACAAGACCCATGCCAGGGCAGCAGGAACTCATCCGCAAGGGCGGATTTCAATGGGAAAACATTAATTTATGATGTCTGAAGGTGTAGCTGAAAGTATGATCCAAAACTACAGCAGAGCATAATTAAAACTTGTCTGTTACCCAAATTTTATAATTAATAATAGGTAGAGAACAATGAACAGCAGTCTCATATGTTTTGCTAATTCTATCCAAGCTATCAGACTTTAAAACTTTCACCTTGGTTCTAAATGAATATGACATGCTGTTTATCAGCACAGGGCACTTTTAGCTCTCTGAAGTCTTACATAGGAGGAGAGGAAAATCAATAATTAAGGATCATGTTGTTAGCCTTAGGGAACATCTATAAAAGAAACTTGCTACATAATTCTAAAAATCCTGATTAAAACTAAATTATACTCTCACACTGTTGTTTGTTGAAGTGTCATCAGTCAAAGCTGTTAGGTCCAAAGAAAATTTCTTTTTTGTGTATATGTTTTTTTATAGTCACCTTAATGTCTACTGAATTTATGAACGGAATTGTTTTTTGATCCAGGAAGGCACAAGCAGTGTGGAACTGCACTGATATACATCTTGAAATTAAGTGCCTTTTATCTAGGAAAATATAAGTCTGGGAAAGAGATGTTATAGTCTTCCACTGACAGGACTTTTCATATTATTTTACTCCAATGACTAGAACTGAAATCACAATGTATAAAAGTCAAAGTGTTACTAAATTCTAGTTTAGGATCAAATTATTCCATGCACAACACATCTCAGTATCAGGTAGTTTTTGTGGCTTAGTAGTCATATTCCCACCTCCCCATTATAAAAGATACTTTCTTCTTGCTACTATGAGGAAGAACAGCACAAACAATTGAACATCCAGGGAAAACAATAAACCAACTGTACAAAGCACTGCAGCATCATGAAGCAAAAACAGTAGAGAGAGAAAAAAAAAGAAGAAATATGTATTCATTGCTGTTTCGTAACTGTGTGCTGTTGGTTGTAATGGAGGAAGGCAAACTTTCTTGACAGAATTGAAAACTACTTTTGGAAAGGAAAATTCTCACAAGCACGAGATAAGGAATACCAACAGGGCAGACCAGAAAAGTCTTCAACATGAGGTTTCTTCCTGTAAAGTGAGATTCCATTTTAGTTGTTTATTAGAAGTCACATCAGTTCCGTGATCCCTACCAAGGTACAGGAAATTGGTACATAAAGGCAGATAGATAGGTAGATAGACAGATAAATCGATAATCAAATGTGCATTGTGTGTGTGTGTACATGTGCACGTGTTGGCAACACTGAAGCAATCATGAGGTCTCCTAAAGGCAAAATGGAATAAAAGCCCATATAAGATACTGGTAGCATGCCATCCCCTGTGAGTGTCCTGATAGTTTACCATTTTCCCCACTCAGCACTGTAATTTGCTAAAGCAGAACATGAAACTCTACAAATTCTAAACATATGCAGCCAAGCAGTGGAAGCAGCTGAGAACAGAGACCCTATCAATAAGTAAACTTTGAGCAGAAAAGCAGACTTCTCCCTGTTTTCAACCTTTCAACATGCTTATCTGCAAATGGACTTTCTCCCCAACTTATTCTCTCCCCTTCCTCCTCACCCAGGAGCTGGAAAAGTCTTGCTAATTCCTGGGTACTGCTCTTTCTTATTCAGTGCCTATGAAGCTGATATCCCACCCTAACGCAAGTCAGCTGCACAGCAAGGAAACAAAAAAGGACTAATTGACCTAACTGCATAGGGAGCACAACAAAGCATCTTTTGTTAGTTTGGTGTGGCTCCTGTGGCTCTCTGCTTTCTCTCCTCCCAGGCAAGGGTAAGCTTGTTTGCCTTTACTAGTTCAGCAGCCAGTGTATAGCTACACTGTTCTCCTGTGGACAGGGCAGGAGGGCATTAGCCAAGAGGATGATGGCCCTGTGCCCAGCAACATAAATAACATCCCTCTCTGACTTCTGTAATTTCTAATAGAATAGGTTAAAACATAATACTTTTTTTCTTTAATTCCCCTATGAAATTTTGCCTAGATGTAAGGATACAGGAGTAGCAGGTTGTGTCTTTGTGAGCTGAGCAGACAGAGCAATTCTGCAGGAGCAAAAGTCTTGCTGAAAAGCTACAGCTTAGCTTTAAAACTTCTGACCTTAACTTAGCAGAAGCACAGTTAATGGCACACCTTTGAAAGAACTGGGCGTTCTGAGCACAAGTGAATCCACTTTGGGATTTCAGAAACATGGAGAAACTTTGAGCTTTGTTGTTCTTATCAAGGTAGTCAGACTTACCAATCATGATGTCATTATCAGAAAGCTACATAGGCCCACAGCCACTTTACTAGTGCCTCATGCTGGAAGAATAAATCTTACTTGGATATAGTGAAGCTATATAGAACTTTCCTTGTCAGAAGAGCATGTGTTCACGAAATTTAAATGTTAATCACTTAAATACTAATAACTGAAAGTATGTTTGGAACTTGGGAAGGGTTAAGCATGCATCAAACAAGAAATCTTCCAGCAACCTACAAGAAATCGTCCCTTGCCACACACAGGCACAGGTTTAAGATTAAAGACTCAAGGTTTCAAGCCCCACCTTTGCAATGGCCCCTGTTCCTCGTCTTGAACAAATCCCATTCCACCTCCCAGTCAGCACAATTATGTAGCATAGCTGTCCTTTAGTCGATGCAGTTTTAGATTACCCTCTCTAGTTGGCAATATTATTACATTTATCTTTCCACTTATCAACCAAATATCTAAACTTCAAACAGCATATCCTTTCTAGTTGAGTAACAAAATAAACAGCATAATTCTATCAAGGCAATTAAGCAAACATTGCACAATATTACCACCTGAGGCTGTAAGTCTACCAGATACCTCCTATCATCCCAGCTAACCTAACTGATACTTGATATAATTAGGAAATAGAACAAAAGTGTGGATAGGAAGAAGAAGAAGAAGCACTAGATGGGCACAAAAGGTAGATGTTGATTGTGGATGTTATGGGTCCATGTCAATGACAGATGGAAAAGTTTGGGAGAGGATACACACACAGACGGGGAGCACGTGTCATTGCTGCCAAGTTTTCCTGTGATTCTGGCAAGGGCTATCTTTGGGTTAGGTTTTCTGGTTTAAAAAATTGCCCAGCAAGCAATATCCATTTGTCTTTTAACCTTTCTATGCTCCACCCTTATGCAGGCAACAATTCTGAGCCTTGAACAAAAAAAGGAATCAAATTATATGTTACTGTATCTTTTGAAGCAAAATGTTTAGGAAGATTGTTGAGAAAAGTAACTCTCAGTTTTATATCAGTCAGAGCTAAGCTGTCATAAGGGACTGAGGAACAGCTGAAGTACAAGAGTGCTGAGATTACAGAAAAGGCAGGGTGAAAGATGAAGAACATTTTCATATATGAAAGGACAGTAGAAAAGCATGCTTATTCATCGGAAGAGAAGGCAGATGCAGTCCTAGTAAGAACTGAGGTCATATGGAATAACCAGATGGTAAAACTCAGTCCTAAGGAGTGCTGTACACACCTAAGAGTGAAGTGTTAACTAAGGCTGAATTTCAACCTGGGGAGACAAAAATTTTAAAAAGCCTGACTATACTATCTGACATTTATAAAGGGAATGACATTTAGAATTTGCCCACATTTACAGAAAACTAGATGATTCCTTAATGAAATATAAATATCAAGTACCTCTAATTTTTTTTTTCATTTCTCATACTTTACCTACCCCTACATTCTGTTTTTCAGTTTTGCTGATTTTCATTTTGAATGTAATAGAGCGAAGGGTTTGCCATTCATTTCTATTAAATGGCTTATGATCTCCTTGGAACAGACTTACTCGATGTCAGCCAGCCTAAATATTCCCCTCTCTTACATCTGTCCTTGCCAACAGAGCAGGTCAAAACAGAATGATTTTTCTCCTCTTCATTTCCCCATATTGAAATTTTGAAAATATTCAGCCAGTTCCAGTTCCTAATTTCCTCCTTTTATCTCCTTAGATTACTCATCTGAGACTCCTTGGAATCCATTTCCCTCAAATGCCACAAGTAATTAGGTCTGCCTTTAGAGTTATTTACCTCTAGTGATTTTTGTCATTTTTACTAAGCCATGCCCATTATAACTGCATTGTCCTCCCCAGGTTTCCAGCAAATTTTCTTGCTAAAGAAATGCCTAGAAGGAGCATTCTAGGAACAATTGAGTGTGAGCTGGAATAGTATCACCTCACTTTTGTAAGTCCCACCCAGCTCCCCATGTACTTATCAAAAAGACACGTGCAGTGTGTATCGCTCAAGGGTACCTTTCCACACTCTTCTCCATAGAATTTTCTTGGCCAGTGCCACTCAGCTCTGGAACAATGGAAATTTAGACCGCGTCCTTTAATCAGTCTGGATAAATGTGGTCAGTGTAAGGTTGCTACTTCTCACAAACTCAAAGACTTTTAATGTGTACCAAACATTCCTGCAATATGGCTGGCTCACTCCACACTAGCATAAAAACTACACACCATAAACCCATCCAACTGCTTTTACCATCAAAAGGAAGTTTTCCACTGAATTTTATAAGAGCTGAATTGAGGCCTTGTGGCCCTGCTACACTGAAGTATTTACACACATACCAGACTCTAAGTACATGAAGAAGCCCCATGAATTCAATAGGCTTCTCAGACACCTAAACACTTCAATCAGAGCCTTAGGGTTTTTTTTTAGGTTGCTGTAACAAGGCCCCTGTTATACAAAATAAAATCTGTGCGAGAATTCCCTTCATTCCTATGAAAAGAGAAATAGGCCTTTACATTAATATAGATGCATACATATAATGTGCCTCTTTACATACATACGCACACACATTTACATACATATGTTAGCATCCCTTCTCCTCTTCATTTTCCTGAAAGTAAGGCTTTTATCTCATTCATAAAATTGACTGCAAAATCCAGTGTTTTCCTCCACATTCTTTACAGTAGAAAAATACTTTCCTTTTAAATGCCCTTGTCCCAGTGCCGATGGGTGCCCTCCAAGCCGGGACACTTTAACAAAACAGACAAATCAAAAGCCTGAACATAAGAGGAAGAAATATAGGCCTTAGAAATATATTTAAATTAAAAAAAAAAAAGGCAGTTGGGCAACATACTGAAGGATTTACCTCAGAGACCATCAAAAGGAAGAATCATTTCCTTTCTTGCTTTAGGGCAATGTTTATTTAGATTAAAATGTAGAAGGTACAGTAGAAACAAACATCCTCATTGTTGCCTATAGAATCTTCAAATAGACCTTCGCCTCCTAATGGCATTGAGGGGACATTTTAGATCTTCTCCCTCAATGCTTTTCCCCTCCTTAATCTCCTTAATATATATATATATATGTAGGCTGAAGTCTGCGTATTTATATATATATATAAATTCCCTACTGAAACTGAGTGAATTCATGCATATATATGCTGAGCAGCTGCAATCACATGTGATGCAGAAAGGGGAAATGCAGCATTTCAACTGCAAAGTCTACAAAAATGAAATGAGAACAATGAGACTTTACCTTGGGGTAAAGGCTAGCGGATTAACACCAGAAGAGGCAGAAACAGTATGTTCCCAATCCTTCTGTCTCTGACGGAAAAGACTGAATTCTTGCATTTCTTTACTGAGGAACAAAGTCCTCCAGATTCACTGTAAGTCAGAGCAGTATAGAAACACATGGGTAGGTAAATACAATCTTCTGTTTAACTAGCAAGTTGTTTCTGCTCTGTTTTTATTTGATTCTCCACAATTCATAAACAAAATTAAATCAACAACATCTGTGAACATCACTGCCCTTCCTCTCCTCTCAAATACCCCATAAACTTCCATAACCTTCTTTATTGTTCTCAAGCCTCATGTCAAGCTATCTTAAAACTTCTAGCCCAACAGGAAATAATGTCTGAATTACAAACACTTGGGGTTTTTTTATCGTGGCAGGCAGGGAGAGGAGATAACACTCAAATACAGGAGTATTAAAAGGATTATGATAACTGTTGTGCTTTGAGGGGTTTCTTCGGAATCTTTTTTCTCCTTCAAGTGCAAAACACCTGGAGAGGCAGCCAGCTGGCAGAAATGGGCTCTGGAAAATTCAAATCAGCAGAGAAGAGCACCAATTTATCCTGCTGTATACTGTTAAAAACTCGCCAGGGGTTTACTTTCCATGAAAGTGGTCTGTGGGTAATGCCGGCATTAAGAAAAGCAGCTATGACTGGTGTCAGGACCCAGGGGTTTCATTAGTGGCAAAGCCACTTCTGTACCCTCAGTGACTGGAGAGGTAGTCACCACAACAGTCCAAGAGCTAGCCCAGTATTCCCTCTGTGCTGTGCCATTTCTCACCTGGAACTAAAGAAGCACAAGGATACTTCCAGGAGGCAGCTGGCAGAGGCAAAGGCTGGTAAGGAGAGACTGCTTTGGCTGGTGAGGTCTTGTAGTTGGCTTAACAGGCACATCACATTACAGCACAAAACTCACAGCTCTGCTGGGACTATGACTTCTCAAGGGACAATTATTATTTTTTTCTGTTTTCTCCCTTTAAAGTCTCTGAAATGAGAGGGCTATGGTCAGTGTTCTGTATGCCCTGCTTCCAGCAAGAAAAGGTGGTTGATGGTAACAAGTTTTGGGGCTAGAACTGAGGACTGAATAGGATAAAGGAAGCTAAATTTGTTGCCGTTTCACTCACACAGACTATTGGGAACAGTACCTATAGTGTAATATGTTCAACCATGTTTAGGTGCTGTCTAGGAGAGAGATGGTTGGGGCAGAGTCAGAAAGGAAATTAACAGACCTAGGATCTAGTTCTTAAGTTCGTTCCTTGGCTCTTCCTGGATGTTCAAAACTACTTTTTCTCTCTCCATTGAAGAAAAAAGTTATTTTAGTTAGTGTTGTTAGTTGCCATGCCTTCATATACCAGGCTTTTATAGATCAAACTTCATCTGTGGAGGAATGTTGTAATGGACTAGATCTACTTTCTGGATGATGTAAAAATTTATAATGTTAATGGTCCCATTTCTTCCCCAAACTTATTAATCTCTCCATGAGAGATCACAGGGAGCTTTATATGAATACATTTACACACATAATCCCTTTTTCTTGTGTCACTACCTTCTCACTTTTCACAGGAGAATTGACAGACACAATTCAGACCCATCCTGCACAATTGCATACATCCACCTCTGAATCTGAACATGGAACTAAGCACACAAAAAAGTCATATGCAGGTCAATTTCATAGATGGTTGGAACTGTGCAAGTTTCCCAGATCTGTGTCTGAACCCTAAGTAGCTGTGGTAAATCAGACACTAGCATGCATGGGACAGGAAGATCAGAGAGCTTTCTCTAGGGGATCATTAGATTATGCTCTACACTGTAGTTTCTGAGCAAGATGATATCAGCTGATATATAAACATAGGCAGTATATACCAGGGTAAAGGCAAGCCCAGCACTGAGAGCATTTTAGACTAACTTGCACTTCTTTGTCCTCAGCTCACTTGAAGCACAGACATGTTCAGTTATATCACACGAGACTGAAGAAGTAGATGCCCCATCTTCAGTTCTCATCTCGCAGGTTAAAAACAGTATTTGTGAAGCCTGCACTAGGCAGGCTTTGTGCATATCAACATACCAAAGGTGGATGTATTCTAGACATTTGTCTTGTCTTGAATGACTTCAGGATCCAGTGTTCTGTGTGTAATCCTTCAGCCATACTCGGATATTTTCACCACCTTTTTCCAAACTCACAAGTCATCATTTATCCCTCCAAAAGCATTTGAGCTTTGCATATTAGCCCACCTCACACACCCTAACAAAGGCTGAATACTTAATTACACTCATCTAATTTGGTTAAAGAAGCTCACAACTGCTGCTATTTCTTACTGTCTGTGTAATTTCTGTTTACCTAGTGATTTTCAGCATATGCTTCAAAGAGACTCAGGGACTGCATGGTCCACATCCGTAACACATGATCCAGAAAATCCAGTCTATTTTCAGCAAGCTTAAATCAGTTTATGATGACTTCTAGTCATTATCAAATGAAAGAAGTTAAAAGAAATTCTTTTCTTCATCAAAATTATTCATTTCACTTGATAATTATCATGGACAGATGCTGTATTTAACTATCCATGTTCAGTGACATGTTAATTCTTGGTTTTTTAACCCTTTTATTTTTGCCAAACACCTAGATAGTCTTTCTGAAAAATGAAAAGAGATCACATCTCTAAAATGTCCCATTTTTGTTTGCGAGTTTGGAAAACAGATAACCCTGAAGCCGTGGACTTCTTTCTTCTAAACAAAAGATTGTCACAGAATGTCAAAATTATTTTTCATGCCCCTCTTTTTTCTTACTTGCATACTACCTCCCACACCCACCTCCTGGCAAGTCAGCAAGCTCTGTGCAGTCAGTGCCCACTTCTGTGACTCAATCTCAGAGCATTAAGGACTTAAGCTTGGCAGGTGTCCAGGATAAAGAAATATTAACAAATCTCCCACAAAGAGCACTCTAATCATAGCAAGCACTAAAGCCTTGAACATAATATTTCCTTCGTGTATAAGATTCTCAATTTGCTTAATGGCTTCTCAAACTTTGCAGTAGGATATTGCAAATGTTCTTTTAAAAACCCCAAGTCCTCTCCCCCAACACATAACTAGTGTGTACATTACATAAAGAAAAAATGTAATTTGCTAGTCGTTTCTGGCTTCTGCTGAGAAGTCTTCTTCCAAGTATCATTTATTGGAAAATTAAAAGAAATACCATGTTCAAGTTATCTTTCAGAGCTGCCTCATCTTCTAATTCCCATTGCAACAACAGAGGCACATATTTCCATGAAATGTTGTTTATCTCTTTTTGGGTGACCTCACTGAGGGTTATTTGGAAGAAGATGGAAATGCAGCCTGATTTATTGGTAGCTGGAGTCTAAATTTCACGCTAAAGTTCAAATGGCAGATTTTATAACTACAGCTAAAGAGTCTCAGTTCTGTAAGTCATTTCCACAAGTCCGTGTTTAGTTGTCTGCCTCACACCACGCACTCAACCCTCCTGCTTCCTTTTATGATATGAGTTGACACTGCTGCCAGATAGTCACTGTCAGAGCAAGGGTACAAATACATGTAATTGCACGCATTTTTGTTCATACCTAAGGGGTATGAACAACATCCAGCTAAATCCAGTTTCCCTGCATTATCTGTATTTAGGATGTGGTAAAACTGTAGCAAATACTCTGGATAATGCTTATCTGAGGCCTGTAAATTCATATGTATAAATAATTACAATTTAGTCACCCAGAGAAAGGCATATTACAGCAGTTATTCTTATTCACTGGCATAGTTATGTCTGCCACTTTACAGAGGAAATGTATCTAAGTGTAGGACTTCACTAAACAGTAATTTCAGAGGACTTTTAAACAGATATAAATAATCTTTCTTTTCCCTAAAAGCTTCCTTGTCTACACTACTGGGACATTATTTGTCCTCTGAACATTGTTCTTTAGTAGAAATCTATCGTACACCTGTCATGCCAGCTAGTATTAATGGAGAGATAAAAACAGTTATGTGCTATAAAATGTCCCAGTTTTGGTTTTAAAACTCTTATTTACATTTACAGAAGGTCTATTCCACAATCACCAGCCGAGGTAAACTCATCCACTTCACAGCAATTCCATGTTATGCTATGCCTGACATTCCACAATCCCAGGCTGAATATGAGTTATTGCAATTTATTTTTGAGCTGGCTAAGCTTTACTGTTAAACTAAAGTCAGCATAGCTCTTTAACTTATATTGTTCTTCACATTTCTTTAATTTCTCCATGCTAAATATCTGGTTTTTCTTGTACCATTTTTTTACATCAGTGAAAAAAATTGCCTTTAAATGTTTGCCTTTTTTTTAAGCATGGGAAAAGTCTTCACACAGATGTCTCCCTGAAATCTGGCATAATCTTTTAAAAAGGATGTAATGCACAATTTAGCAAATGTGGAAATAAAAAGTTTTGATGAGTCTTGAGTCATCAGTCACAAAATTAATGAATGAGATGTCCAAACCCCACAATTTCCAAGTTCAAAACTGATGAGCAAATTTTTCCCTTAAATGGTTCTGACTGGTTGCCAGTGGCCAATTTCCCACATCCTAGACAACAGACAGAACTTCAAGATACAAATAACCCTCTTTGTAAAATGGGTATACATACTTCCAGTGGGAGAATAACATTTGACCATGACCACTGAGAAATAGATTTGTTCCTTTCATTTAAAAATGAAGAATATTTTAGTTTCAAGAGAAAATTGTTGTTTTTTCAAACTTATTCTCCAGCTTAAATTTAAATATGTTTTGATAAACACGTGCTCTTAGGAAGCAGAGCATGGAACTGGAAAAAATGAAAAAAAAACAATTGAAGAGCTAAGTAAAATTAAGCCCCTTGGTTATATTATTAAAAGAATTATAGTGATCATCTCTCCCATCTAGTCTTAACAGCAGTCTTTCATAAATTTTCTATTAAAATCAAATGAAAGTTTGAGCATTGCCATTTTAATGAAATTCTTTGCAGCTGCATGTCTCTCAGCCCAGTGCTAGTATTAAACAATTAGTGAATTTCTTTTAGAAGTTAATTCAATAGTGCTTGCCATTATATAGTTACTATCCCATTTTCATTTAATCACCAAGACATTATAATGCTCCAGAATGAGACTGTTTCAAAAACTATAAAAATTATTTTCTGAAGTTTAATAATACTCACTTGGCCATGAGCATTAATTTCAATGAATAGTCAATACTTTCTACATTCTACATCCTGACATTAAGTAGCCAGCTACTCATTTGCAAGTCACCATAATCTTTTTATTAACATGTTTTGTTGGTTTATGTCCCACTTTCAAAGTAACATAATTTATGAGCATCTAAGTATGATCTAGTCATAGCATTTAAAATAAAACATATTTCAAAACTGGTCAGATCATTCTTGAATTACATCTTCTGGAAATAATTTAATATGACTAGTTCAATAAAGGGCTGAAAATTTTAAAAAACCTCACTGGTTGATTTAAGACACCTGTTCATGAATGTTGCAAGACTGACTTTTGTCTTAAGCAGTTCTTTCCAGTAATAGCTGTGGGAATGGGGACTTAGGTTTCCTTTTGAACGCTGGTTATATACAAATATTTTGAGATCTTTGTCTTTATCATGTAAGTTAACATAGCACATGTAGAAGTATTAAATTTTTCATTGTAATTTTTTTCTGTTAACCATCTTCACAGTCTCCCCAGTATATTATTAGATTGCCACTCAGCCAAATGCAGCCCTGCAGAAGCAAGTGAATCTCATCTCACTTATGTGAAGCTGATCTTGCTCTCATTTCACAGCATCTCACTTTTGGAAATCTGGTTCCTGGTGTGGCAAAGTCATAGACTAGTTTAGGATGGTAGGGACTTGTGGAGGTCATCCAGTCACACCTGCAAACTATCAGGGTCCTGCTACGCGTTAGCTTTGTACTGCCACCTTTAAATCATCAGTGTCGTTTGTGAGCTTTCTGAG
The DNA here is from genome assembly GCA_035584735.1 of Pseudotriccus pelzelni. Taxonomy (NCBI): domain Eukaryota; kingdom Metazoa; phylum Chordata; class Aves; order Passeriformes; family Tyrannidae; genus Pseudotriccus; species Pseudotriccus pelzelni. The sequence continues at coordinate 82,098,151 of JAWMRA010000113.1, read as the reverse complement.
CTTGAAGTCTCATTGCCCAGGTCATTGATGAAGAGTACTGAGTAGTATTAGCCTCAGCTATAAGCCCCTAGGACATTCACTAGTACTTAAGAACCAACTGGATTTCAAATGACAAATCACAACCCTTTGAGTCCAGCAGTCCAAACAGGTTTCACCCACCTGTAGTCCACATGTAGTCCATATTGCACCAGCTGAATTGCAAGGATACTATGAAAGCTGTGATGACTTGGTTAGTAAAGACAATGGAAGTGACATCCACTACTTTCTCCTCTCATCAAAAAACACAGTTAGGTCAACCAGTCACATTTTTCTCTTAATGAATCTGTGCTGGCTGTTCCCTCTCACCATCTTGTCCTTCTTGTGTCTGGATATGACTTCTGGGAGTATTTGTTCCACAAGCTCCCAGAGACTGAAGTGAGGCTTGTGGTTCCCTGGGTTTTCCTTTCTGCCATTTTTGGGTTTTTTTAATAAAAGTGGGACATGACTTTTTTCAGATTAAAAAATTGCTCTGACATTTCAAAGAGGTTAGCTCCCTCTGCACTCTCCATGGATTTGTATATGTCTAGTTCCCTTATTTGGTCTTGAATGTGATAATTCTGTTGTAGATAGTAACTTCTTCTCATCAACTTTGCACAGAGAGCTTGGAGGCCTGAAAACAGACCTTGCCAGGAAAGAGCAAGAGAAAGACAACATTGAGCACATCAGCTTTTTTCAAGCCCTTTTCCCCATTCAACAGGGACACCACATTTTGTCAATCTTTCGTTTTTGCTGCCAACACAGCAGAAGTACTTCTTCTTACCCATTACATCCCTCTCCATTTTCAGTGCCAGGTGAGGGTTAGCTTCTCCAATTCCATCCCCCCACACAGACCGGCATTTCCATATGCTTTCTTTGTTAGCCCTTCCATATTTCCCTTTTACATTTATCCCAGCCAAGAGTTTCCCAGTCACATAGCCAGGCCTTGATCTGTGGGATATATCTGCTCTACCCAAACCTTTGCTCATTCCTGACAGGACTAAGAACATGAGTTTGAGTCCCAGATCCCTCATCCTAGCCCTCAGTGCTTGCATATAAACGTGCAGGAAAACTGGAACCTCAAAAGAGGCAGAACATAATAGAAGGCCACCTGGAACTGTGTTAAATGATGTCTGAGATCCTTCCCAACCCTGGGACTTGAAAGCTGAACCATATAGGCTTCTTTTACAGCATGACAGGACAGCCATTTGAGTTTTGGTTGGTTTTTTTTTCTTTTACCAACAGCTCCATGACTAGCACACTTACATGGAAAATGAGAACTCTTGGTCCTAGATTGTGTTCAGAAAAAGGAGTTCAGGTCCCTCCTTCGCTGCCTGGAAGAGTGCTCTAGCAGCAGACGTAGAGAATATTTGGGGTTGAAGAATAGGTAGTGGGTTTAGTTCTTTCTAGTGGAGCTGTTCCACCTTTATAAAGGAATTTGAGATTTAGTAGGTCAGGATTGTTACTTTCTAGCCAAACCATTGAGGGGACTCTCTGCGAAGCAGAAAAACCTGAGTTCCAAGCCCTGCTCCAAGAGACTGTTTATTTTTTTACATTAAGCAGTCATTTGATAAAACACATGAAGACTCCAAGGCAAAGTGCAACTCATGTGTCTCTCTGCTGGTACGTGTGCGGCAGTGAAACTGAAAACATCAGCCTTCAGGCAGAATGTCTCCAGAGAGAGAAACCAAATGCTTCCTTCAGCAGATTTTTCTATTTTCTAATCTAGTCTGAATAGTATGCTCCCATACAGAGAGCCAGATTTCCCTGCCCAGCTAAGCCATTCACTCACTGAGTTGCTCTGTTCAGCCTGCTCTTTCCAGCAGTGACACTAACTGGAGAATCAATAGATTTTCTGGCAGGACATGCAGAATGTACCTGTTCCCATCAAATCACAATATGTCTAGACTCATGTCCAAATAGATGCTTTTCTGCTAAAAGTAGAAGCAAAGCGCTTTTGGAAAAATACGACTTAGGAAAAAAAAAAAAAAGAAGGAAGAAGAATAAATGTCTTTTTAGAGTTGTGAATTGCATAGGATGCGGTAAATTGTCTAGTCAGTGTTTGTCTACATGTGGTCTGAACATTTTTTATGAAGATCCTGGGTTTAAATACATATATTTTTTTGTCTAAAGATTAAAATCCCAAGAGTTGTGATGCCAATAGCAAATTACAGGGCGTTTTCTTCATCTACAAGATCACTAGCTTTTGCCATTGGCTTTGGGTACTGATTTACCCATAAATATGAAATGGAACAGTCACTCTACCAGAAACATACATTGTGTTTTCAGTACAGCTGAGGACACAGCTTAAAGAGAAACACACATAAGCACACTTTCTCTGTTCCCACTGTAGTAAATGCATCTAACTTTAAAACCACAGGGTACTTTGTCCAAGGGTGTCTCAGGAATTAAATACTTTTCTGTAGTAACAGAAACTTCAGAACCATTCAGCAGTCTTTCATTTTGATTTTTAGTTTTAATCCTAAAAATTCTCTTTTTCTGAAATTATAGACAGGATTTTATCACTTCACACTTTCCTAGGTAAAAGAAATAACCATTTACGGGCAACTTGCCTTTATTCATATATTGCTAGTCTCTTAAAATGGCTTCTACTGAATTGCATAAGTACTTCTCATGCCCCACTGACTTAACTGGGGAAAGGTCATCTTTGCTTAAAGAAACACAGTCTTGCCAGAGAAGTGTAGCAAACCCAGAGTTTAAAATATTCCTGGCATAGGTGAAGCTGTTCAGGCAGCTTTAGGCAGATGCACATAATTCAAAACATTCCTAGGAAATTCCTATCAAACGTCCATCACTCTTAGGGCAGAATATGTCCTAAGACTATTTTTAGTATTTTATCTTGCTTTACTGACTGGTAAATTTTAGATTTTTATAAAGGCAGCACAGAATAGTGATACCAAACTCAAAACAAGCCAAGTCAGTACAGAAGAAAGTGCACAGACATTTCAGAAAGCAGACTAATTCCCCCTGCTTTCACACAACTATGACTTTAACCAGTTAAGCTGATACCTAATGCTTTTAAAAATTGTACTCAGTGTGGGCTCTTATCCTGAAACATAGTACAACGTGGCTGCAATAGAAGTTACAACTTAAATATTATGTTGGACTTTGGTTTGTATTAACATCACAATTAGCCTTCATTAACAGTAGATCTTCTTCTGGCTTGAAGCCTGCTGCTTTGGAACAGATTAACCTGACTGACTTGATTAGCCAAACCAACCTGCTGCCACCTCTGCTCTCTCAGTTCCACACAATGATTTGTGTATGTAGTGCCTTCAAAGTGAGATTCTTTCCTTTTTTATTGCATCAATATAATTGTTTTGTGTAGAGAAAATGCTGCAGGCTTACTGAAGAATACCAGTAATCACCACAGGGCTATAAACTCCCACTAATCCAAGCATTACTGCAGTCCTAAATTGCTCAGCAAGGTATTTCTATACATGGTTCAGACACTCTCCAATACTGTGAATACTTTTAATAGATTTTAAAAAAAAAAAAAAAAAAAAAAAAGAACAAAAGAGTTGCATTTTTTTGCTTTTTCTTGAAATTTATCAAGAAGTGAAATTTTTCCATTAAGGCCTTTCCATCCAAATTTTACTATGTACTTTGGGACCCTTTTATGACTTGACTAAGGATAAATGGGTTCCCCGGTGGGAATGAATCCAGAAACTGAGCATTTCCACAACAGGCAATGGCTAATGCAACCATGACTTAGAACAGCCAGTGCCATCTTCTGCTGCACAGATGCACTACTCCAGGCTTAGGAAAAGCGTGGACATAGGAAAACAAATTGCACCCAGATGCAAAGAGTACCCATGGCAAGCTGAGGTAAAGACTTTATTCAGAGAAAATTTCTCCGAAGTCACGTAAAAAACACTCAGAGGTGGCAAGCACTGGGAATGCTGGGTCAGACCCAGAGGGTTTGGAGAGCACACTCTCACTTTGGGGGATCAGAGGAAAGCAAAGGCAGTACTAACATCCATGGGAGGCCCGTGCCAGAACACCTGGGAGGCAAACTAGAGGGCTTTCGCTCTGAGGAATGCTGTGCTGAACCACCACTGAGTTAAACTGGGAGCTCACAGAAATAAAAGGTTGGAAAAGGAGCTCTCTTACAATCTCTGTGTGCCCTCCTACAGACCTTGCTTCCTCTCCTTGGATGGGTTCATTCTCATGTCCCAGAATGTTAGAGCATAAACAATGAAAGTGAATGGGTAATAGACCCAAGTGGGTGACCAGCTATAAAACTGAAAAGATCAGTCCAGTAGATCATGAAAAAATACTATCACTTGCTACTGAGACCCAAGTATTAACAAAGCAAATACCATGATATATTAAAATAAATTACTTTGTAATAAATACAAGACCTGCACAGTGCCTTCCTTACAATTAATTTCCTGTATTTCTGAATACACTGAATAACACCACACTATGTGCCTAAGCATTATACCATCAAGACCAGTTGTGAGATTTAGGAGGAGAAATATAGAACAAAGTACAACTAATGGAAAGTTTATCCTTGAGAAACATACTAATATTTTTTACAGTATTCAATTAACCTGTAGCAAATATGTACCACACTCACCACTGTCAACTTGCAAGAAGGGTGTCGTCACCTTTCAATAAGTGTTTGTCTCTACCCACATACATAACCCTAAGAAATTGTTACTACTGACTACAGTGTCATGACAGATGGAGTCAGGGACTTTTGACTGAACAGTGCTCAGCTCTCAAATAGTGAGCATTGCACTCAGAACCTGCTGGCATTGTTTGCAACCTCTTCAAGTATGCATCTTATTGCGACTATCATTCACTTTCTACTTTCACAAACAAAATGTAACTAACAAGTGGAAATAGAATTTGTAAACTGCAAAGGCACAGTTACAACAAGCAAGGACATTCCAACTATTACTAAATGTTTCCTTCCTTATTAGAGGAAGACAAAAGGACAGGTGAGAGGAAACTCAGATGCAATTATATATACAAAGCAGATGAAACCTAATTCTGTGTTGCTGCTGCTGTTGCTCCACTGCTGCCATGACTCACTGCAGTGTCCTTGTTCTGCAAGGACCACAGCTGAGAATGAGCTGTTATGTTCCATGTCCTTGTTCTAAACCCATGAACAGGAAGACCAAGACACAGAGAAAAACTTAGTTATCCTTGGTTCATTCTGATAAGTCGTTATTTTGTGCCAATTTTTTTTTTTCAGTTACTTTGTCGTTTTAGCAGGAATTTAATAACCTCAAAGTGAAAACAAAAATATTACTTTAATGAGCACATGAAACCCTCACAAATCCATACCTTATGGCTGTTGCAACGTGTCAAGTTTACCCCTGGTGACTTTTTGAGTCTTGCTGGAATTAGACTAAATGTGAAATTAGTTAATTCTTTACAGACATTTAATATAAGAACTGGCTAAGCACTGAACAGGAACAGATTCTTCTGAATCATTAAGTGCCAACACTTACTTAGACTTTGCTTGAAACAGTAAATTACCCTCTTGCTGCTGTTAGATTCAGTTATGTCAATGTATATTTAAGTACTTTATGCTTAACATGTTAACAATGTGTATTTAACTGCTTTACTGCTGCCCACTCTACCAAGCATATAGAGCAAAATACCATGTGCTTACTGTGTCCCCGTTGGCTTAAAGGAATGGCACTGTATTCATTGCCGTGCATTTAGGAAGACAACTGAAGTCCACTGTGTGTCACACCATCTCCAGTTCTAGGTACCCTACCAGACTGAAGCAGCAGGCAGTGATGGAAGGCTCTGAGAGATCTCTTCACTTTTGAAACACAGGAAAGTTACAGAGCAACGAAGTCAGACCAAGTGCTCCAAGTCCACTGTATTTGTAGTACATTTGTATGTATTTGTAGTAGCTATTTGTAGATAGGGGTATAAAAGTTTGTCCCAGCACGCACACTGATATAAGGTGAGAGGACAGCTTTGCCCTGTGGTTAGAAAAACAGGATTGAGCTTTGCTGGGAAGGATTACAGGAACAAAAAGGCACACCTTCATTCATTTCATTTTTGCTGCAGGAACAGAGAGAATAAGAAATCGTAAGATGTGCATGCACCTCCCTGAACAGATTGAGAAAACAGAAAAGATGAATAGGGAAGGTATCATTTTAGAGTATTTGTCCTAAGAATCTGCAAAGATTGACACCTTGCAAAATCGTTTTCCATAAAACCTGAAGAATTACAAAAATGTCTCTGTTGATTATTGCCCATTCCTCATCTTCTAAACCTGGCTGTCATTATGCTGACAGCTGGACTAACAAAATCAGAGGCACAGTGAAAGCAAAGTTTACTTTAGAGCTGGAAGGTTACATGTTAAATTTGAGCTTCCAGGTGACAGTTAAGCACACTCTCAAACCTACTACTTGGAATGCACTTGGAGCATTCCTCAGAAACATTAATCCAAACAAATCTTCAGAAATCCTACAGAATGACAGTTCCTCTGCCAAACAGTTTAAAAAAGTAATACCTACTACCCAAATAAAACCGATGTTGAAACTTAAATGACTTTTTATCCTTCTCCAGCAGCTATGGAAAACAACCCATCACTGTTAAAATGCAATATTAATGGCTGCTTCCAAATGGAAAGTCCATGCCAGTCCCCCAAAGAAACCTGATTCATTCTTTTTTTATAATTTTATACAACATTCCCTAAATTGCCTTTTAAATTTTTGCTGTTATCCAAATTGTCTCTCCACCTCTGAGGTGAAAAAGAGTGAGCAAAAGCCTTTCAGATGAGGCTTTGTCAGTTCAAATAGAAGAAAATAATATTCTCGTCAGTCTGACACTAAAATAAATGTTTCCTTTTTTTGTTTGTTTGTTGTTGGTTTTTTTTTTTGCGACAGAATTGGTTAGTCAGGTCCAAATTTATTTTAAGCATTTTGTTATTGTCATTCTGTACTTTTGAATTAAATTTCTTTATGTACAGCTCAGCACAGCACATATCTCACATTTAAACTTCATCTTGGTGATTTCCTACTACTGTCCTAACTGGGTGCATCCTTTCTTAGGGATGTGGCATGCCATACAGGTGCTGTGTGCCATCACTGATGACGACATAACTGTAGCAATACTAGCAATTTTTCTTTCCTTGGATTTCTAGCAAAGTCAGCACCTTCAGTTTTAGAAACTTCTCCTAGCCTCCTTTTGAAATAGGAGATGATAAGTACATACCAAAGATGGACGGCAAAAAAAAAGATTTAATAATAAATAATAAGGCAAATTAAAAATTCTTGCCTGGACTTTGTGGTAGCAGACAACTTCCTACCTATTTTTGACTGTCCTGGATGTATATAATTTCTGCGAAGTAGCTGTCGACAAGGAAAAATTCTTAACATATTCAAGAGAAAAAATACTACAATTAGCATATGGCTAGTGAACAATAATTTTCAAAGTTAAATAATAATATTCCTGTGCATGCAAGGTAGCCTTATGGCAAGATAAAGAGTAAAGTGCAGTCCATGATATGAAGAACTCTTATTAGTAATGTTTGTCATCAATTACAGCCTAAAAAATATTTCTTTTTGGTATCAAGAATTATTGAAAATACATGTATAAAATGAATTGTCTGTTAAATGAGAACTATTAAAATAGTTTTCCATGGCCAGAATTTCCTTTTCTTCTTACACTGGTGTAAGACCAAGTAGAGGGTGAGGAGTAAGGAACAAGCTTGAAAATGTGATCAGGACCAACACAAAATAACAGAGCTTCACTAGGAACAACAAAGCTGTCCCAATGTACTCTATATAAAGAGCTGGCCAGAAAAGAGGCAGAAGATCAAACAGTAACACTTTATCAAAAACATTTGGTTTGATTCTAATCTCTGAGTAACAAACCACAGGAAATGACAGTTGAAAGGAAAGGTAGCTATTATTATGACAAAACATATATAAATGGCAAATGATACACGCAGTAAGCAATGCTGGGTGGGAGGGAGGGAGAGTGGGTGAACAAAGCAGCTTTAATCTGCACTTTGTAGTCTTGGATGGAGATACTTCAAGCTTACAGATTTTATGCAGTTCATTTCAGTGCCAGCAGAGCTGCTACCTTTTATTTCTTCTCACTTCCAGAATCAGACATGGGGGATTGACCTCGGCTGGATGTCAGGGGCCCACCCAGCTGCTCTATCACTCCCATTCCCAGCCAGACAGGGTAGAGAGTAAAATGGAAAGAACCCGTGGGTTGGGATAAGGCAGTTTATTAAAACAGAAGCAACAGCTTGTGCATGCAAAAGCGAAGCAAAAAGTATCACGGTTTATTCTCTACTTCCCATCAGCAGCAATGGCCAGCCGCTTCCAAAATGCAGGGCTTCAGCACGTGTAAGGGTCCCTCAGGAGGCAGCCATAGGAGACAATGAATGCCTGCCTTCCTGCTATTAGCAGCCTATGAGGGGGTTGGAGCCACCTCAGAAGTTGTTGGAACAGAAACACATCTCCTCTCAGCACCGCGTTTGCCCAGTGCCACACTGGATGTTCAAAGGGAACATCCCCTCAACACATCATGCAACCCATGATACATGGAGTAAGTGGATAGCTTTGATCACATAGCGAGCCCAAATGGCAAAACCCAATTTCCCTTGAATCCTGGAACAGATTATGGACTGGCCAGAGATTTTGGAGCATTGCCTGAAGAGGTGACTTGTGCCCAAGAAGCACCACCATATAATGAGTTACCAGAAAATGAAAGAGGCTATGCTCTGTTTACTGATGGAAGTTGTCTTGTGGTAGGAAACCCTCACAGGTGGAAAGCTGCTGTGTGGAGTCGCACACAACGAGTCATTATCACCATCTCAGCCAGACCCAATACATCAGGAAAGCTTCATGAGACACTATAAAAAAGGTTGGTTTTGCTCCTCAGAAACCTTCAAATCACTTTCATCTGCTTCATTTTACAACACATAAATGTGTGTCCAAGATTCATAGAAACAAAATTAACTGTTTCAGAGGCAAGAGAGAGACAAGAGGTATCAGCTGTTGACCAACAGACATCTAGGGCAAGATGGGGGAGGTAATTCAAAGTCATGCTGATAGAAACTTGTGTCAGAGAAAACCAAGAAAATTATTTCCCCCCCATTTTTCTAACATTTTTTAAAACTATTTTCTGCTTTTCCCTCTGAAAGAGCACAAGGCAAAAACTGAATGGAGAAATAAACAAAGAACAAAGCTTGAAAATTTCTGAAAACAGTGAGTAAGAGCAGAAATAATTTCAAATTATATTAGAACAATACACTTATTACTCCCTCATCAGGAAACAAAGTTAGGTTTATATCTGTATTTCAGGGAAATCAAGCCCCCAGAGGTCAAGGAGGTTGCTAAATGGGTGAGGGAGCATTTTACAAATTCATCCTCTAATTTGGAGCCAAGGTCAATGATTTAAACTTTATTGCTCATCTTGAAACCGAACGCACAATGAGCATAGGTGGAACCATCCCAACTAGCAATTACCCTGAGCTAGGCAAACAAGAACTGCAGAAGTAACTATAGCTGTAAGTGAACTCAAATTTTCAAAACATGACATCAGCCCTGGGTATCTGCTAGCCACTGTTCACTTCTGATGGTGATAACTTGTTAAGCCACAATACTCAGCCACATGCCTAGCATCTAGCTGTACCGGGAAATTGCAGCTGCCACAAGTTGTCCTACCACTAAGAAGTCTCAGCTGCAGCCAAGACATTAACACTAAACTCTCCAATACTTTAGAACCCAAGCCTCTACGCCACAGACCAAACCAAATAAAAGACGACCTGGCTACCGCTGTATATATGAAGTTTAGTGCTTATTTACCAAGGAACACATCCAACTTCAGCCTTGAAAATGTGTCAGTGAAGGATGTTCTTTGCAGAGCTAAATGGTCCTGTAGAAAAGTGAAAGAGAAGAGAAAAAACACATGCTGACTGCATTTCAGGGGCTCTGATGAAATCTTCCCTGCCATAGAGTGAATCCCATTTCTATGGTCCATTGTTTTTAGTCCAGATTTAATGCAGCCCACACAAACTGGTGTCATCTTAGTGCTTATTACTGTAAAGTATTGACCTCAGCACGCTAAACCATGAAACAATTTGTAGAAAAGGTTACAATATGCTGTATGTAAAGGACTCCCACACCCAGTCAAGTTTCCACTACAATTATTTCATTTCAGGTTTGAAGGGAAACTGAGAGCTATGTTCCAGAGTACTGAACTTAGATCTGTCCTATCCAAAGAGAAATATTGGTGCCAAATACAATGAGATTTTATCTATCAAGGCAGAAAATAGGCACTTGCTGGAGGCTGAAAAAGCACTGTTTTACAGTGAAATCCTTAAATTATCAACTTAAAACAAAAAAAAAGGAAAGAGGCTGAAGTGAAGCTGGGGAGACTGGAACTAGCAGGTTCCTAAATGGGCTTGTTAGAAGTGTATCACAGAATGATTGTTGTTGTGGGAAGGACCTCTGGAGATCATTTTCACTTGGACTAAACACACAGTCAACTTCCAAGATTGTATTCTTTATAAAGAAAATGCCTCGAGAGGGAGAACAAATTGCAGAGCTGTTACTATCAAAGCATGCTGAAGCACGGCAAGAGCAAGCTGAAAGAAGCACCACATCCTTCTTTAACCTCATCTTCCTGTATTTTTCCCACATCGAGAGGAAGACCAAGGCTGTGTTTGGCACTTCTAAGAGTTAAAGAAGCAGCTGAGGTGTAAAGTCAGATTTTCCTTTCCTTTCTAACCCTTCTGATAAGAGTTCTACTTTTGGAAGTATTTAGTGTTTTTCATTAGTAGAAGCAATAATAAAAGATTACCTTTAAGTTTGTACAATTGTAGCATGAACTTAGTCAAGAGAAATTCTACTTATAATTTTTCCCTTCAATTAACTGTCACTGATAATATATTACCTGAAGCTCAAGACACGATTTTCTTTGTGCCAAACACTTTGAAAATTACACAGGCTTTTGAGGTAAGTTTGCCCTTACAAAGCTGAATCAGGATACCAGAACTACGTGATTTCCTTGAAAAGGGCAACAAGAAGTTTAGTATATAGTAGGTAAGGATGCTAGATTACAAGAGAGAGTCCTCCCTGTGGAGGCTTTGGAGGGAAATGACTATCCCATTCTCAGGTAACACATACATAAGTAGTTAATTCATCTAAAATAATTCTGTGAAAGATACCAAGTTAGCTTTTGAGCCCTTCATTCTCCATATTCCTGCAGTTCTCCATGTGCCAAAGGCAATTCCAGTCTGACAGGGTGCTACATGGAATATTGCCATGACAAGGCTGTTGCTGCTGCGTAGTGGGATTTTTCACAAAAACATATCAAAGAGCAGTAATAAACACAGTCTAGGAGTATTACTGACATCAATCCTGAGAGACCCTCAAGCCACTTCTTGCCTCAGCATAAGCTCCAATTAAGTATATTAACATTAACCAATTAAACACTAACCCTGTTACAGAAGAATTGCCATTTTCAGATAGACAGTCTGTCAAAGCAGTTAATAGAACTGAGCATGCCAAAAGGCATTGTCTTGTTCTTCAGTTATAGGGATGCCTTTAGCTCTTTACCGTATAAGCAAAAATACCCTGCCCTGCCAGCTTTTAGGTTCCTCCTTGGAAACCTAGGCACTGTTTTCATGAAACTCTCAATTCATCATGGGATTAGAGGAAAGTATTTAATAGAGCCTAATGAAATGATGTGAGAACTACACTAATTCTGTCACAGTAGCAGAAGGTTAATTTCACTGGGGAACTAGGGAAAGTCAAAGATGCTTGTGAAAGGGAAGAAACTGCACAGTTCACCTACAGTTGCTAGCAAATGGAAATGCTGTGAGAACTCACCATGGTATATTTTAAATAGGCTTCTCTAAAACAATGTTAATATAATTTGCATATGAAGCCAACCTAACACTCTCAGAGTCAATGGGAAATTAGGCATGAGAGATGAGCTATAACATCTGTAAGAAAGGAAGAACCTTCTTTGTGGTGCTCTTAGCTTTTATGTGGGCAGTCAGCCAACAGAAAAGGGAGGAGATATTAGATCTCATTGTAGGTGTAACAAGGCATATTACTTTCTTAACTATGAAACTTTTTTTCTGAGCCAGAGTTCTTCCATCAGCAATGAAAATGCTGCCACTTTTCTCAGGAGGTCAGTGAAGGACGAACGAAATGAAAGTAGCTATGAACAGAAGTCAGGGTCCCAAGGTCACTGCCAGCCCTGCCCGCCCCTTCCCATCCCCAGATATCCCCATACCCTGCCCGTGCCCATGCCCATGCCCCATTTCTCACCCAGGACTGTTGAACCCTCTCCCATTAACAGTACAACAAAGCCAGTCCCCAGCTGCCCACAGCCCTGCCCAACCGTGGGCCCCACCATGCCCTGCCTGGCCCCATCCCCATGAAAATGCCCAAAGTTGGGGTTGCCACAGTGCCTCTGATTAGGACCAGGCAGTTGTTGGAAGCTGTCACCAGCTCTGGGTCATTGACCCAAGCAGGCTTGGTCTCTCTGACAGAAATGACATAGGAACGCAAAGTTAAAGGGATGTTATAATGCAATATGAGTGAGAGAAAGGGAGTTAAATGGGGTAAATAGGATAAACAATTTAACTGCAACCAGAGGCACAGTAATTTGTACAGTTATGAGAATCTTGCCCAAAGAGGAAGCTTGGTATTTCCAGCCAGGAGGGCAGTGATGTGACCTTCTTAGACAGAGGTCAGAGAAGCTGCCAGAACAGAACGAATAATAGATGTGGGAGAATTCAATTATACCCATGTAAACTGAAGGAATGTCACTGTGAGAAAAGATACAGAGGTACAAGTTTTAAATACCGTAAATGACCACTTGTTAAACTTATGACTCAGAAAACCCACAAGTGAAGAACCAATTTGGCTCAGTCCTGAGCAGACGAGATGTGGTTTGTAATGTTACTTTTGAAGAGTCGCTCTGTAATTATGACTACTATATATTCAAATTTAGCAATTGAAAGAATGAAGTAGATTTAATTTCAAGAAAAAAAGGAGAACAACAAAAGAATGAAGAAGCTTGTTAAAAACAAATTAAAAGGAAGGCATAGAACAGTAAAATTCTTGCAGGCAGACTTGAGATTGTTTAAAGACAACTAAACTGGTGTCTCACTCTAAAAATACTTTTCAATCAAAGAGAAATAGAGAAGGATCCACCAAAGTCAGAATGACTGAACAATAAAGGAAGACATTTAAAGTCAGAAAGTTTTCCTTCAAAAAGCAGAAGTCTCATCTGAGGAATGGAAACAAAAATGAGGACAAATTCAGATCAAACTAATATAAAACCATAAAAGGAAGATGAAAACAGATTTTGAAGATTAATTTGAGTAAATAAGAACTTCTTTGCTCCCTGACAGAAAATTTGTACAATCTGCAGAGCTGATAGAACTAAAAAAAGTAAAAGTTATAATGAAAAACTTAGATGAATTATCTTTATCCACATTCATTTAAGAAAAGTTTAGAAAGATTCACAGCCCCTTTCTTTATAAGGGTCAATTTTGGTGAGCCACCAAAAGGTCAGTAGGGAATATTTATGAACAGAGTGACAAAGTAAATGCTGAAGAATCACTTGGACTTCATTGCATTTAAGTGGTATAAAAATCAAACTATGAGACTACTGAATTTCTGGTGTAGTGGTAATCTACTGACTAATGCTTCTTCAGGAATAGAAAGTTCCAAGTGTAAAACCCCCTTTTTAAAAGGGTATTCAGAGAGGATGCAAGTAACCTACACCAGAAAATCTGACTTCTGTGCATGTGAAGCTATGAGAAATTATAGATCTGCTTAACATTTGATGTCCTGGTTATACTGGAGTAGTTTTTGCAGTAGAATGTCAAGGACCTCACACATAGGTCTGACTGAGGGGTCAGTAGTATACTGACAATGACCATGTCATTCACAGAATTGCATAAGTTTCCGGAAAAATGTTGACAAGGAGCCTCCCCAAACTGTAAGAAACTGACCACTCATGATATAAGGAAGAAAATGTTTATTGTATATTCGTAACTGAATAATTTCAAATTGAAATCAGAGTGGGCACAAATAAAAGAATTGCCTCAGAAATTGGACCAGTTTCCAAACAAAACCTGTTCAAAACATTTATGTATGAACTGTCAGGTGGGATAAGTGATGGATTTACAGATCAGATAAAATTAGTCAAAAATTAGTAAAAATTAAAGCTGTCTTTACAAAAGAGTTACACAATATGGCATGAATTTTTATACTCTTTCTAATCTTTCCTGATGATTGAGATAGAAATCTGGAATAAACACACCTTTAGTTTTCTTGTCCTAATGACTGCACCACTGTCCCAAAAAAGCTGCCACAAAGATAAAAAATTGCAGTCAGATGAGCTAAAGTGTATAACAATATTTCAGGCAGGGAATGATGAAAAGAGATTATTCTTCTTTCTTTGATATAACCTCTGCTCAACCATCTTTTATGCAGAACTTCCTGTCGTGATTTCAAAATATTTCTTTCTGTAACTGCTGTACTGAGCATTCAAGGCATGTACAAAATGTTTCTCCCTTTAACAGTTTGTTCCTTCATGGCAAAGAATCAATAAAGAAATATTTTTTAAATTACAGAAATTTTATACATCCCGTTTTCATTTTCCAGTCTTCGAATTACTAGCAACTCCCAAGCTTTGTCACAAGGCCAGGATTTTTGGATATTCAGCCTCAGAAAAACCTTCTGAAATAATAGTTAAGTGATTTTAAAAAATCAGGTTGTATTTTCACAAAAAACCTGATACATCATTACTGCTGAAGACACTGAAAAATCTCACATGACAGCCAAAATAAGATGCGAGAATTTTGTTTGTGTACAGATACTTGTTTCCTTTTGGCTTTGCAGTTTCATCTTCAGCAGCAGGTGACAAACGCTCACCATTTCTCACTAAAAGCATAAGACATTCGAGGCTTAAGTCAGTGTTCTATAAATACTCAAGACAATGACATTTCCATCTGCATGGTAAGCAAACCAGAAGGACAAGGCTGAATGTTCATTTTCATCTGTCAGATGTACCTGTTCTTATCAGTGGTGTTTCCTGGGAGCTGTGTTTCTGTCTATAATGTGAATTGCTGTGTAACAACAGCTACATGGTGGAAAATAGGTCCAGTTTTAGGCTTTGGAGGATAAATGTATTTCACATCAACCTCACTGGATACTGGAATTCATATCATGCAACCAAATATTATAAAGAATACAAAGGAAATACGTTAAAAGTGCAACTCCATATCTATAGTTGGAAATGTTTGTATAAGTACTACACAAAATAATGCAACAGAAGTGTTCTACTCTCCAGATAAGAGTGTCTTCAGTCCATTATATTCTTCACAATGAAGTTGTTCTCTTGCCAAAGCTTTCCCTTGCTGCCCTCACAGAGGTCCCAAGAAACAAAAATATTTTGTAGAGAGAAAAGCACAAGAGGTTGAAAATGTATGTGACTCTAATGCTCTTTCATCTTTGCATAATTTGTACAGTCTGCAAAACCAGCAGTGAAAGCTATGACACCCAGGTGATAAGCAGAGAAGAGGGAAACATTCAGGGTGGTTGTGACATTTCTTCACTGTATGAAGAAATGGCCATGACTGGATCTTTAGAATAGACAAAGTGTCCCAAATGCACTTTCAGACCATCTTTCACTTCCAATGAAATATAGTTGAGCTGTCATTCATACCAAATAAGTGTTGCTGGTCTAAATTCACCTCCACTCACATTTAATTTAAGAAAATATCTTTATTCTGTGACTTGCATGCAAATACCCAATATTAAGACTTCAAGTGTCACTTTTAACTAATAGCCTGCAATTAGTATTTGATGGCCCATCAATACATTATGCAGTTCCTTCCTCTGAAAGAGTTGTCCTTTTCTTTAAATGGACAGAATTGAAAGAATTATGTTCTAATCCCCTGACTTCATCCAGTTCATTTTGAAAGTTAATGTTTTCCATTTAAATCCCCTATTGGGAACTCATTCACTTCTGTCACACCAGCACAGAGAGGTTGCCTTGATTAATTACTAGCACTTACCTTTCCACTTCAGTAAATCTCAGTACAGTGTCTAATAACTGGAAAGCTTTAAATAAATGTTTTAAGTCATTCCAAATCTGAAGCTCTGAAGAATTCTACAAAACTGAAGAAAGGAGGAGGCTACAGGGACTCTGCGTTTAAGAACTGAGAGTGTATGAAGTTCAGAGCTGAGTCAGTGCCCAAACTACTAAACCAAATTCATACTGGAAAGCCAGCTCATATAGGTAATACAATTCATCAAATAGAGAGAACAGGTCTAGGAATCAAATTAGACTTTCAGTCCTGGAGATGTAACAGAGTTGCCAGATTTACAATTTCTAACATAGGAGGTGTATTTTAAATATCGATAGGTTAATATAGGAGAGGAAGCTCATTAACATGGCAGAGATTAAACTTTCCTTCATGTGAGGTCTACAGTGGTGACTACATGGAGAACAGTTATTCTAAGTCTAATTTTGAATTAGACCTGCACACATGGATCAAAATTTTCAAAGAAAAACAACAAACAAATAAACAAAACAAAGAGCTATAAAAGAAAAGATGTCTGCAATCATTGAATTCATCTAATCCAACCTTTGGCCAATCACCACTTTGTCAACTAAGTGCCATATCCAATCTTTTCTTGAACCCTTCAGGGCAAGTGCCTACACCCCCTCCCTGGGCAGCTCATTCCAATGTTTAACCACCCTTTCTGTGAAGAAACTTCTTCTGATGTCCAGCTTGAACCTCCCCTGGCACACCTTGAGTCTGTGTCCTCTCACTGTGTTACTAGTTGCCAGAAAGAAGAGGCTGATCCCCACCCTGCTACA
This sequence comes from Pseudotriccus pelzelni, assembly GCA_035584735.1. NCBI lineage: Eukaryota > Metazoa > Chordata > Aves > Passeriformes > Tyrannidae > Pseudotriccus > Pseudotriccus pelzelni. The sequence continues at coordinate 82,081,264 of JAWMRA010000113.1, read as the reverse complement.
TCCTCCTTTTAGGTTTTTGTAGAGAGTAGTAACATCACCCCTGGGCCTCCCTCAGCTGCCCCTCATAGGACTTGCTCTCAGACCCTTCATAACCTTCGTTGTCCTTCTCTGGACACACTCCAACACCTCAATGTCTTTCTTGTAGTGCGGGGCCCAGAACTGGACACAGCACTCAAGGTGCAGCCTCACCAGTGCTGAGTACAAAGGGAAAACAGATGAACAAACCAACAAAACCCCAAAACTACTCCCAGTGGAAATTCATCTGGATTATCCTTTACCTACAGAATAACCTGCGTAAGAAGTCTACGATAAATGAAAGGAAACAATTTAAAAACTTGGAGTCTTGGAAAAATGAATATATTCTTTTTGCAAAGTTTATTCTCATTCTTGTTTGCTAATTCACTGCAATGAGTAAACAAAGGCTCCTTGCAAGAGTTAGTTGAAAGTGTCTTTCTATTTAGTGGAAGGCACAGAGATGGGAAGTACCCTTCCCAGTTCAGTCTGTCATACAGCACACCAGAAATCAGATAAGTGGCCATAATACTGCTTACTTTGACTCAGCTGGCAGGCAGAGACTATGTGTATAGATTTAATCAGCTGCAACACAAGTTAATTCCAGTTCCTGTGGCTTCAGTGAAACCAGGCAAAGTCAAGTGAAACTGTGTTCCATTTACCTCGAGTGCACCCATCAGCATCACTAAACACACGAGCATAAGCTGTGGAAGTTTAAGTCCTCAGAACAGAGCTAACAGCCCAGCTGAAAGGTTGTGTTTCGAGAAGCTTTAGACAAACCTGGGTCCACTCTATCCATGCTGCAAAACCCACCATCTTTCTCTCTCTTTTCTCCCTGGATGCCCCCATGTCCACTGTTTTTCTACTTCTTTTCCCCCTCCATTTTCACCACTCTTCATCCCTTACAGTGTCTACTAATTCCACATTTTGTTTGGGCAGCAGGTAGTCAAATGTATCATTGCCACCACCTCCGATGCTCTCAGCAGGGAGTCACATACCCGAATTTGCGGCCAGATGATACAAAGGCAGGTTTGCCCTATCCTACTCTGGAACTGTAAAATGTACATGTAATTACAATCAGACCTTGATAAAAAGTTTTGCATATGCCCATTATCTTTATAGTGAGCTGACCCAAAAGCCCAGGCTCAGATACCTCCTGAATTGGAGCCTTCTTGGAAAGTAGAGATAAAATTTCCAGTCTAATTTTGTAAATGCATGTTTAAACTGTCTGTAGTTACAGTGATGTACAAAGGCTAATAAAATTAAATTCGCTATTTTAAAAAATGAAAATGATCCATTTGTTTTTCTCAAGCATCCTTGTTAGCTGACTGCTGTGTTATATTTAGTAAAACTAACCTTTTCAAAAATCTGTAATTATCTTGAAATGCATTTTGTGATTTATGATAAGGAGTGGATTATATGAAAATTGGGATGATGACTTGGTTTATGTTCCAGATCTGATTCACCTTTAAAACTGTCTTTAGTTTTGCTTTTTGGATGCTTAGTGAAATAAAGTATTTTCCTCTTTCTAATGACATGATTTAATGATTTATTGAGGGTCCTTAAATTCCACTGAGGTCAAAACTATCACACAAGGTCAGATCCCAGCACTACTTTAAAGGGAACTGGAAAATTTCTATCAAGGCACCACTACCTTAGAAACAGGGTTAGAGGAAAAGTGGCTTCCAAAAGTGTCTTTCTTTTCACTTCCCTAGCAGAGCTGCGTATTTCTCAGATTGTATTTGTATTTGGTCAGTTTTTAAGCCAAATCCTGACATTCTGGGGTTTTTCTGAAATACAGGTACAGCTCAGTAAAAGTCAAAGTTACCAGAGCATTTCTTTCAAGAAATACGAGAGAGAGAGAGAGGCACTCAGGACTCAGCTTGTCCTGGTGCGCTATCCTGAACAGCAAGGGAAAGTTTTCACTTTTCCTGGATGCCACAGTGGAGTTGACAGTGTCACACAGCAAAACCATACACTGATATGCTGCCACAGAAGTCAGGGAGTTCTCTGGCCCTGCATTGCGTTTGTTTCAAGAGCATAGGGCACCTCGTTCCTGCCTTGCAATAGCAGAGGGGTGATACTGCTGACTAACCAGTAACTCTGTGTCTTGCATTGCCCACAAACAGCCCTGCTTTCAAAAAATGTAATTATCTGATTCCTCTCTGATGAGCTGATAGACAGGCCTGGTTTTGAACAACATGGGAACAAAGTGGTAGTGCTGGACCACCAAACGGAGCTCCCACAGGGAGCATGAAGGTACTTGGCATTTTTTTCAATGACTTTTTGTTCTGTACCTCTGCTTTCTGCCCTAGCAAACCCGTGGGATTCTGCTGTACTTCCCTCATCCCAGTGACAACTCCCACATACTGCTAGGCAACTATTCACAGTATCTTTGTTTTCCTGCTCCAAGGGCAAGTTTCACACAAGTGTTTGCATATAGAAGACAGCTTCCAACCAACTAGCTCAGCTTCATAAACGAAAATTTATTTTCGTTAGGTTCTTTTTAATTCTAACCTTCAGACTAGGAGCCAAATATGTGACAAGTACTTATAGGCTGCGGGATTGGTTATAGACACTGTGCCACATTTCCTGCTGAGGTGGAAAACTGTTCCTGAACCAGTTGCTCCTCCTACTCCTGCAGTTCTATGTCTTGCCAGCACTCACGCAACTCATGGTGACAATTTTCTCCTGTATAATTTGCCTGTTCTTCCTCATACTTTAACATCTGGGAAGAGGGGAAAAAAAAAAGCATAAAAAGCCCCCAAACCATTTCTATTAAAATCTCATGATGTACATACCTTGGCATAAATGACATAGAAAATTTACAAACAAACTAATCTGTCTCATTACAAAAAATTTTGAGAGAAGTAATTCTTACATCAATAAAACCAGCTGCATATCTCTCTAGGCAAACAACACTGGGATCACTGTTCAAGTATACAGATACCTCATTTTTACTTAGCATTTTTAGACAGTATTGCGCTATGTATGTATTAATCTGATGATAGTTACATCTATGTTGGTAAATTAAACTTGTTGACCATGGTTGTGATTCAGAAATTGTTGAGAAAGAAAAACTGAAATGAAACAGATCTATGCCAGGGGTCTTTCTAACAATTTAACTGAAGAAAAGATCATGCTCCAGAACCTTGAAATTCCTTAATCTCTTAATGAAAATGCAGTCAGTGCATCTGTATATATCAGAAAAGTATAGAGTACCCATTCCTATGTATTTCACCATTCCAGAAATGTTGCCCATTTCAGAGTGCAGTGTTGAATTCTCACAACCTAAGGGAGCTTGGTGTTACCTTTCGAAGTCTTTCCAGTTCAAACTCTAGATGTTCACTTTCTAACACTTGAACAAGTAAGGTCTGGTTAATATCTCTAACATCACAGCATTTCTGTAGTGGGTTGAAGGGCAATTTCTAGCTACAGAGAACTTAGGAACAATACAGGTACTCACCTAGCAGCAGGCACTCTGCCCCTACCTAGAGGCACAGCCTGCCCACACCACACAGGCAACCTGTAGCAAATGACCCTGGGTCAGAAATCACCAAGGCAAAGAAACAAGGTGTGTAGCAAGGAAGCAAAGGAGGGACAAGCCTTGGGTTGAGGCTTGCCAGGGAGGTGGGTGCTGGCCCAGGATCCTGATGGGTGCACTATCTGTCCCTTTCTGCAGTCCCATATCCAGTTAGGATTTTCCGAACACAAACCACAGTTCTGTGAAGACACCAGAGTATTCCTATGACAGTTAGCAAGACATTATTGTTAATGATATAAAAATGAGTTGGATGAGAAAGCTGTGAGAGGCCAGGATGCAGTGAGGCAGTGGTGAGGTGTATCTTTCCCCCACATCTACACACTCATTAGCTGTCTTGTCACGGTCAAACCACTAAGTCAAAGCAATCACATTCACGTCTGAGTTTTCTCTATTTAGCTATGACAAGTAACATCACAAAAGCAGTCTCACACACACCTTCTGGCATGAGAAAGAGAACCATGCAAGCCTCATGCCAACCTCAGCAAATCAGCCCAGGTTGCAGAATGGGCTGCAATGGCTCTGACAGGTGAAAGGACTCATCTTGCCTCACAGCAGCATATGATGAAAACACCATAACTCTTGAAGCTTGGAGGTTAGCCACAGTTTGGGCAGAGCTGTAACAAGTAACGTTACGGGAACAGTCACACTTTGGCTTCCTTCATGAGAGGTTCATGTCTGTGTGCAGGGGGTGTCTCTGCACGCAGCTCTTTCCCCAGATATAAGTTAAACTAGATCACCCGGGTCTAATTCACTACTTCTCACCTTTCTGCACTGTGTCAGAGATGAAGGCAAGCATCCAGGGGTGACAGATTTTGCTGCCCTCTTTTAGGCCTGTCTGGAAACAGATGTCAGCTTCAGATCAAGAATACACCACTGTGTTCAAAGGTGAGGTACTGTCAAACTGGCAGCATTCCTCCTTTCTGCCCACCTGACCATACCTCCAGCTCTTTGTCGAAGTTAAGAGGTGGAGGATACTGTATTACAGAGAGATATATACATATTTATTTATTTATTTGATATATTAGGTAGCTACCAGTTTAATGTAATGACCAGGGTTAACAGTAGATTTAGAAGGAGCAAGTATTATCAACCTTGTGCAAGCATCCTTTATTTTGAGTGCCCATCAAACAGTGAAAACAGTGGCATGAAGAGGAGACAGATCTGGGCAGTAAGGGTACACAGTATAGCAAACCAGTCTGGGGAAGTGCTAGGCCAAATTCACAACTACCTGACACAGACAGTTTATGAAAATACAGATGTCTGAAACAGTACTTTGTCCCATTAATTTCACCACTTCTACATCTGTCATTTTAAACATCTCCTTAAGCATCATTCACACCTTGTATCAAGATTTTCATTATAAAAACCTTACGTTTGTCTCTTTTTTGATCACCTCTTGGCACCCCACATTCAGGAACCCTGGACACCCCTTTTGTCATGCACATCCCTCCATCAACAGCTTTCTCCCAGTACTTCTGGACAAGTCAAGTCCCTTCCCTGGTTTTCTTGTTGAAAAAGTAGTTCTAATCATTATCTCATTTGGAGAAAAGAAGAAGTAGGGTCAGAGTATAACAGGGTCTGTTTAGTAACCGAAATCTGTCTTATGCTTATGATCATTAGCACCTGATTATATATTACCAAACACCTTTCACTTGTGTCAATGAAGGATTGCTTGCTGCTGTCCTAGCCATAGTCAACATAGTGGGCCTGTCAAATATCAGGAGTTTCCCACAATTGCCTCTGTTTTGTTGGGGTTTTTTTAATACCTCCCCTTATTTTTCTTCTCAGTGATATGAATAGGCTGTGAGTCCTCCCACCACTTATGGTTTTACTCTGGTTATCAGGACTGGCAGTACTCAAAGCACAGGAAGTGGGGTTTTAGTGACTCTGTGTGTCAAACTGTGGAACTTGACAGCTAGAAGCAATGGTGTGCTTAGCTCAAAAGAAAAACAGGCTTTTTTTACCCGTCTCTACTTGTATACAGTTCCTGTTATATCTACTAGTTTCAAGCACAACAAGTTCTTGGAAAGATACGGTCAGAAAAGTCTTCTTTCACACTTTCTATACGTACCCGGAGAACCATAAAGGAAGGAAGAGCTGCTGTTTACAATTTTTTCTTGTTCTTTGCAACTCTAATGATTGAACTGGGTTTACATTATAAATCAATGCATTTATTTTTTCTGTCATTTGTCACACTAAAATCTTACTGTCCAACTTTATTCTCTTTATTCAGGGGGGCAGGGGGGAAGGGAAGGGAATTGCAAATATCAAGAAAAATAAATTCAAATTTGAGGCAGAAATGCAAGGAGGTTGTTTAAAATGTGTGTAATATCCTTCATTCAAAAGATTACAAATAAAAGCTGTGTCAAGTGGCAGTTAGGCTAATCTTTCACAAGACCACTGCAGTATGCACCAACATAAAACTGGGACTATCCCCAAAACTTAACCACTTGATTTCCTAAGTAACTGCCTTCTCTCTTAAAGATTTCAATTTGTTGGACAAGAAGGAAGTGGTAAGCCAAAGAATGATTGAAATCTATTATCCATCACCACAGAGGGAGGTGATGCATAGTCAGTGTAAAAACAGAGAGTATAACACAGAAAATGAGATAAGCCAGATAGAGTGAGTACAAGATGGCTGTTTATTTGTCTGTGAATCATGAGAAAGTGGTGACTTCATGGGATATGAAACCCTGTAAAATGATAATCCTTAGGTCTGCAGCTTTCACATGCCCAAAGGACTGTTCAGGATGTGCAATTGAAATTGCCTCTTCATATTCTTGGGAAATAATGTGATTGCATCTCAACTGCCCACATGAGGCAGTTATTTCTGGCAACCATGGACTGCAGGCATTTAGAGGGTAAAATATGCATCTGAAATGATACTTATATCACGCTCAGTGGGAATCACGGAAAAATAGAAGTTGCCGAGTTGGAAGGTACCCACAAGAATCATCAAGTCCAAACCTTAGCCCTGCAAAGGACCATCCCTATGAATCACACATGCCTGACAGTATCATCCAAATGCTTCTTGAACTCTGTCAGGCTTGGTGTTATGACCACTTCCTTGGGGAGCCTGTGACCATCCTCATCCTGTAACGGGCTGATGATATTTCTACACTACCTATTGCCATTAACAAATTTGTCCCCCACATTTCTGTCCAGCTTCAACTCCAGTTGAGCTTTGGCCATGCAAATTTTCTCCCTACAGTAGCAAGAAGCATTTCTGAATCCTTCCCATGTCACCTGACCTTGCTTCCATTGGCCATACACCTTCCTTTTTGGCCTTATTTCTAATAGAAGTTCCCTGTTCAGCCAAGCCTGCCTTCTGTTTCACCTGCTTGACTTCTGATATTTGGGAATTGTGTGTTGCTGTGCCCTTAAGAGGTGATGAAAATGACCAGCACTGATGGACCACAGAACCTGCAAAAAACATATTCCCAGGGTACCTTTACTTACTAATTCCCTGAGCAGCCTGAAGTCTGCTATTCTCATGTCCAGTGTTGAGGATTTGCTGGCACTTTTCCTCCTGTCAACAGAGATTTTAAAAGTTGATCACTTTATGGTCACTGTGGCCAAGATGGCCACCAATCTCCAGCTTACTGGTGAGGCTTGCTCTGTTGATGAACAGCAGATCAAGGAGGGCATCTTTCTGAGTCAGCTTCCTTAGAACCTGTTCCATAAAGTTGTCATCCAGATTTTTTGGGAATGTCATGTCCCAGATTGTACCAGCTGTGTGATGTTCCCAGTCAGCTTCTGGCAAGGTGAAATCCCCCATAAGGACAAGGGCAGTTGATTTGAAAGTGTCCTTTAGTTCCTCAAAGAATAATTTGTCAGAAGTCTGGTTCCTTCTCTTCTTATCACAGTATTTACTTACAACTTCTCAGCCAAGGGTTTATCTCAGAGCTCATCAGCAAGTACTTATTCTGTATGTCTACAGTATAGAACTTTCACACAAACATACCCTCAAATACCAACTGTACTAGTCTCATAATGTTTTCTCGTGAAAACAGAAATAAATGCTCAGGCTGTTTTCTTGATTGTTTTTAATAGAAAGAAGATGTATAAGAAGGAGTCTTGACAGGCTGAATATATTTAGGTAATAAAGCCATTTCTTTTGTCCTGTAGTTCTAGAAATGACTGCATTTTGACATCTACAGATGACTGTGACTATGAAAAAACTGCCAAAGTTAATGTATACTATGTTATTCCTGATCAGTGACAGGAACTTATAACAAGCATTTCCAGGGCATTTATGGGCACTGCTAGCACTCCTGCAGCAGAAGTGGTGGAAATTTGGCAAATGCTGTATATGACATGGAAGAGACTTTTCCCTCTGTTTTATGGCTGTCTTGAACTTGTGTAAACCTTCTTCAGCCAAATAAATAAGGTTGAAGACAACAATTTTTAATTTCTGGTGTCTCCAGAATTGTAAAACTGCCTCTGAACTGAAAATCCAGCTTCTTCAGAAAGTAGCCAACCTTTTTTGTTTCACTAAAAAGAACTGTCTTTTCTTCAAGCTTCTGCTCTGCTCTTTACAATCCATCTCCATGAAGCAAGAGTAAGTTAAATAATGCTGATTAGCACACTGAAAAGTTTGGGAAAAAACCAAACAAACCACCACTTCTGTTATCAGGGAAGGTATCAATTTCATTTTCTTGCTGACAGATAACACACCTCCCTGCCATTTCCCCCCAAACAAGCACTGAACATTCATCTCATATCATCAATACATATCCTTCTGAAATAATTAATAAACGTGTTTTCCTCTTTGTCCAAGTCCGTCTTGCAGACATTGGTTGGCCTTGTCAGCTCTCAGTTTCAGGTCCTTTGCAGCAGGGCATAAAAAAGAAGATAAAAAAGAAGTTACTGCCTCCAGCCACTACTGTCTTTCCCCCAGTAAGTGGAGATGTCTCCCTCATAAATCAGCTCCTGGGCTACAGAACTATTCAGCTAGCATACCAAGATGAACCTAAACAGCCAGATCAAAAACTGTAGCAGCAAAAGATTTACCCATTTATATTGACAACTTTAACACTGAAACCAGCTGCTCAGGGCACAGTACTGTAATGCACTTCAGCAGCTTTCAATAGCAACAAGCTTCTCCCAATACATACTCTCTTTGCTCAGTGTTTTCATGCCTACCCCTGATGATTTCATATTCTGCAAAACTACTGATTAAAAAGAAGGCTAAAAGATCTAATTAATGCTAATTATAATAATCATTAGCATAATTTTTTCATATCCAGAAGCTCTTAGTTTTCCCTAATGAGAAGTTTATCCTGAAGTGTTCTTCATTTGATATAACATACTGTAGCAAGTTCTGTTCTTTGAAACAGGTTTATAATTTTGAAAGCACAAAAGCCAAGGAGGAGTAACTTTATATTTTATCCCAAACTTTCAAACTGGAAACATTTTGAACATAAAAGCCTATCTATCTGATTCCCTGTCTAACTTAAAGACTATGGGGAAAAATCAAACGTCAGCAGAATTTATTTGTACTCCCCAGTGGAACTGGAACACTTAAAACCCAGCAGACACACTTAACGGCTGAGACATCAGTTTCCGGTTTCCAGTCTCCAGATTCCCAAGACCACTAAAAAATCGAGAGAGGTTTTGCAATGACATCAGACAGCTCTTTGAGGATTCTGGGATGAATCCCATTAGGATGAAACCCTACAATCCCCATAGATTTATAGTGTTTTTCAGCAAGTTTTGCATTTTCAATTTAACATTTTTTCTAACTTGAGCCCTGATAACTGGTAATCATAGAAAACAACAGAAGAATCTAGTGAAGAGGTCTTTTACATCCTGTTGTCAGAATTTGTCCTGCATGAAAAAAAGTAGTTTGTCTCACAGATTTCACTGGACAACCTAAAACTTGCAAGGATATTTCAAGAGATTAGGATCTTGCGTCCATGGACACCACACCTAGGGATACGGCTGCATTTCTCAGGAAGAGAGGGCCAGTGTGGAAACCACACACTAGACCCCTGATCAGTCTCCTCATGAAGTCACTCCTCACCTCTATTTTGGACCACTTCAACAGGCACTCTGCTAAGCATTGCCCAAACAAAACAGGAGGAGCTCTCAGTTCATAATGGTCAAGGCTACATTTGTATTGGTTCTGTCCCAAAACACAGCCTTGTAACAGCATCCCAGTAGTTGCTGCATCTTTGAACATACCACTTCCTAAAGCGTACAACATACACCTTCTAATTTGTAGGCTAAAAACATCCGTCTGGTGGGTTGTAACACAGACCCTGTGTTATTTCAGGCAGTCTGAACAGCAAAGAAACATAAATATACCTTAAGGCCAGAGGGGGCCCAAGACAGATTAAAGCCAATTTATACTTAGTGTCCGTTTGAGATGGTGCATTGAACATATGAACCAAGGGTTTGATATGTGCCTACAATTTTTTCAGCAATACAGGAATTGCATAATGCCCACTCTGTCTTCCTGGATGCCACAAAGTCCCAGTCTGAGGTTGCCCTCTGTAAAATGTAGTCTTTCAGGTTACAGCTTAACGTGGAGATGCGCACGTACGCACAAGTGAAGCTATCATTTTACAGCACGGGAGATCCTCTGCACTAGCACATGGCATATGCAATCAGGCTGTGTTTATTCCCTCTGCCTCTGAGGCCATCTGGCACTACTGAAGTCTATTATCATCCAAAAAAGGGTGCCCGCATCCAAACTACATGTTGGGCATGGTGCCTGGCCCGTACTAATTCTCCAAGACATGCCCAGGAACTGTTTGGAAGAGGCCTGGGCTGACTGCCCAAGGACAAATCATTCCAGGGACTGCTCAAACAATTTAGCAGTGTAGACAATGAAAGTAGTGCTTGGGCCTGTCTTCTGGCACTGTGTAATTTCCAGTTTAAGCAAAGCCTGCAACAGCAATGATAAAGGCTGTTTCCTACATGGAGCACACTTCTGTCTGAGTGGGATAAAGTACTTCACATCTACTGCATTCTAAGAGCATCTCCAGAGATCAAAAGACTTCTGCAATTCAAACAGAACACAATTTACCATATCCTTGGAACACTTCAGACTGAATACTTGAAAGTATAATAACGAACTGATAAAGGAAAAGTCCATTTCTGATATCTGTCACCGTAAGTTCAACACATGTAGATCTTTGTAGTGGGCAGAGCTCTAGAGGAGTTCAGGCAAGCTGAGGTATGAAGGGACATGTAGAGGAACAGGCATGTGAGAAACAAGCCATAGAAAGCATTCAGCTGAGTAATCTAGATCCAAACAGCTTTCAAGATGCTGGGGCATCGTATCCATAGTGGTGAGCACGGTTTTCACTCCTTTAATTTTCTCAGATTTATGAGGAGACGACTTACAAAGAAAAAACAAAACAAAACAAAACAAAACCCCAAACCAAAATAAAGTACTCAAAATAAACAGAGAGGCTTGAAAGGTTCCTCAAGCCAGCTATGTACCCTGTAGCCATTTAAAACAAAGTAAGAAGTGCAAACAAAAAAAATAATATTCTCCAATTTATACCAGATTAAATGCTAAGAAACTGGAATAGAAGTTTCTATAAACATAAATTGTTTTTCTGATTCCAGCAGTCATGGAGATACCACAACACAAGATGCTTTCAAAATGCCATTTCGTCCGATTCTTTTATTTTTTCCTTTTAAATTGTTCCTAGGAATTTGAAGAGTATGCTCCTTCTGTAACAACCATTGGCATTTTCTGAAATAAAAAAAACCTTCAATAACTAGCACTTATCTTTTGACATGACGTTATCTCACCAATGTATCAGATTAACTTGGCATAGTCTTCCTTTGGTAAGTAAGCTGTATTTTTTTTCTTTCACTGCAATAGCTTTCACTCTTTATCCTAATACTCTGCAAACCACTCAAGTCAGATTAATGGACATGAAGTTGCAGATTTCCCTTTTGTAGATACAGGTATTACAGTAAAGGTGAATATAAAGATAATTTCATGAACTCACAAAACCAGTGTTAATGAAAATGTCCTATGTATTTTCTTGTTTCTTATTTTCAGGTTTATTTGCAAGGGGTGTTTTGGTGGTTTTGGTTTTTGGGGTTTGTTGTTGATTGGTTGGTTGCGGGTTTAAAATTGTTATATGTATGAAGAAAGAGTCAGCAAAGAAGCTAATACAATACTGGAGAAAAACATAGAAAATTTAATTTTTTAGCCCTCAGCTTTGCACTGTTGCATTATAGGATAAAGACCTTTCAGTTATAATAACAAATTGTGTTGTTTTTTGACTTTTTCTAAAGAAAAATATAAAAAATCCAGATTTTTTTCTTCTGAATCAGCAAATCCCACTGAATGAAAATCCACAGGAGTCTCAGAGTATTATTGCAGTACAGGCAATAGTCAATTGCTTTATTGAGTTGACTCTCTGAGATTCAATTCACTTGCAAGTCTCAATGAGTGTATGTTCTTCTGCCTCTAAAGCTGAAGTGGTCTTAGCAGATCGTAAAAGAAAAGGCACTTTTTTTCCCATTACTGGAAACTCCTTAAGTAGACGCTTGGATTTAATTTAAAGGATCTGGCAAAACGGACATTCAATGAAGAAAGCTTCAGCTGAAAACAATTTATTTGTGAATGTTATAAGCAATTTAAAAATAAAAAAAAATTGGACTGGAAGTTAGGCTCTAACCATAACTCTAGCAGACATTTGTCTACCCAGATTTGCTGGGAAATTTTCAAAGTAGCGCTGCAAGTCCCGTTGATCTGTGCGTGCTTACTGCTACATCACATGTCACGTGTACGAGCGTCACGTGAAACGTATCACGGGTCATTCATCTGAGCATCTGACCGTGGGTGCTGCTCTCGAGTAAAACCGCAGGCAGAAATACCGTCACAATTATGCCAGCACTTAACCTCATTGCAGTTCTTTTCTGCTTCAGTTTTGCTGTCTTTCCAGAGCTGTGCATCTATTACGACAGCTACTGCGTTTGGGCTAAGTTTCTGCATTCCTTCCAATTTTGCATAAATCACAAGCTGTGGCTGCCTGGCATCCAAATTAATTTCTTTTGTTGTAAGCAGCTTTCACAACCTCCATCAAACACTGGCCTTTTCTTACTTCTGCCATCTCTATAACTGCAATGATTTCTTTTCCCAGTTCAAGCAGTCTCCTGATCTTCCCTAAAATTTCCTTAATATATTTCTCCGTGCGTGCCTGTTACCTTTCTGTCAGCATCTACTTTCTGAAACTACCAGACAATCCTTGCACTTTCCTTTCTTATATTATTATATATTATCTTATTTATAAAAGTAGGAAACATAAACACCAACATGCACATAACCCTAGGTATTTGCATTGATTTCCAGTGTAACTACATTATCTACCTTCACCATTTTATCATGCTTTTCTGCTTATGGTTAGTTCCATTTGGTTGTCTGTGCCTTACCTCTGCAGAAATTCATTCAATAGTCTTGTGAAACTTAAACAGTAAACTCTTCAGAGTATGAACTATTTGCTTCTCTCACATTTGTCTTTATTTGCTTTTGTAGAGTGTTATGCATGCCTACGTTTGAAATACTAAGTATAAGGGCCAATGCCATTAACTCCTCAAATCCCAAAGTCACAAACCAGGCTGATTTTAAGATGGCATGTTCTGCATAAGGTGTGTTTCCCACAGTCTGGGGAACAGGTTGACTCCAGGGACTGTATTCATGCCTCTCTCTTAATTTAAACATAGTAAGGTAACAAATGTCTGGATGAACATGGCATGTTGTACGCATATATTGTTACCTAAGACTACTTGAGAGATACCAAACCAAAGCAAGTTTTTGAACCTTTGTTGTGTTCAAGTGACAAAATTTGCTGTGGACACAGATGTCCAAGCTCACATACACACAACACAAAACTCCCACTGGTTCCTGGTGCTGCTGTATAGACTCGATGAGAGTCAGAAGAGAAAAACTGCCCTTGAAAAACTACCTTGGGAGCTGATTTTGTCATCAGCAGGATCACTGCTAAATGTCTACAGCAATTCAATAGTTCACCATACAGAAACACTTTATGTCACTGATACCATACTGTCTCCTAGTAATTTAAAAATAAAAATATGTCACAACAGCACAATATATACTCTAACATGTTACACATACTATTAATCCATGAAGATATCCTATATGGTTAAACTACTGTCCAGTATATTAAACATTCATTTATTTTATTAAATCAAACTTTATTTCTAATTCCTTTTCTCAGAGCAGCTATACATATCCAAAAAAAAAAAAAGAGAAAAAAATTACAAAGCATTACTTCAAGATTAATCAGCCTAATAGACAGACACCAGAGATTACTCATGAACTGTACACAAGAAACATTCTTCTTCCCATTTTGGAGGTGCACTCTGTAACAATGTTGAGTCCCCATCTTGAAGTACTTATATTTATCCAGGCCTCCCTTTCCTCACAGCACTTTGTGTTTCTGTGGTTTGGAAGCTTCAGCCCTCACCCTGTAAGCTAATGTGAAACTCAGTGCTCGTTTGGGAATAGTTCTCAGAAGGAGCTGTTGAAGACTCTGGCATGATGGGACCTCCTTGATAAACCTAGCACTTTGGAAAACTGGTGTGCCTTGATCCCATCAGTGACAGACTGAGACGCTCTTCCCTGTATTGCATCACCAGACCCTTCCACCACTGCAGTTTTCTTCTGTTCTTGACCTGCTTTGCACAAATTTTCATTCACTCATCACTGACAAAACTACAAAACACAGCTTCCTTGTTTTCTTTGCCCCTCTCTCCTGAATCCCTTTTCCATGTGCACACCAACCTTTTCTCTTTTTTTAATTTTTATGCTTTGTCACTTATAAATAGATGTGTTTTTCTATGTGACCTTCAGTTTGCAAAGCCTTCTCCACCCTATGGCTCAGGAGAGGCCATTTTAGTCTTTCTGGTTTTGCAGTTCTCCCAAGAATGTAATTTTCTTGAGAAAAAGAAAAATGAAAAAAAAATAAGGAAAAAAAAAAAAAAAAAAGAAAAAATCTGCGCTTTCAAAATGGATATCAAAATCCATTCATCCACTTCTAATTTTAGCTTCCCTTAGCGAATACTACCCTGTAATTAAAACATTGGCAGATGAGAATATTATAGAGCTTTGCAGTTCAAGTGAACATTATTGTTAAACATAATAATTTTGTGTCTGACAGCCTAGTAAACTGACTGAAAACATGTAGGACCATCCAGATTAGGGCTGGCAAGGACCAGTTTACACTGCATCATTCAGACAGACTCGGTTTCCACAGGTAGCGTTTGCAAGAGAAGTAAAACCAGTGAACAGCTGACAGAGACCAACATGTCAGGGTCAATGCTGGCCTCTATCAGCAGATGATTTAACTTCCTTTTCAAAGAGGTGTATCTAACTGTTTCAGAAACCCCTCATTCACATTTGTGTTGAATGTCAAGTAACAGGACCATTACTGAACCAAGTGACCAGAATCATTTCTTCCCATCACCTAAGTATCTATCTTCCACAGACTTCCAGGTTTTCTGACCTGGGAAGAAGGATTTAAATTATTATGTGCCATGCTCAACAACAAAAAAAATACCAGCGTCCACAGGCACAGTCATGGATTTTTACTTAGACTTCCATTTGCAGAGTGATCACTCGTTCCTATCCTCGCTGCCTTCCATTTCATTAGCTATTCCCTCCAACCCCTGCTGTCCCAATCCTAAATACAGCTGCACCTGCAAAACTGAGGTAGCTGTGAGCAGCATTGTAGAGGTAGGAACAAATACCTGGGAAAGGGTGACAGCTCTTAATCATGGTTTATGGCAGATCAGATTGTTTCAAAGAGGAACTATGATATAGAAACAATCTAAAGTTTTGACAGTTGACATACACCTGTGACAGGATTTTGCCTTCATTACAAAACAGGGATTTTGCCTTTATTACATCAACAAAATGCAAGGGTGCAAATTCTAGTCAGCTTTCTACCTATCTGTTTCAGAGATTTTAACCTGAAAACTGAAGTCCTACAGCAGATATTTCTGCTGAGTAGAAAAAAATGAGCAAGGACAGAAATAGGAGTGAACTTCAAAAAGCAAAGCCCAAGAGGCATTTAAAGTTTCGTTAGTCTGTAGAAAATCAGCAAGGATGTGTCAAGGAATACTGACAGCATGGCACATACTAGCTCCTTACTTCTTTCTCTCATCTACTGTACGATGCAGAAGTTTGAGCTGAGTGTACAGTCTTCCATCTTTAAGTTTTCTCTTGTAATCAACAGTCAGAATTTCTCACAAGGCAAATCAGGTCTTAGGGAAGGTAGAAGGAGAAATCCATCATGTGTCCTCATGAGGAAGATGTATCTTCCTCATATGAGGAGAGACTCTGGGAGCTGGGCCTGTTCAGTCTAGAGAAGAGAATACTGAGAGGGATCTCGTTAATGCATATAAATATCTCAAAGGCAGGTGCCAAGAGGATGGTGCCAGACTCTTTTCAGTGGTGCCCAGCAATAGGATGAGGAGCAATGGGCATAAATTTAAACACAGAAAGTTTCAGCTCAACAAGAGGAAGAATGTCTTTATGTTGAGAGTGGCAGAGCACTGAAACAGGCTGCCCAGGAAGGTCGTGGAGTTTCTGGAGACAAAACCCACCTGGAAACATTCCTGTGTAACCTGCTTTAGTTTACCCTGCCTTGGCAGGGGGTTGGAGTAGATGATCTCCACAGGTCTCTTCCAACCGTAAAAATTCTGTGATTCATGCCACATTGCCCAGAGATAGGAATGTAGGGCTGTGCTTTCCTCTAAAAGAAGGAGCAAAATTGTAAATCACCAACCATATGAAGTTCGACAAGGTGAAGAGGTGGATTCTGCATCTGGGATGGGGCAATCCCAGATGTAGAGACAGCCTGGGGAATGAGAGGTTGGAAAGGGGTCCTGGTTGAATCTGAGTCAGCAGTGCCCTGGCAGCCAGGAGGGCCAACTGTGTCCTGGGGGCATCAGGCAAAGCACTGCCAGCTGTCCCGTTCTGCTCTGCACTGGTGGGGCCTCACCTTGATTACTGTGTGCACTTTTGGGCACCACAATACAACAAAGATATTAAGCTCCTAGCATCCAAAGGAGGGCAACAAAGTTGGGGAAGGGCCTGAAGGGGAAGTTGAATCAGGACCAGCTGAGGTGACCTGGCCTGTTCAGCCTGGAGGACACTGAGGGGAGACCTTATTGCAGTTTAAACTTCCTCTTGAGAGGAAGAGGAGGAGCAGACACTGGTCTCTTCTTCATGGTGATCAGGGATAGGACCGGAGGGAATGGCCTGAAGTTGTGTCAGGGGAGGTTTAGGTTGGATATCAGAGAAAGGTTCTTCACCCACAGAGTGTTTGGGCACTGGAACAGGCTGTGTGGGGAAGTGGTCACAGCACCAAGTCACAGAGTTCAAGAAGTATTCAGATGATAATCTCAGGCATATGGTGTGACTCTTGGGGCATGGTCCTGTGCAGGGCCAGGAGTTGGACTCAGCACCTTCTATGATTCTGTGAAATAAAAAACAAGGTTGGTTCTTTAAACTTTTTTCCAAACCAATTTCAAAAAACTCTACTTCTGCACTCCTAGACTCCTAGCTTGCGTTAACGTTTTACTGATGAAACACACTGTAGTAACATATGAATAGAAGGATTTAAATTGTGCTGTTTCAGTTTTAATGTGATCTCTCTGTTATCACTTTAATAGCTTTTCCTTTGAGAATTCTCTTGTCACAAAGCTCCTGTAGGAGTTTGCTGGTAAATTTGCTTGGCCTCCCAGTCCCTGTACAGATGGTATGTTGTCCTGCCCATTTTGGTATTAGATATCCAAATGGGATGGTGTGTTAGTTGATAATGGACTTAGTGTTCAACCTTCATTATAGTTCTTTCACTTAAAAGGTTGCAGGACCAGCCTGCTTAAAGGCTCCTGAATATTAAAAAATGGAGCGTTTTGCCTGTGGTGACTCAGGGCTACAAGTGAGAGACATTCAGTATTTCTTTTGTCTGTAGTGATCCACAGAGCAGACCCTCAGTGGCAGTACCTAGTAGGAAAGCAGACTCTTTGCCACAAGTTCGTCTTTCCCCTGCTCTCACTTCATGCACTGCAGCACGCCGGGAGGCAGACAGCTTTCTCCCTCATTCCTCCAGCCTGCCCTGGGAGCCTTCAGCGCCTTTTATAAACTCACTTCTCATGACTGGGAATAAAGGGTTAGTCTCCCAGATTCCAGCAGCAATAATGCACTGGCCAAGTTATGAAATCCAGCATCTCTTTAGCATTTTCCCTCCTCCTGAGAAGGAGTTCACTGTCTTGATACTAAGAGATTTTAATGCACAAAGCACATGCCAGAGGAGAACATTACACACCCAGCCAACATGCACAGAAAGCAGGATGAATCCACTAACTGATATGGTGCTACTTGACATGAACATGTTTCTGCTTCCCAGCACAGCACAGGAATATTTCCAGTGAAGGTATTCAAGGTCATCTTGTACAGAAAAGAGACATATCGCACGTGCATGCATGATTGTTCCTTGAACTGCAGCTAACTTTACAGAACACTGAGTTAGTCTTGGCCAGGCTAAAATAAAATATTCCAGAGACTAAAATTATTGTGCTGGGGAGCTAGAGAAGCTGTCCAAGTGGTTAATTAACAGTAAAAGGAATGGTGGACAAAATGTTAGTGGTGGAGTCGAGCTTAGGCATCCAGTTAGACACAAGCATTTCATTGTTCTCCATCAAGTCAAAACCAGACATTTATAGCACCAGGCTGGTGTATGTGAGTCTCCTTTTTTCACCCTGAAGGATCATCTCCAGCTCATCTAGATGGTCCTTTCCTTAGTTTAAGGTTAAATCTACATCAAGTTCAGATCTGTATCTGGATATTCTTATCAGTCATATTACTATAATTTGTCATAGAAAAATAAAAATGAAGCTGCACAAATAAAAGTGTATAAATCACATTCACATTAAAATAAATGGAACCTTCTGTTTAGTTTGATCCAAACACAGCAGCTTATATGGCAATAATACGTAGTAAACTATGTAAAACAGATTGCATGTAAATCTGTTTTCAGGGTACGTACATGAGTTCATATCTTGTTGTCTTGGATTAATATCATTACAGTCCACAATCCTTTCCTCAAGACCTGAATTCCAGTCATTAATGTAATTCAGACATCCTGAATTGCTGCTAGATAGAAGTCAAATAGTACTAAATTTACTTCTTGGCACGTAAATGTTTTCACAGTGACAGCTCTTCATGTAAAATGTCATTCAGATTTGGCAACTACATGGAAGACAGCAATCCCCAGGTATCCATCCCATCAGCCAGTCGCTGAATCCTGTAAATTTTGTGTGCATTAAATTAAATTCCTTGATATGCAAAACCTGTTCGATACTTGCAATACTCTAGCTTTATTATTCTTATTTTTCTTTTTCTCTGCAGTATTTGACCAGTCTTTCTCAATGCTCAGATATGTTCAAAGCTATTCAACGGAGCTACAGATCCTTGGACAGTGAATTTGAATTTGTATTTTTGTTAGGTACATTTTGGGAATTCCTTAGAAGTAGCCAGAGGTCTGTGACTTGCAAAGCATCTGTCACTTTAAGCTTGTTTTCAGAAGCCTTTCCTCTTTTCCCTTTTCTCCTTTTCCCCTATACAGAAGGGGGGTTTAGAGGCAGCCTACCTACATAAAATAACATCCTAACCATCTTTAACCTAGACTAAATCCCACATGAGTCCTCAAATGAAGAGACAGATAATTCCAGTGGTCACTAAATGGATCAGTCTACGAACAGAAGTGAATTCCATCTAATGGGTGCTCGCTGTTTTCACCTCACAAAGTTCTTTCCTTCTCCTTTTCCTTTTTACACAGAGTGTAAATCTTTCCTAGAACCTCATGCAGAAAGTGGAGACCCACCCCACGGATAAGTGAGAGGGGATTTCAGATCAGAGCAACACACATGACTAAAGGACTCCAGAGACTGACTAACTGTACAAAGAAAAGTTTTATAAAATTAACACAGTGCACTTTTCTAACTAAGAAGGGATTAAATTATGAAAAAGGCATAAGCATCATTTTCCCTGTAAATATTTGAAGGGTATAATCACAAAGAAAATAGATGAATTTCAGTAGCTTGCTTTCTTGAATAAGGAACAATATTTTTGGCAATTACAGCCAGTGAAGAAGGACTCCCACTTCTGGACCAGCAAACTTTTACCCATTGCCCAAGCAACTGTGCATGCACTATGAAATAATGCCAGTCTACAGCCCAGGCTAACATTGGAACACCTCTTGGGCAGCTACCTGTGAAGACTGGAGAGGTACCTATCTCTTTTCTAGGTGTGTGCATGAGATTTCAGGTGGAGCCAATTGGAATAAGAAATATTGCCAAGGAAGGCAGAGCAGTCAGGCAGTTTTTCTGGGTGCGTTCAGTAACTCAGTCCTTGTACTGAAATGCAGTTTTTGCTCCAACCAACCCTACTTTGTCAAAGGAAAAAAGCCCCTTTCAGATTTTAATATTAATATAAATTATAATATATTTCAACACAATGACATCTCAGCACAGAAAGTTATTCAGTGAACATAGAGTTATATATGCCTGCAGTCTGTCTTCCCTGTATTTCCTCCACATTAGTCTCCTGGCACTGACTCCACTCTCTCCATACAAGCAAGTACTATACAATTATATTACTCACTAAATAACATGACAGCCAGTTTTCCTCACACATGATATAAATGGTGAGCCTCCAGAGTGACAATATACAAGATGAAGGTGCTGACTTTGAGTCAGAAAATCAATTCCACACATAATAGGACAGCATGAGAGAGAAAAGAGATTTTTGTGGAGTGCCTTGGTCTAGCACTGAGTAATTACCTCAGGAAAGCCAAAATCAGAGTAAAGCAGCAGCATCATTTATATGGGTAAGTCAATTCCAGCACACCTTCTCCCCACATCTGAAGTGCAGAAAGCAAATGGGAAAGGCTATTCAGAAGAGGTGGACTGGTGCTCGAAGACAAAATGTGAACTACTGAACAAAACTCAGTCCATATGGTCACTGGAACTTGAACTACACAAAACTATGAAAAAGATATTTCAGCTCATTTTTTAATGGTTATTTCTTTAAGCTTCTTAAAACTAGAACCATCTCCTAGAGAGGTAACAACGCTGTCCAAAGCAATTAAGACAACACTGGACAACATTTTCTGTCAGAGGCAGCTCAGCCTTAGCAGTGGGAGCAGACATAAGTGTTTTTTCTGTAACTAATTTCTAATTAATCAGGAAGATTTCTAATTTATCAGGAAGAGATCTCCTTTGGGTTTGTTACATTCTTTTTAAGCTCATGTTCCTTTGTTCCTCTATCTGATGTAGATCCAGAGATCATGACGTGTCTCTTTACACAGTTTTGTGCTTTAGAGTATTATTTTCACAATACCAGTTTTTAAAGCCTTTTAAAGCATTACAGACTTGGCTGAATACACCAGAAGACACCTCATATGCACAGTCATAGAAATAAAAATACAAACGGAAATAGAAATAGGAAAGGGAAGAATGGAACTTCACATCTCAAGTGCAATTCCACTCCATACAAACTGCGGCATCTCAATTTCATCAATATTCAGTTTTATTAAGAGTCTCATTTTAATGCACAAGTTACTTATTCTTCTTGCAGCAACAAGTGCAGAAAAATGTGCTAGTACCTGTTTCTCTTCTCTCTGGCAACAAACCATTAGACAGCCCACTAAACTGGAAGTATGCCTTAGCTGCGGTTGACAGAATACTCATTTTCTTCTCCTTCAGATTCCTCTTTGAAGTGTGTTTTTTTTCTCAGTAACATCTTATTCATGAGTTTTGCATACCCTGTACAATTCCATTGTTTCTTGATTTTTGCTTGTCTGTATTGTACTGCATATCCCTCATGGCACTGTTTGTAAAAGAAAGGAAAAAAAGAGCCCAGTCAGTCCTGACCTGAAAAGTTCATGATTTAGTTCAGAGTATTTCTAAGATGAGAAGTGCTGCACAGCCAAAGCAGATGAGGCCACACTTGACATAGAGAGGGAGACAGTGCTGCTCAGATACAGAGCAGACCTCTGGAACAAGGTGGCCCACGAACAGACATAAGTAAGCAGGGACCAAAGCATCCCAGAGGTGGCCACAGGCCACTCAGCACAGCAGGTAGAGTCTTTCTGGATGAGTCCCTATCCTACTCAGAGCAGCAGTCACAGCACAGATCATTAAAATGGATCAACTGGGGACCTAAGGTCTGAATCTACTCTTATCACCTCTTAGAAGCTCTTCTTCCTTACAGATCAGTCCTTGTTCTGAGGAAACAGTTCAGGGTCTATGTGTCAATAAATAAACTGAAGAAGGTCGCCAAACTTCTAGGCCACAGGGCCTTGCATATCTGAACTGAATAGATGGACAGCTCAGGTTTCACCCAGCAAGTCACTCAGTCGTGTAATCATCTCCTTTGGGCACAGTCCAATTCAACAGAAAAATTAATTCCAATGTGATTCACAACTAAGTGTTTAAGTCATTGTAAGCAAAGAGTTCTCAGTACTTTATTTCCCCTAGGGAGACGGAGAAGGGATTTCTTAACTATCAACCGCAGTTCAGGGTGGAGATGAGCACTGAAACTCTTCCCCAGAAATGGAAAGTTTGTTTGGGTTTTTTGTTCTGTTTTTTCTCAGCTCGATTTCTCCATCTGTAGGTGAGAAAGAAGGTGAGAATAAGGCAGAAGACAAATGTGGCGATAGAAGCTGGAAAAGAAGTAAAAAGGATTATGTTAGCACTTTCATCCAGTCTGAACTATGGAAAATACCATGACATTTTGCAAACTGAAGCACTGTAGATGTGTACAATGCATGTATTTACATAAGCAGAAGAAACCTCTTCCTTGACTTTTCTTTCCTTATCAGCATCAGAAACATGAACTTTGCCCCTTGCAAGAGGCCTGGACTTCTGTTCTTGTGCACATTCTGGAGCATGGTTCAGATGAAGTTCTTTTTTTGCCACTAACCCCATTACCTAATGTTTTGCAGCCTTGCCCAATAAAGATTTATTCATCTCATATGTTCCTGGTTGTGACCTTATGTTCGGCCGCAGTTGGACTGTGTTACGCTCCAAGGCTCTTGCCTCAGCATTCCAAACCTGGGAACTGCTGTGCCTGGGAAGACTAGCCTGCAGAGCCTCGCTGGACAGTAAATCTACCCTTGAAGACACAACTTTTTTAAATCAAACATTCAGCCTCATCTGTTTTGTTATTGCGCTTATATTGCCCTGAGGAAAATCACAAATAAGAGTCCAATATATTTCAAATATGTTATTCAACTGAAGTACATTTTGCTTAGATTCCTTTTGAATTGTTCAACTTTTCTTTGAATATTCCTATGCACTGCTTATGGAGAATGTCTCTGAGAGATCTCTTGCACTGAAAATAGGAGCCCACCAGGAGGGTTTACACGACTAAAGGGGACACTGTCCTTGTCTTGCTGGCCCCTGATCCAAACTTGTTTCACACTGAAGTTTTCAGCAGCTGAATCTTATCCTTCCACAAACTACATGCAGATGTGCAGTTCAGAAAATGTGACTCAAAAGTTTTCTTTTAAAGTATTGCCCTCCTTCCTTCTCCCTTGCTGGCCAGAAGTTCATGAGGATCATCCCCACATTTCTCTTAATCTCTTCAGTATTTATTTCTCCGAACCAGCTATGTTCCCCTCCTGCTGAAATCTTTTACTGAGAACTAGCAGCAGCATTTCTTTCTCTGCTCAGGGAAACTCTGTAACACAGGACAGGCTCGCTGCTAACATGTCTCAGGAAAGGTGGTGTTTCAGTGTCATGAGCTCTTCAGAGCTATTCACCTTCTAATATTTATTTGACAATAGTCAAAAGATCTTTGAAATTAATTACTGCTAATTTCTCCTACTCACCATGCTGAAAATAAAGTTCAGACTCTGCCAGATTAATGGCCCTTTGCTACTTATGATGTTCTTTATGGCTAATTTTTCACCATCCATCAAGCTTTGTTCATGCATACTCAACAAAATGAACAGGGCTCTAACCAGGGCAGGTGAGATAGTTAATAAAAATTATGGAGGATATTTCTGAAACACTCTGATGAACTCAGTACTTAAACATTTCAACTTGTATTTATTTACCCAAAGGAGTATTTAATGTGATCTTCCAATTTGCTTTAATCATTTTGCTTGATGTATTGTTTTTCCACAAGTTTAACTATCTGTAAAAAACTAAGACATCAAGAACATAAGAACAGTAAGCTGTCAGTATAACACCAGTGATTTTGACAGGAGGAGGGGGGTCTAATAAGTTATTTCATCTGCACTGAATTCACTGTGGACTTTACATGGATGAGGTGCTGCTGGTATCTGAAAAGTACTTCTCACTGATCTGAGAAGAAACACATGTGAGATTAGTATCACTGTGTGTTTCCTTAAGAAACAGAAGTTCACCATAATATCAAGGCTTTCCTTCATCTTTTCTCTGTAAGAGAGAATTCAGCTGTGTTTAACCTCAGACTTAAACATGAATAGCTGAAGAAAAACAGTTTTTAATGGGATCGCATTTTACAATTTCAGAAAAACGTGAGTTCCCTTCCCTTTGTGTGGATTTCTCTAAACAGGGAAATCCAATTCCCTTTGGATTCTTCCCCTCTGAGTGAGGGTGAGACTGAGTCATCCTCTGTTTGTTTGTCTTTGATGACAAATATTACTCTCAACTTACAACTATGTCAGCAAGAGAACAGGGCATCTGGGGTTTGGTTCAGTTATACTTCTTCCAAAATACTACATAGAAAATATACCTATGCTTAATCTTAAACACCTGAATAACTCCACAGGTTTTAGCTGGGACATTTGTATCATTAAAATTTGCTGAATGAGGACCATCATGCTTATTGAAGCTGTGTCCCATTTGTGACAGTAACTTGGCATTGGTAGAGCTGTGGCATTCCTGGCAATGGAACAGATTTAACGACTTCTTAGTTTAGACACACTTTTCTGGGAGCACCATGACATTCAAGATTTAACACAACGACTTATGCCAAAGGTGTCACCTACACACAGGTAGGACAGACCACACTTCATGGTTCCCCTGCAGAGAGCACTGCTAGGCTGTCAGTCTTGCCTTTGAAAGCTGCTAATTCCATTTGTGCACCTGTGAGTGCCAAATGCAAGGTGTATGATGGAAACCATTTGAAAGCATAGCCCCCTCTGCAGCAAGCAACAGGTCTAGTCTGGAATTTTATGTTTTCTTCCCTCAGTGATTCAATTATGGTTTTGTCTGAAGCAGCGACAAAAGCAGAATTCTGGAACTTACGCTATCCAATTTAAAATAAACAATAATTCATTTTTATTGAAATAAATAACAAATAATTCTGCAGCAGACTACAAAATGCTGCACATAAAAAATATGAATATTAATGTATTGCAGTTTCAGAGTCTTTTCTCCTTGCTGTCTTTTGCCCTGCTGAGCCATGAAATAGGTGTTCTGTCAAGCCAGTCTCTTTTCACAGCAGAAGAATGAAACTGTTTCCTTGGTTAGACAGCTCACCCTTGAGGTATGCTCAAAGCATGTCCTTTTTTGCACATCTATATTGCAGCTTCCAATTAGGGAGGCAAGCGAGGGAGAGAATAAGACGTTCTTTGTCTCCAGACAGAAAACTCCTTTCTGACAAAAAAGGTAGGATTTGGCAGCGCAAAATGCTTTTATTCATATGAGAGAATTCACATACACGTGCATGACTCTCCTTGAGTCTGTTGGAACAACAGATCTCAGAAGCTGGACTATTCAGAGGGCTGGAAATGTTTGTCTGGTCCTCTGCAGTAACACTTTTATGGAGAAAAGCTTTTTTGTCCCAGGAATATTCTCATCTGCAAACACAATACAGCCTCTTCTCCATTTGATAGTGGTTTTCCACTAAATTCAGTCTGGGCAAAATACCTAAGCAAATCCTGCTGTTATTTCTACTCGCTGCTGAGTGTTGATTTTTTTTGTAGTCATTCCTATGCTATACAAGATGAGAAAAAAGAATATATTTTTTTTAATAAGGAACAACACAAATACACTGCACAAGATTATTTCCAAGTTGCTGCTCATCATCAAAGGCTGCACAGTCTGAAGACAACACCAAACAGTGAACAACTCAGATTAGATATCCAGGAAAGTTCTGTCTAAGCTAGGATTCTAAACAATGACCTAGAGCAAATCTTAAGGAAAATCACTAATAACAATCGTATTCTCATAATTCATGACCTTTTTTCTGACAATACAAATTTGATTTGATTATTTTCAGGCTTGACAATAAACTAGTTTATGTTCATGCCTGCAGTAGATTGCAATGCTTTAATAGTATCCCTGTTGTTTACTTGGAAGCGGAGAGGCTAAGCAGCACCTAGCTCAATCCAGCATGAAATCTGAAGTAGGTTTGGGTAAAGTTTGAGCTTTTCATGCCACCTTTGCAGTTTCTGAGTTTTTCTTTAACTTCTGGCTTTGTTACTTCAAAGTAACTTCAGTGGAAATATCTTAGCATTGTCAGGTTTCAGGTCAAAAGTATGTCAAAAGTAGAGTTTTACATGATTCCCACCCAACAGTAAATCCCTCACTGCATTTGATATTCAGCCTAAGCTCCCTTGAAAACTTTTAGGTTTTATGGTCAATATTTCTCAAACCTCTAGGTTGAAAAAAGCTGGAACATTATAGTCCTCTCAGCAGGTTTCATCCAAATCCCAGCTAATTTGATAGACATCCTCATGACTATGAGGAGAGAGGATCAAGGCAAAAATTTTGTTCCCTTGCAGTCAGATTGTCAAACATTCTGCACAGGACAGTGCCAGGCAGAACAATAAAATTAGAAAGCAATGGCCTTTTTAAAAAAAAAATTATTAGTTTCAAGTAGCAGATGTTGAGGGCAAAGTTCTTGGGGAATACCTTATGAAACACTTACCTTCTTTTAGACTCACTATTACAAGAAACATCATTTTAGAGTCACAGCAACAAACATTTTTTGCAGAATGTTAAAAACAGGCACTTTGTCATCCTCAGAGGCAGTCTCAAAGTCTCAACATGCCAGTTTAGCTGCCACCTACCTTCAAGAATGCTCAAAGTCCTTTCTTTCCTCTGTTTATCTGAAGTCCCATGGATAGTTACGTTTTTGTAACAGGTGGAACAGAACTCCCGTTGTCTCAGCTACATAGAGCACCAACATAGGAAAATGCTGCACTAGATATGAGGGGATAGATTACAGAATTACAGAATGGATAATGTTGGAAAGGACCACAGAGGCTCCTCTGGTCCAACCTTCGTACTCAAGCAGGGTCATCCTAGAGAACATTGCACAGGATTGTATTCAGAAAGTTCTTAAACATCTCCAGTGAGGGAGGCTTGTTCTTTAATCATCCTTGTCACCCTTTGCTAGATCTGGTCCCAGAGCAGCTGGATGCACAGTTCTCCAGTATCAAACAGGCATAGCCCAGCCAGCAAAAGACCCAACTTGACAAGATTTTTGTCAGTGGTGTGGTATGACCATGCACAACCTGTGTCTGTGTGAGGGAACTCTGGTAGGGCCATTACATGAATGAAACTGCAAAGACAGTAGCTTTGGATGGTAGCTAGGCCCCAAACCTCAGGAAAGAGATGATGTTGCATCCATGCCAAACTGTTATTT
The DNA here is from genome assembly GCA_035584735.1 of Pseudotriccus pelzelni. NCBI lineage: Eukaryota > Metazoa > Chordata > Aves > Passeriformes > Tyrannidae > Pseudotriccus > Pseudotriccus pelzelni. The sequence goes on along the minus strand of JAWMRA010000113.1, from coordinate 82,054,061 downwards.
GCAAGGCAAATTGCCTGTTTTAGACTCAGGCTGCAGTTTTCAGTGCGGGTCTCAGCCTTGAAAAGGTCCCTGGACATAAACTACCTCACACATAGGAATGTGTCTCTTCAGTTTTGTTTTTCATTGTCATGAAGAAGGGCCAAAAATTATTTTACAACAATTTTCCTTTCATTTTTCTTCATAGCCATTATCCAAAGGCCATGAAAACAAAACTAGATAAATATTAGAAGTAATTTTCCTTAATTTGAAAATTTAAATTGCTGATGCTTATCTGTAGTGAAAAACTTTTTGCAACACCGCTTCTAATTTGTCATGCAAAGTAGATTAAAATTTCTAAAGAAATTAGATTGAAAACACTGCAAACCAGAAAATAATATTTGCAATGTTTTGTTTAGATTATTTCAAACATAATATTCATATTGCAAGTTCCTTGACATTCTACCGGTATATTTGATCACTGCAGGCAAAGATTCTCCTTCAGCAAAGAGGACATTCGAGGTTTCCCATCACTCAAAGTGTCCTACAGGAAAAATATTTGAGCTGATGGTAAAGTGATGGTAAATTCTGGTCAGGCATGTGGTCTGTCAGGCTGCACTAAGAGGACAATTTCCTCATCTCTATAGGCTTAAGAAACAATACAGCCTGTTACACCAGTCAAAAAATGAGGCCCCGTGGGTCAGTCCTGCAAAACCACAAACACAGCACCAAACAGAAAGGATTATAAGCTCTATTCAAACAGGGCTCTCTTGGTAGGTTGTGTTACGCAACTTTTCCGAAAGCGTATTAGGTATTGGCAGACACTGAGAAATATTATCCAAGTCCTGTTTTTATTCTCTCCCCCTCTTTTTCTTCATTTTTTAATATAGTCAGTCAATTTGGGGTCCTGGAGGGAGAAAAAATGTTCCATGAAAAAAGTCACTTTGAAGCTTCAATTTTTCACTGCCAAAGTACTTGGGACACTTGTTTTTTCCAGTATTTCTCTAACGCTTGTTATCACTACTGCTGACTCATCTCCTGATGCCAAGGAAAAAACAGTTTTATGGGAACATGAAGAGGTCACGACTGAATTATTTTGGCTGTTATAAATGGCTCTCTACAACTCATTCTCTGCACTGTTATTAAACAGATTTGCATAATTTCTAGATCAAAGCTAGTGTTCCAGAGCAGAAGGATTCTCAGAGAAGTGGAGAAGCATGTTGCCTTACCTCTCAAGCAGAAGCAGCATCTCTCAAACAGCTGTGGTGGGCATTGCTTTCCTGCATACTGTTGAAGTGATTCTCCACAGCAATCCCATTCAGCTTTCCCCAGCGGGAAAAAATATCTCTAACCTCCCCTTTAAGTTCTTAGAGGTGCAGTAAGTCAGGACTGATATATCAAGAAACTTCCGGAAAACATAGAAGTTCTGCTCTTTTTTCCTCTTTTCCCTCTATCTCCAAAGCTTGATAGGAATTTGTTTGTACAGAAACAAAAAAAAATTTGAATTATTTCTCCCTCCTTCATAAAATCCCACACTCTCTCTGCATATGTATATAAATATATTTGAAAGCAAATTAAGTAATTGCAATAAATCACTATTTCAAAGAATTTTACCTGCATTTGCAGCCTATAAATCCTTGAAAGAGAAGTTACAAAGTACTTTTTTCAAATATATTAGTAGAAGTTATTTCTAAATCCTTTAATGAAAAATGCTTGGATATTACGCTGTTTGTCGCTAGTTCACTGTACACATTTATAATGACAGTGTGTGTAACAGCATGCCATTAATCAGTGAGACGGTTTGTGTCTATTCCTTTCTCAGAGACAGAATATTATTGATGAGAATATGAACGGACTATGCAGCTGAACATAGCATTGACCTGGAGTGAATCATGAAGCCTTTCTGCTTTTCTCAAGATTTTTCAAGTGTATTAATCAAATAAGAGTGTGTGTGTGTGTGTGTGTGTGTGTGTGTGTGTGAGAAGATGTCAGAGATAGGTCAGGCAGAGACATAAAACTGAAAAATCCCTTCTGTCAAGAACTAGTCCTGAATCTTTTCTTTATCATGACTGCACTGTACAAGCCATGAGACATATGTGAGCTAGTAGGCTGTTTAACCAATCCTCCTCTGGTGAAATTAAAGAGCATTTTACAGCTCACATGCTAAAATGAGTCTCAAATTATTTTTAGGCAACGGGACATAGTAACAGAGGGGAAACTTTCTCTTGTCCCAAAAATAGATTCCCCTTGCAGTTCTCACCCTCATCAGACAAAATATCTGTCAAGCAGACTGAGCAATGCATGGATGGGACTGCGGCATTAAAGGGACACAGTGCCAGACTGAGGACAAAGGCCATTGCTGCTGCATGTTGTGCATGAGACCATTCTGGAGGAAATGTACCCTTTTCCCTTCACCTACCTTCAAGCAATTCATACCTTCAAGCAAGGCAGACAGAAGAAGGCTGCTCAAGACTGGCATCCTCTTAGGTTTTAGGCATGGGATGGTTGCTGCGTGATTACCATTACCACAAAGAAGATTGTTTTGGACAGGGGAGAAGTCAACATTTGGCTGCGTAGAAAGTCAAAGACCAGAATGACAACACATTTTAAACTTGTCCAGTATTAGGCTGCAGGTGACAGAATGTCTTGAGAAGTGCAGTATCGAAGGGAAGTGCCTACATCTCTTCTCTCTCAGGTGTCCTCTTCCTTTAATCAAGTTCTCCGCACTTTGTTCCATCTGTCAGTTACTTGGAACTGTCACTGAAATTTGGAATATTTTTCATTAAGATCTGCTGCGGGAAGTCTGGAATAAGAACAATGAAAAAAAAAAGGGCAAAAAAAAGGAAGAATAAATCTGCTCAGTACATGTTCAGCTGAGGGCTGATGGTTCAGATTATTGTTGGCATGAGCTGCTTCTGAGTACTTCTAGTCCTGGCATTCATGAGAGTAGTGACAAAATATGGCTAACGTCTGTCAGTCCCTATTTCAACAGTGAACTTCACAGTTGAATAAACATACTTCTAAGCACTGCAATTTGATTTTCTTTTGAAGCACGTAGCTTCTTTATCCCTTCACATAGGATTGACTTTTATAGGAAATTTAAAATAAATAGAAGGGAAAGTTCAGTATAGACATGTGGTGTTCATCAAAGAGAACTTCTAAATCAGCAGGAGTTTTCCTTCATGGAGCTGGAAAGCATCACCATGCCATCATCATCTGCTCATTTGGATCCCACCAGCTACCATGGCTGAAAGCCACTGGCCCCCTTGTCTGCCAGTTTGACCAACAGCACTTTCAGGAGCTCAGTCTCTGGAGGCTGATAAAATGGGGGAAAAAATAACTTATCATAACAGGTATTTGCCTGTTTATGTTCCCAGGAATGGGTCTTGAGCCGTTTACTCCTTCAGCTGCTATTAAAATGCCAGATCACCGTAGCAATCCCAGTAGAAGTTTGCTCACTATGATAATAAGGATTACTCTTAGCCATGCATCATACAGAAGCACAGGGCACACTTATCTCTTCCCATCAGCTGAGAACACACATGGCCACTTAAAACTTCCAGTGATGAGCAGTCTCTTCCTTTAAGCTTGGATGGTTTGTTTTGAATCAACTCAGGATAAACATTAAGTAACATTTCCACAAGAGATCACCATGTCTCTTCATATCACAGAATTTTTAAAGCCCTAAAAAGAATTAAAAGCATCACTAGCTCAGTTTTACTCCAGAACATGTTTCTAATGAGAAGCAATAAGTGTCCTTTTGATATATTTATCTATACCTGTAGATTTCTTCTGGAATATTTTCTCTTCTTTACCCTGATGTTTCCATTTAATTCACTTATTTTTTCTTTTTTTTTCATGATTTTATTAGCTCCTGTCAGTTTTCAATTAGCTGCTTCTAATGTTGATATCCCTTAAAAACTGTAACTATTTTGTTTCTCCCTGGTTTGTATGTTGCATTTATTTACACTAATGAAGTAGAGGCTTTGTAAGGTGCAGTCCTCCTGAGGTAGTCTGAGGCATAAGACATTTCATAGGCCACTACAGAATGAGGAGACATACTGTGGAAGGCAATTTCTTTTTTCAGCATGAGAGATGCTTTCCATGGCCCTGTTGGATGAAACAGTTTTGGTATGCCAAGTGAAATACTGGATCTGTCAGGAGAACATTTGTCACAGCTATGATTTCTCCATTTTTATCTCTCTCGCCACATCTCTGCCCTAAATGTCATAGTGTGAACTTGTCCAGTCTAGAAGATGCTGAGAAAGTTTTCTGGTCTGATTCCTCCCCAGTCGTTTTCTCAGTTTCTATTTCTCTCACTCTAATACTCTTTGTCCAACAAAAATTTTCATTGAGATTTTTTTTTAAATTAATTTTGCAGTCGAATTTGATCACATGGGGGTGAAAGGAAAAGATTTGTTTCCAAAAATCTGTAAAACTGCTGCTTTTGGCAACAGGATAATATTCTTCTACTGTTTTTATAATATACAGCCAGCTATACCTGATTATTGTGAAAACTAGGCTTGAAAGAAGCCTTTGACAGCAATGTATTACCCTCACAAATCCTTTTGAGCATTTCAAAGCCAGTGGACATTATGGTAATAACTTGCAATATGCCTTGGTGAAGACTTTAACCCAGAATGGCAATATCGAAAACCAGGATAAATAGCACTGCACATAATACTGAATAAGAGCTACTGCCTCTTTATCTTTCAAGTTTCGGTAGCTAGAGGACACAAGCAATGTGACCCGCTCTACTCTGCACTGGTGCAGCCTCACCTTGAGGACTGTGTGCAGTTTAAGGTGCCAGAATATAAAAAAGATATTAAACTATTGAAGAGCATCCAAAGGAGAGCCATGAGGATTATGAAGAGCCTTGAGGGGCAGACATATGAGGAGCAGCTGAAGTCACTTGGTCTGTTCAGTCTGGAGAAAAAGAGACTGAGGGGAGACCTCATTGCAGTTACAACTTCCTTGTGAGGGGAAGTGGAGAGATAGGTACTGATCTCTTCGTTTTCATGACCAGTAGCAGGACTGGAGGAAATGGCATTAAACTGAGATCGGAGAGGTTTAGGTTGGATATCAAGAAAAGATTTTTCACCCAGAGGATGGTTGGGCACTGGAACAGGCTCCACAGGGAAGTGGTCACAGCACCAAGCCTGTGTCAGTTCAAGAGGCATTTGGACAATGCTCTCAGGGACATGATGTGACCTGTGGGGTGCCCCGTGCAAGGCCAGGAGCTGGACTCAGTGATCCTTACGGGTCTCTTCCAACTCAGCATGTTCTATGGTTCTCTGATTCTATGACCAGGCATATGGGATTCCCTTGCCTAGGTCCCTTGCTAATGAACTGGATCAAAAAAGGCAAAACCTCATCAGTCTAAACTTAGCATTTTGTTCAAGCAATGTTCACTCCTGAAGAGGCAGCAGTTATGTCACTAACATAATCCTTTGGAACAAAATTCAAACCATTTGTTCAGCATCTGAACCAAATTAACTCTGTGTTTGAGCTGTGGCAGAGTGTAATAAATAATTTCTCTGCAGCTGCTCATTTGTATTGGCAATAAACTTCACTACTTGTGCATGCTTTTACTTGTCAGTAGGGCACTGAAATATAGATCACAGAAAAGTAATTGCCATTTATAGTCCAGCAAAGCAACAGATAGACTCTACACCAAAATAATTTCTATTCATAAGGTTAGCAATCCATTCTTTCTTCTTATTGCAAGGCAGAAGATTCAAACATGAACATTTCTGGGGATGTCAACTTGGCAACTTGGAGCCACTGCTCATTTTGAATACCCAGCAAGTTTGCAAACCTTTTCTACATCTATTCTCTAAGAGGTGGGGTTTCAGGACAGACAATTAACCCAGATTAGGTCTTGATTTCAGATATTGCCACTGTGTTTGTGATGTTGAGCATGACATTTACGTTTTCAATGTTTTTGCTGTCTTACTCAAAGCTAAACATTCAGATTTCTCATTCTTCTAAACATTCAGATAACTTCACAGAATTTTTATGAAGATTAATTTATTATTTCTATCATGTTCAGCTACTGCAGCCAAAAAGCATCAGCAGGATTTTTACAATAATGGATATTTGTTGTCCTTCAGCTGCAAGTAAGCATCTGCACTTATAAAGGAACAGAATCTTCATCAAGAACTTCTGCTGTGTTAGAACTTCCCCCATAATAAATTAATCCACCTCCATTAAAGATATCAATGGTCTGTCCCAGAAGGAGCAGCATCCTGCAGTGCAGGTTTTGCACCTACGTATCTCTGTGAAAACTCCTGATACCAATAGACACAGCACGCCAAGAAAAGTAAATGTTGAAAAAACTAGATTATTCCTTTGAGATGATGAATAATGTCATACTGTATTGAAAAGTATCTGCATTTGGATAGTCTCTTATTTCCCTTTTCAGGGCCAGACATATTATTTCTCCAGGTACTGTCAGGTTTTGTTTCAATTTTCTGGAGAAATATTGTTGAACTTTACTTTCTGTCTCTTTTTTACCCCATTTATTATTTCTAAAAAAACAAATGATGAAAACTTGGATTTATCAAGGATGGTAGTTCAGTTTCTCACTATGAGACATCATTTAAAGGTCATTACGGTTTTTGCATTTGCTCGTGCACTTAATTTGGCTGATGCAGTTCTAGTGGTTTAAGGACTCACTTATAAACGTCTTTCTTACATATTCTCTGGAAGTAATACCAGAAATACAATGATGGATAAAATAAAATTGCTGAAATAAACAATCTGCAGGAAGGCAGGCTTCATATGTGACTAAGCAATCCAACTAGTATTTAAGACAAGTGAAATGCTGACTCTGCGAGATCCTCATAATCAGATAATCAAATGGTGAAATTAGGTGTTTCTCTGCTGATTTAAACAGACCTTTACCCATTTTCACAAGTGGGAAATTTGGCTCTGAGATTGCAAATGCATCTGGTTAGTGAAACCTCAGGTGACACAGGCTTTCCAGAAATTGTAGCATGTGTTGGTCCATCGTACAAGAAAATAAGAGTGCTCTCTTAGATTCAGATATATTTATGTAGGTGAAATCTTTTTCAGTTGGAAGCTCTTTTTTTTCAAAAAGAGTGTAAAACTGATAAAAGCAGTCCTGTAGATTAAAGAGACAGTCATAAAAGCTGTGATTACAGTACCAAAATAATTTGGTGACCTTACTAGACAAACTGCATGAAGCTCTGTTTAAATTACTGCAAAGAGAATCACAGACACTTGATGAATTTATGTGACTTTGGGTAGTTATCTCTTGGTAGGGTAGGTGAAAGAAGAGAAGGATTGTTATTCCAGCCACAATTGCAAAAATGTTAGGAGCAGTTACACAAACATGTTACAGGACAAATAGAAAAATTAAAACACCATTTTTCTGAGCCTTCCTGAAAGTGTGTTCACTGTGGGTTATAGGAAGAATGAGCAGTGTCTGGAGCATAGCAGTGCTGAGGGTTGTTTCCATAGTGCACAGATAGTTCATAAATAAGATTTATAAGATAAAGTGATACAATAACTTTTTCAGAAAGGGAACATCACCAAGATCCCCTACTGAGCCACGATCTTTAAATACAAGATTTCCTCCCAGGTAATATATGCCACACTGAAAGCTTTCCTGCCATTCATTACATGACAATGGGGAGACGAGACTCCCTGTATGCTTTGTTCTCAGATGTCAAACTCAAGTCGTTAGAAAGCAGTAGGCATAACTTCAGATAAAGAGTATCCACCATTAATGTGCATATATGAGTCTGGATTAAATTCTAGTAGTGTATGTCCAGAATACCTCCAGAAACAGATTTCATTACTGAAGAAAGAATTTAGAGCAGAAATTAATGAGGTCATCTGGAAAGTTCAGGTCAAAATGAACACAATTTCCTAGGGCTCTTCTCTCCAAAACTGCTTAACAGGAATCAAAGTTTAGTTTAAGTTCAGGTCCTAATATGCAAAGCAATCAAATGATTGGCTTAAGTTACCTGATTGAAAAATTAACTATGTACCCCAAACCAGGATCACTATTGTCACCTTTGCCATGATGTTGCATCTATAGCTCAGCAGAAAACTGTTGCCAGGGCCACAGTTTCAACTTCCACCTTGGACTGATATCCAAATATAACATCTATTGGATTTATATTTACTGCACACTGATACTAAAAAGGAAGGATATAAAAGAAGATCTGAAAATACACAAAGGCAGTTATATCATAGAATGTGGGAAATTATTTGAAATAAAAAACAGCTACAAGTTCTGGAAGATATTCAGAGGCTGCAGGTTATGTAAAACCATGCAGATTTTTTGTTAGAGTGACCTTCAAATTCCTTGCTTAGAGATCCCTCCTCCTGCACTCTTTTTTCTTCTTTTGTGAAAAGATTCAGTTACAAAGTAAAAACAAATTTTCCAAGCAGATATGTTCTAGTGCACTGATTAATGTTCATATTTACTGTGAACCAAATCAAACTTACCTGGGAAAGGAACTTTCACTGCAGAAACCTGAGGATGTTTTTGCAGATATTTTCATTTGATAAGTTAGTTTTCTAAACTAACATCTACTATTGCAATAACAATTTGAATTTCAGGTTGTAATATGATCCTTGAGTTGGCTTTAAATTCCTTGTTGAGTTCTTAACAACAGCTTCAGCCTGTCAGAAAATCATGCAGAAAAGCCTGAAATACACATACACTTTTCCTTTGCATCTCACATTTATGTAAGTTCTAGTAACATGTGTTCCTATCTTGTTCAAATCTAGGTAAAATTTGGGTTTGAAAGGATCAAGTGCTTTTGGAAGTGTTTAGGTTTGTTTCTGCTACAAACGCGGTAGACGTCTGTATTCCAAACTCCTTGGTGTAAAGGCAAAAGAATCAAGGAGAGTCCCTTGTTTGAGACCCGTCTTAGGCTTTAATATCTATGTGGGAAAACTTCACAGAATTTAGTGCAGATAGACCTATACTCCAGCCTTTATAAATACAGGCACAAAAGCTACAACTTCTGCTAGAGAGCAAAACTGCTAAAAAATAGTGTTTTCATTCAGTAAGTATTTTTCCCTTTGGAGAGCATGAAATGTGGAATGCTTCCAAAAATCTGCTGTAAGTGCATGGGCATGCAAGGGCCATGTTTGAAAACACTGGTTTTAATTTTTTATTTGCAGCCATAGACCTTTCAAATCTATTCTTCCATCTACTGAAAACACAGCATACAAACCAAATTCTGGCACTTGCTGTGCTGAGGGACCAGCATATATGCCCTGCCTCAACCCTGGTCCTCACTGCATGTCCCAGAACTACCCAGCAAACTGCAGATAATTCTTACTGGGGGAGGGGGAAGCGGGGGAGCTGGAGAAGAGCAGGGAGCAGCTCCCTCTACTGAGAAAGGCAAAGTGGCAGACAAACTCCAGCCACGCTGACCTCCGCTTCTTGATGCTTTCAACAAAACTTTTACTTCAGGAAAGATAAAAATTGCTTTTGATTTCTCAAAGGGAGGGTAGCCCTCAAAGCCCTAAACAGAATCTAAATAGACAGGATATGAACCCTTATTAAATTAATGTCTCCTGCTGGGGTGACAAGTTTGTTTAGTACATATTCTGTACAGATAAATATTTCTGTAAAACAGACCTTGAAAGAAAATAGTCGTGATCTAAAAACCAAGCAGGCAGGAAGATGCATTTGGTATAAATGGTGAGGAGCTGGCAGTGGGGATTGCAGAGAGTTCCAGCCAGCTCCAGTGAACCCAATGCAGGGCACAGCTGAGCCCAGCAGTTGATACTTTTTCATTTTCTCCAGGTGTGCTCAGCTTATTCTTGGAGGCAGAAGAATCCTGACTCATCACTACCATTCAGCACCACCTGGAACATCAAAGACCTAAGAAGTTGTCAAAACAGGTGAAAGTTGTTCTCAATATCACTTAGAAAAAAAACCAATATACAATCCTCAACCTATTGATATGGTGTACTTCTGTCTGCTGGGCAACCAATCACCGACAGCACGTGCTCAGTATGTCACAGGATCAGATCAAACCAAAACAGAAGTGGAAACATTGATTATGGATCCAAATGCTGACTATTTTTGTGCATTGTGCAACCAGCAATTTACACTACACACTTCACTTAACCAAGGCAAACAGCCTTTGCCAGACAACCAATAATGTGATTTCTGTCTAATTGAGAAAATATCACTTGCAATTCATTCTTGATTATAAATCTTGACTGAGGCTCCCAAACCTGTTTTCATACAAATTCATGTGAAAAGAATTCTCCAATGAGCATCAAATTATACAGTTCAGATTTGCACCTGTCAGTTTACATTTCACTGAATTTAGGAATAATATTGCCTGCAAGATGAAAGCAGGAAATGTATAAGCGATAATTCATCTTTGGTGCTCAATGCAATTTTTTTTAATGCTAACATTTCTTGACTTGCTTTAGCATATAAAGAGCAAGTAAGTTCTCTAAAGAAGCAGCAGTGTCTTTTTACTGGACACACTGTAGCAATTGCATAATACATAAGTTTGCAAGCACAGAAACACTTCTCTGAATGTGTCCTACAAGTTCATATTTTCCCCAAATCTATCACTAGTAACAGAGAGGTAAGATGATAGCTGTCCCTAAAACCTTGCCCTCACTTTTACTCCAAGATTTTATTTAATGTTTGGTATCCTAGCTGACATACAGTGGCAAATCCAGAGCTGCTGCAGAGCTAAACACCTTTCCCTTCATCTAAGGCTTGCCAGTTTTCACCTGCTGAGAATGCATCCCAATGCCCTCTCCCTGAATTCTCCTCATGTAGCAAACTTCTAACAGAGTGCAAATATTTCAGTATGTATCATGGGATTCTGTGTTCCACTGAACAAACAAGGCAGTAAAGCCTGAGAGCACACAAACAAAAGGAACTGGCCTTGAAATTGGAGAACTGCCCCAAACAGTTGCAGGGTGGACAATGCCTGGGCTCAGGAGGGAGCAGAACAGCTCTCATCCATCCACCTAAATATTGAAAGCTATTTAAATACACCTGGAGGTGTTCTCCAGGGTTTTATAATTAAAGGAAAATAAGAAAACTGTTAAGAAGACACTTTAGGGAAATGGGCTGTTTAGTTATACATTACCTCATGCTGGAAAGGCACACACCTAGGAGTAATTTCCATTCAGGTGAAAGAGGAGAGTGCTTCTATCCCAAACACACAGTATTCATTAACTGCAGTCAAATATAAGCCACAATCAAGCAAAATAACAAGAGATTGGAAAATCTGCAAGATATTTCAAAATAACAGGAATTCAGCATCCAAAAGGAATTTACTTAGTTGCACCAGATGTTACAGATGAAATGCAGTCTTGCAAAAGAAGATGGATGCTCTCCAACTGTTCAAAATCAATGCTTTTTGAAGTGTGACCAGACTGTGGAGATCACAAAATAAAACCCCAATCACTTACTGCACTTTCCTGTACTTCTGCAACATGAACTTGAAAAACTTGGAATCGTAGAATGGTTTGGGTTGGAATAGACCTTTAGGGATCATCCAGCGCAACCTCTTTGCCATGGCAGGGACATCATTCACTAAGTCAGGTTTCTCAAAGTCATGTCCAACATGACCTTGAACATTTCCAGTGATGGGACATGCACAGCTTCTCTGGGCAACCTGTGCTAGTGCCCCACTGTAGAAAAATCTTCCTTGTATCAAATCTAAACCTACCCTCCTTCTGTTTAAAACCATTGTCCCTTGTGCTGTCACTACAGGCCCTTATGAAAAGCCTTTGTCTTGCTTATAAGCTCCCTCTAGCAGCTACAAGGCCTCCTCAGGCCCTTCTCTTGTCCAGGCTTAACAACCCAAACTCTCTCAGGTGCTCCAACCTTCTTTGTGTCCCTCCTTTGGATTTGCTCTGTCTTGTACTGGGCAGCAGACCTGGATGCAGTGCTTCATGTGGCACCTCAAGAGAGTGGAGTAGGGGGTGGAAAATCACCCCTCTCGTCCTGCTGGTCATGATTCTCTTGATGCAGTCCAGGAATGGTTTGCCTTTCTGAGATGCAAGTGCACATTGTTGGGTCATGTTCAATTTTTCTTCCCATATCCGTAATCTAATTCTGCTGGGTGCCATGGAGGTTTTTCAACTAACTTGCTTTGGCATGAATTGAACAACAGGAAATTCATTGGACCTCATGCACAGCCATCACTCTTCGAATTGATTAGTTAAGACTATTTACACCCATCCACAGAGTCCAAAAATTACACTGGGTAATAAGAAAAGAATCTTAAAAGGCTATTTATTGTAAAATTTAGGTTAGTTACTTGTTAAGTTCACTAAGCTGTTGTCCTAGAATAGTCTAAACACAATAGCCTGCAGAGATTTAAGGGACTTATCTGTATAGAGAGAGGGCAAAGTCACACCAATAAATCAGAAGATGATAATAAGGTCTTTGTGAAGCACTTTGTTGTTGCCTTAAGTTACAGTCTTCTGAATGCCAGGAAGAGGGAATATGAATCTTCACTGAAAAAAGCAAACTCTAAACAAGTTAAAAAAACCCAAAAATAAATTTTGAAAAACCCCCAACAACAAACAAACAACCCCCAGGGAAACTACAAGCTCTTTATTTGCCATTAAAATAAGCACAAAATGGTGGAAGTGAACTGAGTCTTATACTATGACCGTAATTTGTTATACAGTCACTAAGCTAACATCAGAGCCTCAGCAGTCTGCCGACTGCTCATAAAAACATTCTATTTAGCAAAAGCTCTTCTGATACTGTACAACAGATTTGCTGCATTTTCTCTTTCTTTCCCTTTATTGCAAAGGATATTTATATAGAAATAGAACACTTGCTTCTGAGGAGTTCATCTGTTCCTTCTGGCATTTCCAGCCCTGTTATTGCAAACAGATGATCAAGACCTGACATGGAGTAACAGCTGAGAGAGCTGACAAATCCTGCTGAAGCAAAAGGCCTTGCTCGTGATTCAGAACAGAATATTCTCTCAGGGCAGCTTACAGATCAAGGGTTCTGGACACTGACCTACATTTGCCATAGAGGTGATAAGTAATATGTCACTTCAACTTGTGTATTTGTGTATACACACATATTCTCTAGTTCATGTGTGTCCTGCATATTGTTTCTTTTTTCTAGTATCACTAACAACATAAAAAGAGCAAGGAGCTCTTTGAGTTATTGATTGATGTTGTCATCAATCCTGCCACAGTATGGGGTAAAAGGTGACTTAGATCTAATTCAAATTAGTTGCCATGGATTTTCCCATATCCATTGCATTAAGCACCCACTCCACCACTCTTCCACTGGGACACCTTCAACAGCAACATCTGTATTCTTTTGATTTTAGCTGCTACTGCTAAACACAAGTCTGGCAATAAAATGGATTCCATCTGATTCCAAATACATACCAGCAACAATCTCCACAGGATTTTTTAACACTCTCCTTCCTACTGAATGCCTGTTATAGAAAGGGAGTTGTAGATACTTGAATTATTATTACACCACTATAATTTGTTATTGTACAGAAATACTTCTCTAGTTTTAAAATCTGGTACTATTAAAGTAACTGAACATTCTACTAAACAAATTCACATATGTATTTTAAAATAAAGAGCCCAACTTTGACTGTCACTGGGAAACTGAATGAAGGGAAAACAGTGAGGATACCCTCCACCCAATGTAAAAGCATGCTCAAAAGAAATTCTGCTCTTACACTAATTTCAATTGCAATTGCAAAATTTTTTCATAACGTAGGTTCTCAGGAGAGTTTTTGCTATAAAAAAATCCTCAATCCTGGTTCTCAGATAGCAGGGACTGGTGCACAGAACATCCCAGAGCAGCTAGATTAATGATAACAGCTGGGTTACTGATGAAAAAGTGTCTAATTTTACAAACTTGCCAAAATCAAAAGCTTCCACTGATGTCTCATTTTCTAAAGACTGTAAGATTGTAGTGATTCATCATGGATCTTTGCCTTTTCAAGTTCAAAATCCCCTACAATCACTGCCTTAGGAGGAGATTCTGGTTGCTTAAAGCTTGAAGGAAAAGATGGAGCTGTGAAGTTAATAAAAATATGAAGGCAACCACCCAAATACACTTAATGCCCAAAGGGTAGGTGTCAACTTGATCAAAGTTGTGGAAAAGAATTTTTTTTTTCTTTTTTTTTTTTAGAAAAGAAAAGAAATAAACCTGTTTAGGGAGCATCCTTTCTGTGACAGACTCTCCAGATCCCCTTTGTTATTCCACTTCATCCAAAGGAGCTGAAACCCACTAAATACACTGCATGCTGAGGGCCAGCACAGCCCAGTGAAAAGAGCTGTGCAAGCAAGAGCATCTCTTCATCTCTTCCTGTGCAACTTCAGTTCATAAATAACTCACAGGGTCCTTTTTCCCCAGTGGAAAAAGGGAGGGAGGGAGATGTAGAGATGTAAAGGTACAGAAACTCTCATCCTTTCTTACCTATCAAAATTCTCTGTAGCAGCCAACAGAGTCTAAGTGGGGCTTATTTGGGCACAAAGAGTAAAAATTGATTATTCCAGCAGGACACCACAGCCCTTAGAGGAGGCCAGGACATTCTAGCTGAGAGGAAAAGGGTAGCACACAGGTTAGTCAGGCTTTCCAAATAGCACTGTAGCACTTCTTTTTATCTTCCTTCTTCACTAAAAATTTGTTCTGTTATGGTCTTTTATTTCATGCAGTGCTGGTAAGAGGGAGAATTCTGCTTCTGGGAAGCCTAGGCTGTCTGATTTTATAACAAAGGCTTTGAGGTGAACTAAGTGAGCCATGGTAGTTTATCGTTTTTAATTAAACTGTCTGGAAAAACAGAGCTCTGCCACTGCCCCTGCTGCTCAGTGCCTCGTACAGGGTTACAGCTTGTCTTTATCTTGTATTTTAATAGTTTTCACCAATTGCCTCTGCTATATCTCAGCAAATCTGATGGAAGTTCACACAACTAAAACACCAAACATTTCAACAAAAGAGTTCTTAGTTTCTCATTCCTTCCTCCTGCTACATTTGTGGGAAAATAATGGAAATCTAGCATGAGATCTAAAGTTACATGAACGTGGTGTCAAGGCCTGACTGCTGAGATTCAAACAGGGACGTGACCCTAATAGAGACCATCAGAAGCTTATTCTGAGAAGTGAGGGATATTGTGGTATTGCTCTGACACATCTGATGACAAATTTCAGAACCACCAGAGATTCTGACTCAGTTCTCACCACAACTGTCGTGCTTGGACGGCATCCAGCAAAACAGATTAACACTTGCAAACTGGTTGCTAGAAATGTAGGTGGGCAGCAGATTACAGTTGCCACCTCAGAAGAAATTTCATCTTTGGAAAAAGAATAGTGATTTTATAACTATCTCCAAATTACATCTGCACAGTGCCCCATGTCCAAACAGTGCCGCTCTGTCATGAATTCATCAATACAGTCTAGAATTTAGCAACACCAACTGCAGATGATGATGGGTGTACCAAACAACCATCTGTCCATCATCTCAAGACATGATCTGTTTTCAGAAGGTCTGACAGTTCAGATTTCCAAAGAAAACATAAGAAGAGGTGTGGGTGACTTAATAACTGCGACCTTTCCTTCTGAGTAATGGTCCGATTCAGTGGTTCTTTCAAAAAGAAGAATCTTTCCAATGATGTCAACAGAAACTGACCATCACATCCTAAGTCAGAGATGGTGAAACTTCTTGGGCTCTGTGGCTAAACTGGTTTTAAGAAACAGTCCAGTTTCCTTTTTGGTAAGTCTTGACCAATAAACTGTCACTGATGTTGACAGTTTGCCATGGCTGCTGAGAAGGGGACCAGCCCGCACTGAAGGTCCTGGCAAATTTTGTAAACCAGCTTATTGATGTTTAGTGATGCAGTTACGGTCAAGGACATGAAGGAAAATGCTACACAGCAGTTCAGGAAAGGAGGTCATGGAAAGAAACTACAACTCTAAAAAAGAAGAGGGGAAAGTAAAGGGAAGTGGTTGCAAATAATGATGGCTTGATGAAGTCTCTTTAAGCAAAGACACAACTAAGAGTCCGACCTGTTCCTCACTAAAGCAAATGAGATGCTTTTAACTAAACCTGATAATCAAAGGCTACAACAGAAATTGCTTTTTCTGGCTCAGATTTTACACCCTGGTTTGCGTACCTCTCCCATGCCCCATCTACTTCTCTTTTCTCCCACAAAAGAGTGTCCCTGTCCAAACTGTTTATCAGGAATAATCCTGGGCCATGCTGTCCCTGAATTGTATCAAAGCCCTGTCAAGGCATATGCTGGTTGCCAGTGACCAAAATCATGCCTGAGAGAATCCTAGGCAATTAAATTATCAAAAGACAGCATTCTAACCTGTGCCTCAGCCCTTCTCTGACCTGATCATACATAAATAAGTAGAAAAAAATAGGGGGAAAAAAGCATTGTGGAACCAGCCCTAGTACTCCTTCCCACCATTAAGTGTTAAACTGTGCTGCTGTCTGCTCTTCAGGAGGCTTCAGGTTTCGTCTTGGCTTTGGCTTGAGGCTCCAGCTCATTCATTCAGGAGTTGTGTTAATGTGGAGTGAGATTATTAAAAAAAAACAGGGTGTTCACACCTTAAAAATGTCAATAAATAAATAAAATCCTAATCAATTATCACATTCCAGGTAAAGAAAAACCATGTCAAAAACGTGTACTTGGCCAAAAGACTCTTTGGAGACATAGATTAAGCCTGGGCTCCTGTTTCTAAGGAACTGTGCAGCCAGGAACACTGTGGTTACATCCACAGGTCTAAGCTTGCTGGCCAATCTTTAACCAGCTGTTTGAGATATTTGAGGGAAAACACAGGTAGCATACCACTAGAAATTGTATACATTATCTTACAACAGTAAGTTCTGTTTTGAATTTTTAGCTTTTAGTGTTTCTGTGGGAATAAAAAGGAAAGACAAGCATTGTGAAGACAGAACAGCACTGGAGTTTCCATTTCCATAACACTTTATAAATGCTGTCATTCCATATGGAGACTTTTTGCAAACAGTTTTGAAAGGAAAGGAAAGCTTTCAAAGCAAATGCAGTGGCCATGTTCCAAGCAGAGGAAGCAAAGAGATTTCAAGGTATATTTGAGATTTAGAACTCAACACTAAACTCTGGCACAACTTAGAACTGGTTTTCACTGGAACAATCAATTTGGAAGTTGTCTGGCTGTTGGTTTGATTTTTCCTTCATGTGATTCTAGAGCTCCCTCCTCACACAATAATTTTACTTTTCTGTTCCTTGGAATCAACTCTGAAAAGCACATGTTTGTTATAGAAAATTACAGACATGAAACTTAACAGTTTTGGGACAAGAATTAAAGACTAGTGTCAAGATATAGAAAACTTTCAGGAGAGAAGGAGTCGCTGCTACTGTACTGCCATGATTCGCTGCTTCCACAGTTTGGATGCTTGCATTTGTTCAGCTGTTTTTGATCTCTTATCACAGCTGGCTTTAAGCCTGCTGCAGCTGCTCCTTCCTGACCTTTTTAAAGAGGTTTATTTTTTCCCCAAAATCTGTTAGGATGCACAGGGCTGGGCAGCACTTCCTTGGAGATGACAAATGCCATCAGCAAGGCCCATTAGGAGGAAAACAGCCTCATACAGCTGAGCAACAGTAGTGCAGAGGGAAAGAGAAAGATTTGCTGCTTCAGATTGCAGCTTTCTCATCTACAGATTAAAGGGAAAACAAACCTGTCTGGAGAAACACAGAAAGTAGCTATTAGAAAATGAGGGACAAGGATGACACTGACACAGGGCCTATGGGAATGCAACATTTCCCAAAAAAATTATTAATTAACAACAGGCTGGTAGGATGGAAGGAAGAGAAATTTGGACTTCAACAATACTGGAACGGTGTCCCTCTTTTCTTTCCTCTCTTGCTGGCTGTCTCTTCCCTTTCTGCCTGCCAAGAATGCTCTTCTCTCCCTGGTGACTACAAGGCAGCTCAGAGCTGATGGGTTTTTTTGCTCCTGAAGTTCAGATTATCTCTGCTCTCTTAGTTATAGCTGGAATCCCCCTAAACTACACAATACAACCAGTGGAAATATCATGATTTCTCTCTTGGGGAAGGGGAGTAGTAATCTACTTTGTAAACCCAGCACATCACTCATCTGAGCTTTACCAATAACTAAAACAAAAAAATCAACTAAAACCAAAAATCAGAGAGTACCGCAATATTTCCCATTCTGAGCTCTGTAGAGGAATTTAAGCACATCAGTATAGGCCTGTCAGTTCCTGAGCTCCTTGGTTTGGAGGGCTCCTAAGGTGCTTCAGTGGCCAGTCTACCACGATTAACTTATACGACTTACCACCAAGGATTTTGGCATGAGCACCAGAGAAGACACTCATATGCACACACCTGCATTTTGTAACACAGTCTCATTTAATCAGGGAAAAAATTCTAAATGTTAAACAATGTCCAAAATCTCCTTTCTAAAGGACAAATTGCTGTGAGCAGTTGCAACCTCTTCCACCAAAATAACCACGTGCTGGAAAGCTCCTTGTCCAGGCGGCACAAGACAGATCACTCAAGAAAGAAACTGTAGATCCCAGTCACTTCCCCATCAGGAAGTCCAAGAGCAGACCCACCACGAACCCACGGGAGCAGGATGGGTCTGTAAAGGGCTCAGCCCAGACCTCACTGCCACAGGCCAGTCCACAGCCATGGGGCCATCCACGGTCAGGCCAGGAAGTCCCATCAGTGGGTCAGGGTCGGATGGGGACATGGACATATCTGTGAGGCAGCTCATGTGAGGATGAGAGACTGACAGTCCCAGCAGAAAGGCAGCTTTCTGTGGAACCAGGGGAAGCTACTGACACATCCTCACCTCTCATCACTCCCCAACCCTTTAAAGGTGCCCACACAAGGCTTCACAGCTTCTGGGGAAGAATTCTGAATGTTCTCTGCATTGTTCATTGTTTTTCATGCTAGATATTCTTCATACATTTTGAAAAACTAACACACTCTGTGGTCCAAGTCACCAAGCAGCAAAAATAGAGGTTGCTCAGCTTTGAACTCATATCAGTGATATGCCCCTTCATCTACACTCATAGCTGGAGAGACAGACGCTGTCATATACATGTGTTCAAGCTGCTTCTGCAGAAAACTTAAATGCAAACATCACAGTTTGTACTTTTTCTTGACTTCTTTTTTCCAACCATAGCCAGATACCACACTAGGAGAAGCAAATTACTTAATTTTATAAAAGTTTTACGGATTACAGGGAAGCAAGTTAATCCAGGCAGCAACATAGACATATTTGATTTCTACTGATCATCAGCATCCTGTCCTTGTCATTTAAGTATTCCTCTAAGTAACAGGTGGCTAACAAACTTATGCCTCTTTAGAGATATCAAAACATTGAAGACTTGTAGATTTGAAGTCACTCTCATTTTTCATTTTTCATATAGTTTACACAATTTGCTCAAGATTACTCAAAATATTTACTAAGAGAAGTGGGCCAAGTTTGGGGGGGAGGAAGGTCTAGGGCTTGGTTACATATGTTCAAGGATTCATTTCTGAGCATTCTGACTGTAATTCAGCAAGACAGCGAAGAGCATTGCAGCACAGCAGTATGAGGGCACGTGTATACTTAGAATTAGATGCAGACATGAAAAGCTTCCAAAACTGGAACACATAACACTATAATTCCACTAAACAATGAAATTCAAGAAGTAAAAATGCATTTTATAGTACAGTTTTTTTTTTCCTGTCAGCATCCCAGGAGCAAAAGGAAAGAATAAAGACTGTGGGAAAGATGAAGTGTTAAAAGCCTCTTCAGGAAGGGGTTTTTGTCCTCAAAGAAAAAATTTACATCTTAAAAAAAGAGACCAAACTAAACCAAAAAACCCAGAAATCCCTATCACTCCAACGTTTCACAATACACATTTCTTGATCATTTACATATGAATATAAAGATTAATACAACAGTGAGACTGTGAGAAAAAGGCATTTTTTTGGTTATACAAAAAAACCTTGCAATTTATTACATATCTTGGAACCATATCCTTGGCAATATCCCATTCCAAGCTTTTTATGCTCTCTCATTGATTGGATGGAAGTACAGTATATAGAACAATGACAGATATGGTTTATCAAAATTCATCTATTTTCACAAGCTGGACACAGGCCTTCAAGATGTAGAAGGACCATATTTCAGAATAAAGCAAACAGCTGAAAAATGCTGTTCTGCAATTATTCACTCTTTATAACATTTGTAGTTATACAGGAGCCGTAGTTTAATAAAAATACTAAAAATTAAATCCACCTTAAACACAGCAAGGCTTTTTTTTAATCATCTATTTGACAATACCCAACCTGTTACACAAAGTTAAATGTTCAGATCCTTAAATCACAGGGAGGGTGTTTTTAAAATAATTTTTACAGGAAATTCAGAGCAAAAACTCTGTGCCTCTAACATTACAAGTTTCCTGGCATTCTCTTGGCTGGTACCAACAGGCAAGCTTAGAAATCTCATTATTTTAACAGAACTGGATAGAAAGTAGTTCATTTTCCCAAGGCAATAAATCCTCTCCAGCATAGCAGATAAGAAATAGGAGTTTCATTTGACATACAGACCCATATGTTCTCATCCAAGTGGCGGAAATTTCAAGCCATCACTCTGCTCTATTCCAAGAGCCCATAAAGTTCCAAGAAATGTCCCTAGAGCTCACCTCAGAAATAGAATCTCAAAGCAGAAAAGAGAGGACAATTAGGAATTTTCTTTACCAACACATACATCTCTTTATTCTGTAGCTAACACAGCCTCCCTTCCTATTGGCAGCATGAACACAGTGAAATAATATGGAATTAACAGATAAACTTGGGGTTTTGTCCTTTGATTAAACAACTCTTGACAGACTTCCTTTTCTGCAGACAAACAAACAAGGCATAGTGGCAAGGAACATAGAGAAGTTCTGTTGAAACCCTTAACCCCATTTTTTGTAAGGTGATGAATACATGTGATAATAAAATCACAAAAAAAATCTCATAGCAAGCTGGAAACAAATTGAAATTTTCCCCTTATGAAGATGAACATCATCCCAGCTCTTTTAATTTGCACACATCTAATCATTTCGCTCCGTATTTCTTCTTTATGTTTCCTAGAATAATTTAGATTTTATGGAGTACATTAGCAATATCAAGCTGGTAGAGATTCTGCTCTTTCTTACAGAAATATGTCAAACAGGTTTGCAAACAAAAACTCCCCTGAACATTGGTCTGAGTCTTGACTTTTCTGTAACTCCACCATCACGTTTAAACAATTTATCCATCATGGCCTGAATTGTGCATGGACAGATGACTAGGGTTGCAAGAGCTCACAGGAGTAACATGTGAGAAACAAAACTTCTGATAGACAAACACTGGACAGTTCTCCCCCGAAAGAGCTAGCTGGAAAGAAAGGGCAACAGCCTGACTGTCCACCAGGCTTTCACATTAACTCAGAGCTCTTCCTGTCACACACTGGTTTGGTTCATCTGAGCTGAATGCACAAATCTTACTGTCTTCAAAGTTTGTATGGCAATTGTTTTT
Source organism: Pseudotriccus pelzelni (assembly GCA_035584735.1). Classification (NCBI taxonomy): domain Eukaryota; kingdom Metazoa; phylum Chordata; class Aves; order Passeriformes; family Tyrannidae; genus Pseudotriccus; species Pseudotriccus pelzelni. Next base: position 82,032,555 of record JAWMRA010000113.1, on the reverse strand, counting down.
GTAACATCAGAGCTACTTGCTACTGGTAATCTACATTCCCTTACGAGATCCCTGAGAGCTAGGAAGTGCTGTTATCCCCATTCTGCAAAAAATAAGCATAAGCACCAGCAATGCTGAGGGTAAATGGAGTTTGTTTCTACTTCTGGAGGAGCCACAGCAATGCAGTCCTCATCTTGGGTAAAAGTTAAATAGTCAGGTTTGAAGCATACCTCAGATTCCTATAGGAAGCCAGAGAGTAGAACAGGGAATGAAATTCAATGGCATCTGGTCTCGGAGTAGCTCCCCAACCATCAGGACAACCTGTCTCATTTTCTTGAGTTTAAAAACTGGTTTGATTATACTACAGAATCTTCCACGAAAGTCCTTCATTTTATTTGTTGTATCCACACAGTGTATGGAATATATTTGACTAAATAAACTTTCTCAATAGATTTAACCTAAGATAACTCTTTTGTGAAGATAAGACAGCCTTCAGAGTCCATCCCAATAAAATGCAGCCTCAAAAGTGAATTGTGGGATCATTCATATTATTGTCAGTAACAGCTCTTTTTGGCTTTAGATGAAATTATTTCAACTGAACAGTCATTTGAACATCTGCACTGACATTCCATAAGTCTATAAACAAGAATATTTTATGCAGATAAGTGGCAAACAGTGAGCACAGTGGGTGCCATGGGAGAGGCAATCCCAGCTCAGCACACACCTATAGTTACACACACGGATAGAGCTGTTGAAATAAGTGGGTTCATTTGAATGTTTATGTTTTTAACTTTCAAATGGGTGTGGGCCGGAGCAAGAAAAAACAGTGAAATCTTGATGTGTTGCAATCACTAAAGGTCCCACTGAAGTCAGTGCTGTAAAGATGCCATCTGTCTTAGCAAGAATTACACCTGGCAGTTTCTGCAGACTTGGAATGCTGTCCTATGCACTGCTGGTCTGGTCTGTGCCAGTAGTACTGAGTACGTGCTTTTGTTTCATTACTTACCTACTTTTTCTTTTTTAACCCCCCCCCCCAAAAAAAAAGGACTGCATCTGTGACACACAATTTGTGTTACCGCATACCGAGGGATTTTCTTCAGTCCTGAAGAAATTCATGCAAGCTATATTAAAAAACTCATTAGGTACATGATATTACCTTATGCATGCCATGAGTTTATAGAACTCACTGAATAGTCACAGTGACTATTCAAATAGATGCTCACAGTTAACTCGTTATGCCAGTGCACTGGCAGAGGGGAAATCTCCCAGAATGTATGCAATGGTGCCATCTATCTCCCTGCCCTCCCGTCCTGTGATGACTGTGATAACTGACAAACACCTTCAGTGCTACATCCACTTTAACAGGTAGGGAGAGAAGGACTTTTCAAAAAAGTCTCACATAGCGTGACAGGAACTTCTAGTAAGCACATCAGGTTCATCAAGTCCAAGAGAGACTCTTCAGCATGTAGCTCCTTAGTGACCTTTTTTTTTTCTTATTTTCTTTCTTATTCCTTGTATAACAATTTTTTTTAGTGTCACAGATTCAATTTCAGAATCTAGTGAGGCTCCAACATTTGCATCTGTGCTGGGCAAGGCACCCTTGCATCTTACGAGTCAACAGTCTCTAAAAACATGTAATGGTGCACTTGCTAATAAACCACAATTCTGCCAGCCAACTAGACATTAGTGCTCAAAAAGCACCCAGATGGCTTGTCTGCAGCCTCATGAACAGACACAACAGCAAGGGTCCGTGTCCGGGTAGCCCATATTTTGCATTCAGGAACATCCCTACAGATGTTTGGCTTAAAGTGCATTCCAGACACTGGTTGAGTGGCCAAGGAAAATACAGCTTCAGAGAGCTATTGTTCCTTGCTCACTAATTTATTTCAAAACATGAACACATGAGTACAAAACCCAACAGATAGCTCCAACCATATATCTGTTCATCTGTGGTCAAACAAATAAAGACAAGATCCCTATGGTGCAGAAGGCATAGACAAGAATGACACTGAATTTTTCCACTGGAGTAACCATCATCATCCACCACAAGCAAAAAATCTGCTCAAAATTATGATGCCAAAAGCATCAAACAGACGTGATTTTCCAAATAGCCCAACAGTGCATGAAGAGTAATCTCCTAAACTTACACATTTTCTATTAAGAAAGAAACTATTATTCCCTTGTCAGTCTCACTGACTGACTTTAAAAGAATAAGGAATGAAAATCGTCAGCTGCCATTAATGCTTCACAACAGCTAACCTACCTAAAACCAAAGCCTTGGCTTTGGGTGCTTGTAACTTTCTACCAATTTCTGCATTTGAAAATTGTTTTTGAAAATATTTTGCATGGTGTACAGATTATGTATAGTGTCAAGGCTCAGATACATACACAGAATCATAGAATGTGTTGGGTTGGAAGGGACCTTGAAGATCATCTGCCATAAACAGAGACACCTTCCACTGGATCAGGGTTCATCAAAGCACCATCCAGCCTGGCCTTGGACACTTCCAAGGATGGAGCATCTCACAGTTATTCCTGCCATGGCTTTGTTAAACATTTCAATAATCATTTCATCTCTAATTTGTTTCCTTCCATAGAGGAATGGGAATCCTCAGAACAGCAAAAACAACCTTATGCTTACATAGCACTACGAGGTGTATGCAATAGTAAATGCAAGATGAGTAGTAGAAACAGTGATACCAGTGCTAAACATGTGAAAACAATGCACCTGTAACTCATGTGAAAATGTTATCCCACTACAGGCTGAGCTGTCCTCTCTACATCCATTTCTTTTTTTATGGGAGCTGGAGAGCTCTGGGAGCACCATCAGAGCCTCTCACAGACTGCATAGCTCTACCCTCTTCTTTCTGGATTTACTCTCTCTCTTTAACCTCCTGATTCCTTTTTTGACACAGAGTAGTAGTTCACTTGAGACCCCTTCTCAGTGCTTCAGTCACCAGGGTGTGGTGGGGTACCAATATAAATCAGTGGAGATAAGCTGATAGTTTTTAAAGAGGTACAGCCAACATCTGTACTCCAAATAATTCAACAGTTCACATGAAAACAACAGGCACATTTCCTAGCTTTATGTTTTCCTAAGTTAATGAAAAGAGATAGGTTTCCCATGAGAGGTGCTGAAGCTCCACACAGCATTATTTACCCTTCTTTCAAAAGCATAATTTTCATCAACGGAAATTACTCAGATGCAATAAAACATGTTTTTCTAACAAAATGAAGTCCAAGTCCTGCTTCCTGGACCAACATGAACTTTCCAAGAGAGGACAATAAAGCTACCTCTTAGACTGGGAAAAACATTATTTGGGCCTTTCTTTGAACCATCCAACACCGGTAAATAAATACAGAGAGACAAACATTTCACCTCATTATGCTTTGGTTTATGGGTAACTGTGGTGGTAAGTGCACAGAAAGATTCCTTAATGATCTCGGGTTGATCCTGACCAGAACATGCTGAAAAGCTTTCTCTGGTTCACTAATCCAAATCAAGTAATGGTGTTCCAAATATCTTTCAACAAAAACATCTTTGTCAGTGCTTTCAAAGAATTAGCTAGAGATCGAACTTGCTCAGACATAGCTTAAAAAAAAATAAGACCAAGAAGCCTTTTTTCTTCTCTGTATGTTTTTAAAGCTGGAAAAAGAGGGTTTTCATGGATTATAAAGGCAAAGGAGTATTTCTATTACTAATCCATCTGCCTCTATTTTGTGGAGCTGTTTTCCTTTAACTGTATCATCGCGGATCTGCACTAGAAATTTTTACCAGTTTTGTGCTGCAGAGTGAGTGGGATGATCTATTTCTTTCTTGAGTGACAATGGCTTTTCAGTTATATCATGAGGGGGAAGTACTTCAGTACTTCCTTAGTGTATACATGAAGTGCCATGAATTTCTGCCAGCAAAAGTGTTCTTTTGCAATCATAAACTATGTTTACATTAGATGAGCTCAGCATTCTGGTTGGAGACAAATATTTTCTAATGAGACTATGAGGCCATTAGAACTTTTCTTATGAATGAATGGCTGCACTGTTTTTTAAACAGAAATTTATTTCTGTTCAAATGGGTTCTTTGTAGAGCATTTTACCATAATATGATTGTAGGTATTCAATCCCAACACACAATACTAGGTATGTTTAGTTCTTCTCATGTATCTTTGAAAAAAAAAAAAAGTTAAAAGCACAAAGTTTTGTGTTACTCCTTTTCGAAAGTTTAAAATCTTAAGAAAATGCAAAATTTTAGGCAGTGCCTAGCAGTAATGAGGACCAACATGGACCAGAGATGACTGTCTCTTTCCCCTGCACAAATATTACCTTTCATATTTAAAAGTCAAAAAACATTAGTCAGATACAGTTGTTGGTTATTTAATGGACAATTATTACTGTTCTTCAGGGGAAAAAAACCAAACCAAACCAAACAAAAAAACCACCACAACATAAGAAAGAAACTCATCTCAACACGAATTGTGTCATGTGAACATCACTGCTGGATTTCCCAGACTCATGGGCACTAAGGACCATTGCTACCAGCAGACCTAGGAAGGCAGAGGAAACAGGGCTTCTGCACCACTAGAAAAGCTGATTATTAAACCAAGATGCTGTATGATTTTCTCACAGGTCAAATGAAGTCTTTTATGCAGATGTCAACTCTGACCTGGATTTCTACCCTCTGAATTGTTTGGCTTGTGTTTTAAAGAAATGCACCTAGATGCAGATGGACACAACAGCAGGGACAGGAGATTCTGCCTAAATCAATATCCACAAGCATTTCTGGTATTATAAACTTTTGAACATTCCAGAGAAAATCTAATTCTCCAAAAGTTATAGCCTCTATTACACTCACTGAAGAGTTTCAGTAAGACTGTTGAGCCAGCAATCATGGTGACAAACCAAGTCTTTTCCTCTGCAGGCACTTGCAGTGACTCCCGATGGGATTTTTTTGTTACCACCAAACGTTTTTGGCACAATAGGTAAAGTTTTTCAACAAGGAGGTTCTGGGTGCCGTGTGTGCAAGTTTTCAGGGGATTTTGTTATGAATGTGGAATGAAATGGGGGTGATACAGAATCCTCTAGCCATTCACAGGTACTGTACAGTAGCACCCTGGCCCTGACAGAATCCTGGCTACAGCTGAGAGGCTCAAAGCTTATCATGACTCTGACTGCTTCCAGTTCATCTGCTCTTCCTTTGGCATGGAACCTCGTGGAGTTTAGAAATTAAAATAAAATAAAATAAATAAATAAAAAGAAAAATAACAATTTTTTTACCTTACAGTAACTCTGTAACACTAAGATGAAATGTTAACTTAAATTCTATCTTTGGAGGCTTATTCAGTTCAGGTAAGATTGGGCTGCTTTGACATTTCCCAAATGAATGTCCTGGCCCGTAAGGATACCTTGTCTATCCCTACTCCTTCAGGAGTCAAGGAGTCCAGAAGTATAAGGATTTAACGCCAGGAAAAAGAGTTACCAATCCATAAAAAAAAAGCTTCTCATAAAGCTTGCTTGCTGTAGGTTGAGAAGCCCTTCTGTATTCCTTCAGCAGTTACCCACATGGATCCCTCCTACCAGTTATTGTAACACATAACCCCAAGCATTTGGACAGTTCCTTAAACATGGTCTTCTGAAACAGGCACCCAATCCAGAAGAGTAGGCCACCTGTGGAGCGTTCAGAATATGGACAAAACCCCACAAAGATGCTTTGGAAATTTCAGAAATTTAGATGTTTTTCAAACCAGTCAACTCGTGCTCTACAAAGGATACTGCCATTTTTAATATGGTTTTTCTGCCTGACAAGTTCAGTTTGCCAAGACGTTCTGAAAACCTAGAAAACACCAATTTCAGAGTCATCCAACCTCCAAAATGGACCTAATTCTCATCTTTGAAGTGGTCTTCCTGTGCCATTGCCTCTCACTGCTCATATTTCTTCAGGTGGACGGGCTTTAGGTCTTGGGTGCTGACAGCAAGACCAGGTGGTTGAAGAAAGCCTATCCCCTTATTTGAAAAACATTTTAAAGAACTCTCCATTTATTAAAGAGACTATGTAAAATAGGAATAGATCTAGGTAAAAATGTTAAAAGATATTATATGTAGAATATTGAAATAATCTTGAAAACATCATCATCAAAAGAATGTTCACATAAATGAGAAAGAACGTACTAATCAGTGAACACAACAGAGTTGCAAACTCTGTGACATGTTGCATACCGCAGTTGCATTGAATGGCAGCATGATCTAATTTAAGAACAAAACCAGCATGAGCCTTCCAGGTGAAAGTCTGAATATCTTCTATGACAAAGAGCTTGCAACAACTCCAGTAATTGTGTTTCGGTAATTTTCTAATAGTGAGCTGTGGGTTTTAAATGTTCTCTGCTGCAAAGACTTACTAAACATGTTAGAAGAATACAGAAGTACTCAGATCAAAATCAGGACACACTGTAAACCACAAGACTGAATAAACAGGACCTACTTAGTAAAAAAAAAAAAAAAAGAAAAAAATCTCAACTGGAGAAAGAGTCCAATAAATCAAGTCATTCACTCCTTGAAAGAGAATTTTACTGTCTCATTGGTGCTAACTCTTTCAATGCCCAGTTAGCTATTACTTCATCAAAATTACAAGCAGAAGAATTACTGGTGTGCTTAGAATGTCTTCAGATTTCCCAGTATTTTCTCATTAATATTAATATGCTATTAGAACATTCTGCACTCCAGTTAGTGACTCATGATATTAGACATAGCCTTAAGGCAATCAAAAAAGTCACAAGTATCTCACAGCACACTTTAGTAGCAATGCCCTGTAAAACATCCTTTGCATCTGAAATTCATCGCTTCCTCAGCAATCTCATGAAAGTGGTAACTTTAGAGATGCCTGCAGCAATGTAGGCACTGCACCAGCCCTTCTTCCAGAAGTTACTTCTCAGTGCTATTATTGGCATTCACGAGTGGTGGAGCTGACTGGTAGGGGACAAAGCATTGGCTGTCATCTTGTCATATTGCATCAGTCACCGCTCATACAAGCTAGTGAATAATGTAGCATAAATGGGAACTTCTGCAGATAATGGCAAAACATCAAAATGGCAGTAAGGTCATTACTGAACGATACTCATTTCACAGTGTGTTTTACTGAATAGTACTGACAGTGAATGAGACCTTTTAAATGCAATAAAAATAACTGCTTCTTGGTGGCAACTTAATATGAGACATTAGAGGAATCCAGGCTTATGAGAAAGGAATCAAGCAATCAAGTTTAAGACATCTCTGACACAAGAAAAAAAAAGAAAAAATACGTTTGATGGAGAAAGAAGAATTTAAAGAAAATCTCCAGTTCCACGTGACACTACCAAGCATTGAATGCTCTAATCAGCATAGGAAGATTAGCAGATGTTCGCTATACATGCCTGCTAATTGCACACTTTTCCTCAGGCTCTACTGGCTTTTATATGGAAAAATTATTTTTCCTTCAGTGCTCATTCCACTAGTGTTATCAGCAGTAGTGTTGATCTATAATTAATCACTGCACACATTAACCCACCTGCAAAGCACCCACTCCATGTACACACAGAGACTTCCCCACACAGTACCAAATCTGATAAGGAAATAAAAGACATACTTAAATTGTGTGGCAGGCCTAGGAAGAAAGTTCAAAGTAATCTAGGAGCCATGTGTTGTGCATGAAAAGTAAAAGAACAGATTAATATCTCTAATTACAAGATGGGGATTATCCTTAAATGTCTCAATTTGAACAGGCAATTAACTGAGTTAATGGTTGCAAATACATGTCCTGAAGTGTTCTTACCTTTCATGTTTTAGTAAGGCTAATATCCATAAGAAAGAAATGTTCTCAAAGCATGCTTATCATTAATCCAGGCTTCCTCATAAAATGCAAAGCTCTTCTTCTGGCTTATCTCTTTAAGCAGCAGATTTCCTACAGTGATTTTGTTTGATAGCGTGGTACTGCACAAGCTTCAGTAAGATTAATCTGACTCCAAAGCAGTCAGATTAAAAAAGCAATGCTGTTTTGGTACTCATTTGCACAGAGTTTTGTATTGAGGAAATAAAGTTATGCTGCAAAGCTTGCTTGAACATTAGTCTTTTACCAGTCAATTGATAAAGCACTGAAAATAAACTTTAGTTAAGAAATAAAAAAATACAGTTCATGAACACAACTGCCACAGGTGGGCAGGACTGTATTTTGATTTTTTCACAAATGCACATTTTACTGAAAGCCTAGACAAGTGACTGATAGGACACTGCCTTGTTAATATAAAGAGAATAGCTAGACTGGAAACCAGCTAATAGATCCTTACATGGTAGAGGTAACAGATGAGCTCTGAGCTACACATCTCGCCTCAGCAGCCCAGGGGAGCCAACCATGCCTTCAGATCTACCCCTTATCTGTGGGATATTTTCTTATTCCGTACTTTTCAGAATCAGAGTTTTGTTTTGTTTAAGTTAACATACCACGCAACATTCCAGAAATTTGGCTGTATCTTCAGACCAAAACTTGGTCATTCCTGCTCAGAGCCAGTGATGAGGGCACTAGGTACATCATGCCTGAAACGTACCAAAGGCAAGTCCATTCTTTCCTGGAAACTTCCCTGCCCACTCCACAATTCTGAGTAACACAGTCATCAGCAGATTCAGAGAGGTTGCTGCCCACCTTGAGTTCACAGCTGGGGGCTAATTGGCACAAAGAGAATCAGAAGATATTGTCACTCCATTTGGCGGTAAAAGCTAGGAAGGAGCGTTCCTCCCCCAGACATTCAAACTGATCCATATGCTCTTTGTGGTAAGCTGAGTGGTTGCAAACTCCCAGCTATACACCATTTGGAGAGTAGCTGAGCAGGGGAAGTCGTAACATGCTGTGGTTTCCAGCTGCTCCCCTACGGCCTGACATTTCTGGAGTAGGTGTACATTTTGTGAAATAATACCCTTAGGCTCTCAGCAGAGAGTAAGGGTTTTTTCCAGAGCAACCACCATCAGTGCCTGTACACCACAAAGTTGCTGTAATCCTCACTGTTTTAAATGACTGCCTCAGACTTAGTAAAAACACTCTGCTTATACTAAATAAACATGAAGATCTTAAGCATATCTGCTGGGAGACTAAAAATGCAAGATATGAGATGCAGCAGGCAGGAAAGCAGAAAGGAGAGACCTTTGAAAATTACAGGATATTTTGTCTCTGAAGAACATTTCTGAAAACAAAACAAGGAAGAAATATTTTATGTAATGATGAGATGACAAGAAATTGTAAGACAAAAGGCATCATATAGGAAGGTAACAGGAAAAAATTTAGCAGGAAGAAAAATGAGGAAATACAGTAATAACTCAGATTGCAAACAACTGGGAGAAGTTATAATTTCAGAGGAAATATTCATGGTCAGGGTAGGTTCAAAATGTGTTCACCCACAGTGGTCAAAACTATGCCAGCTTTCTTTCCAACCATTTCTAATGCCAGTACACAGAGTCTTACTCCTGTACAAGACTTGAACAGCTACCCACATCTTAACCACTAGGACTGAGGCCTTTTCTTTGTTGATTTAGAGGCTATGGCTTTGAATTAAGGCTACACCTTTTATCAGTGGTCAGGTGTTAACTGAGGTGGTGACTTATGATGTGTGTGTATGTGAAAAGGGGAAGAATAATGAGGGAAAGCACATCAACAAGATCTTGCTCTGGGCTGCCTTGTCTGAGCCAGTTTCTATTACAGTTTCCAGACCAAGAACACACTGTTTGTTCGTGGTCTGTGAAAAAGTAGCTTGTTAAAGGCTTTTTGGCTCTCCTCCTCATTTCCAGTTGCTAAATTGCCATAAAAAGCAGCTATGTTATGCAGGGATTTTCACCTTTGGCATTTCTGAGATGTCTAGCCTTCTTGTTTTTCACATTCTTGCCCTGTGTCAGCAAGTGGTGTGGCTTCAAGAAACATGCTGTGTAGTCATGACTAGCAGAGAAAAAGTCCTATGGAACTGTGAACTGGGAGGCCAAGAAGCAAGTATGATCCACTTGCTGGTTTGAAAAAGTCCAAGAAAAAGGGTCTCCTTAAAAAAATCCTAACTTCTTGGTCCTACTGCTGTGCGTCAGTGGTGCAGAGGGTCTGGTACAGAGAGTCTCAGACCCTTCACAGACTCCTGCTCTGACCTCAACCCCAGATTCTTCTTTACCTCCAAATTCACGAAAAAAATTCACCAGCAGAGGCTGCTGATTCAAAGGTCCACTAAATCTCCTCACAGGAACAGCAGGCACAAAAGTTATGATGGTACACCAGGGGAAATCACATCTTGTGACCACTCTTCACAAACATCTTCATCATCTAAACCAGGAAATAAATAAATATTTCCAGACTTGTCAATGTGTATAACTTTTACAAATAAATCTGGGGGTGTCAAGGGTGGGGTGGGGAGTGCAGTGGAGGAGGGAAACAACAGATCTACAGAGTGCAGACACAGGAGATGCTCTTAGTGGGAAGTTGCAAGGTCAAGTGTACTGGAGGTAGATGTGATGAGAGGGCAAGAGGTCTGAAGGCAAAAAGAAAGTTTTCCTCAAGGTAGAGAGGATGTTTTTACAGTAGATTTTTCTTCTTATTCAAAACAGATTTGTTTTGTGCATCTTGTTTAACTTGCCTTGTTCATAGACCAACTCAACATTCCACTGTCCTGTAAGGCTTCAGATGTCCTCTCTTTACTGCGAAATGAGTCTCCCTCCATCCCCTTTGAGACCAACCACAAGATGACTGCATAATTCTGGGATAATACTAGTAGTATATATAATGAGAGCTGAGCCTATGGCACTAAATTTATGTGCTATATACTATCTCTCTCGCAATGGTGTCTAGCCCAAGCAATCTTAAACTGAAACATTGCATTTCTCCAGTGCCCTACTCAGACTTTCTCTTGCTTTTCTCAAGAAATGTCAGTTTATTTCTTTCACTTAGACTTAATATTTGAACCTACTTAATGACATCCAGAAGAGGTGGAAAAAAATTAAAACAAAATCAGACAGGCTACAGTTACTTCGACTGAACTAACTATAACTACCAATGAGTACAAAAAACTTTGGGAAACCATCACCACAAGAAATGCACTTAAACTAAAAATACTGTAATACTGTTTGACTGCGTCTTGATCACTGTGTTTTAACCAAAAGTTTATCTTTTAGTGTTTGTTTTCAAGCAAAGGTCGCTAGAAAGGCAACTGTTATGTATAAACTCTAAATGATCTTGTGAGTTCTTACCAAAACAGTCTCATGCCCTTTGTTTTACTTAGGGGAAACAAATTTAAACTGAAAAACCACAGTTACCATACCTAGTTTAGAGGTTCAACACTGCAGAACTCTTTTCGTAGAATGGCTTAATTTCTGCTTCCGTAGATGATTTGACACAAATGGGAGTGCTCAGAAGGTGTCCAATAGTTAATTTTCAGCAACTAATGGGCTTGTGGTCACTATATGAAGAAGACCAGGGCTAAAGAGACTATGCAGTTACTATAAACTACGTAAAATGAAGCAGAGGCAATCAGGTATTTGCGTCAGCCTGCTTTTCTTTTTCATACACACTTGCACATCCATACTGCTATTGCACTTCTCCACTAAAAGCCAGGCACTTCTGTGCCGTGTTATCTTTCTGATGGCCAAGACAAAGGCACCTGGCTCTTGCTTCAGTTACTGGATTTTCCAAATTGCAGTCACTCTTTTTTAAGAACATAATGGGGTTTTAACAATGGACATTTTACACAAAGTCACACAGGCTTAGTAGTGTTAGTACACTATTTTCATTGAGACAACACCAAGCTCTGCTTGCTCTGAATGACACTTTAAGTACACTGATGCATATTAAAAGCCACTTACTGTAATAAACTGAAATAATTAAAATTTTGATTATGCTTAAAGAAAAGTAATTTCCAAGCAGTAAAAATTGATAGTTAAACCTTGTTATTCAGCCATGGCACATGAGATATATGGTTTGATGTCTATTAGTTCTGTAATTTTTTCCCTCTGAGCATTCATTTCTGGAGATTTGGTAGCTCTCTGGGGTTACTATTAATTACCCTAAAATAATTTGTCCTGAAAAAATTGCCAGTGCTCTTAATAAGTGGCAAGTCTGAATGCTTAGCTGCATGACTCATGAACATCAACCATTGATAACAACTCCTCACTAAAAATACTAAAAGTTCATTGCAATAATAACAACCTTTAATGCAGAACCTTTCATATAATAACTGTCTTTATACAAAGGTCTCTGTTTCACACAGATGTCAGCAGGGGCAGAAAGTGCTCCCCTTTTATGAGGGTGATGATCATGATTTCACGTGAACTACTAAGCAGGAAGCTATCTGCACGAGAAAGAAATAGAAGAAATCGCTTGGATGGGGACCTAGTTCACTTTATCCTCAGTTAGGATTAGTTACACCTGCCTTCATCCAGTCTGTTCTTAAAGACTTCAGTGATTAAGACTGCCTAGGGCAGTCATGTCAAGGCTTCAGCACAGCTGTTATCACAATGTTTAAGCCACGTCCTCAATCGTCCAGCTGCGCAGTATGTTCCCGTTGCTTTGAAAGATCCATTTCTATTCTTTTCATAAAACTAAACAACTTCAGTTTTTCCAGTCCTTCCTCTGTGGTGATATTTACTACACCTGAAATGACTCCTGGGAGAAAATGTGTTTACTTCAGCCAGAAAGCTGAACAGGAAAGCAAGCCCAGCTCACTTTCACAGGTATCATTTTACTGCAGAGACACACCAGAAGGTGCTCCAAAAGCCCACTGTGACCTCTGAATGCAACAGACGTGTATACACCTAATACATAACTCCACACATTAATGTAAAATCATACCTATGGAGTCAAAAATGAATGTCACTTGTTAGTATGAGAGATTACCCAAAAAACCAGTGATGATGGAAAATCAGGGATAATGAGATGAACATAAACACTGAGCATGAGGTGGAAGGGTTACCAGGATTTTTGTGCATGTCAACAAGTCAGAGGAGAAAAGCAGGGAAACTTTATATCTCATAATCTGGTTATACTGTGACTTCAGCAGAGAGCTGTATCAGACCGTGGAACCCAAATATTCATGTTTCAAAGCGGACTTCAAGAAGAAAAGAATAAAAAATCCAGAAAGTTTCCAGCAAGAGTTGTTACTTGGTTACATACTCTGGAATTATAAATACATACATATTATAAATATATATATATTATAAACACATTGCACACAAAGCAAATTATTGGAAGCTGAACCTAAGGAAATAAGATTCAAAGTCTACCTGCTACTGTAGAAGACAAAACTGCTCAGAGTATTCCAGTAGAGCTATAGATGTTAGTTGTCTTTCAAAAAGATTGCATGCATTAAATGTAAAAAGTTGCACTTATATCAAGATTTGATTATAATGTTGCAATTTCAAAACTTGCTGAGTTTTTAAGTTCTTAATTCACTGGTTTATTGTCAGTCTTTAATTTTAATATAAAGTAGTTTTCTTTGTTCAGAACAGAAAAGGAAGGTAAGAATATGAAGTTTTATGTTGGAAGAGCCACTGACATTTTCAGTTTCAGAAGCTCCTTTACAGCACAAGAAAAGTAGGGTTTTTTTCAAATTAAAAATTACTAAATAAGTAGAGAATACTTTAAAAAACGGGAATAGGAGGAAACAAAACCATTATAGGATTTGCCTCCATCCCCCATCTACAGCACAAACAAACTCAAACATGAATCTTGCTGACCCCCAGGAAAGCTTCATTGGTGCTTCTTCATTCACCTGTTTCAGTCCTCTGTGCTTCCCTATTTCTTCTCGGACCAGAATGGCATGCTGACAGACTACCCAAAGCAGAATCTCTGATCTCCTCTGAAGCATCACACAGCATGTGAAAAAGCTTCTTCCAATGCCACAGTCTTGTAGTAAAGCCCACAAGGAGAGATAACTCAGCAGAGACTTTCCCCTGAACTGCCTGTGTCTGCACATGGCATGGCCAGACACCATTCCTGAGACAGAAACACAGTTGAGCTTCCCACAGGAAGGTCTACACACTATTCTCACAAAAGTCTGCATTCCTGTTCCCTAAAATTGTGAGAGTTTACACAAGTCAGGATGAAGGAGACATGCTTGGTACTGGCAAGACCTATTTTTCTGGACTGACAGAGTTCCTCTACTGATTTACCTTATTGATTTACCTCAAGTCTCACTGACTTCTCTGAATCTGATTTCACAGATATTTAATTAAGCTACTTAAAACACAAGCACTAAGTGTTGAAAAGTTACATATGAGATAGTACGCTAAAGTGTATCAGATGGTATGAAATGGCTCTGACTGTCCAGTGTGCTGGCTAACAATTAGCAAAACACTGTGGGAACAGAAAAGTGCTACCAGAGATGTGCCTGACTGCAGTTTTATAGGCCCCTGCAGAAGCACAGAAAAGATAGTAAACATCAATTCTATTTCTAAATTGCATTAAAAAAACTTAATATGGGGTTAAAAAAAAAAAGTGAACTGTTTGCATCTGGCTCTAATAAAAAGGCTAGAAAAAAAATGGATAGTGACTGTGGCTCCCTGGTGAAGCAAAGCTGGAAACAGGTCTAGATATAACATTGCAGAAACAGACATGAAATCAAATATTATGAATATTGCAAAGGAATGTATAAATAAAATATAACCAAAGAGAATATGTGAGTAATATGTATGTAATCAGATTCTGGTTTCCAAGCAGATGAACTTTAAAGGGAGGATGTATAGTAAGTAGTGTTTCCCTAGATAATGAGAGATATTATGAAATTGCAGTAAAAGGAGAGAAAAGAATCAGGAAAGAGAAAGCCAAGCACAGCAGAGCAAGGAGCAGCAATTAAAAACTGCTGCTCCACAATGCCAAGGAATTTAAATAAAACAGCATACTTTTTGGGGTGAGGCAGAGGAATCCCGAGAATTCTCCAAAAGCAGTTTAAAGGCATACAAAAATGGCATGTGTGAAAGATATTTTTGAACAATGCTATCAAGAAGTTGAAGGAACCCCACAATAATATTTCACCAAGCTACAAAAATAGGCAGACTTATGTAACTACCCAGTTTCCAGAGAAGAACAGATGGCACTAGTAACAGAAAAGGAAAAGGCCGTACCTGAAATGAAAGCACAGAAAGACACAAACCCTAGCAAACAGTAGAGACTTGCATAAACCTGATAAACAAGCTTATATGCAAACACAAGTCACCCAGTGGAAGAGACAAGACACTGAGAAGAAAGGGGCAAGCAACATGGAAAATAAACCTGCACTCAGTCAACAGCAAATGTACAAGATGCAAAAAAATAAAAGAAAGACACTGATGTCATGTAGAAAACTTAACAGAAAAACCTTATACATAGAATCATCATGTCAAGGGTTTCAGGAACAAATTTACTTGCCAATAACTTTGAGATTTCTCACAGATGACATTAACAAAACAAATAAAGTAAAAAATAGCGGTTAGTCATCCTCCCCCCCCAGAAAAAAATAAGACAGCAGTGAGTGAACAGGAAAACAGAAACCAAAGAGAGAAAATCAACACCTTTTTTTCCCATGAGAAACTCTATACTGAATAGTGCAAATTAAAACTGTACAATAAGACAAGTCTGGGATCTTTATTATGAACAACAGCTAGTCACATGAAAAGGGATAAAGATTGAAATGTCTCATAGGGAGGAAGAATCACAGGTTCCAAATAAAAAAAATGAATATAGCAACTAAACATCAGATATACACTAAACCTAAGAAATACAACAAAAAAAAAAGTAAATTTTAATAAAAACAGGATAATTATGAGTCAGTCATAGTACAGAAGTAACCCATTGTTTATCACTGACTCTGAAGAAGTAAAAATGCTACTGCAGATATCCATCCTTAGCATTATCAGTGCAATAACCATTAGGATTTAAAACCATCTGGTATTTTCTCAAAAACTTGCAAGTACTTTTCACCAGCTGAGACAACAAATGGAGTAAGCTTCTACAGGATACTGTCTCAGCACACTGCAGCTTAAATGTTGATAGGAACTGGAAGCCAGCTACCACATCCTGAAAAATAAAGTGGTGAATGAAGAGGCAATCAGCTATACAGCATGAGATCAGCCAGGCAGGGCAGAAGTACCACTCCAGTAAAAGGCACTGAGCTGCTGGATTGCACATCAGCTTCATTATCAACAGATGGTCAAGAAATACTTGGAAACAACATCTTAAAATAAATGTCTGTTCGACAAAGCCAGCCAGAATTTATAAGAGTAGGTAAAAGCTACTAGCAAAGGATAATAGAGGATATGAGCCAGTAAGGAGAAGCTTTATTTCTTTTTTCCCACTTAGTTGATTACTGGGTTGTGGGAGTTTTGGGGTGTATTTTTTTGTTCTGTTTTGTTTTTAATGAAAAACATCACAATCAAAGCAGGTACTCCACTAAAGTGACTAAGAGGTAGAGAGCTAACTGCTGAGGCAGAGTGGCCTTGCTATAAAAAAACACATCAACTGAACAAGAACTTTGACCTTACAACCAAACAGAAAATATCAACCGCCCTGCTTCGTTGAGAAGTTTAATGGAGACACTAGATTCAGAGTCAGATTGAAAGCATTGCTTACAAGATGAGTGGATCAAGAACAAAAGGGTTGTCAAAAGTCAGAGTCACTGTCAGAGGGAAGGCTATTTCTGAAAAGTCAGATGTGCCAAATTCTGCCCAGGACAGTGGGTTAAGTGGTCACAATACTTGCAGAAGTCAAGTGGCAAAGAGATAATGAGAGCTCATAACACTGGCAGCAGGTTTTATATTTTAGAGTTTTGTTAGCTACAGAAAAATCTTTACAGGGTAAAAAAAACTTAAACATAAACATAAATCTAAGGAAAAAATAAAAATTAAAAAGAAAAAAAGAAAACAAACAAACAAAAAACCAAACAACCAGAGAAAATAGGGCAAAAGGAAAGAAAAAAAAAAGAAAGAAGACAAGAAGAAAAAAAACATAATAGTATTTCAGTGGAAGAGAATGGTTGTTGCCTTGAAGTTTGTAGAAATATGTGCATATAACATTATCACCATAACGCTGTCACATATGAAGGAAAATCAAATCTTCTCTTAAAATCCCAAAGAGTACATTTTTTAAATTGAAAAAACCCCTCTTCATTGACAACATCAATGCAGAAATATTTTGACCTAAACATCTATGGAGGTCACTGGCTCCAACATGTCTACAGACCGAAACAAGAGTATAACTGATTATTCAGAAGAAAGACAATTGCAAAGTGTCCAAGAAGGTCAGATCTGCTAGAAACACAAAACCTCTTGTAAGCATTAATCTTTCTCCCTGGGAGATATTGCTACAAACGTGAAAAAACTTACTTACAAATTCCCTTCAATGTAGGACTGAGAGCTTCAGTGAATCACCGTTAGTATGGAGAACACTCCATTTGTTCAGGTTAGAGATAATTTTGTGTTGACAAACTGTGCTGCCTTTGGCTGGGACAGAGTTAATTTTTTCCATATTAGCTTGCATGGGGCGGTGTTTTGATTTGTGCTGAAAACAGTGTTGATAATACCCCAGGATGTTTTCATTATTTTTGAGCAGGGCAAAGGAACTGGAAGGGGACACAGCCAGGACAGACGACCCCAGCTGACCAAAGGAACATTCCATTCTGCATGGCATCATGCTCAGCACATAAAGCTGGAAAGAAGAAGGAAGCAGTGGATTTCACAGTAATGGCGTTTGTCTTCCCAAGTCACCATTACCAATGATAGAGCCCTGCTTTCCTGGGAAAGGCTGAATGCCTGCCTGCTCATGGGAAGTGGGGAATGATTTCCTTGTTTTGCTTTGCTCGTATGTGCAGTTTTTGCCTCACCTACTAAACTGTCTTTATCTCAACACATAAATTTTCTCATTTCTACCCTTCCAATTCTTTCCCCCATTCCCTGGGCAGGGGTGAGGAAGCAGCTGTGTGGGGCTGAGTTGGTGGCTGGGGTTAAACCATGGCACAAATATATATAAAGAAGTCCTCTAATCTATCCTAACACAACGTGATTTCATTTTAAAATTACTGTCTCAAACTAATGTGACAGAAGGACAAGCGATGCAGTCTCCCTGCACAGGGAGCTATGATCTTACATAAAGAAATTGAAAACAACTTTCAGGATTTTTTACTTAGTGAAGGCAGCACATGTGCAAGAAGAAACAGGACCAGGACGATGAATTCTTCTGACTCACTCCCGTCTCACACAGAACAGGAGGGAACCAAAAGAGTCTCTTTGATAACTTACGTGCTTGAAATACTCTTAGCCACAGGGGACCAGGTCGATTTTGTCTGAAATTTTCTCTGCTCATTAGGAAGCATTTCCTATCATGGATAGTGAGGGTGCTGAGAATGAAAACAGTTCCTGATTTCAGTCAGCTCTCCATCCTCCTCTTTTCTGCTTAGCTGCCTATACCTCCATACCAATCTCCAGGAGTTACCATAACCTCCATGTCACAGGCCAAGAGCATGAAAATGGTGTAATGAGAAAATAATTTTTGCTTTTTTGTCTTTTCTACTCAAGCAAGGTTTTCTGTACTATATAATTAGTACTTACCATCAAAATACCATGACAGAACCTTAACCCAGCCCTTCATACTGTTATTACTGCAAGGCAGCATTTCAGTCAGTTCAATACATAAGACATTAAAATAAATGTAATTGACTTGGTTTTTCCTCCCTTTCAGCCTGATCCAAAATGGGTTAAACTGATAGAAGAAGGCCACCAATGTTGCAAAGGCTCAAGTTCGATGCATTGCGTCTACAACCACACTGCAGCTGCACCACCACAGGAGAGCACACAAAGAAGCAGCCGCACTTTCTGCAGGTATTCAAGGCACGGAATACTTTGGGGAGCACAGGGCTGGAAAACTAGTATCTGATTAGAATCTGAAAAACTGCAAGAGAAATACTCTACGTGTACAACTCAACAGGACCTAGAACTCTGTGAATTCATTTTTCACCTCTGCCTCACACTTGAACTTAAGCTTTAGTTTCTCTTCCCATGAACTGGAATCCAACATCCAGTATGTGAAATAAATCATCATTATGCTGTCAGCAGTAGAATCCAAAAGAGACGTTATTAAAAATTTTAGAAATATCTAGACAAGAGTCAAAAAAACCAGCTCTTGAGTCTGTTGGATGTCAGCATACTACTTCACAGTCCAAAGCAGCATTACAAACATCCAACCCTGAACTTAGGGATGTCACTTTTAATATGTTAACTAAAAAAATATTAAATTCCTATTCATCAAATCTTCCTTCTTCCAGAACGGACATTGATTAATGCTATCAATAAATAAAAGATCAACTTTTATTCTATGATAAATCTTTCAACTGCCATGTGTTTGTACTTTCCTGCTCTACCCACTGCTTCTCCTCCAGCTGCTATGAGCTATTACTAATATTTCCAGAATGAAAACATGGAACTGTTCCTGTTTCTTCCCAAATGCCAGAACTGACAAAAATGAAACAGAAAGTGATATTTCCAACAATTTTTACCTGACCCATTATCCTTGCTGAAAATAAGTGTACAAATAATAATGCAAGGCATAACTACTCCTATTTGATTTATCCTAAATTTTCCTTTGACTGAAGTGGGAGAAGATTCTTCATATGCTAGTCCACAATCCCTAACCAGAGCCAGTGTCTCTATACTTCTCATTTCTCATCTGTAGCTTCACTTGGGGGTGGCAGGGGGTAGGGAGTTGTGGGTGGATGGGATGGTGACATTACAAAAACAAAAAAAACCAACCCAAAAAACCCAACGCCAAAGAACAAATGGACAAACAAACCAAACAAACTAAATTCTGATCCATACACCATAGTTTAGTGACTATCTGGCCACGATAAGCAGGGTACAGCTGTTTAAAGGACTATAATGAAAAGCAAAATGTGTAAGTTTGTTATTTCCACATAGCCACATGTCCACCACGTAAGCTGAGGCCGGCCATGATTCTTCCATGCAAAAAACTTGTGAAGCAGCAGCCTAAAGCAGATAGGTTTACAGAGAGCTATCTTGCCAAAACATTCGATTTTCCAAAATATTCTTCAGCTTTGTAGCCAGAGATTACTAAAGTAAACAGCTTCACAGTCCTTCAGGAGAACTCAGATTAAGACAAAAACAAAGCAGCAGTGGTAAGTGTGATAAGGCAAAGCATTGGTTTTCAGTCCATCACATTGCTCCTTTCAAAGGCATAAACCTCCTTGCATTGGTTTCACAGGGAGATGAGGTTCCTGTGCTTTCCTTGCCTAAAAAGAGCTGATGCAGAAATTCTCTTTTCAGAGTTCCTTTTCTCCAGTATACCCATCTTACTACAGTACTGATACGAAGTCCTACCCAAAGTAGATCGCCTTCAATAGTTCATAAATTAATTTCCTTTCTTATTTAACATACAACACATTTTGTGTTAACAAAGCTGTAAGAGCTCACTGGACTTTCATATTTCTGTCCCTGCAGTAAGGTTTCTGAGAATCCGGTCAAGACCTCGCCCCAGCAGAACCACAGTCATAGCAATATATATATTATAATGTTATACAATGAATGACACGGTAATCTGCTTTAAACTCTTGTTTAAGGATAATTCTGACCATGCTGACATTCCCTATCAACAACTCCTTTAAGTAAAGCTGAGAAGAACATATAAATGCGGATGTGGAGAGAGATGGTGAACAGAGAAAGCTCTTTTCCTATTCATGAAACAATTGAAACAAGTAAACAGTACACCAACAGTCAGCAAACTCTGACAGCTTTCCCCCTAAAATCGTACTAACACAGAAACATGGAGGCAAGTAGGTTGTGAAGACTAAGATGAATACAGCCAGTAAAGATCTCTTTGATCCATCAGTGGTGCCTCATCCAAACCACAGGGAAGGAAAAGGCAAGAGTGTATACACCCTAAATGGAGAAAAATGGGAACACTCTTCTCAGAAAATGAAAAGGAGATAGATACACTAATACTAATGGTATTAGTTATATTCTATTTACCTGTTCTACTGGTGTTTTCCCCCAAATCTAGGGCCTTCATTTTGCAATGGGCTTAAAACCTTAGTTGCCATATGCCACCACTTCTGCATATCAGTTGAGATAGATGAAAACAGGAAAAATATTGGCTTTATAAGGCTGTGGTGAGGATGGATTCCACTATACACAAGGCAGGAGCTGCCCCTCGATACACCAGTATGCTTCATGTTTGATTCCTTTGCCTCAGTCCCCTGAGAATCAGCAGGCACCTCCTGTATTTAAGACTGAAAGTATCATATAGTTTTAAGAACAAAAATACTGAAAAAATTCATAAGCCGAAAGAGGCAGTTTGAAACACCCAGCACTGCAGCCAGTGTGCCAAGGCTGTGGGCACTACAGTCAATAATGAGAAAGGCACATTTGAGACTCAAAACATAATTATGATACCTCTGATATAGACAGTTTTCTGCTACTGTGTTTTCATAAAGCTTTTGCAGTATTTAGAGTAAATCTCACTCTACATAGCTCCTTTTTAGGAGAGATTTTTAAATCTCAGCTTCTTTAGTGAGCTAAATTTTGACCATCAAAACAGGAGATTTGCTCATGCTCTTAGTTACATGAGGTATAAAAACCACAAGCCAGGAGAAACTAAATTCAGCTTCAAAACTACACGAACTTCAACATGACTGAAATTAAGGTAGCAATTTCAGGCTCTGAACAACAGAGCACAGGTTAATGACTGTTATGCAGGGAAGACTTCTACATGGGAACATTTGGAATATTTAGGTGCTGTTTATACCAAGTCCACTCCAATAAAAACCAAAACATCACATATATATGTGATCATTGCTACTTATGCTGAAAGCCTTACAATTTCTGCTGCAATTAGTGCATTTTTAATATATCCAATAGCACTTCACAGAATAAGTTGGCACTGCATAGTAGTACTTAAACCTTCACATCTTATCCATCAAAGTTCTATCAACACTAGACCTTCAGTTATTGCTGCTCCTTCTGAAGCTTCAAAGGAACAGCGGGGAAAGAACTGAGTGAAACCTGAGTTTACTATTTCAAGGAAAGCAGAGGTTGGAAACTGTAAAATGAAAGCGAATAAAGGGCAGCATAAACAGTTGCAGCTTGCAACTTACAATGAGTTTTCAGAATTCCAGGCAGAAGAGAGAGTGCCCTTGGGAGTGCAACTCCCACCTCCGCTTGCACTGCTGTCCAGCCCTGAAATCTTACACATATCAAATAATACCACTTGCTTTGAAATCTAAGCATATTCCTCTTTTCCCCCTAAAACAATTAAGTTATGCTTGTGCCTTTTTTTTTTATTATACTGTTTAACCATTTCCTTGTCTCTTTTCTGCCACCCTCACTCCCCCTGCCCCCAGCTTAGCTACTAGGAATCCTTTTAATTTTATTGCTTCAAATACCAGGAATTTCAGGGCAAAACTTTCCTAGATTTACAAGAGGACATTTTAGAGACTCAAACGTTGTTTACTGCCTGTTCTTACAGGTTAGCTGAAAGATGTTACTTGCTGAACACCTGGAAAAGAATATCTGTGTTGAGGTGAATACACATTGTGATTAAAAGCTTCACCTTCTCTTTGCTTCTTTCTTGTCCTGAGAGTACTAAGATAATACAGTACCTTTAACAAAGAGATGGACTGAACTTGTGGTGCAAAAGAAAAAAAAAAATGTTCAGAAATATGTCAAAGATGTACTGTAAAAGTACTATGCCATGAACAAGAAACTGCAGAGGATACAAACTCAATTTTCTCCTCTTTGCAGTTCACTTTTAGATACCTTACAGTCATTCCATCACTCCTCCAAGCAAGTGGCGCTTGTTATTTGGTGCAGTTCCTGCCACAGATTAGTGTGCCTTCCCCCAAGGAATTCATCATTACCAGTTCAGCTAATTAAGCTCCCCTAATTAAAGTGACATCATCACACTAAAACTTGTAATCACAACCATCATAGACTTGTCAACAACAGGTCAAGCACTTTTTACAAAGACATTAGTTTACAAGACTAAAAATTGCTCATGAACATGGAAACGAAACAAAAGAGAACTAGGACCTGATCAGCTTATGAAGGGCTTGCAGCCCCTTCAGAACAGTAATGAACAGATATAACCAAACAACTGGGAGCCCAGAGAAGCATGTTCTGGCAGCAGATGCACTTGCGTTATAAAGAGGGTCAGAGAAAGAGAAGAACAAGTCTTTGCTGAAAGGAATTTCTATATAGCTGACCCCAGGAAAGCTACAGGCTCCACATGGAACTGGAACAAAGAAACTTACAGACTTTCCTTCAGGTGATGACCATGAATGTACTGCTTAACCTTAGACTAACCAACTTCCTACTTGTGTGCTGACAGCCACCACCTGGAAGTTGGGTAACAGTCCACAGTTACTGTACCTCACAAATACAGTGAGACGTAATTGTTAACATTTGCAAAGTGCAGAGATAAGTCCAGATGAAAAGGTTCACTACCACTCAGTACACAGAGATGGAGGGAAGAGATAACACACTGTGTTTGTTTAAGTGGTGCAATATATTTCAGTTCTACAAAGACAAGCAAATATGGCTGTGCACACGTGCATGCACACACATTCTCCTTCAGCCCATTTACTACGAGCTGTATGTGTAACACAGAGGTGTGACCCTGGAAACCCCGCTGCACTCACAGCTCAATTCCATCTTTGCAGCATCCATGAACATGGACAGTATGTCTTGTAAACATCCTAAAATACAGGGGGGAAAAAAGACTTAGATTCTGCATGGTTTTCCCTTCTGTTACAATAAAGGCAGTGTATAGAAGGCAGGATAAACAAAAATATCTGTATGTGTGTATAAGGAAAATAAAAAACAGCTTTATGCTTAATACATCCTTTATATGTTTTTGTTTTATGCTAATGTATCAGCAGTTGCTCCCAGTGTTGTGTCACCAAATGGCACAAGCACAGTTCTCACCATGAAGTGCTGTGTTGCCATCTATGACATTTAGAGGAAGTGGCAGGGTCTCCTTCAGAAAAAAAACTGTAGCAGACCAAAAATACCCAAAGAAGCCCAGTCACGCTGAAGGCAGTCACAGCTGATGAATCAGGATGACTGCAGAGAGCTGAGCAGGAGGAAGTAGCTTGTATTCCCTATGCAGCTCTCATGACCTCTTCACCTCCTGCATAGGGATGGCAGCCAGGCTCATGGAGCAAGTACGGCTGCTGTGCTTAAAGCAAAGGGCACCTGGCACCTTCCCAACCACATAACCTATAGGCCAGGCAGCTATTTCCTTGTAGTCAGGGTTCAGTGCCTGACAAACGTACGTGACATATTCCTGCAGAATTACAGAACAGTGAAATTATTAGATGAAGAAGAAAGATTCATCTTCTTCTTTAATGGCATTTCAGTCCGAGGAGACAGAGATCTGTAAATAGTTTTACTGCTGTGAGAAATTAGTTGAGAATCCAGACTCAGGAGCTGCATTCTCCTTATCTTCCTGAATAAACTTTTAAAGAATATGGAAGGGGGGGGAGGGAGAGAAAAGAAATCAAAGTATTGAGAATGATATAAGAAAACCTTTGGGTCCACATTCCCTGCTTACTTTCTAATTTGAGAATGATACATGAAAATTAATGATTTTTTTTTTTTTTTGTATTAGGAGAAGGGAGAGAACTGACTCCCAGCTTTCCCCCAGCTGTACATTATTACTTGAGAGAATACGCAGTGGATCCGTTTCAGTCTGCTCTAAGGTAAACTTGTCTTTTGTTTGTTTGTTTGCTTGCTTATCTGGCTCTCAAGCACGCTATATCCTTTATGCAAATGAAATCAAGAGGAAAAAAAACCAACAAAAATATAGCCAGGCTTTTAACAGTTTACTCCCTTCATTATCTAAAAGGTTGATGCACGATTTGGAAGAATTGACCCCAAACATTAAAAGAATGTATTTTAAAGCAACTCTAAAAATCAGGATCAAGGGCAGTGTGATTATCTGTTCTAAACCATCCCTTAAATCAGACCTCGTGAACTTTCTGGATGAGTTTCTTCTCAAAAAAATTGCAGTTGAATGAGAACACTGTTACTGCACTGTGAAATTATTAATCCTATAGAGGGTCCTGGGTTTGACTGGGTATTTCCAGTTAAAAGCATCCTCCGAGAAGAGCTACCCAAAGAAAACGCACTTGCACAAAGCCTCATGCTTTTGACAAACTCATGCTGTTCCTGTGAAAAAATGAACCAAAAAGTTCTTCTCCTTCTTTGGAAAGGCTGAGACATGCAAATTCAGACACCTTCATGTGGTCTGAATGGAGCTGGAGAAGACTCATCCAAGGCAGGCACCAGAGCCTGGAAAGAACTCCACTGAGCGGTCCTCAGAAGTACACTCCATGATCTTCACGTTCCCTTGACTCAACTGCCGACCTCTTTACTGTCTGTAACATCAGCTTAGTCATAGAACTCCTACCCCAAGGCCCGGTTTCAGGTTTCAGGCCCTAACTGACACATCACATCACATTGGAACAGAAGACTGATGGCATTTCAGTCACTCGAATTACAGGAAATAAAACATGGTTTAAGCAACACTTTGATAAACTTGAGTACACTTTTCAAGGGTGACCTACAGAGCAGAGTTTCAACTTTTATTAGTATAATATTAGTATTAGTTCCTGCCAAGCCTTTTGTGAATCCATTGCAAGTTTGTTCAATTTCTTTTCTCATTTTATTCACGTGCTAAGAGAGGAAAAAAGGGGGGGAAAGGCCATGCTAAAGAAATAGTATTCTATATGAGAAATAAAAGCAAAACGAGAAAGGGAGAATAAAAGAGAAATAGGGGGGCAGCAAGAATAAGAGAGAAAAGGGGGGAAAGGGAGAATAAAAGAAAAAAGAGGGGAAAAGAATAAAAAAGGGGGGAAAGGGGGAAAAAGGGAGAAAGAAGGCAGAATTGCTGCTGGAACAATAAAGATAGCTCACCTGAGGAGTATCTTCATCTCCAGAAGATTCTTGTTTCTTTACATCCAACTCCCTTCTGCTAAAAAAGGCCTTCAAGGCTCTTGGTGCTGAAGAAAGCTGCTACAAATTTGGTATTTTTTTTTTTGGTGCCATGATATACACCATAGCTCAGGAAACAGTTTCCTGAAAAGCAAAAACTTTCTAGGTAGAGTTTGTGTCGGATACAACACTCTCATCCAAGAAAAATCTCTCACAAACATTAGGGGAACTCCCTGAACTCAAAGAATACCTTTGCTGCACCATTGCTAAAAGCCTTTTCATACGTATATTGCATGTGTGTGAACTTGTTGGCCTTCTACAATTAATAAGTTCTTTCTCAAGGTTAGACACCTAAAATACTACAAATACAGTCTCTTCCCTCTTGGCACTTACGAGACTCTGCCTCAGCTAGTCCTGACAGGAGCGATTTGCCTTTTGGATGCCTTAACGTCTCACTTGACCAGGCTCCAGAACATCAGGTGTTAAAGAGAGAAAAACTTCCCCTTTGGTTTAACTAACAGGCTCTTTGGTGGAGTTTTACAAACTTTCTTTGGAGTAAAATGGATGGAATTCATTTTGAAATCTTTCAATACTTTAACTGACTGGTTCCTGTTACTGGAAAGGAACATCCTCTGATGACATCATGCAAGTCAAGGCCTAAGGGTTTAAGTTACTTTATTCCAGTGTAAATCTTTTACCTTTGTATTTAGAGTAAGATCTAAGAATCCAGGGTTCTACTCTGACTTGCACTGTCTTTACACTAGAGCTAGCAATTCTTTGGGTAAGGAAGTGTTCAGATTGCAAAGAGGCTGCAAAATGTGATTTCAATTGCAAAACAATCAATGAACTTCTCAGCTTGAGCACTTTGAAAAGAGGTCAGAGTCTCTCACTGTATGATTTACAAACAAAGAAAAGGGGGGGATGGGAGGACATGGACACACAGATGGACACCAAAACCATTCAAAGTCCAAAGGCTTTAAAAGAAGTTCAGATCCACAACTTGACTATTGCAGCAGGGCCTTCGTGAATGCTTTCATTTTAGAATATGTAGCTAAAAGATCCTGTTGCCACTTAGAAATGACACTAATCACAGGGGGCAGGGAATGGGGAATTCAGTTAAAAAACATATGGTAGGAAGGTATCATCAAGATTTATTCAAGTTAAATTAGGAAGCTTAGTAACTTTTTTGGCAACGCTCTTCTGTGAAAGATTATATAATCAGTCCTTATATGGAGATTCCATTCAATGATACTCTACTGTCAGATTATTCACTAAAAAACAACCTCTCTTCTTGAGGAACAAAAGCAGTTAAGGTTCTATAATCGACTGAAGTCTCCTACTTCACTTACATTTTCATTTCAATATACAATGCAGAAATACATTCCTCAAATGCCTGACATGACTATAATAGCATGTGCTGAAGGCACTGCAGTACTATTAGAATTTTAGATGTATTGTTTTCTCCATTTTAATGTGAAAATGTTTGCAAGTTTTACTTATCCTACCATTTTTTAAGAAGTGAATGAGGTTGGGGATAATGAACAATGAAGACAATGCTTACTGTTGTTCAAGAAACCTGTTTTGGGGGTTGGTTGGTTTGAGATATAACAAATATTTCACTAGAATCCTTTTGATAACATTGCATTTCTTACACTAATTAGCCATAATACATCTCCTTGAAATTATATATCCATATGCTAAATATTGTTTTCTACTGCAAACTCTGAGGTGGTGTTTTATGTTTGTTAGAACCTGGGAATTCCACCCTGGTTTGGTGCAAGTTATAAGCCCAGAAATGACAAGACATTATTACAGCTGAGTGAACAAAGATGGAATTCATGTTTAGCATTATGAAAAAGGTCACAAACTTGGGCATCTGAGCTAGAAAATGCCAGTCTTCTGTGCCACAGTTTAGCCTTAACTTGAAGGTATTCTACCACAACAGTTTAAAAACAGTCTCAGCTCAAGAAGAGCAGCACACTAATCATTCCTCAGTTTTGTTTAGGAGTACTAATTATAAGTGATGATGCCTAAACAAACTGTGACAATAAACCCAGAACTTAAAGCTCCTTGGCACAGTGGAAACATCAATCCTCTTACAATATCAGGGGAATGAGATTTTAAACAGCATATTATGAAAAGGAAAAAAAAAATCAAATTAGGAACTTTACAATAATTTTACATTTGGTAACAAATTGGGTTCACACCTGAAAAGGTCCACTTCTTTTACAGCTATTTCTCACAGTACATAAGCTTTCTTTTAAATCAAAAGTACAGTTTCAGCAGGTTCTAAGGTCCCACAGTGAACCAAGTAAAGCCCTTAATGCAAGCAGTATCATCAGTATATTGCATGAATCACCAGTAGAATTTTAAAAAAAAATAAAAGTTACATTTTTCTTTGCCTGTGTAGCTTCAAAATGCCTACAGTTTCATACAGAAAAGAAATATTTTTAGATCACTCTGCAGTTTCCTAAATCACTGACTATATATAGACAGCACATAGAAGTGTATTAACTTTGTGTAAATCAAGATTTTATGGTTTATTGCATTTGTTTACAATTTTTGTGGGGAATTTTTTTGGTGTAGCTTGACCTGAAATCATTAAGACATATCTACATAGGTTTTCTCAAGATTCTTTTATCACACAGTGATCAATTCTCTACATTCATTTTCTATAGCTCTCTCAATTCCAGTTTTCCAGAGATTCCAAGTACTAACACTACTGAGAAAGTACAAGTTCAAACACACCCACACAAACAAGACAAACTAGACAAAATATTGCAGATAAGGCTACCTTTTTTTTCTTTTTTTTTTTTTTTATATACAAATTTGTTTCAACCAGGCACAGAGAACTTTGGAACACACTATTGAAAGCCATCTGTGATAATCTTTGAAGGTTAGGTGTTCGCAAATTCCACAGTCAAAGCAGCCATCTCTACAGCTTTAATAATGCATGCTCAGATCTTTTATTTCCTTCAGCATTTCAAGTGAATTGTTCCTCAAACACAGTGGTTCTAAAACGGTACCATGTTTACCAGAACAAGACTACAGATGTGCTAATTAAGTGCCACCACGTTCTATCCAACTGTGTGCTTTACTTCACGACAGAGCTCACTGCTCAAAGGCTGATCTCACAACAGTGGAAAACATACGCAATTGAGCGAGGAGCAGGCAAAGGCCAGGCACTTGGGAACAGCCTGGGGCACAACAGTAAAATGTACTGGCCACGGCAACCAGAGAACCAGTACTGGCACGCGGAACTTAAGGAAAACTGCACCATCAAACTGTACCTTTACACAAAGTTCAAGCACAAACTTTTTTCCAATATACCCAATTGTCCAGAAAGCTCTAAGGACATACGACCCCCCAAACTTTTCAAGTGTATAATTCTGCACATTCAATTCCACATTAAATCACAAAATAAGCATTCACTTTCCAACCACCTGTAAATTAAAAAAAAAACCTTACAATTTAAGATTAGCAAATGCATTCCCAATCTACGGCTTCATGTAACATTACTAATAGTATGTCTTGTTAAAGAAATTCTCTCAAAACATACATACAATAGATACTATGGGTAAAGGACACAGTGAACACATTATTTCATTCTCTCTAACAAATACCTAGTGATTATGGGCAGTGTTTTAATGCTGATGTTAAACGTTTCATGATTCTGATTCTTCCAGTCCCATTTTACTTGTAACAAGAATTACAACTTCAAAAGTGCACATAACAACTGTGAAGACTGTGCAAGGGAGGACTTTGAAGGGTACAGATTAGTGCTTGTTCCACATAGGTGCAGCTATAGGTCCCTGTGGAGCCCTTTCAACGGTCACAAATTCATCAGGGTTGTCAAAAGCTTCATAGTGGATTAATAAATCTTGAATCGCACACTCCTCGATCTGGAAGGAAAAAAAGAACATATATGTCAGTGTCAGATCTACATTTACAACATTAGCATGGTTAAGAACTGGCTTTACTGGTCCTGAATGCATGCCTGTAACAGACCTCCTAATCAGGAAGGAGTAGTAGGTGAGACATTCTTTAGACAACTTGAAACAACTTCATGTTTTCAGGCCCTGCTCCTCATGGGAAGCTCAACCACCACAAGTATCTGCTGGGCACAAGCAGTCCAGGACATCTGCATTAGTGAAAACTTCTTAGCACAGATGATCAAGCAGCGATCAAGGGAGACACTCTGCTGGATCTCACACGTACAAAAAAAAAGACCAGTCAGGGATAAGAAGGTGGAGGGCAGCCTTGGTTACAACGACAGTGAGATGCTGGAGTTTGGGAACTTGAATGTTGGGAACAAGACAACTAGCAAATAACAACCTGGGACATCAGAAGAGATGACTATGATCTGAAGGGGTCTGCTTGGAAAAAATTCCAGAGTTATGGTCTCAGAAAGAAGAGGGGTCCAGGGCAGCTGGTTGATTTTAAGGATCATCTCCTCCAAGCTCAGAAATGGTCCATGCCAATGAGCTTCTTAGTCAAGCAAGGGTGGCAGGAGGACTGCATGGACATAAAAAGAGCTCCTGACAAAACTCAAACAAAAAGGAAGCGTACAAGAGGTGGAAACAGAGAAAGGTGACACAGAAGGAAAATAGAGACAGTGTAAGAGCACAGGAACAGAATTAAAAAGTCAATGCCCATACGTAGCAGAATGGAATAGGTTTCCCGGAGAGGCTATTAGTCTCCATCCTTGCAGATATTCAAAAGCTGCCTGGACACGGCAGCTTTGAGAAACCTGATCTGACCGACCCTGCTCTGAGCAGGGGCTTGGATTAGACATTTCCAGAGGTTCCTTTCAACTTCAACCATTCTCTGATGCTGTGAATACATCTATCATGGACTCAGCAGTCAATCTGACTTTAATACAGGCCTACCTTATCAAAGAGCAAAGTAAAGCTATTATTAAATGATAACATTACCATATAAATGGTATGCACTAATACATAATTAATGCTAATGCCTGATCTCTGAAACAGCCATTGGAAACTCCTTGTGTTACTTTACAGCAGCAGTAACTTGGCACTTTACCTGGATCAAAGCCAAAGGTTTTTCTCTGCTTCTAATAAGAGCAGCTTCTTGCTGGAGCTCTTCCTCTACAATAGCTGAAAACATGACAGGTGCCATCACAGGAGAGCTGGTTGGTGATGCTGCTGACCAAGGACTGCAAAAAACCCAAACAACATTATGAGGCAACATCAAGAACAAGGTCAGCACAACACGCAGAAAACAAGCTCCAGAATCTAAGCCACTGTCAAACTTACTTATGATTTTCCAGCTGTGGAGAATCCACAACATGGTCTTCTAGACCTGGGCTACTTCTACTGGTGCACCTGGAAAAAGGTAGGAAAGGAGACTGAAAGTCACAAACAGAGCATTCTCCCACATCACATTGTGAAGTACAAACTTCAGTAAGCAATTTTAGCAAATGTGCATGTTTTTTTCCAGAAGAAAGGCATTACAACGCAATGGTGAATATGTTTTTAAGTGTGATACTGTGACTAAAGGAGACACTGATGCTCATTTCTAACTACCAGAACTTAATGGAATTTCAGTTTGGGCATTAATTCTGGCATTTCCTAACATTTGAGCCTTTGAACAAAAGTGTGTCATTTTTGGTTTTGGCTTTTTTCCTTTTTTACATGTGAATTAGACAACTGAGTTATGCACTAACAGCACTGACTATAAAAGTTTGCAATTAATATGAAATGAATATGGCTTCGAGATAAAAAATCCAAACAACTGTTCTGCATTCAAATTAAGCATTTCATATAAAAGAACCAGTGCTACAATAGCACTAGAGGAAATTACTTCCTCAAGTGTAAATCCAAAAATTATGGACTTTCAGTACTTTTCCTGTAACCACCCTCACATTCATAAGAATAGCATA
The DNA here is from genome assembly GCA_035584735.1 of Pseudotriccus pelzelni. Lineage (NCBI taxonomy): Eukaryota > Metazoa > Chordata > Aves > Passeriformes > Tyrannidae > Pseudotriccus > Pseudotriccus pelzelni. Next base: position 82,000,727 of record JAWMRA010000113.1, on the reverse strand, counting down.
AAACTAGAATTACAGAATAGAAAAAAATAATCTTGAAATATTTATAGAGTTCTCAACAGGAAGATATTTTATGCAGTTGCAAAATGTTAACCTCTCAGTAAAATAAGTCACATTTGGTATATTGTATTCCTTAAGAGACCAGTGTAATTGTAAAAAAATCTTACACCAGTAGGAAGAGAGGGCCCTATTCTCATGATTTAATACCTCTCTTTGACAACTTCTGCAATTTCCAGAACTCTAAAAAAAGTGTTACAGCACACTATGAAACGCTGGTAGACTTTTTTGAATTATTCTGTGGCATTGCAAGTAACTCTAAGGGTGTTGCTACTACAATAAATCAGTCTCAATTTTCTTTAAGGTTTTGGTAATCCTTTGTAAGTGACCACAAACTCTTGAAAATGACACAAAGAACCCCCTATAGAATGCTAGGAGAATTCCAGTAACTACTAAGTTCTCTGTATGGAATATTTTCCCCAGAACACAGTTCCAAAGACAACAAAACCCATGATTCCTACCACTAAGCAATGAGAGCAAGATCTCAAAAAATCTGGAATCCAACATCCATCATCAAAAATGACATTTAAATGAACTGTGTTGACCTCTTTGTCACAAAATATAACTTGCCCACCAAACAAACAATGCACATTGCCAGGACATTTATCCTTTTACTCAGTCTGAAAAATATGGACTGAGTAGACGGACTACAAGATGGGTGTAAAATAGGCTGGAAATGGATTAGCTGTACAAAGTCCAAATGGAAACAAAGTACTTGTGGTGGTCCTCAAGGACTGATACTGGAACCAACCCTTTCTTTGGTAGAACACACCCTCAGCAGCCCACGGATGGGGGAAAGGATGCGGACAGTGCACATTCTGGATGCCACGCTGCCACTCAGAAGCCCTCAAAAGGCTGGAGAACTGTGCAGCTGAAAACCAATGAATTTCAAGATTAGACATTATGAGGAACTTCTTTGCTGTGAGGGTGGTGAGGCACTGAAACAGGTTGCCCAGAGAAGTCGTGGATGCCCCATCCCTGGATATGTTCAAGGCCAGGCTGGAGGAGCTCTAAGCAACCTTGTCGAGGAAAAGATGTCCCTGCATATGGTAGGGAAGATGAAATCCGATGATCTTTAAGGTCCTTTCCAACCCAAACCATTCCATGATTCTAAGATAAATTAGCTTCTAGCTTTTACTGCACTTTAAGGTAACAACATATTAAAAGTAGGAAAGAACCAAAGGAGGGAAGGAGGAGATGAAGGCAGCTTTTTGCACTTTTATACTGGTGTTAGCTCTCAACTTTATCTCTTTTTCCACCTGCTTTAATAATACTCACCTTCCTGCACGTTTAACAGTAACCAGTTTGACAGCTACACTCTTCTTCCCATTCCCAATCCCAAGAACTCACAGCACTACTATAAATGACCCCAAGGAGCATGTTAGACTTGACAAAGTTGTCTCAGTACAGACTAAAAGTTCTTTCCAGAGTAACATTTCTATACGAACAAACAAACCAAAAAACCTAAACAACCAAAAAAACCACCTCAACAGAAATTTCCAAAACCTGAAATTACTAGTTCCAGCATCACAGTATACTCCAGCGATCAGTTAAAAGTCAAGTAAATACCTGTGTTGTCTCCCTAAATTTGAATGTGGCTTAAAAATGTAGGAAGTAGTCAAGGTATTTTGAAGCTGTTTGTACATATGTACATCTGTGTTTCTTGCTAGCAAGACATTCAGTCCAGATATTAAATCAACTGCAGACATTTCAACATGCTAGATTAATTCCTCATCTGGCATCAAAATAACTAGGAGAAATGGATAGACAGGAAACATGAAGCTAGCATATACAGGAAAATGGAAAAATAAAAGCCTCAAAAATATAGAACTTGGAAACCTGGAAGTCTTGGAAATTAAAGACTGATGCAAACATATAAGTGGTTCTGCATGGAAACAAACCAGCCAAATATCATCAGCACTGAACCAACCTGATTAACTGAGTTGGCTGAACTTGCCATGATTCCTGCATAGCCACCAAAATGTCCCAGTACTCAGCTCCCCAGTGTTTCTGGAGGATTTGTTCATTTGAAGCCAGGTCAGGTCCAGTGCCTCCCTGATCTAATAACTGCTCTCAGAAAAAGAACACAAAGCCTGGTCTCCTGCAGAACCTCTTGGGTTTTGCTGTACCATTTGAGTCATGTACTACTTATTAGCTCATTATTAGCCATGACAGAACTAGGCCGTTCCCACACAAAGCCACAAATGCTTGTTTCCACTAAGGCTCTTCACTGCTCCCTGGAGTAACTCAGTGAAGACAACTCGGGCTGCCACAACAAAGTTAAGTCACGCCAGGCCTGTGTTTTTAGCTTGGACTATGAGCTACACAAGCACAGCTGCACAGCATAACTCCCAAGGCTGAGGTGCCCCTGGAAACAATGCAGCCACATCCACACACCCCAGCTTTTGGGATGCTCTGCATCTGGACTATATCCAGTCCACATCACCACAATAAATGACGTGGTTTACCTACAGAAAATTTAGGGTTGCATAAATTGGAAGGTGGCATGGAAAGTGTTTATGCAACCATTCAAAATACCCTCATCCACAGACTTAAAAAAATTGTCAGTTTAATTAGCACACATTTTATCCAAAGAAAAAGTAAAAGCAGGAATATTAGACATGCAAGTATCTTCAGTGTTCCATCAGCAAATCTGACATCAACGGGTAAGGATTACTTATGCTCTACACATGTGTAATTTCCTTCCCTAAAAAAAAGGAAGAGGTATGGTAAGGGTATGGATAATTCATCATCATGGCTAGGCTTTGCGAACGAAGATTTGGGAAGGGCTCTACCCACGCTTGCTACAAGCGCGCTGATGGCTAA
>JAWMRA010000113.1:81928295-81997747 GCA_035584735.1 Pseudotriccus pelzelni | reverse complement strand
TGTATAAATTACCCTGTTTTGTACCGATACCTTCGAACAAGTGCTTTTTGGTGATAACCCCGCTTGTTCCCGACATCGACAAATAAATACCTTTGCTGCTCAAAAGACCAAAAGCTTCTGGGCAGTTTCTTTACCGGATTTCTTGAATTCAAAAAGGAGGAGCAACCATTTCTTTTTGGAAGAAACTGATCTGATGTAGCTGCCCAAGTGCAGCTCTTGGCATCTTTACTCCTCTCAGCTTCCACCTGTACACTTCAACTGCTTTCAAAAGCACTTTACAAACATAACAGACTGATCCTATAAACGGAGCAAACATTTCTGCAGGACACAGTGAAAAAGGTAGAGCTACTATGCTAATGTGACTATGTATGCACACATTTTAAATCCTAAAAAGTTTCATTTTTCCTTTTGGTTCCACTTCCCTCTCTCTACATTTTTATTCTTGAGAAAGCATACAGCTGAAAACAACTCTTTTCAATACAGGCTTTTGTATGGTCAGAGAAGGGAGACCACTGCACATTACACCATGAGAGTGGAAAGGGCAGTCAACTCCTCTACAACTGGATCTATTTCCACAACACAGATCTAGGCACCTCAAACTACCTCACTTCTGAGAGAGCACCGCTGGTGTCCCACTGAGCAAGAGGTCATCCCCCCCTCATCATCCTAGCACACAGAGATAAGGAGAGGATGAAAACATGGAAATGGCAGGAGACACCACATTCAGAAAGCAGAAGGTGGTGGAAATTCTTACCATAGAATGACATGGCAAATCTGAACTCTTCCTCAGAAGATCCTGCAAGACCCATCTTCCTGCAGAAGGCTTCTTTCAACAAGGACAAATAATTTGTCAAAACCTCACAGAGGAAACAATTGTGGCTACACCAAGGAATAAAAAGAAGAATCAAACCTTGCTCAGGCAGAAGTGGTGTGATTTTTCACTTGTACAAAATGTTTTGATACCATAGCAATAGGTGTATTAGATAACATCTGTTCTTTATTGTAATTTGCACAGGGATAATGCTCTCTGCATTTGTTCAAACTTTTAAAAAAAATTACCTCTGGGCAAAGCAAGCATGGAAAATTCCAGCCTCAACCAAAAGTAGAGTTTTTCACAAGGTTAACAACATAAAAAAAGAGTACTACAATTCTAGCAGGACCTTAACAACAGCACAGCAAAGACTGCTCCTCACCAGGATCCCTCAATCTGCTCTCAGCACACCTCTATTCTCCACTAAATCTGTTGATTCATCTCAAAACTCACAGCCCTATTGTATTAGCTGTGCCTGAATGCATTACATAAAGAGCCACCTACCTAAAAAAGGAATTCTAATCAGTTTGAGACACTGCTTTTCTTTAGGCTTCATCTCTTTGAAATAAAAGTTTCTATATCAATATTGAACATTCATGTTTATGCAATAAGCAAATCAAAAGAGGTTCATGAATGCAAAGTGAGAAGAAACTCCAAAATCCAACCAAGAAAAATAAGAGGAGGGGCAGAAGGACAAGATGTCTACTTATTATGACCCTAGAGTACAAAACCACATTTAGTTTTATAGGGCAGTATAGCTATTTCAACAACCTTGCATGGAATTACCTACGTTACCGAACAAAGTAACATCAGTACAAGAGCCGGAACTGACTCTTGCCTGTTGACAGTGGCACACTATTATTAACCAAGATAACTTGAGAAGTGGTGGTAAAAGACACCACAATCCTACTCCAACCGTATGTGTTTGAGAAGAACAACTGGCTTGCAGTAGCACAATTTGGGCTTTAAGTAATAACACACGTAACCCACAACTAGATTACCCCACAAATTAACCAGTCTTCCGTGTTAAAACATATAAGGCTCAACTACGCAGCAAGTCACAAACCTCACACAAACACCACACTCCCAGAAATGGGGATAGGAAGGAAGAACTGTAAAGAAGGAAAAATCTTAATTAACGCCCCTTGTTCTGAGCAGCCCCACGCTGTCTGAAAATGAGCTAACAGCACTGTTCTCTTACTGCAAATAAAATGGCAAATTTCAAAGAACTAAATGTGAAGCGGCTCACATAAAACCACCCAGGGCGTTTTTCCAGCATGTGGGAGAGCACCGAAGAGAGCGGCCTGCACGAATAGCAGCGCAGGAATGTTTAACTGGGAACAGGACGGCTGGAGAGCCTTTACCAGGATTTAAAAAAATAATACTAACAGTTGTGGGATGAAGGGATCATATTTTTTCCTCGTTCAGGAAAAGCGGTGGAGGTGGGGAAGGAGCCGATGAGGGGAAGCCAGGAAAGCGGGGCAGAGGAGAAGCCCTCAGGCGACGGGTGGGGGGAGGCGCTGTCCTGGCTCCCCGGAGCAGCAGCCGACACGCCCCCAGCGCGGCGGAGCGGCAGGGCGCGGCGTGGCGCGGCCTGGCCCGGCCCTGCGGCGCCCGTGGCAGCGGGCGGTAGGAGAGGGCACGCTACGGGCGGCCTCAGCAGGCAGGCGGGCGAGAGCGGATGTTACCTGGGCCGCGGCGTAGTAGCCGCTCTCCGGGCGCGGCCTACAACTGTGGTAAGGAGTGGCGACGACGGCGGGGGTGAGCCTCCTCTCGCCTCAGCCGGCCCCGGAGCGGGCCAGGCCTCCTCCCCCCACCCTCAGGCCGGCGGCGCGGGGGAGGGTGGACCTGGACGTCCAGTGACGGCCGCTGTCGCGTTGTTGCTACAGCTCCGGCAGCTCACACTCGCAGTCGCCGCCGCCGCCACGTTAGGACGCCACCGCGCATGCGCGATATCCGGGTAACACCACCCCCTTCGCCGCCACAGCCGAGTGTCTCTGCGTCTGCTCGTCACACGCTGCTACTGTGTCTGCGCGCCTGCCGCCGCGCAATAGCCGTGCCGCCGGCAGCTGGAGACCAGGACGGGCGGGCATAATGGGGGTTTAATTTTATGGTTGGCGTCCGGCGGCGGCGCGCCGGGCGAGGCAGGCAACGCTCCTGCGACTGCAAGCGCGGCCCCAAAAATAAACAGGCCCGAAAATGCAAGCCCAGCAAATGCACAGGGCCGCGAAAGTAACCCCAATAAATGTATGGCCACGGAAATTCAACCCCTAAAGGTGTAAAGCCCTACAAACACCATCATCATCATCATGGCTACGCTTCGTGAATGAAGATTTGGGAAGGGCTCTACCCACGCTTGCTACAAGCGCGCTGATGGCTAAAAAGGCCAATGCGAGACAGACAAGTCCGGTTGCAACGAGACAGACAAGTCTGATTGCAATGGATAATTAATCTTCACAGAAATAGTCCTTGAATGCCACAGGCAAAATCAGAGCCTACTGTGACAGGAACTGTACAGTCAAAGAAGAAAATTACCTCAAACTAGAAACTCAACTCATAAGTTTCAGACGGAAGAGCGAGTCACTGAGGCTCTTTATATCTAATAGACAGAAATAAGTATCTTCAGATACAATTTAAAACCATCCTGAAATAGCTCTGGAAGTGCCTTCTTTTCAAACTGATGATAGCCAATTTTGCCATCTACTAGGTTTCCACTGACTTAATGTAACATTTTCAGGCAGTTAACGTATTAGACCTGGATTCAGCCCAAATAATCCCCTCTGAGAGCATGCAGACTGGCCAGACTACACAGACTAGACAGAGCAATGTGAAAGGAAAAGAAATGATGATTACAGAGCTGTTGTGACGAAGTTAATAATAGCAACCAGTGCACCAGCCCTTGCCATCTCCTGTATGATGAAAAGTTTTATTATTGTGCTAGCAACAAAACGAATACCTGCTTTTCTGTGGATTCGTATTTCATGTCCCTACATCTCCACTCACTACAGTAACTTCAGCTTTATCCCTCTGCTCCTGAAGAATGCCTACTCATCACACTCACTCTTCAAATCTCTCTTACATCTCTGCTCAGACACCATCCCACAGACAATGTTCCTATATTTTTACCCTCATTTTGTTCTTTATCTACCATTAAGACATGTACTACTTATGTCCTAAGGAAATGCCAGTTTTTATACAAGCTGAGCAATCAAAAGTGAGGCCCAGCGGAATATTCTTTTCCTTACAGAGGAGTCAGTTATTGGAGGAGAATGGAACAGGAGTTCGTAAGAAAAACTAGGAGATAATGAGTGTCTGGGCTCTCTATGCACCAACGGGGTCTGCAAACTCTTCTACCTCAGTGCAGCTGGGTAACCTTAAGTCAGGCTGCTGTGAAGAGAGTTGGATTTTAAGGAAGAGTTGAAGGGTTACAGAGGCTCCCGCTCTTTACTCAGGACCTGCATTTAAGCTCAGTCCCTCAGTCTGAGGCCTTTCTTGAGCTATGGTGCAGGTACACCAAAGCCCAGCCTTGCTGTTCCTGAGCATGACGTGACTTGCAGGTTTGACCTCAACCCTGCATCATCACAATGGAATGCTCTGTGGTTCCTCCTGGTTTCTCTCATGGAGCCTGCCCTGCTCACCTCACTCTGGCACATTGGGGCTGCGCCCTTGCCATGAAGGCCACCGCCCAACCAGTCCTGCTGTCACCTTGGCTTCTGCACTACTGTGGGTCAGCTGGCCTGCACTGCTTCCAGATAGGAGACGGGAAAATCTAAGATTTTCAGGCTCTCTGTCTTGTGAATATATCTGAAATGCCTAGCATTGAAAGTTACTGATGATAGGGGAAAGATATACAGGTGGGTGGGCAGCTCAGAAGAACCTTAGAACTGTAGTCCTGCAGTAATTATAATACACAGACATAAACAACACATCAATATTTCTGTAAGCCCTCCTAATCCATGAAAAACTGCTCCTAAACAATTAAGTCAGTTTATAAGAAAACTCGGATTAGGAAATGCCAGAACTGTGTTTTAATAAACTGATTTTATCCAGTCAGTGGTTACACAGAAATACTCCTAAGCAAACTGTTTCATCCATGCCAATCTGAATGCTAGCGAATCCATAACTTCTATAGAAGTTAGAAAATGCAGGATTATCATTTTATACGTACATACACATACAAACAAACATATACACACATATTTTGTTTGGAAGCTGAAGTGTTTGTGTGTATATATATAAATACATATATATATATATATATATATAGGGAGACAAGCACTTTGAACCTGACACAAAGTATCAGCAGTGGCATTAAACTGCTTTAGTCTTTTTGTTTCCTATTCAGAAGAGTATTCCATTCATAAAGTCCTATTAATAGAATCATTAGAAGAAGGTTTACAGGATTCTTTTTTTTAAATTACAATTTTATTATTTCTTTTTTTCAACAGAATCTAAACAAGGCCACTGTGATTCCTGTATGATTGATCAATTAGAAAAGACTACATTCTTACCTTATGGTGTTTTGGACCGATGAATCCTCAGATCCTTTATATCCACACCTTCTGGTACCAGTAGCAGATGAAGTACTCACACTCATACTTTTTTCTTCTTCCATTACAAGATCACGGAATGACTTGGGCAAGGCAGAATGTAATGAAGACGACCTTTTTAAAAACAAAAACCAAACAAAACCAATTCACTTTATACCTGCACTTTCCAAAACTTCCTGGGTCAAATATGTAAAGAACAGGAAATAATCTATGAGAACAGAACAAGCCAGTAGTTTTGAAATTTCATTAGAATTAAAAATAAAAAAATCAAACCAAAAACCCACCCTCCTTCTACTCCCCCTAACACATCCTCTTAAAAAGCAATTTTTTTTTTCCACAGACAAGCTGTCTAACAGTATTAGTACATGAAAAGCATTTTCACAAATCACACAACGTCCTAGTACTGTAGATCTAATACTGGCAGTTTGCCACCATGAAAATCAAGTATAGCTGATCTTTTTTCCCTGAGGTTTAGAATGAGTTACTCATACCTTTTAGATGCTCTACAAATCACTTAATCCACAGTGAAGCTCAACAAAACTGATATCCTTGATTTTCTTTAACTTGACCAAGCATAAGTTACTGAACTAGAGCCTGCATATTATCTTTCAAAAACAAACCATTATGAAAATATAGCAATTTAGCACCTTGGGTATCATGAACTCTTTCTGATTCCAAAGCCTTTTCTCTTACAGAATTCAAGGCAGTTACTATTAGTCCTTCTCTTACCCGTCAAGGCTTTGGAATTAATTCTTCACACACTTGCTTAAGATTTAACTTTATTAAGCATAGCAGTCCCATTCATTGTTAAACACACCAAATACATTCTGGAAGAACAGCTCTGCTCATTATCTACTCAAAGAAAGAAGAGACTAATTATAAACACTACCGAAGTAAAACAAGCTCTTTATACAATGCCAATTGTTTGTGCAGCTGCCATAAGAGGGCAAGCATCTGAAGTCAAAGACTTTCACAGTACACCTAGTTTGATATGGAGGGTATTCCATTTAAGATAAGAAATACAAAGGAATTAAAACACTGCAACACTCTATCTGAAATCTTACAACAAAAGCATCTGGAAGCTATATATCACGTCTGATATTAGACCACCCTGGCTTAAGTTTGGGTCTTTTTCTTTTTTTCTAGGTTTTTCTTTTTCTTTAAGTTAAATATTGGATGAGCAGCTCAGAAGACATAGAAATCAGAATGGGAACCTCCAGGGGCTCAGAGTCATTTTGCACATCCTCCATTCCTACCACCAGCTGGCACACAGAGGTCAAGGCAAGTGTTTGAACTTCCCCAAACCTATTATACCAAGCAGGCAGATGGTCCAGATGATCTGCTGCCATAGAAGCTTCTTCTGCTACTAATATTTTAAAGCAGCCTACCCGTTTTCACAAAAATTCTGTACTGCAATCAGAAACATATTGCAACAGAGAACAAAAAAAAAAAATCAAAAAATCCCCCCACCAAAACAACCTCCCTCCCAAAAAATCAAGTGTGTCGTTCCCAGTTTGTGAACCTACCCAAAACAATTATTCTTGGCTTAAAATCATTTGTCTTAAACTGGTACAAAATTTTGCCAACAGTAACAACTCTAAATTTCAGCCTGTCCTGTCTGATACACTATCATTTTGATCTAATTTGTAAAATCAGAAAAACTAATTTATACAATTTAAAAAAAAATGGAATATGACTGAGTTTCCCTAAACTGTAACTGCAAAACATCAAAGCATGAAGTTCCAAAACAGCTGTTGATGTTTCAGTATAAACTGGAATACTGTCTAACTGACAACCTAGACATTAAAATACATAATTGTTAATTCTCAAAAGAGACTTCAATTTTCTTTATGCCTCCAGTCTTGAAAAGCCATAGGCTCTCCTGATCTTAAAAAAGCCCTAAAACAAATAAGCATTACCCCATCTCCCTCAATCAAATTAAGTTTGAAGAACTAATAGAGTCAACACCTAGTTAACTTCAGAGATTCTTTCAAAGTATTTATTTTTATTTTTTCCCCTTCTAATTTCACTTTTCTTCAAGGGAGGAAACATAGGTTCAGTTTCCACAAAAACTATGAAGCTGGAGGTTTCTTTTGGTGGAAAAGGTTGGGCATTGTGTATGACAGACTCTGACTTTCAGTCAACCAAAAAAAGAGCCAGAAGGTCCCACACCCTTCTGGCAAGTGCACTCACTGCACATCCAAGATTATCTGATTTCACTGGAACACAAGTTCTACAGCTCAGACTATATTGCATGTGTGGAAAGCTCAATCTATTGACAAATGCACTCTAAGAGTCCACTGTAAATTTACAGAATACAAGTTGGCAAATATAATATTAGAGCAGACGAGTAACACATCATTCTACCTTACATAAAAAAATACTTAGAGAAACCACCAGGGGCAATCAAATAATTTACTGCTTGCCTAAAGCAGCTTAAAGTTTATTCCAGCAGCTAGAGCTAATTTTAAATATTCATCTAGCTCCCACTGTTCTTTGCTTGAACTCTTGAGCTATCGGCATTTTCCAGAACAGCAGCCAGAGCAACACAGGAGAGGAATGTACAGAATTATGCATGGAGACCACATGAGCATTAGATTGGATTCCAGCCTCCTGAAATATACCCTACCCTTTCCACTTAAGATGGTTTGTGTAACATGGTAGAGCCCAGCTCTTTTCAAAAACTCTTTAATCAGAACCTTAAGAGCACAATATATTTTTTGGACATAGTTATCTAAGGATATTCCAAAATCAGTCCATATTTGTTTTTTATATGCAAGCAACAGTTTATAGGCAGCTGGTAGTTTAAAATTAAATAACATCAAATATGTAAAGAATTATCTGTCAGAAAGCAGATGAGCAGAATGAATAAAGAAAAACTATTCAGGCAGGACCTGCCCTTCATTAACCAGGATGATCTGCTCCATGACCTTCCCTGGAGCTGAAGTCAGGCCGACAGGTCTGTAGTAGTTTCCCACATTCTCCTTCCGATTGTTCTTGTAGATGGGAGTCACATTGGCTAAACTCCAGTTGTCTGGGACCTCCCTGGTTAGTCAGGGCTGCTGGCAAATGACGGGAAGTGGCTCAGTGATCACCTCCACTGACTCACTCAGTATGCCTGGGTGGATCCCATCCAGCCCCATGGACTCGTGTGTGTCTAAGTGGTGTAGTACATCACGGATCATTTACCCTTGGGTTATGGGGGCTTCATTCTGCTCCCCCCGTGCCCATCTTCCAGTTTAAGGGGCTGGGCACAGGGAGAATGACTGGTCTGACTATTAAAGAGTGAGGCAAAGAAGGCATTAAGTATCTCAGGCTTTTCTTCATCCTTTGCCACTGTGTTCCCATCCGCATCTGATAAAGGATGGAGATTCTCCTTCGCCCTCCTTTTATTTCTAGAAACAATTTTATTGTATTTATTTTTTAGAAATTTTATATTTCATTGCCTTTATGCACAATTGCATTAGTAAGAAGACTGAAAGTGGAGATGGAGTATTACTTTTTTAATATAATAAAGGATTGAGTAAGTCAGTATTCCCTGTGCACATCAAAATGTGATTCAATTGTCAGTCTCTCCAAGCACATTTTAAGCCTCAGAGCTATAACTGCCCTGTGACATCTCCATTAGCTAAGGCAAATAACTAGGATGCTGCTTGATCTGCAGAATCATCAGTCTAAAGCAGGCAGCATGTTCTTCAGAGCATTTGAGAGCACCAGTTTTAAGGACTAAAATTCATCTGGCTCAATAGACTTCAGAAGATGAATCTTGCAAACCTTGTTTCTCCTACTGTGAAGGTCTTCAGTTACTGTTCAGAGGTCAGGAAGAGTATGAATCATTAGCTGCAAAGCAACTTACTCTCTTTCCTCTTTAAGGCAAAATTGTGGGTTTTCACCAATATTATATCAGAGTAACTTTTGGAGACTGAGGGAGCAAATGAGATCCTAAATTTTAGTATTAAGCGTTCATGGATGAAAATAAATTGATAAGACAGATATCTAAGTCTTGCCTGTATAAATTATAGAATCACAGAATCAACGGGTTGGAAAAGAACGTCTGAGATCATCAAGTCCAACCCTTGATCCAACACCGCTGTGGTTACGAGACCATGGTACTCAGTGCCACATCCAGTCTCATCTTAAAAATCTCCAGGGATGGTGAATCCACCACTTCCCTGGGCAGCCCATTCCAATGTCTGATTACTCTCTCCGTAAAAAATTTCTTCCTAACATCCCACCTAAACTTCCCCTGGCAGAGCTTAAGATCACACCCTCTTGTCCTACTGCTGCTTGCCTGGGAGAAATCAAAACAATTCAATTCAACCTTGTCTTAGAATCACTTGAAATATTGAGTGCAAGGTATTTTTAAAACCAGGTCATCTTAGGCAATTTATTTTTGTAAATAGCTACTGTAGTAACACACTTCTATAGCTTAAGCTGGACACTAGAAAAACATGGATGTAACTTTTTTTTTTTTTAGTTTTAACCAATCCATGACATACAAATGCCTAGAGAACTCTCCTTGTCCCTGTTTTCACTGACTCTTGGAGGAACCCCAGTCACCACTATCAGAATCACTACCTGAAGGACACATTATGCCACACTACCTTGAATTTACCAAACGGCTGTCCATTTCAGATCAGACTGACATGATCCTTGACAGACCCTGTAAGATACTAAAGCCTTTTAACCATAAGGCTGAACGTACTGCATACTGTCCAGTAGAGAAGCAACGCTTGTTCTGTTGTCATAACTAGAATAACATTTTAGAATCATATTTTTCTCATACATCACTGACAAATATATTGAACACCAGTTTTATATTACCATTGTTGTGTTCCAGGATATTACTGTTATTACTATGGTCTTAAGATAATAGCGTACCAACAGACCTCAGTGGAATCTCAAATAAATCTAAAGGCACTTCAAACTCAAGGTGCTGATCATATTAGCATCCATCCAAAGTAGAGAAATGAGGTAACAGATACATGAAATGAAGCAGAGAAGCAAGCAGTTACAGATATTGCCCTAAACCTTTTGACACAGAACACCTTTCAAGAAGGGACTATCACCAAGAAGCAGCCCACCTTTTCCTCAGCCAGGTAGCCATGTGATTTTTTTTTTTCCCTCTTCATACAATCATTAAATATCTAACAAGTTACTTGTCTGTTTTGAACTTGCAGGAGCATAGCAGAAAGGCAAAGATTCCAGCAGGTGCTTATTACTGTTATTTCTGAAAGGAGCATCCATTTCATATAAAGGATCAAAGGAAAAAGAGCCAGAAGACACAAGAGGGAGATGACTGTGGAAACTAAACATACCCTTTGAAAGGCAGAATGCTATTTTACTTTGAAATCCACCCAATACAAAAAGCAAACTACTCCAATAGCACTTAAAACAGCTAAATTGCATATAAAAAGGTTTCATTTAAAATAGTGACTGTGGTGGGTATGAAGCTACCTTAGTCCCCATTGAGGTACGAACAAGTAAGCTATAAAGAGAGGAGAATACAGTTCTTCTAGGGTAACAGAAGTAACTTGCAGTAAAAGTCTAGACCTTCTTGAACAGGGAAAACTGGAGAACTGCCCAACATTTACTTCAAGCTAAGAGCATGCAAATAGGTATTTTTCCTGTAAGAATTAAACACACCAAATTTACATAGCTTACAAGTTTTACATTCTGCATTTATGCTTTTATTCAATACCAGTGAAGAACAACAAAGCATGAGTTGGCCTAGTACCTCATCAGTTATAAACATTGTTCATTGAACAGATGATAAACTATTTTTCTATTCCTGATATTCCACATTAACTTAAACACTTTAATTGTGCGTAATCAGCATTAAAAGTCACTTTAAACCCATTATGCATCCTTCCACCATAAAAATTTTTAGAAGCATCCAACACTCCCTCCAGCTGTGATAACTTTGTTATCTCTAATTTCAGTTATTTTGCTCTACTTCAAAGTCACTGCAGACCTTTCCCCCAGGAAGAGCTAACATTTTTCTTCATGTTTTTGACAGAAAAAAAACACCATTCATAATGTTTTTCAGTAACTCCTTCCTTCCTAAGTTTCAGAGCTGGTGCTCAGCCTTCTATGCTTTACTTGGACACCATCTGCAAATACTACATCATACACAGGAAAGCACCAGATGGGATGCCATCTTCTGACTCATATAGAAATATTTTAAAGAACTGCTAAACTGCAACCACTGCACTTCTCTACCCACTTTGAATTTCTAGATTACTACCAAATGTAGACACAAACAGTTCAGTCTGCTTTTAAGAGGCTATTTCAATGTCAAAACCCTCCAAAGAAAAATAATTGATATTTGATTTATAACATACCATGCATTCCCTAGTTTTGCAACTTTTGTAGGTGGGGGTGGTGTAGTTACTAGAGTGGTAGGCTCCGTGCTGCTACTGAGTGATCCATTATCTTTTGCTGCCAGGGCAATCATTTTCCTTTGCTTCTGAGAAAGCTTGGTTCCATGAGACACCATTCTGCTGTGAATGGATATTGCAAGGAGAGAAGATGTAAGATCAAAGTCCTTTGAGATGACTCACCTTTAATCCTGCAAATTAAACTGAGAACTACTTCTTTCCTGGACCAAAGTACTCTGTTTAGAGTGCCAAAAGGCAAGGAAGGGAGGGCTCAGAAGGCTGGGAAGCAGAAAGAGGATCAATTAATATCAAGAGTAACAGAAAGAAAAGCATCATAAACCCACTCTTCACATAGATGTCTGTAGATGAAAACATGCAGAGTAGGAATCAGGTCTCCAAAAGAGATAGACTACCACTAGATGAAAACTATAATTTTCTAATTTTATGATTTTTTTTAGAGACTGTTAAGCTTAGCTCCCTTAAACCAAAAACATTCATGCATTAAAAAAAAAAGTATATAACAGCATATAGCCATTTTTCCTATTTGTAATAATTTTCTTTTCTAAGTTATTTGGATTCTTCAGTCTTGGCTGTTTTGTTTCCAGCTTCTGAATCTATTAAGCACACAACCCTTTATCAGGCTCCATTACTACTGTCCTAACGCTCCTTTACAAGAATACCACATCTCAAAAGGTCCCAAGAGTCATCTCCAGTTCTCTTCCATATGTAGCCAGTTAAAAAACACTAGGTTTAATACACTGCCTTGTAAAAAGAAAAAGTACATTTATCTCCCTGTGCCTTTTGGGATGCTTCTCCAAGCAAGCACTACCATTGTTTCTGCCTGAGGAAGAACTGTCAATATCAACACATGAGTGCTGGAGGAGGTCAGAGGATGCAAGACAAGAAACAAACTTATCAAATATAGTACTCATCCACAAGTAATTTCCAAAGTCCTAGGGAGAAGAATTAATTCTTTTTGATTAGAAATAGAAAGGCTCAGCAGAGCAGGCCACTTATTTAAGACACTAGTTTATTAGCTCTTTTGCAGCAGCTGACAAAACAAGACTAGAGTAAAATAAAGGGATAAATTTCACATGCCCATAGAAAAACAACATAATGAACTGAAGTAAACAAAGCTGTTCAAAACCAAATAGCACAGCTTTTCTCCTGCTTTTTTTAAACTTTGAACTGCCTAAACCACTAAGTAAATTCATAATAACCCAGCCTATCACACTTTTTTTATAGATTTTGGTTTTTTACCAACCCTGAATTTGCCTTTGGCATGGTTCCACATTTCTGCATACTTTCTTCAATTTCCATTATGGTTCTCAGATCCATAGCAGGAGGGCTGGCAGGGCTAAATGAAAAATAAAAAGTTACCTTACAAGGCACTGATTTTTACTTACATTCCACAGTTCCAACTTTCACTGAAATCCTCTAAATCATACATAAGACTGGTAACCAGTTGTATAATTTATGTCTGTTTCCTCAAATTTGAGGCAAACCTCAAATAAAATGTTTCTGACAAAACTTTTATAAATATATACATATTTAAGAACATACTATAAAAATACTTTCAAGACTCATTATACCATGAAACAAAAAGATGTGAACTATGATTACTCTAGAAAAATTAGATACCTAAATCCAAGATACTTATTTAGTAGTCCAATGCTCATGCTAAGTAATAGAGAGGCACTGGTCACAGCTCTTTCATGAAGGCTGAATTAGATCTTTCTTTGAAGAACAGGACTGAAACTACTTCACATGATAAACAGAACAGTCTTTGCAGTCAGAGCTCTGTACAAACATCAGTGACATTCTCAAACTTTAGGAATCAGTCTTTCTTTCATAAATGACCTAATTTTAAACTTCCAAAGAAATAAGCATGAATTAAACCTAAATGTTTTCAAGTTTTACATAAAACTATAAATTAAGACCTGTGTTCTTAAAAGCATGTGTAAACTAAGATGTGTTACAACCAGATCCAAGGACAGGCTTTGAAATGAAATATAAGCAGCACTTCCTCCATCTCTCCCTATGTAAACCCAACTGCCACAGACTAACTAGTGAATTAACCACTGGAAGGTCACTGCCCCTCCACAGTTTTTCAACAAAATGCACTGTAGTATGAACCCTTTAAACAATCTGCACAGCAGTGCTGCCTGCTTTTCTCTTGACATCATGCCAGCAATCTAGAAAAAGTTAAGAAATAGTACAAGCAAAATACATAAAGGCACAGTGACGTTACAACGAAGTCTTATGGTTTTATTTGTTCCCCTTCTATACAACCCTCTAGAAAATGATCACAAAGACCCTAAGATAGAAGATGAGGGCCAAGCTTCTTCCAACTACTCTGAAGATCAAAGAGTTGGTTGAGGGATGTGTTTCCCTCTCTTCATAGAGTAGACATAGTGAGACAAACATAGATTCACTCTGCTCATGATACGCTTCAGAGTTGCAACTTCAATTTCTACAGCTTTATCACCTGTATTAACAAAGCCCATCAGCCACAAACCCACAAAGCCTGAGAAAAGTGTCGGAAATTAGCATTTTAGAAAAGCAGCACTGCTTTTCTCAAAGAATAATTTAAAAATGTACCACTTTTATTAAACTACCAAAATCTTGAGTTCATGTGTCGAGTAACATATGATTGCTCTGAAGAGCAGACAGCTTTTCAGTCTGAAGAGAATCCTATTAGCATTCACTACCAAGTGTAGAACAGAGATTGTAAGCATTACTTCACCTGAAACTGGTTGCTACCCAATGGGGAGAGCTTGCAGAGTTGTGTCTGGCACTGGGAATGGACTGTGGAACAGACTGTTTCAATGCTGATGCTGCCTTGTATGACTTCATCTCCTTATTAGATTGAGACGGTTTCATTCCCTGAGCACATGCTTTGTCTTTCATCTAAAAACCAGGCAGAAAATTGTTGAATAAATGCTACAAACACTAATTTTTATTTGCTTAATCAAACAAACTATTTAAAGTTGTCTACTCCATTTTAAGTACAACTTTGCGGAAAGACTCCAAAATATAAACTCTGCCTTTGATGAAATAGATAAACACAAACAAATATATTGCTAATCCAACCTCAGTCCTCTCTGGATGAAATCCTTTTGTGAAGTCAGGCGACTGTAGGTCTCTGGGACTACCCACTCCTGCATAACTACCTTCAGAGTCAGATGTTAAAAGTTCTGGAAGTGATTCTACAGAGTTAGTTTTATCCAGTTTTATTGAGCCTAGAAATAAGAAAAGATAGTAGAACTACTAAGTCATAAGACCCAGACTAAACAATGCTTAAAAAAACCCCAAATTATTCACTCTATATGATGAACACAAAATAACCAGAAGTTTACCTAGTCCAGAATACTAGGCTGTAATAAGCATAAGCAAATTTTAGACTATCTTAAATATTTTTTCAGAATAATATTAGTCCCAGTTTTCTTTCTCTGTCTCACAATATACAGTTTTAAGAAGTAACATTGACACTTTTTCTTTGAAAATGAAGTTTTCTACCATCTTTTCAATAAAAAGTGAGTAATTTATCTTTTATATTCCAGAAAAAAACAAACAATCCACAACATATTAGTAGAAATGTTCCACTTACTAAAACCACATGACCAGAAGTGTCCATTATCTTTATTTGATAAAGTAAGTGCTTTTATCTGAACTTTGGACACAAGCTTAAAATGACAAATGTCATTTCAAAAAAACCTTAATCTTAAGAAGTCACTATTCACATTCAAGTATGGTGTTCACTACAAAAGAAATAATCTAAGATTTCCTTACTGAAGTACAGAAATTGCACTGCATATTATGCTTTATGTTCTGTTTTTAAACCTGAAAGGAATCTCTTTTCCACTGACCTGTAGAGGCTGGACTCTGAATAATGTCTGAGAGGTTATATCCTCCAGAGCTGTCAGACCGTTTTCGTGGCTTCTTTTTTGCCTTATTTTTTGCTTTTTTGAAAAGGGCTTCCCTATTAAAAACAAACAAACAAACAAAAAAGCCCACCCAAATGCGTTAAGCCACAGAAACTGAGGGTCAGAACTACCTGTGTCAATATGAAGTTTTTCAGTCAGCAACAGCCGTTATACTTCAAGCAGTAGTACCTGGTCCCACCAGCTGGCAATAGCTGCTTGTTCTGCTCTGCTTATGCACTGGCACAACTATTTCATAAATTTGGGGAGACAAAGAATCCAGGAGGAAAAGAAAAAATTCTTTTCAATCTAGATCTAGTCTCTGGACTGTCTCTGGACACTGCACCAAGACTTCTGCTGAGACAGTGGAAGATACAGCTGCTGCACAGACTGGCACTGCCACCTAGGTCAGATTAAACCTGCTACACAGCACAGCAATGGACATGAAGCAAATTACATGCAAGTCTCCGCTTTTTTCTCTCTTGATTTCTCTTGAATTAGTCAAGTTCAATAAACTCCACAGTGGGTCTCATTTTTCACCAACACAAACACTGCTGTCATAATAACACCGATTTTACAATAAAGCAGGTATAGGGCCATGTTACCTAAATGTCATGTGTTCCTGTATATGCTATTAGGAAGAGTGGAATAAAACAAAAGGCATCTTTCATTTAAAAAAAACTACTAGAAATTCAGAGTTATATGAATCACAGCTACAGTACCCTATTTCAAAAAGTTTCTTTAAGAAGCTTTTTGTGGAACAACTGTACAGCTCCTTATTCAATTCTGCATCACTAACTTACAATGCCTGGGTTTGTGTTATTTTTTAACCCTTGGACTAAAAGGGTTAAATTCCCTAAAGGCTATCTATCACCTAGCCCTTAAAAATCTTGAATGGCTTGAAGCTTAATACAAAATAGCCTCTCAGTTCCCTTGATTTACTAGTTCTACCTAGCTCAGTTAGCACAGCTTTTCCTGACACAAGTGCTCAGAACTGTACACAATAATGTAGGTGAGGTTTCATCTGCACAGTGACATTGTATCTCACTATTTGGAAGCCTGCTACCAAGCCATTCTCTCAGCTACAAAACTTTGTATTTCACTTAACAATTCTGTAAATATTAAGAAATGCAGATTATCACAATTTTCCGAAGAGATCTATAGAGTACGTTAAAGTCTGGTTTTTTCTCTTTTGATTTCTCCTAATTCAGTGAAGTTCAATGAACTCCACACTTGGTCTCACACGTACACAGATACTCTCCTCACATGCACAACTCCCAAACATTATTGTGAATGCTTGTTTACAACCTTTACTCACATGCTACTTCTAAATTGAAAAAAGTGCTCTACTGCAGGTTTGTTATATTTTGAAATACTGAAGGGATTTTCTCTGAAATCTCCATTTCTTAATATTTCAGTTCTGAACCTAAAGGGAGTCAGGCACCATGAAAATAGGTATTTAATACACACAGTTAATCTAGTTAAAAATATTGATGAAAAACAGATACTTACTGAGAATTTTGTTCTGTATTCATTTCTTCCCTTAAAAACACAAAATTCTCTCCATCTTCAGGCTCAAAAGAACTTATGTCAGGCCCATCTGGATATGGGGTAATTACTCTCCTGACCATTGCTGGAATCTATAGTTGTAAAAGCCATTACATTAAGTTTCTCTTAAGTTGTATGCTACCAAACATATGATCTCTTGTAAAAGGACCAAAACTGACTGTCATTTAAAACACTTTCACACATCAAGTAATTAATTATTTAACAAGCTTATAAACTTAGGTTACATCTTTAAGCAAAACAGGAGAACTATTCTGACAGACTCAAAATGCCTGTTTCACCTGTCTATAACTCCTGACAAAATACACTTCAAGGTTTTGCAAACATTTATCTTTTACAATTAAAAAATTCTGGATTACAATGTGTCTTGGTTTTCACCTATACATTAAAGCTCAACTTTCATATTATTCTTCTTACTGATTTTAAGATCTATACAATCACCCTGAACTTTGTATTAGAGAAGCATAATTTTCTTTCTTTTCTTCCAAGTAGCAGATGCTCTTTTCCATAGGTTTTGCTAACGCTTTTTCATAGAACAATTGTTAATTACAGAATATTAATACATTTAATGTGTATAATTCATTAATTCTAAAGACACAATACTGTCGCAGCAGTAGCCAGTGAATAACAAAATATGAGCTTCTTAAGAGTGGTAACTGCAGCAGCCAACCTCATCTTTTGATGTTTCACATTTAGCCTGTCATCTACAGACCCTGCAGGTACGTATTAATAATTCATCTAGTCTCATTTTAAACCTAATCAGCTTACACTCAACTTGTACAACTTACCATTTTCCTGTAATAAACAGAAAGATCCTTCACAACATCATCACTTAAGACATCCAGAGTCCTTAAAAAAACCCGAAACAAACAAATGTATCTTATCAGTTTATTAAAAAATTTTAAAAAAATCATCACAGTAATGAAAAATACAAATTAATATTTTGGATGAATCTCACCTACAGGCATTACCACATATTCATGATGGTCAGTCATAAGGAAGAAATTGAACACAAAATATAAACTAATCAATGCCTTTGCAGGATTAAGTTTCCACTTAACTGTTATTTAAGGTCAGAGCCAATACAGACCTATAAAGGTAAGTTACCATGAACTGGTCATTACTTTCTCTATTTCTGCATATTTTCAAGTTTTCCTGATGTGTATCTAAACACTCCAAGCCTATGTAAATTCTCCTACAAAACTCAATCCGACACCGCTGCACATTTATGCCAAAAAATAATTCTATAGCAACAAACTGAACTCAACAGAACTGTCTTGTCCATGTGAACAGTTCTCCTTGCACAAAGCTGTCAGGACTAAGTTCTATCTGTCTTAGGTATCAAAAGAAAAGTTTTTCTACCCAATACTAACATTCTCAGATTTTTACTAAAACACAGATACAGTCTTAGTCACAGCTAGAATGCTGCATGTCCTTTTCAGGCTTAAGGTGAAACAAATCTGAATTCAGAGTAATATTTAAAGCAATGTTATTAGATTTTCTCTCCAAAATCAAAGGTTAAAATGTTTATACTTTTTACAGATGTAACAAGAAAAATGGCTAATGTGAATAAACTGTGATGCAAGTGGAGCAGATGTGTGACATGGCAAGGAAGTGCTGGCATTCTGAACTGTTTCAGATCTCCAAGAATTTCTTTAGGTGAAAAGAAGTCTAACAAAAAGGACAGTGAGGATTAACAATAGAGACAGCTTTTATTCTTTGGCTGGGTTTTTTTGGTGGGTTTTTTCAAGATTTTGCTAGAAAAGAAGTTCAATCAGTGCTGATAAGGTTTGCTCTGAAGAGATAGTATGTACTTAGGAAGCAACTTGAAGGCCTGTCCCAGAGAAGGAAGGCCAGAGCACACCTTCAACTTCTTAGAACTTTAGAAGAATCACTGTGGAAAGCAAGGATAATAAATTAATTTGTTCAGCTCTCACTGCAGACAGTTAAAGCAAAAAGACTACCAAATGGTAGGCCCATGCTCTTTGGAAAATGCAGCAGCTATATAGTAATCCTACTTCAAATAAATTAAATATGTATAATAACAATATTTTAAACAATCATGTTTTAAAAAAAAACAAACAACCCTAAATTATAGCAAACAACCAAATAAACCTCACAACTCACTTCCTCCAAAAAAAACCAACCCCCAAACAGAGAACAAAAAAACCCCCCACAGTAGCTTTAAGCATCTTCAAAAACACTTCTAAAAACCCCAAAAAGACGAGGTCTAATGTCAAAGTCCATTGAATTCAAGAGAGGTTTTTCCACTTTAATTCAGGCTCTTTGTGGCAGACGGTAACATATGTGACATATGGTTTGGTACTATAGAACTGGTACAGGATGTACAGATATTTAACTAGTTTTTCTCTCCCTCTCTGGCAAAAATGAGCCTACCTTTAAACTAGTAGCATTCAGTTGCATTTTAACATTTAACTTCCGGTATTAGTTCTTCCAACCCTTTTGCCTTTTTGAGACGTTTAAATTTAACAGCTAATACATGAGCACATTGGCATTCCTACTAACCTTGCTTCAAGCAAAGCTGCCATATTGAGTCCTATGAACTGCAAGCAGGACAATTTTAGCTGTTCAGCATTATACATGGCTGAGAACTCCAACAGCTCAGCAGCATTCTTTAGGGTAACTGCAGAGAAGAAACAACAAACTAAATCAGATAATTTGCTGTACTATCAAGCAGCAGTTTTTAAGACTTACTGTACAGCATGATCTAGTAATTGAAACATATATACTTCTCCATTCCTAGAAAAAATGCTAATGCTCAAAATGGCCATAAACTATAGCAAGCCCCACATAACTTTGTAGCAGTTTGAATGCACTGGCTAATTCACAGAAACAGAAAGCCCTACCTGCAAACAGGTCAGTTTCAATATACTGAAACTCAGCAGTTCAAAATAAAGGGGGAAAAGAAAGCTAAAAATAGCTAGTTTCATATATAGCATAAATAATTCTTAAAGTTCCAAATGTTCTAATTTAGTAGGGAGGAAGAAAAAATAAGGGGGGGTGAAGCGGTAAGGAGTAGGGGAGGGGGACGGGGCAGGGGGAGACAGAGAGGTAGGGATCGGGGCCGGGGAGAGGGGTGAAATGGAAGTCAGTAAGAAAGACAAGCAAAAATATCAAGTTATGTAAAAACACAGTGTTTTCTAGAAGAGATAGGTCTTTATAGACATACAGAAACAGCACAGTATCAAGCAAAGAACAGAACTAGGAAAAAAAATACAAGGGTAGAAACAGAAATGTACAAATAATTTTGTTGTATTTTAAAGAGAAGACATTTGAATTCAATGAAATAATGTTTCTTGGGGGGTAGTTAGCTTTTTGCTTTTTACCTTCTTTTTTCTTTTACTAAAGAGCATGAGATGAAGACAATGATGCATAAGGAATGGAAGATTATACTAACCTAGAACATTGCTCAGACTAAAGATGCAAGTGTTAGCTGTGCAGTGAGGAGCAAAACTTAGTAAGTGCAAGGGAATATGAGCAAATAATTCTACTTTTTATTCTCTAACCCTTTATAACACAAGTGAAAGAACTCACGTTTTTCTGCAATGGCTACTTCACAGATTTCTTTGAGTCTGGATATAAGAAGTTGGTCTGCTACCACCAGAACGTTACATATGAATTCCACATTTTGAGAATCTGGAAAACAAAGCATCACATAAACACTGTGGGCAAATCAAAAGCAATTATCACACATACACCTTCAATGAGATTTTTACCAAGGGATAAATAATATGGCTTTGCAAATTTTGGTGGGATCTTCACACCACAAGGAAGAGCTTAGAAGAGAACCAACATTCAAATTTTTTTAAGCAATAGGAGGGAAAAGGAGAATTGTAAAAGAAAAGAGGCCTGGGGTACAGCCATCACCTCACACTCTTAAGCGGGAGTCATAAAAATTGGGATTTTTTTTTTTACATATAATTTCAGCACGAGCATATTAAGTACTGAATTTCTATTTTAAGAATACAAAAATTGCAAGACCTACAGTTGAAAATATGTTAATTGCACCTTTTATGCCAAGAGCTTCATCTGTATACAGGTAATCCACAATTATCTGTAATATGTCAGAATGGATTGGCATTTCCAGAGCTGAACAACAGGTAGCCTAAAAGTATTTAAAAAACAAAAAAAAAAGAAAAAAAGGGTAAGAGAAGCTGAGTACTTGGAATAAAATACAAAATTAAGACAGAGATTATATTTAGCAAATGACTCAGACTGACCGTCACATTTTCAAAGTTAAACAATTACTGAAGCATTTGTACAAAATCTGTTTAAGTTCTTCAATTAAGAACTGACTGTAGCAGAGCAACTAAAATCTGCTCAAACTTCTGAATACATGAAACAATTCAGTGTTTCATCCACTTTGATCATCTTCTCAAACAATCCTCTTCGATTATATTACTTTACACACAGTTGTCTAAAAGTAGAACTACAGGAATCCTCTACGCAACCACTGAACTGCTCTCCTTCCAAGGTCAAAATATCTAGTGAAATCACAAGTTCCCAAACAAGAACAACAACAAAAAAGTAGTCATTACTGTTAATCCCTCTGAAAACAAGGTCCTCATCAAACCCTCCACTTGAAGGACCATCCTAACCATAAAGGTTTATGTATGAGCAAACATTAGCCAGTAAACCATGTGTCCCCATTCACTTTTATGCAGCATCACTGCTTAACAACTTTGGTTTATTTCACGTGGTACTGAAGCAAAACTTCATACTAAAATATTTATTTTGCTTTAGAACATGCTACTGGTAATGACATATTTTCCATCTAAAATTTAAAAACCCTTACAGACATTAAGATTTTTATACAACATCTAGAGCACTTGATTCACAAAAATTTTATTAATTAATTAAAAAATACTTATTAATTTCGGTTGATTTAGATTTACTTATGAAATAATAGATAACTTATGAACTACATAAAATTGATACAGAAATCAATGACACAAACGGACATCCAACACTTTAAAAAAACGCCTTAAATCTATCATTTGTCTCAGAGTGTTACAATTTGTTTCCTTAGGGCTGACTGAGGAAAAGGCAGCACAGTAACTTAAGAGGTGAAGTCTGTTTTGCAGGAAAAGAGAACTGTCAGTACTTTACCAGGTTATTAGATTTACATGTTGCCAGAAAACTACAAAACTGCAAAAAACTCCTGCACGCTGCTTTAGCTTTCAAGCCTCAGAAAAATGCTTCTCCACTTACACCTCTCCTCTCTTTCCATAAACACTGTCACTAGTATTCAGATATTTAAACAGAGGTATTTAGTGAAACTACAATGTCCAGGAACAACCAGGGTATTGACACTCAGCTAGCAAATAGGAATCACGACAAATTAAAGATCTACACCTTTTGAAGCAGCAGTTGATGACTAAGTAGAATAGTCCTTGATATCCTCTATTTCATTAAACAGCAGAAGTCAACTGGAGGTTCTATACATTGACTCTTGATCCTGTTGTATCTTGCACTCACTACGTGACAAGCTATTCCAAACTGCATACTATTTACATTTTAAGATTTTTCACAGAAAGAAAATGAAAATTCACCCAAAGCAGTATCCCATAAGTTCAGTACTTTTTATAAATCCATGTAATAGCTCAAACTAAACCTCTAAAACAAAAGTAATATTTTAATTTCCTTCGATATACAGTATTACATTATTGCTCTCATTTAATACGCAGTGTCAATAGCACAAATGTAGAGTAACCAAAAATGTGGTTTGTGGCTTTTTTTCTTGCAAACAAGAGCGAAGAATCCAGTCTTTCCTTTTCCCCGTTACTTAGGTTATGTTACTATAGGAAAAATCTGAAAAGCTCTCACTTATTTGATGCGAAAAAAAACATACCACCACATATGTTTTTGGCAAGCTTACCTCAATCCATGAGCTGCTTAACATGCTGTGAAAATAATCTGTAAAGAAAGGCATTTCAGTTCAAGATGCAACAAAATGACAGTTAAAAGAGACAATATCGCTTATGTTATGTAAATATATATAAAAATACACACACATACCAAGTCTTGCACAAAGTACACACTTATGACACGGGAATTCCTTTCCATCTAAAGATTTCAGGGTCACATCGCAGAGGTATGAACTAGAAGATATTTAATAGGATCAAAACCGTGACTATTCAGAAGATCTACAAGTTGTAAACTCTACAAATAAATGCTAACTTTAGCAAGTTAGGATTTATTCTCTGAAATAAAACACATCTGAACTTTAATAATATCACAGAAAATGAACCCAAAAGTGCAACAGTTTTCAGAGAGGTTTTTTTTTCCAAACTCGAGCTCTCAAAATTCTATTGGAAGCAATTCCTTCAAAACAACATCAATTACTGATATGACCGAATAAATTAATTATGGCTAACTTTAGTCAATCTTAAATGATCTATGTTAAGTTACAGATTTCTTTTATATCAGTAGCTACTATAGGCTTTCATGATGCATTTTAAGAGTGTAATAATCCAAATTCTATTAAAAAGTTACTTTTATGCAATGTTGGTTTATGTAAATATGTAAATAAGACTATTCAAGACTTTGGGTATAAACAACTCAATCACATCAATGGAATTAAGAAACAAATATCACTTTGTTCAAAAGTAAATTAGAAAAAATATTATCCATTCGCTTATTTCCAATGTGTGTAGTTTTATTGTCACAGCAAGCACATTTACGGACCTCAAATTCCTTTTGACTGAATTACCCACAACACTTCTCCTGACGTTAGCATTCTATGACACAGCCAACCCACAGAACACATTGAGGTACAGTAAAAAGAAACAAAAATATACCACACAATCTACCTATCCCAGCTTACTAATGTAGAGATCAGTCTATAAGCAACTACAAAGCATCTATAAGCATTCCAAACACGAGTTATTGTGAAAGAGACAAGTGTACACCAGAAGTTAAACCACTGCTGAGCAACCTTAACCTGCACTTAACGGAAAAAGAGATGACATAAGAGGAAGATGATGGGGGTAGAAGAAGCTTGATTTAAAGAAAATTACCATTTCTTCTGATTTAATTTTGGTTTGTTCCCATTCTTCTTGTTGACCACAACAATTTTTCCATTTTCTAACCTGATTCCATCCAATCTGCAAATCATTAACATTAGTAATAAGCAATACAGTTCAAACCATTAAGAACAGTTTCACCAAGTAACAGCTCGTATTGTGAATATAAAAAACAATCAAAATGATTCATCACAGAAAACTAGAAAGGGCTTGTTGTTATTTCAAAGTGTTCACTGCATATGTAAAATATAACTGATATTCTTTCCAAATCTTAGCTATCTTATTTGTTATCTTAGGTGAAAGCTATATTGTACAGTTAAGGCCAAAGTCCCACACCACAGGGTCAAAAATGTACAAATAATATATACTGCTACCAGTCAGTTATCTGAACAAAACCAGCAGTTTAGAAGAGATTCACATTTCAGCACAGGCTTTTTTAGCATCCTAATTCATCAGAGAGACTTATGAATGGGAAGCTAAAGACACAGGAGTACTGCTCCTGCATTACAAAGTAACACACTTCCAAAGGCAAAGTGCTTTACCATGGAAATTTTACTCAGGAACACAGTTCTAGCAGCACTCTCTCATCTTTGCTGTGTGTGCAAAAATTGTAGTGAAGAAAACTGCCCTGAAAAAGCTCATTCCCTCTTTTGAAAGGACAAATGCAGAAAACAAACCTCAGACAACTGTGTAATAACGTTCTACAGAGACACTTGGTCTCAATTCCATTCGTTTCACCACGTAACATAAAATTAACAACAGCTAAATAAGAATTCAGGTTTGCTTTGTATTGTTTTACACAACACATGTTTGCTATCTACGGAAAAACTGCTAGACTATGGACCACAGTATAGAAATTAATCAATCTAAAACTCGATTAGATCAGCTGTCTTTAACAAAACAAGTACATCTGATGTTTTTAAAACAGCCATTATGGAAACTCACATGATTTGTATCAGATATCAAACCCCACAGAGCTCATGCCTTAAAAGATACTCTCATGGTTTAACTTGGCTAGCAGGTAACCACCTCACAGCTGCTCACTCCTCCCCTCTCCCCTGCCACCCACCAGTGGGATGGGGGAGAGAACCCAGGAAAAAATAGTAAAATTCGTGGGTTGAGATAGACAGCTTTAATAAGGCATAAAAGCAATGGAAAATATTAATAATAATGGTAAAAGAATTAGCAAATACAAACCAACTGACACACGATGCAATAGTTCACCATCTGCCAACCGATGCCCACTTCCTAAGCACCATCCCCTCATCATTTCCTCACAATTTTTATTCTAACATCAGTATCTAAACTTACATTACTGTCATAACAACTAAAATTAAATCAGCTTACATAAAAACACTCCATGAAGAGTTTGCTATAATATATCTATAATATAAATATAATATCTAATTTCCTTTCACCTACCTTCCACTTAAATTGCTGAGTCCAAATTTCTTTGCTGCACTTTGCAACATTTTAATGAGGTTAGCTTCTTCACCAGCTTTGCCTTTTTTAGGTTTGCTCTTCTTTTCATTCATAACTTGTACTTGGTTATTTCTATAAATCTCAAATGCAGACTTTCCATTAATGTTTTCATCAAAACTCATTTTGCTCAGATTAGAAATTAAAGTATCCTGATATTCTTCTGATTTTTCTTTACATGGGATTTTCAGTTTATATCCATGAGTCAAAAGATCACAAGTATCAGTGTATATGAACTGCAGGAGGTATGCAAACAGATCTGGGTGAACTTTCTCTATTACGTAAAGATCACATCCAACAGCATCTTCATCTTTACGGTAGATGTCTGGAGTGTCTAGCTGGTTGTCACTGGAAACAAACAGCTTCCTGAAGAAGTCAGAGCGTACAGCCAAGATGTATTTGTGCGCGGGGTACGTTCTTGTGCCAATCTGAAAAGTCACATCATGGATGCTGTCCATTTCATCTGTTTCATCTAACAGTTTGCCAAAATCCATTCCAAAACTTGATAATGACACGCTTGGAATTTCATAGAGACTAGAATAAAATGAAATACATTTAAAAAACCAAAGTCTACAAGCTTCATAAAATTTTACATAGTTTGTTTGATGAAGAGGATGAGGTTGTTTCCATTTGGTTTGTTCAGCTTTTTTCTTACATTGTTGCACTACTCAACATTTCTTGTCCTATTCTTTGCAAAAATAACTAACAATATGGTATTTAGGCAACTAAACCACACATGTACGACCTGCCTAGCTTCAGAATATCAAATATGGTACTTTGTCTTTACAACGTACCCAATAAATATGTATTATCAGAACTATCTTATCTTCATCTCATTTTTCAAACAAGAAAACACAAAAATGTTTGTGGTATTTCATATTACAAACCAAAGCAATATGGAAAAAAACCCCTAACATTTAGCTATTTATCAGATATATTGGAAACCATTTGGAGAGTATAAGAAACATGGTTCAGTATTCTACTTATTTATTTTACTTTATACATTCTTTTTCAAACAAGTAAAAATTCACTTTTCACTTTTATTTAAGAGCTCATTATTGGTGATTACTGAAGGGGTGAATTTCTACAGCATTTAGAACCCAGAGTGTTTAGGAAATGCAGGGCAAACGCTTGCCTTAAGCACCTTAGATAAAACAACCCTGTCTATATGAATTGTGCAAATATGCAAACTGAGGCTTTCAGGTAACCTCAACATAGTTACTAATAAGTGCTATCCTCTAGCAGTATGGATAACCACATCTACTGTGACTGCTGTATGAGCCAAAAAATGGTTTGGACAAGAATGATTCAATTGCAATCACACACAAAAAAGTGAAACATTACCATTGGTGTTTTAAATATACCTGGTTTTGGGATCTGACTGTAACACAGCAAAATTGTAGCCACTAGGGTCAGTGGCAATACTAACAGCTCGGTGGACAAAAGTTAGCTTCTGAAGTCGAATTCTTTCATACACACTGTTTGCATCATGTTCACAAGACACATCATATGAAGAATTCTGAAGGCTCGATACAAGTTCTGCTAAAAAAAAGTCAATACAAATCATAGAAAGATCCTGATAATTAAAATGCAACTAATACAACAAAAAGGCAAGACTGACATTTGTATGTCCACTGATGGAGTCATTTAATAAGACTAAATCATGCTGAAGATTTCAGCTAGCTTATATGCAGCACATATAAGAGGAGAGTTTTTATCCAGAACTTCCTGTGGAAGTGTTTTGCCACTTCTTCATGCAAGGGAAAACACTCCACCTAACATTCAGTGCAACCTCTTGTGGAATGAAATAAGCTGTGCATCAGCATACAGCTGTGCAAGACTGTTCTCCTTTAATGTTAAATCATATAACGGAAGTAACAAAACCGCCTTTGGATTTCATATTATATCTGTTTAAATGATACCCAAACTAACCAAATACTGAAATAACATGAATACATCTCTGAATGCATCTCTAGAATTTTCCATTACCTGGTAACTGAACACATGCACACCATTCACAACATTCATTAAAACCTTGTAAAAATCCAGAAGCTCTTACTCATTACAAATCACTGATGAACATCATAGATGTTCATCTGGTTGAGAGGAAATGGCCTTAAGTTGCACCAGGGCAGGTGCAGATTAGACATTAGAAAAAATTTTCACTGAAAGTGTGGTTAGGCATTGGAAGATGGTGCTCAGGGAGTTGGTGGAGTCATCATTAGTGGAAATGTTCAAGAAGCACCCGAGGATATGGTTTAGAGGTGATTATGGTGGTGCCAGGTTGACAGTTGCACTAGATGATCTTAAAGGTCTCTTCCAACCTTGAGTATTCTGTGTATGTGTGACTGTGTGTGATCTACTAGGCATTCACCTAGTCAGAGGTGTGGATTTTGAAGTTTTTTGTAGTTTTTAATGTCTCTGAGGAAAGAATAGCAATAAACATAAAAAAGAGTGCCTACAGACACATAACAGCACCGGGACAAACAGCAAAAAGCAGATACATTTGGTGCTTCTGTACTATGTGCTGTGTAGAGCAAAAGAAAGTAGCAGTTGAGTTTCAACTCTGAATTAAGAAACAGAGGAAAGATTTTTACTGTGAAAGAATGCAAAAATGGACTGAAAACTAAAGACAGAAAGAATCTCAGTATCAAAGGAAGTCAAACTGCAACATACATTCATAAAGTTCAAATACAGCCCTGAAAAACAGCTGATAGCTTCAAACAAAATCTTGTCCCGCAGTAGACAGGTATCTTCCTTGCATCAAAACAAACCAACAAGACCTATTCTCAGCAATATGAGCCAAGTTAGTAGGATGGAAATTGCTCTGGCCCCTGCATTCTGCCCAGATAAGGGTCTGGGAAACACAGTAAGGTTACACAGACTTAGCGGTGCAAGCAAGAGTATGTTCCTTCTTTGGCTCGATGCCAATTCTCTTAGGACTCATTATCTAATAGGTGACAAGACTGTTGCACTAGACCCTTCTGCTCCTATTACTCTTCAGAAATACTTATCCTCCCAGAAATCTCCACCAAAGGTTTAACCGAAGGCAGCAAAATAAGGAAACCTTAGTATCACTGAGGAAAGTGTAGAGTAGCAGTCAACACTAACAACCATCAGTCACAGAGGAAAGAATAAACTCATCACATAATACAGTTAGATTGTAAAGATTTGATTAAGCTTTTATATTGATTTAAAGCACTTAAAAGCCATTAAGAAATCACAGCTAACCTTTCTTTTCTGAGATTTTTTTCCCTTCTTCCAGCCATTTCCCTGTAAAGGCTTCACCATCCTGTGTGACAAACATTATTTCGTTCCCATTTAAAGCAACGTCAGACATGAAGACTTGCCGACCATACACCCAACGACACTGCTTCATGGAATTGTTAGATGACTTCCAGCAGAACACCTATAATATAAATGTTTTAGAGGAAGGGGAAATCTTCGTATCCTATAAAAGCAGTTACGTATTATGGAATACTTTTTTAAACACAAGAACATATCATCTCAAAGTTGCATATAAAAGAAGAAAGACATTCTTCAAAATTTTAGAATAAAGTATTATGAG
Source organism: Pseudotriccus pelzelni (assembly GCA_035584735.1). Lineage (NCBI taxonomy): Eukaryota > Metazoa > Chordata > Aves > Passeriformes > Tyrannidae > Pseudotriccus > Pseudotriccus pelzelni. The sequence goes on along the minus strand of JAWMRA010000113.1, from coordinate 81,968,424 downwards.
CACCAAAGAATCCACAAGTAAAACAGGGAAAATCTATTATGATATCAAGATCCATTTGCCTAACTGGTCTGCTTATAAATCAGACAAAATTCAAAGCTAGCATACCAAAAATTTAAACCGCTTCCTGTTAATTGTTCGACAAAAATCTTAGATTTCTCTACACTAGTCAAGGTTTTGAAATGGGGACTATGACCAAACACAAACTTCAAAATATTCAACAGGAATGTGAAACACTGCATGCACAGCAAGTCCCCAACAAGGTAAACTGAACATGTCAAGGAAATGAACATAAAGAAATAGTCACAAGCAAGGTAAAGCCCAGACATGGCATTAACAGTGCTAAAGGCAGACTTTCATCTTCACCCATTGAAGGGCTTGCACAGGTCTGTTAACACCTACATAAGGAGAGCACAAAAGAACTTGAGTATCTTAATTCCTTTCCTGTCCCTCGAGCCCTACAGAATCACAGAAAGGCTGAGGTTGAAAGGGATCTCTGCAGGTTATCTAATTCAAACAGAACTACCCAGAGCCAGCTGCCGAGGAACACGTGTAGACAGCTTTTGAGTATTTCCAAGGATGGTGATTTCACAACCTTCATGGGCAACCTGTGATAGTGCTGGATCACCCTCACAGTGAGAAAAGTGCTTCCTGATATTCAGGCAGAGCCTCCTTAATTTCAGTTTGTGCCTACTCCCTCTGGTTCTGCCACTGAAAAGAGCCAGCCTCTACCTTCTTCACATCTTCCTTCAGGTATACAATGGTAAAGTCCCCCTTGAGCCTTCTCTTTTCTAGGTTAAACAGTACTTCCTTAAAGAAAGTACAATCAAGCCAGACCAGGAAGCACTGATTTAGGAAACAGAAGTATTAAGATCACAACTCTCTCCTTACTGTAATAATCTGTAATGCCTAGAAGCACTAAAGATCTCAGCACTTGTCAGTACGAAATGTACATTGACATAGATCCACTGATGCAGGAAGATAAAGTAGTTTCTTATTGCTAAAGCAGTGTCCCAAAGATGTCAAAAGGGCACTACCAATACTACAGATGCTAGAGGCTAAACCTCACAGGCACAAATACTACACTGACCTAACGAACAGATAAGGTCATCTCAAAACATAATTCAGTCAAAGGCAAGGAAAGAAAAGGAAATACCCACATAGCTCCCTTGTTTTGATATACAAGATCAGTTTTTAACATTCTTTGAGAAGGCATTTCAGTAAGAAAAATTTTTTATAAACACCACTAGATGGCACTGAAGGCTTAACTCTCCCAATGAGCAGCTCTCAGAAAAGGCTGAGATTCTGAAAGGTCCTGTAAACTGGTACTTTATTATGGGAAGAAAATAATAAATCCACCATGGTATTCCAGTTTTAAGACAACACAGTGTCTACACTTAACTATAAACACTAAACTATTCACTAGGTTTAGGTGCAACATTTCAACAATAACAGGGATATTTCTACAAAACAGCTGCATTTCAGCAAAGGCTCTAAAACTGCAAGTGCAGAAACTACTTCTTAGACTACTTCTGAAAGGTATAAACATGCCTGGAGCAGGTGGGATGAGAGATGGAAGGAAAAAAACAAAACAGCAAACCATAAAAAACTAGAACACATACGCTGTGTAATCACTTATGTATGTAAAAGTAGAGGAGTTTACATCTTCACTGAAAAGCTATTAGATGTCCATAGATTTAAAAATAAACTGCTGTACATTACTGGGGCAGTCTTCCTATAGCTCTTAACAAAAAGAAAAAAGAAAAAAGTCACCAGCAGTTCTACAGAAATTAATTGGATAACCTTTAGACATGATTTTGTCCTGTCTTATGTTTAAAATTTGATTAATCATGATTTCCAGGGACACAACTTACTCTTCCAGCTTCATCCAGTGCCAAAATGCAAATCTTCTGACCCCCATTTTCTGTAAGATGCTGGGTATCTACCTTATATTCCAAATATCCCCCACTGACAAGAACTTTTTTAAGGTTCAGCTGTCTAAAAGAACACAAAAGCTTAAATTAGTATTTCTCCATTGTGTACTTATGGTACTTCCATGACAGTTATTTTTTTGTTTAGAGAAGCAGTAAAAAAATATAGTTGAGACAGTGACAATGAAAAATTTCTTATGTTTAGTTTTGCCCCACTGGCACTATTAACATAACTGCTAATAGTATTCTATTACTACTTTAATAGTATTCTACTACTACTACTATTAGCAGACTGTAATTTTTGTTTTGAAGTCAGTCACATTGTATCTACAGGTCCTTCACAAAATTCCATGAGTGAAAACCAGTAGATGACGCAGCTTTGATTTCAGAATTCACTTAATTCACAAAATTCACTCAGAATTCATAAAAATTCACTTAGCTGTTTGCATTAAAACACCTATCTCATCCCAGCAGGTTATTTCTCAGGGGTTTGGTACATTTTGGCTTTGAGTGGATCAAAACCACACTCTTTATCTCTTCTCAGTTTCTTCGTATAAGAGCATAGCATGCTGTATTAAGTTTCTACAAGTGCCAGCACCTTCACTTACAGCCATGTAGAAATGAAGTATAAAGTAATCATTAAGCTATAATATGTCAATTAATACTGTCAGAATTTAAAATGAAGCTGCAAACCCAGCTGGGACTTAGATGGGCAAAATCTAATCTAAACAAATCTAATCTATTCTAATCTGATACTGCAAACTAAGTAAGAGAGAACAGGATCAAATAATTTCCTAAATTTATGAGTCAAGGATCCAGATTCTTCAACAGGTTTTAGCATATATACTAGATGATGTCACAAGGGCCCTCTTACAACTTAAATTACTCTTCATAACATTCTTTATCCACACATTAATTATGAAATTCAGACTCCAAATTACTGATTCGAAGTAATAACAAAGCAAATAAATAAAATTGCAGATCTTCAATGCTTCTACCAAGATGCGCTCATACAAAACCAGGCTAACAGAAGAAGAAAAAAAGCCAGTTTCAGTGTTTTTAAACTTACGGCAGAAAATATTTCCTCTTAGTGTGTTTTTTTAAAACATCTTTGGTAAACAGCAAGTGGTACCTTAGCCTCATGTCATAACAAATGCAAATAAAGAAACAAACACAAACGATAGCCCTAGTTCATATGAAAGAATTACAAATGAAGAAAACACAGTGGACCATTGTATTATCTGCACAAAAATCTTTAAAGACGTGCAAGTATACAACTACAGAGTAATCTTCACCTACTGTTTTTCACAACAAATTAGAAAGCAACACATACTTTGAAGCTATCTTTTTGCACTGATAGTCTGCAAGTAAGTAAATATCTCCTCTTTCAGTAACACATACTGTAGCACCATCACTTGCAGAGACCAAGGACACAGAGATGTCTTTATGGTGTAGAGCAGAAACTTGGCGAGGTGCAGTTACACATTTTTCTCCATTAGGATCCAGCAGATAACCTAAAAAATACAACACATCCCAACAACATTATTTGCTATTCTACACATTGTATATTTAAAGGATACTTTGCTACACTACTTTGAATAACCCTTAAAGTCTAAAAGATTTTTTAGGTAGCTGGATAATTAATCTTCAAACTAATTAAAGCAAGTAAGAAACACACCACACATACTTGTTAGTTCACCATAAACACTAGAAAACACTCAAGATTTGATACATAAAAATGAAGTAAGGCATATTCCACTAGGAAGCTACTTAATGCAGTTGTACTGCTTTGATTCCCAAAAAAGAATATTTATTTGATCATATTACAGTTCAATACGGTAGAAATGCTGTAACACTGGTATGAACTACTCATTATTTCAGCCATTGGAAGACACCAAAAAAGTTTGTCAGAAAAATTACTCTAAGTGCACATAAGCATAAAGGCAGCAGTTACATGAAATAGACAAGGTTGCAGCTGTAATGCAAGATCTCTGGAAACATTAAAAAAAATAAGAACAGGCCATTGCTGCTCTGCTGTGACAAGGAACCTAACAACAAGAATCTCATACATAACATAACCCTGCTTTGTGTGCAGGGCATAATTGCAGGGCACTTTGGTCTGCACCACCGAACGGAGCAGGGTACAGATATCCAGGAACAAGCAGCAGAGTTACCTCTACAGCTGGAGGCAACGCTGCCTTATGACACTGTAGGGCCACGCTCAAACATCCTAAACAGGCAAGGTTTACCACCACAGGTCTATCAAGGTGCCCAGCTGACATAACTATACAGCTTAAAACTCACTTACTATGGTACTGCACCGGGACGTGCTAACCAGAATAATCCCAACAACACAAGCAATCACAAAAGCAACTTATATGATGGGTGCATTTGAAAAAAAAAATGGGCAAAACCAAAGAGATATTCACTGTAAAATACTTGTCTGATAAAGACAAGCTTTTTCACATACCTTTTAAACCTTAAATAGAAACACAAAAAGTGTTGGAACCTGAGGCCAGAGCTGATGCAAGTTAAATGTAAGCACCAGAGCTAGGTAAACAGTTTTGTTTGCACACAGATACAGAACTGCAAAAATGCAAATCCAAACCAATACTGCAATACCTGTTTATCAAAAAAGACAAAAGCAATAAAAATACCCCGTTCATACAAAAAAAAAATCAAGAAGTACACTAATTGGTAATAAATTTTTAGTAGGTTCTTTCTTGACTTCAGAATAATACAGAGTTAAGTGAAGCTTCTGCTAATGGCATTGAAAAAATCTAGATATAGTCTAGTATCTAACTTTAAAAAGTTAGTATGGAAAAAGTTATCAGTATCATGTTTACAGTGCATGATGAAGGAAGGACATAGGCAGGAGAGCTGAAGGCTGGTTTATAATTTATTAAGGGCAGTACCAGCCAGACTGTTGGAAGGAGAAAAGCATGCCTTCGGGTAATTTCCAACACAAACAGCAACATTCTGTTTCCTCATAGTATTCAGCAGCAGGACCATACAGGATACACGTAAGGCAGAAGAATTATAAAGAGTTCAAATAAGAGTCAGACTAACTCCTATCATCTCAAAATGTGAAACTGGTAGTAATGAAAAATATTGTTCAAAAGAGGTGTGAAGGGACGATGTCATCAGACTGGTTAAAAAAAAAAAAAAAGGAGAGAAAAGAAAGCTTCAACCAGGCTTCTGTTCTAAGAAGCAGATGACAGGATAAACATGAAGAACATCTTTAAATGGCTGGAATTTAGGTTTTACTTTCAGAACACTTCTACCTTACCTAGTTGGCCGCCATTCAGCCCCATGGTATACACTGCTTCCTTAGTCCATAGCACTGTATGGAATCTGCCTGCAGCCACTCCAATCACCACTCTACCTTTCAGGTTTTTTGCCTGAACCTAAGCACAAATCCAAAGTACATCTTAATATCAAGTAGCAACAGGTGAATTTCACATGTACAAACTTCTGACAACATTTAACTCCTAAAGTCATTAAGAGTGAAGCACTGACATTAATCCACACACAGTCTAATAAATCAGGATTATTTCAGAAGTTTGTCAGGTGGGGCACTACTGCACTAGTAACAAAAAGAAATAAACTTTTTGCATTATCTAATCAGAACTGGAATCAAGTCTCCTTAGGCTGTCTTCATATGTAAGATTTTGAACAAGACTACACAGAATATGTATAAGACAGCCAAAGAAGACTCAGGTGCTACAAAATGTCAGCTACAAGTTTCAACTTCTAAGTGCTAATGCCCTAAACACACTGCAGAACACTACACTACGAATTCCACACTTCAAATTTAACTCGATTTTCCAGATTAAGATGAAAAAATCAAAACAAATACTGTGGATACAGAGCTGTCATCACACTAATGAAGAGCATCCCATTGTAACCCAAAACACTATCCTGCTGCATTTTGGCCAATAATTCTTTTCTGCTTTTGTAACACTGGTAGTGCAGTGTTGCTCTACTTCAGATGATTTCAGATGATTTCCTCTCAATGAAAGGTAATGTTACACTTCTTTACTTACAAAAAAATAAAATTTAAGAGATCAAGCATAGAAATATAGTTAAATTGTTGACGCCCACATCCTCTCTTCCCTGTCACTATTCTTCCCAAAGCACTGACTCCAGAATCAACAGTGCTTCCAGCAAAGGATATAACAATCAAACCCTGAGAGCCATCATCCAGTGATTCAAATGGAGTAAAGACCACGAATGTCAAATAATACACACCTATTAATTTTACATCACTTCAGCTACAAAACAATTTGAGGAAGGAAAGGGTTTTGGCAATTTTACCCTGTGTCATACTTCACACTACAAACTTTAGTAGTGTTCAGGTTACAAACTAAGACATTTATTAGGACACAGTTAAGCATTTAAGATCTGAGATGCATGATAAGACAGAAACAAGATTTATCTGAACTCTCATTAAACTTGGTTGTCCTAAAAATGTTTAAAACTTATTTCCACAATCTTCACGTTTTACTATCTGTTAAAAAAATAAAAACAACAAAACCCAAACAATTAAGCTTTGACTGATGTTACTTTTACCTGTCTAGGAACACTGCAGTTAGAAGGAGGAGGAAGAATACCCAATTGATGAAAAGTATTCAAACCAAACGTGTAAACATATCCATCTTCTGTTAAAACAACAGTATGATCCTTAGCTGCAGCTATTTGGGAGCACTGATGACCAGCTAAGCCTTCCACAAGTCTTGGAACCTGAATAAGAAAAGAAATACTGATATAAAAATATACTGGTTTGATATTAACTGGTGGCCATCTACGACACCAAAGTAACACCAATAGAAAATCATGACCAAATACTGACATACAGATAAATATGCATCTGAACATACAATACACTCATTAACACAATTACCACATCCAATGCAGTAAGATGAACTACTTGCATTTGAAATGCATCCTCTGCTATGAAGCAAGATGACTTTTAAACCACCTGTTCCAAAATTAGATTGGAAACTATATCTTCAGAACAGCTGAACAGATATTAGCTATCACCTCTTTTGTTTTTCTTTTTAAATTACCATGAACATTAAAGATTTCTCCCTCCAACACAGGATAATTCTAAGACAATTCCACAGAATAAGGAAGCAGTTCTGTACCCTGGACTCTTCATGCCCTCTAACATGACTTCTCCTTTATTCAACTAGGTAAGATCCCAATTTTGAAACAGCAATTTGGAAAAAAATTCTAATTTCATAGAATGGCTTTAAAAAGCTCTCTTCTAAGATCTCCAGTCTTCACTATAGCATTCACCAACAGAATATCAAGTTCTACCAGTTCCTGGATATCACAAATTTTTAAAAATGACTGTGCTGCAAGCTAGATGCACACTACCAGGTAGCATGCACAGGATAAGATGCTTAAGTCTAAGAACTGCATTGTCATCATATCTTAGTCTTCCAGAATCTTAGTTTTCATATTGCAACAATGTACTATTCCAATGAAAATGATGGGTGAGTTTGCACTTAATAGGTGTGTAAGTCTAGTAAGGAGCAATCTTACCATCACTTTTCAAGCCACTACAACTCCACAGGACTGCCGTTTCCTTTGTGACAGCCTTGGCAATCATCAGAAGGCACCACAAACCTACTTAAGAAGCCAGCCCAGACAAAAGACATTTGCTTTCACTTATCTGGCATCAGCTAACCTTTAAAACAACTCAGCCATAACACAAAGTTTGACCGCTGTGTCTAGTTATCTTAAACTATATTTAAATGCACATTCCTTTACTCTCTGCCACCTCACTACTAGCACTGGAGAGGTTTTTGTTATTTGGTGGGCAGCAAGCAGGCTGGTTTGAAATTAACAGCAAACTTGTTTTGAAAGTACATTGACAGAAACTCCAATTCACTTTTAAACTTGTTATTTGAAATAAAATAAACATTATGCTAGCCTGCATTAACATAAAGCAGCATACCAGGCATGTTTGTTCATCACCATGACCCAAGCGCCCTCCTTGTCCATGTCCACATGTATAAACTTGACCTTTGTGGGAAAGGAATACAGAGTGGAATTTGCAGAGTACCACCTGAGAAAAACAAGGGCAAAAAAGGGGAGGGGAGCAAATTAATTTTCCGGGATAATCTAAGAACATCTACCAAAAGTACTTTGTGAAGAAGTTCTTCTTTAATAAAGATATGTTCATGAAAATAGGAAGGAAGGTACTAGTATTAAAGCATAGGACTGCAAAAATCAAGGTACAAGGAACACCAAATACTTGCTTTAAGTATATTCTGTACTGTTTTAACCTACTTGAAGAGACTGACAGTTTCAGTTTATTAAAATAAGATCAAGCATGGCCCCCCAGGCTAACAGAAGTTCAGACTGAGTTTTAAGGGCTACAGTACTGCCTCAGAAAAGCTGAAGAAAACATGTTAAGACTGAGGCAGATTGTCTGCCCTGAATGTTTGCTCAAGTTCTACTTTAAACTTCCAAACGTTCTCAAACTCAAGTCCCAAGGAGTTTTTAGAGTTTTCAATAATTGATAACTTCCGTGATACTTCTTCCCCCTCACACACCCATCCAAGTTCACTGAGAAAGGTGCTCATGTCATACATTAAGAATACCTGTTTGATATACACGCCATTCCGAGGAAAAAGATCCACCAACTCAGGATGATGTTTACCCTGTTGACCACCATGACCCAAAGTGAAATTTATGTTGTTTCCCCAGGTGTAGACTTCTGTGGGATCTGTAATGACAAACATTCTCTCTGCAGCTTGTAAATTTACCAGTCTTATGCATACTGACTCCAAAAACCAACTCCTGTTTCTGTCTAAAATTTGAAGAGGAAAGCTGTTTCTTACGTAAAACTAAACTTTACAAACATTTAATCCTATAAGAAGTAAGGTGCTACGACAAAATATTTTAACAGTATTGTACAGATGATCAGCATTAAGTTATATTTGCAGAAAATGCAAACATTCTGCAGCAGCAGATTTACATATTGTTTTCAGAAGACAACTACTAACCACCTTAAGCTATATGTGCTTTGCTTCAATTGCTTCAATTTAGTAAAAAGCTGTTCCCCAAAAAAGAAAAAAAAAAGTTACACTGTCGTGTGTTAACACTTTCAAATCAAACAGGTGGCCAAAAATGACATTTTTATTTTTAGAATAACCTTTCGGTGATATCTGACCACCACTTCTGACGAGTAAAAAACTGAAATCAATCTGTATTTCATCAAGCTGCACCATTGTCCAGGGAGACCTTATGGCAGCCTTCCAGTACCTGAAGGGGACCTATCAAGAAGGTTGAAAAGGGATTTTTTAATAAGGGCATGTAGTGAAAAGACAAGTGGGAATGGTTTCAGATGGAAAGTGGGTATGTTTAGGATTAGACAATAGGAAGAAAATATTTACAGTGGAGGTGGTAAGGCACTGGAAGAACAGGTTGCCCAGAGAAGTTGTGGATGCCTCATCCCTGGATGTGTTCAAGGCCAGGTTGGATGGCACTCTGAGCAACCTGGTAGAGTGGAAGGTGTCCCTGCACACAGCAGTGGGGTTGGAACCAGATGACTTTTAAGGTCCTTTTCAACCCAAACCACCTGTGATGATTTTAACTGAGATAAAAGAGAAAACAGAATAACTGAGGTCGAAAATCGCCTCTAGAGATCAACTAGTCCAACACCTGTGCTGAAGCTGGGTCATCTAGAGCAAGCTGCCCAGGACCACTTTCTCTCATGTTTCGAGTTTCTCCAAGGATGAAGTCTGCACAACCTCTCTGGGTTACCTATTACATCACTTGCCTTTTTTCTTTTTCTTTTTTTTAACCTCTGAGCCAGCCATTATTCCTATATTACTTCTACACATGTGCATCCTGTGCCTACCACCAAGATTCTCTTCTTGCTTTCTTCTGATATTAGCAATCCCATACCTTCAGGTATCTCACAATTTACAAAGTCCTAATTAAAAACACAAAATATTGTCTACACTGGTACACACATTAATACATTGATGATACATATCTCCTCAGGAAACACGAATTAAGCTATTTAATTTCCTACCGGTTTTCTTGAACACCACATGGATAGGCCTATCTTTCATCACAAGATCCAGGGCTGATAAGCCTTCTTTATCCTGGACGTACAGGCTAACGCCATGCTGAAAGCGAAGGAGAAAAGGGGAAGAGAAGAACTCAAGTTCATTTTAACTGCACAGCACAAAGTAAACCAGGTAAATGTTTAAGAAGCTATACAAATCTTTAATTAAGTTTAACAGTGATAAAAGAAAATCTTCAGATTCAAATAAACTGTGAGCAAATCTAAAAAAATAAACAGTGCAATTCTGTTCAGCCACATATACACCTATTAACTGGGATTTTATTGTCTGAATGCTGACTGTGTAATAGGATGTAATCAGTGAAATACAAAGTAAACAGACTTGAAGGTAAGGCACTGACATCTAAGAATGGCAAGTATTCATCAAAAATGAATTTACCAGCTTCAAAGAACGTATTTTCTTAAATTGGCATGTTTATAGCATCAGTCATGACAAGCTAGAGAAGTAAAAAATAAAAAACCTACTATGATTTTGAAAACAAGCAAAACAGTGGTTCACAGCTGCTGAGAAAAGGCAAGAGGACACAAACAGCCAGACAAGAGACAGTAGGGAAGGTTCAGAGGCAGAAAACATGAACAGTTCATTCCTTTAGAACTCAGTAAATACCATTTCCTCAATACGAAAGAGTGTTACTACAGCAGCATTGGTTTTAAGGAAGTCAGGTGTCATCAACCACTTCCCTAAAGGGAAAAGCTGCAGATGTTCCCAATAGAACCCAGCAGATCAAACAGCTGTACCTATGCACGCCAGCACATGGCCAACACAAAGGAAAACCTTATAGAACCTCACACTTAAGAGGTAAACACATGAAATACAAAAATGGAGGGAGCACAGTTCACAGTTCCTTCAAGCATGACAGAAGGACAGCTAGCCATATCTGAAATAGGGATTTTAACTCATAATTTTCCTTGGAAAAACACTAGCCAGAAGAACAACATACATTCTCCAAACCATAAAGGCAATCCTATTAGCTATAGTGCTGGTATTAACTCACTGTGTGACAGAAAGACTGACCTATTTCTTTGACTTAACTGGTAGTTGGATATTCTTCACTTCATTTAAGTTATTCACAACCAGGCAGAGGCTACAGTGATATTCACACGGCCTGAATTTGTGAAAAGAAACCCCAATCCCTGAGTGGCAAATCCTGTAGTAAGACATAGTCTGAGAATAAGGCATGACTGCCTCCAGCCCACAGAAGTCTGTCATCCACAATAGTTTAGGGCACCAGGGGCTGATTCCGGGGCCCGTGTAGGAAGCTGGTTAGAGCATGGTGCTTGCTAATAATGCCAAGGCCACAGATTCAATCCCCATACAGGCCATTCACTTAGGAGTTGGATTCAATAATCCTGATGGGTCCCTTCGAACTCAAATATTCTGTGACTGAACTATCCTGGTTGTTGCAAGCAGTACTGCTTAATATCTTCAGTAATAGCCTGGATAATGGGCCAGAGTGCTCAGCACCCTCAGCAAAGGTGATGATCCAGGAGGAGTGGCTGATAAGTCAGAGGACTGTGCTGACATTCAAAAGGAAGGACCTTGACAGGCTGGAGCAATGGTCCAAGAGGAACCTCATGAAGTTCATGCAAATCCTGGCCCTGCAGAGGAACAACCCAGTGTACCAATACAGCTGGTGGCCAAATGGCTTGAAAGCACCTCAGCAGAAAAGGACTTGGGGCTTCTCACAGACAACCAGTTGACCACAAGCCAGCAATGTGTCCTCACAGCCAGGAATGGTGAAAGCACCCGGGACTGCCTGTGGGACCGATGCCAGCAAGCATTACTCAGCACTGGCAAGCCACAGCTGGAGTGCTGACTTCAGATCTGGACTCCCAGACTTGGACAGATACAGGACCAAGTCCAGCAAAAGAGCATGAAAATAATGACTGAGGCATCTGACATACACAGAGAAGCTGAGAGAGCTGGGATGCTCAGCCTAGAGAAGGTTTGGGGTGGGGGAGAAGGACAGCATGCTTTATCAATATGCATAATAAATAGCTGATTGGAGGTGAGATTTGAGATTGTAGCAATACTCACTGACAGAAAAAGTGGCAACAGGCACAAACTGAAACATAAGAAATTCTGTTTAAATCTAAACCCCACTTTTACTGCACCAGTATTAAAACACTGGAACAGACACGTCTGATGCTCTGTTCAAAATCCAGCCAGACACAGCCCTGGGCAATCTGGTCTAGTTAACCTTGCCTGAATATGGGGGTTGGACCAGACAACCTTTAGAGATACCTTCTAGCTCAGCTATTTCGTAATTCTGTTCTATAATCTGTTCCTGTTGTTGCTATAATACCTTAAGAACATATCCTTTAAATAACACAGTACAGCAGAGACTTCAGTTAAGGAACTGGGAGACAGAATACTCTCCATGAGCTGGTTTTTTTCTGCTTAGAAGAGTATCAGCAGAGCTAGTTATCACAAAAATCCCATTCATTTATGCAACTGACAGAAAAGTAAAATACACCTGGGAAAACCTGTACAGACCTTCTGTAAGCAAATATCAAAGATACAGATATACATACATACACTAGAGGACTGAATACTTTCATATATCGACCACAGAATTTCCAGTTTTCTAGAGAACAGTATCATGTACAATTCTTATAAAAACACCTATTTACGTAAAGTTTAATGAAAACCTCCTCACTATTTAAGGGTACAGCACATGAGATACATATTTAACAATTATCAGATCTTCAAGAAATAAAAAACACTGGATCCACAATCTTTTTGCTTCAAATCTTGTTGAAAGCAGAGTTCTATGTCTACAAATGGCTAGTCACTCTAATTTAAAAAGGCTGAACTCAAAATGGAAAATTCTCTGCCTTAAAAGGTGTTTAAGCAACCCTGAACCACAATTATTTCCTTTTCTCACATGGATAAAGGAATATTTTAATACCTCAAACAAATGTAGCTTTTCCTTTTGCTGTATTTGGGACAGGAAGAACAGAAGGAAGATTAATCAAAAATCAACTTGATTAGTGGATGGGAAGAAACAGCAATTGTAAGAAAGGAATAAGGGGGACTGAGCAAAAGCTACTTAATAAAATATGCCAAATCTTGAAGTGCCTATCTCTCAAATTCATTTCTATATAACACCATTTAAACTTTCATTATTTTATGTTCTCTTATATGAATTGGTAAAATTACTGAAGAGTCCGTTTTTAGAGTATCTTTAGTCTGATCACTCTCCACTTTTAAGATCCTCACCCACATAAACAAGAAGAAATTCTAGACTTCAGGAAGCCTACAATTAATCAGGGATCCTTAATCAGTGCTGATTTCTGCATGGGCAGACAGGCATTTTTCATGAACACAGAGACAACCTTCAGGTAAATCAATGCTCGTGATCTAAACACAACATTATTAAGACACATATTGAGACAACCCTCAAGAGGCTTTCAGTCAAATTTAAAACCACACTTTTACATAACCAATACAACCCCAAAAATTGTAGATGCTGAGGAAAACTAGTTGCAAATTACTCACCTTCAGTAATGACAAAACACAATCAATGTATCCATAAAATATACTTCTGTGCAAAGCTGTCCATCCAGACTCTTTGTCTTTTGCCAAGAGATCTACTCCTTTGGTCTCAGCCAACCAGTCTAGCACACCTTTTTTGCCACAAGACGAAGCAAGATGTATAACATTTCTGCCAAAGGCATCCTTTATAGTTGCAGCATTGTAGCAGTAAGAAGAGAGAAAGGCCTTAATCTGGCCTTCACTTCCTCTGGTTACTACAGAAATAACATCCAAAGCATGCTGTAGAGATCGACACTTTGAAGTGCACTCTGGCATGTGAGAACTCATCTTCACTTCTAAAGCTGCTCCTCTTCTTAAGGGGAACAACCCTTAAGTGTATCAAGGCACTCTAATTCAGTACACAACACAGTGCCTTAGAAAAATTGTAATTCCAAGGATGTAAATCCAGTTTTATTGAGCTGCCATTAGAAATCTTTGTTCTGCTACGTTTGGCACTTGATCCAAATAAATATTTATAAATATATATTTTTAGAAGTCTTATTTCACCATCTTATATAACAAATATTCTTGTCCATAGAAAATTCCAAAAGCGAACTACCTCTAGCGTGCAGAGGGGGATTCCCCCTCCACACAACCTTATTCTTTTAAAACTCCATAATTGCAAGGGAGACCTGAAAGAGAACAAAACAGAACAGATTAGTAATCAAAAACTCTTTTCTCCAGCAACTGTACTCATTTAACCGCATACCAAACTAGCGCAAGTACAGGGCAAGACAATGTGCCAGGGTTCGCTGACCTGCCCCATGCCATCTGAGCTTACACTCAGGCATTACCTCACTTTGAAAAAAAACATTACTCCCTTCCCCACCCCAACCTCCAAAGGCACCTCCTACCTTCGACATAAATCTTTTAGGCTACAAGGTGAACTGGATCCAAAAAAAGTCATCTGAAGAAAAAAAAAAGTATGCTTTCCCAACCTCAGGGTCCTCAGGACCCTGACTGTTTACTATCGAACTGTATTGTTACTTTGTTATCAGAAAGCAAGAACTGAACTAGAAGACTGACAGGGGGAAAAGAAAAAAAACCACAAAAAAAACCCAAAAACCAAACCAACCAACCAAGAAAAAAAAACCCACCAAAAAAAATCCCCCCAGCTGTTGAGCACACTTCAGCTAACAGAATATTTGTCAGTAATAGCCAGGGGGAGGGAAGGACCACCACAATTTCCTTAGGCACAGCAAAAAACAGGATTATGCCCCCTTTTCTCTTCCCTGCATTGAAAGCCTACCCACATCGCTACTAATTCTCTTCTACAGAATCAACAGGAAGGCTCCTCTCCACCACTCCCATAGCTGCTAACAAAGGTGGGAGAAAGGATGGCATCAGAGCAAATAAAAGCAGCTTGTATAAGAGACATGAATTCAGGCAGGGCTAAGGTCTAAATCTCCTGAAATAGGCAGGAAGAAGTAAAGGTCTAGGTTGGAAGAGGTAAGGGAGGAAAAAGAAAGAAAAGGAAACAAAGATACAAATTTTTCTTCATGAAAATATATTCACAATCTGGGGCATACAGCATTTCTGCTTAGTTTGGCATACTTATCTTTAGCACATCCACCTTTCTCTGGCATCCTCTTTCTCAAAAGTAAAGGCCTGACAGAAGCACTCACCTTGCATATGAAACATGCAGTTCAAATCAGAAGTCCCACAATTCACAAAGTGCAAACAGCAGTATAAAAATCACAGACAAACCCAGAAAACAGAGACACTACACACATCACTGATACACTGCCTCATTTAACGTGAATTGCAATTAAGTCCCTAAAAAACAATATGCTTCAATTTTCCAAGAATAAGTTTAGTTTCAAACTGAGTGAAATAGGACAAGATGCAACACAGTAAACAACCCCTACACACTCTACTACTTCCAGCTTAGCGGTCATTATCAAGTTCATGTCCTACTCCTTGACCTCCAGCCCGTCTAAAAGGCCTGTTGAGCTTAGCTTCTATTGCTTTTCGGGCACTGAGTGCATAACCATATTTTGTTAACATCTCTCTCTGCAAAGACACGTCACCAAAAAAATTATTTTGTTCAGAAAACAGCAATGCCAGTCCTCCTCCCGTTCCAAGAATTATCATTGAGATTTCCACAAAGCTGCAAGCAATCAGTTTAGAGCAAACACTAGTAATGGAAGTAATGGAACTTTCAAAAAGAAAATTCTAATCCAAGAGTATTCCTTTAAACATTTCACAACAAAGCCTTCAACAATTATTTTTCCACCTGATTCACAAGGGATTAAATACTCAGAATGCAAATCTACAGATCAGATGTTTCAGTGTGTGCCTTCAAAACAATTTCAAACAGAGGCAAACGAAGAAGAAAAAGAAAAGTAGTCTTTATTCACTACAATTTAGTCCCTTATCTCTGACCAGGAGTAAAAATCAGAAAGCTTTACGAGACCAGAATTGACCAAAACTATTCAGCTTGTATTTGTCAGAGTAAGCTTCAGTTCACTCTACAAGTCATTTTCCAACCAGCTTACAAACTTCTGCAGTAATACAAGAAATTAAACATATACATGCATGGATTTTTCTCCTCTGACCTTCTCAAGCCTGAGACTATAAAGAGAAGTGAATCACTGTCACAGGCTTGAGAAAAAAAAAGCTCTGATTTCAAGAACACAGCCTGACTTGCTGCTCCAAGGAATCAAAGTGTGATAGGTGACTATCAGCAGACTCAGACTGCCAGTGCATCAAACACCTTTCTAAACACTAATAGTTAAAAAAGTTAAGTATCTGGAGATCTACAGGAAAAACATCAGAAGTGCCATTATCCTCAAGTTAATTTGTCACATTTCATCAATATGCCACTAGCCAATAAAAAAATGCTGTGGAAGAAGGATAAATTTTACATATGCCTTTTAAAGCACATCTCAAATATAGTTCATTGTTTAGACATTATTATTAGTGCTACAAAGAATACAACTAAAAACAACATCAGGAAGAATTACTCAGGGGAGTCATAAAACAAAGCAGACTAATCTCTTAGGTAAACTGGTATGAAATGACACCAACACCCAAGGAAGCAGTCCTGCTGTGCCCTGTGCCATACCTTCCCTTGTGCAGATACACACCTATTTAAGACACTGAATTGCTTGAGAAAATGATTCCGAAA
Source organism: Pseudotriccus pelzelni (assembly GCA_035584735.1). Classification (NCBI taxonomy): domain Eukaryota; kingdom Metazoa; phylum Chordata; class Aves; order Passeriformes; family Tyrannidae; genus Pseudotriccus; species Pseudotriccus pelzelni. The sequence goes on along the minus strand of JAWMRA010000113.1, from coordinate 81,951,721 downwards.
AAATCAAATCCTTGTTTCAAAGAAACTTGTGCCATTGCAAGAAAGGAAGAGAGAGGCCAAAGAAAAACTTACTTAAGACACCTGAGCTCTAGCCTCACCAAATACCAAAACATGAACAACAAATCAAACATTAAAAGAATAAAAAGTCTTCTCCTAGATACAAATACAAGCCTGCCTACATCACGCTAACTCCATCATGGTGACATTTACTGCAGCTATGTGAAACCTGACTCTGCTGAATTATTTCTTTATAAGTCATTCCAACCCATCCCTCCCTTACTCTAAACATTACAAAACCGGATACTATATTAGTATATTAATACATACACCTTGAGTTTCAAGACAGAAGGACGTAGATCAAGTTTTCACCTCTCCGCAATAGATTGGCACACCAGTAACAGACATTGTCATGTTATTACTACATCTGAAAAAGGTTAATAATCAGACCTGACTGTTACACCAAGGAAGTCCTTAAGTGAAACCTTAAAACTTTCAAATTGTGAATTGAAACTCAGGTCTGTGTAAAAGCCTTTCTACTGTTCAAATGCTTACTTCTAGTACAGTGAACGAATGAATGATCAGCATCTAAAATAAGCACAAAATAGGAAAAGCAACAGCCTTTTTTAAACTTTGAATTGAAATATCTAGAACACAGTGCCCTTTTGATTATGTCTCTATTTTTATTTGCAGATATTTCTGTAGGCTTCTCAGCATTAGTCATATTCATGCTATAATACTAGTGTCTTCCTAACGCTGTAATTATTAGGATACATAAATAAATAAGATTATAACCTTTTCAACAATTTTATGATAAAACAGGTATCATTTGGAATTCAAATTATTTTTAAAAACTAATTCCTAATTAACATTTTAGTACAGAAAAAAAGTCACAAAAAAGGAGGAACTGGAGCAGCATTCAGAATATAACAAAGATGTTTCATTTCTGCAGCAAGTGGGTTTCTAAGTTTTCCCCTAGAGACATGAGCTACTTATTATACATGTTCACAGCCCAGGAAAATTTAAAATATTACAACCAACTTGGAAGCAATTCCTTAGAAGCAAGAAAGTGTTGGTAGTATGTTGCCTCCTGGAATTAAGTAGAGCTGTCTCACTCAGCTCTCCCCCTCAGAGAAGGCAAAGCACTACGGCACCACAGATGTCAGACACCCTCCAAGAAGGAGTGTGTCAGATGTGTCATCTGACCTTAAGGAGTCAGAACACTTGCAGTTGAAAAAACAGCTCTCTACCTATTGTGTTTGTTTCTTTCAAAAAGTCACTACAAAAATCAGAGCCGTCATACCTCTCTTGAGTATGAAAGGAACAAAGATTCTACACATTTGTAAGACCAAGCCAAGAAATACCTTCATGACTAAGGATGATGGTGGCAGATCTCATTTCCTGACAACAGCAGACAGTGGATGTGAAATCACAACATTTGAGAAAAATGAACAGAGTTGCAGAAGCCTTCCACTGTCAAGTTCCAGAAATCTGTGCATCATATTCTCTATCAACACATTCCCAATTTTCTCTTTTCCTAGAAAGCATTTCCACAGAGGTTGTGTGCCCTTGGCTCAAAGGTACAAGGGAACAACCCTCACCTTACGGTTGGCAGCTTCAGCATATGTTTCTGGCATCCAGTCTGGGAGGCACACATTTGATACTGGAACTCATATCTGTGGTCCTTCCACTTCTTCCCCCCGATGAAAGCCTATCCTAAGGTATTAGATCTAGCAAAATTTGGCTACCCTGAATGTGGATATCAAAACCAAGGCAGTGGCTAGTAGCTGTTGTAGCTTTTTTCATCTTAATATAGACAATGGTTTCACATGGAAGTGAAAGAGAATACAGAAGAGATTCAACTACTTAGAATTCAGTGCCACTTGAAGACAGATTGATGGGTTTGCACCTTCCATGTGCACTGCATTAAAGTAACTCAGTTGTCAAACTAGTGACATGGCCTTGACATTGGCATCCTTAGGCTGCTTTACTAAGAAGAGATTTCTCAAGACTTTAAAATTGGCATAACTTTATTCCATTCACTTTGCTTTTTATTTGTTTTTTAAGTCTTAGTAATTTTACTAAATATCAGTTGTATGTAAAATGCACTTGGTGAAAAATTACTTAGCATCTGACTCTCCTGAAACAGAACTAAATAATGGTTTCTATTTTCCATATAAAAGAAACCTAGAGCTTTCCTTGTCAATCATAATACAATTCTTTTTAAAAAATACTGTAAATAATATGGCTTTTCTGAAGGTGCAAAATTCACTTGCTTTTCCTTTTGATAATAAGTTGCTAAATGAACTGAGGGATGACTGGCAACACCATAAACTTCAGGAAGGTTAAGTCCATCCTTATAAGGGCATTGCAATATCCTAAAGATTTCCACTGCAGAATGGAAGGAGAGTTGTTTTTTAAACAAACATGCTGACATTTCATAATGTTCTCCAACTTGGTCCACTTGCACTTGTTTCATAAGATTAGAAAAGATCTGTAACCATAACAGCATGAAAATCCTGAAAATATTTGTTGCCAAAGCAAACTTCACCACATCGACTACTTGACTAATAAGCTAACCAAAGAAGCAAATCTAAAGCTTACAGAATGAAAGACATGAGAATTTGCTATCGTGCTACCAATTTTCCAGGATTTTCTGTTGACTATATTCTTATCTAAAGGCAACTTCCACTAATAGATATTAAAGTAACAGCTTAGAATCTGACAAAAGTGACTAGAAAATTGAAGCTGTGTAGTAATATAATAAACTTAGCACTGGCATTAAGCAACGTATCCTTAAGGAAACACAGATGAATTCCTAGATAAACAAATCAAACACACCTTTAGGGTATAGGCAGCACATTGTCCTAGGTTTAAAATAACAGACTATTAATTTCTACTCAAATTACATATCCACATATAGTTTAACCTGTTCAGAAATTCTCAGTACAATTGTTGAAGTCTAGGAAAAAAAACCTAAGCTTTTCAACCCCTCAAACAGTATTATATGAATACAAAGTATATTTTATGGGGAGAAAAGTGATTGATTATACAAGGAAAACCAGGTAAATCTAAGCCATGCAGCAGCTCGGAGTAGTTTGGCAGCTTGAAGTTCCCACAGAGACCTTTAAAAAAAGTGTTCTGCTCTTCTTGATGCAAAAAACATCAGGTAGAGCCCTGCCTCTAATTCAGCTATCAGCTTTTAAGAGAAGCAAATGAGTAGAGGAAAACTTTGTAAAGAGCCTGGAATTCAAAACGTTTATGAAACAACCCGTGAGTACAGGCTGAGCAAATTGGATTTCTTTTCTCCTTCAGCTGTGGCTGCAGGAGAGTACCCAGAGCCTCTGAATACAGTATCTGTTACATAAAGAAGAAAAATCAAAACTCCAGTCTGTTTTACCCCTGACAGTGGGACAAGTAGTCATTTGTTCAAATTCCATAAAGGATTCCGACAGGCAGGGTTTTCAAATGACAAATTGAATGAAAATGAGGCTCTCAAAACAGGCTAGACCAGAAGAAAACTGCTCAGGTTATAAATAAATGTGACCTGCCTATAAGTACAGCTATGGAGGAAAACCAACTTGCTTTAAAAAACACCACGGCCCACCATGCCCGCTGTGTCCCTTGGGCCACGGCAGATCCAAGCTGCTTCATTTACTGGGCTGGGGCCTCTGTGCCACCGCTTGGCACAGGCACACTCTGGCACAAGTGACCTTTAGAGGCTCTCTCCGGACTTTCTGTAACTTCCTCCTTTACAGTGACAGCAGCATAATCCTTATCAGAATTAGAACGTTCAGCAATCCAGCAACTCTAATTCAGCTGTTCTTAACTGAGCTAACAAGCACTACCAATTAAAGGCAGAAACGTCTGTCAAAAAAGACCAAAGTACCCTTGGTAGCTAATTCCAGCTACAACACGTCAGAGTACATCTATTAGTCAGGAATCATAGTACATAAACAGTAAACTGAAATACTGTGCTTGGCTTATCTAGAAATAGTCAGGACTGCTTACATTTAATAACTTAATACTGCCCAACACAATTAAAACATATAGAAAGTGATACAAACAAAAGTACAGTGAGTGCAGCTATGGGCATTTCCACAATACACTCGGACCTTACTACAGATTTTTAATTGCAAAAGATAATGCTGAAGAGAAGTCAAGCACAACAAACCACATGTGTGCTCTAGAATTCACCACACTTAAAACCGTACCTGCCAAATCCATCACGGATTTTTTTCCATTTTAGGAAAAGTTGATTTCTTTGAATGAACTCTGAACTTTTGGTACAGTATTATTATAGACAACCCACACCAGCTGTTGTTGGACGACTGCTGGTTTTTTGTAAACCACAAATTGTGATCAGTTTCCATGAAGACAGACAACTACCACGTCATCAAAAAAAAAACAGAAAACAAAAAACAAAAAAGAGTTGATTTTCCCTAAGAAGACTGGATGTAAAAAGTATCATTTTAAGCTAACTGCGAGACCTCAGTCCTCTACTGCTTATGCTGCTGCCCAAATGGAGCAGCAGCCCTGTGAGCTTCTACCTAAAGCTACAGTAGAGGATCACGGCAGGCTTCCCGGGAATCTCCAGCTAAGGAAACCTGGCAAGAGGCTGCAGCCAGTGTCAAGAAGGGGAAAGTCTGAAGAGTTTCAGAGACGGAGAGAGGCCAGGGGCAAGCAGAGGGACAGACGGTCTTTCTGACTCCCACCACACACGTTCACATAGCCGGGGACCGACGAGGGACCCAAGAGACTCCTCCACACCGGCGGCCGAGCCACGAAGCTGCTCCCCTCCCATCCTACGTGTCCGGCTGCCCTTTACCCTCCCCGGCTCCCCTGCCCGGGGCTCTCCCCCTCTCCACAGTCCCCCACCGCCGCCGTCCCGACCCCTCCGGCCTGTCCCCCCGCCCCTCACCAGTCGCTAGATGAATGGACTCGGGCGGGCAGGGCGGGACGCGCGCTGGGCAGCGCGGGGGCTCATCCTCAGTGACTGCGGGGCAGGGCCAGGCTGTGGCTGCGTCTGCAGAAGCTACTGCGACACCTCAGCCGGCGACACCGACGGCGACACCGACGGAGGCAGCGCCAGGCGGGGCTACGGCTGTCAACGGGGCGCACCGACACACACCGGCGCACCCACCAACAAGCGAGCCGCCGATTGGCCGCGGTGCCGCCGCACCTCGCACGCCGATTGGCTGCGACTGCCGCCTCGGCTCCGCCCCTCCCGGGCGAGACCGGATTGACTGACAGGCGGGGGCGGGAGGGGGCGAGGGGCGGGGCGGGGCAGGGGGCGGGGCAGAAGGCGGGGCCTGGGCTGGACCGGGACACGGCGGTGGGCGTAGCCAGCCCTGTGGGCGGGGCGTGTGAGGTGCGCGGGCGGCAAGCCAAAATGGCGGCCGCGGGCGCGGAGCGGTGAGGGTGCTGTGCGTCCTGCGGTGTGCCAGGGAAAGGGGCTGAGTTTAACGGGTGGATTAAGGAAGGGCAGAGAGCTGAGGTGCCTCCTGCTAGCAGACTTCCCGGGAGAAGCAGCGTGTCTGCAAAGAGAGGAGATGGGTTTCTGGCGACGCAACGCCTCCCTGCAGGAGGGCTCAAAAGCAAGTAATCATCCTGCAGGTCTCCTCAAAATAGTAATCGAGAAGGCTGTGCCGATTCAGGCTGCGCTGTGCCACTGCACTTTCTCTCTGGGACAGAGCAAGTGGTCTAATTTGTGAGTCACAGCTTGATTTTTATGAGGCTTTTGACACCAGCTGGAGCAGTCTCACAATCAAACTGGGCGTGTGCGCGGGATCTGCAAAAACTGCGCTTGTAAAGTAACTACTGTGGTTCACTTCATGTGTGCTTCAAGTAAACTCCACGAGGGCTCAGTTCAGGTCTTCTTGATTAACGTCTCAGATGATGCAATGGGTGGTACAGATTACAGTTTAATCTGGAACAGGATTAGGGTGTAGCATTTTAGGGTGGGAAGCTGGAACCAAGACCAGTACTACCTTATGTAAAATACGGAGGGAAAAAAACCCACACATCACTCTTTTTTTTTTCCAAAAAGATCGTTAATGATATATTTATTTTTTTCCAAGAAATACATTAATGATTCCTTAATGCCAGTGGCCAAAGTTTCTACATGTTTCTTTAAAGCCACAGCATTATGCCATGGGGTGTGAGCATTTAGACCTTAAAAGAGCTTAGCTATTTTTTAAACCACAAAACAGTTGAAAGAGAAGTAATGTGCGTTCTTCAACAGAAGTTCAGTTTGGGAAAGATTGAGTAGAAATTATATATAGGTGAATCTCAAGCATTTTTATCTATGCCATCTGACCCAGTTAACGTGAATAGTACAATCTGCTTTCTGATTTTCTCTGTATAAAAGTTTAGTTTGCCAGCAGTCGTTCACCATTGTAACTAACCCTGCATGCTACATGAAATTTATTTATGCATTGTTTTCCTAGTGATGGCTTCTTTGAGCTCCAGTCACAGACGTACTTCGGAGGTGACCTTGCTCCGAGTATGCTGCCAGCTGGCCTAAGAACAGTGATGACCGTCTGGGGGGATAAGGAAGTCCAAATGCAGCTGAAGTCAGCCATAAACAATGCTTTGTTGCGCAATAACAAGTTGGAGTGAATAGCTGGGGCACCCTTTGGAGAGGTAAGGAGCTCGGTGGAAAGATGAGGAGGGTTTAAGTAAAACAAGGCCCAAGATTCTGTATGAGAAAATAATTTCTAGAACCCGCACTGTCCTTCAAGCCTTTAAAAAAAAAATACTATTGTAAAGAATAGAAAACTACAGCCAGGAACAAAGAAAAGTTGGAAAATAAGTCATGAATAGGACCTAATAGAGTGTGAGTCAGCCAAAACCGTGACATAATAACCAAAGCCTTTTAGCAATAGGTTTCTATGCAAGATTTTTGTCTGCTTTGCAGGACTTTTAATATTTTCAGGGAAAAAATAAGTTATTAACTACTTTGTCTGCTGTTTATTGTTCAGGTTTTTGTAATCGACCCCATCTTATAGGTCAGTAGTAACAGAAATTCCTGCTATCTTGTGTTGCCTCTGCATGAGCAGCAGCAAGCTAATGAATACCTTTCACAGAATCAGGGTGCTATAGTTTGATGTGCTAGTGCTATGCAGAGGTGATAAAGTAACACTGTAAAACAAAAAGTAGCTCAAACAGGTTAACCTGAGCCTCTGTTTAAACTACGTGTTTTAGTTTGGCTGTTTCTACTCCCAGAAAGCTACAACATTGTTACAGATAAATATCCTAGTTTAAGATTTTCTGAAGAAATTATGGGTTGCAGAGATGAAAAGCCAGGAACAAGTCGCTGTGGAGTCCTTTTTGAAGTTCAACAGCCAGATTTATGAGTTCCTGAAGAATGTACTACTTGCCTGACAATAAGGAACTGTCCATCTAGCTTTTTTCAGTCTGTGATGAGAAGGTCTGAATTATCACAAATAAACATGTAATTATAAGAAAAAATAAGTCTCTGACCACCATTGTATAGCAGCTCTAGACTTTTAAGTCAAGAATCCATAAAAAAAAAATAAAATGGAAAGAGCAGCACTTAAAAAAGAAAACCAGTATACTTAGCCATCTTCAGAATTTGAGGAGGAACATCAATTTTGAGTAACTTAACTAGTGTACAGAGGGTATCTTTGTCTTAGTTTTGTATCTCAGTTCATTGACTGTTGAAGGGTTAGTGATTGCCTATACTGCAAATGTGTATATTCATTTAAGGTTAGGGGAGACAAATCTAGGCTAAAGGGGGACAGTACCCCAGTAGGCAGCTTTCTGGTGCTTATCTATGGTTTTCTATTAATCTTATCAATCCACCCAGTGTAGTCCAGACCAGACTTAGGCTACTTGGAGGAATTAGAGGAGAAGATGTAAATGACAGTAAGGAACAAATGAATTCTGCACTTTATGCTATCTGAAATTGACCCTGAATGTTGGGGGGAAAAAAAAAAAAAAGGTTATTATTTTTATCAGCCAATAATCAAGCAGTTCATTCTATATATCAAAAATTAAAATCAGTAATTTTTTCTTTTCAGCTATGCTAAATGTCAAGTGACAGATTTCCCCCTTCACATATCTATTTATGGTCCATAGCTGGCCTAATTATTACCAGTATCCTCTGAAACCTTGAGTAATAATTCTTATTGGCAGCAGTAATCCTGTGATGAAGAAAAAATTAGTCAGGTCCAAGCTTAACTTCTGCTGATACTAAATAAGTTCTTCATGATCTTTCTCTTTTATGAACTTGAAAAAAATATTTTAAAATACCAGAAAATTTGTTTTGCAGCACTAATAGAGGGAGATTCAATGTAACACCTCCTAGCAGGGAAGACTTGCAAAAAAGTATCTCCAAATTTATTAAAACTATGTGCATCTTGCTTTAAGAAAATGTATCCTCCTACTGAAACAGACAGGGTTATTAAATTGTGCATGACAATACTGTTTAAGAATAGTGTGGAGAAGAAGTCTGGGGATCAAACAGCATGGAAAGGAGGATGGTGATGGATGAGGACTCCCCGAATTGTGATCAATCTACTCGAGAGCTCCCCTGTGAGGGTGAAGTAGGAAATCGAGATGCAGTGAGCACCCAGGAGCTTTCACTCATCAAACCATGGTCAGCAGAGCAGGGTCTTCATCTTGCATGACTGGGAACACGTAGCTGTGTCATGGCAGATACTCCGACATCTCTTCTTTAACTCACAGGATATCCAGCTTGTCTCATTAGACCTTGGGAGCACCTCTGATGCTCAAGGTAGATTTTCTGTTATTGTAGTAGTCCAGATATGCGGGGATAAGCGGCAGGTCCACAGACCCCTTGACAGAGGATATTGATCTTGATGTCCTGAGACCGGACCAGGGAGAACAGGGAAGTTAGAAACCCACAAGGACAAGATGTGTACTCTTGCAATGCTAACTGTTACAATGTTGAGGTAGAATGTGGATTGTCAATAATTACTGTGTTGCAAACTGTTGAGCTTCAATGAACAGTAAAGCTTTGTAAGACAGATATAAAAAGGGCTGTTTTAAAAATAAATGAAGCTGCTGCGGCTCCTGCTTCTGCTGAACGATGTGTGTGTGCTGCTTTCCTGGCCATCACAACAACACAGATACCCAAAAAGGATAGTTTTTTACCAGTTATAGGAGGTGTGTGCAATGAGAATGCATTGTCCCACATTTGTTCAGAATTCACTTTTTTTTTTTTTAATTAAAAAAAAATAAATAAAAGGGAAATTGTAAAAAGCTGTGCTAAACGGCCAAGTGTACTTGAAACAAAAATTGCATTTACATACTGTAAGTAGTAAAAGAAGTTTTGTGGAAACTGGTAAAGAGACAGTTACTCTCAGTGACTGGTATATAATCTTCAATACAATCAGAAACTGCAGTATGTTTGAAGTGGATGTTTTCTGTTGTGATGTGAAATATTTTGCTGAAGAGCATGATTTTTAAACAAAGTGGGGCTTTTATTCTGTGGGAAGTTTATTGTATAAGTGCAGCAAGAAAATTCAATTTGTAGTCTGTCTTTCCTGCACATCTTTCACCTTGTGGGAGGTATTGGTTCTCAAAATGGGATATCCTGCATTAAAAAGTATGTTGGCAAATATGGCATGGCATTCCCTTTACATCACCTCCAGACAGTTCTCCTCTGGCCTTACCTTGCTTCTTTCTAGGTCTTCTCTTGTGTTAAAAACCTCTCTTTATGGTCGAGTGGGACGTAAAAAATCTGAAGAGAATAAAATCTCCACAGCTACTAGGCACACCTTTGCACTTACCATGCAGTGCCATCTACAGTCAAAAACTCTGTGGACACACAGATGACAACACAGTATTTTTTGATTAGCAGCTCTCAGGCTTAGCAGAGCAATTCAGCAACAGAAACTATAGAACTGCAGTTTTCTTTGCAAGTTGAGCTTGTCGGATGTAGGCTCAGGACTCAAGGCAGATCTATCTAGTCTCAGCATTGGCAGTGGCTCACTGAATATTGCTTTAGGCAGTAGGGAGAATATTCATCCTTCCTCACTCCCACCATAGTCAGTCTTCATGAACAGTAAGAATAAGTTCCTCCACTGGGACTGTAGAAAACAGGAACTTAAATTTTTTGCTTGAAGTTGTGACTTGTAGGAAGCTGTTTCTGATCACTGACTCCCCAGCAAAATAGAATCATACAATGGCCTGGGTTGGAAAGAACCTTAAATACCATTTAGTTTCAATCTCCTGCCATGGGCAGGGACACCTTTCACTAGAGTACTTTGCTCAGAGCTTCATCCAACCTGGACTTAAACACTTCCAGGGATGGAGCATCCACAATTTCTCTGGGCAACCTGTCCCAGTGTCTCACATCCTCACAGTAAATAATTTCTTCCTATTGTCTGATCTAAAGATGCCCTCTTTCAGTCTGAAGCCATTCCCCCTTGTTTTGTCAGTACATGCCCTTGCAAATAATCTCTCTCATTCTTTTCTGTTGGCTCCCTTCAGGTACTGGAGGTAAATGGAGGGGGTAGCTAATAGGGCTACCTAAAGTGCGTTGAAACCTATGAATGAAAGGCTGAATAAGAAATGGTAAATATTTCAATACCTAAAATTTGAGATTCAGTTTTGGTTTACTGTGTGATGAAATTACAAATGAAGATGCAAGTGAAGTAATAAAAGGAGTGAGTAGGGTCTCCTTTATCTGAAATTTTTAAAACAAATATATAGAGTTATAGAATTTGGGTTTGAGCCATAGATTTGGGTTGGAAGGGACCTTAAACATCATCTTGTTTCAACCTCCTGCCATGGGCAGGAACACCTTCTGCTAGACCAGGCTGCTGAGGGCTCCATCCATAGTAGTTCCTATTAGCTCTGCTAACTGAGATATTCTTCTCCATTTCCCCAGAAAACACAAGTTCATAGTCCTTATGCTCATGTAGTTTGACTTGCTGTTTCAGGCTAGCTTAAGGAACACTACTTTCTCAGAGGATACCAATCTCCCTTTATGGTTTCATTACACAGGAAATATTTTCAGGTGTGCAAAAGGCAAGTCTTTCTCAGCAACTGAACTAAAAGCATGGACCTCTTCCCCAGAACATCATTATCTCCTGTGCAAACTGCTAAAAATACTCTCTCATCTATTCTGGGTGGACGAAGTCTTCAAATCGCCTGCAGGGAGACCTCTCGAAGTACAAATCCATGGATCAAACATTAATCAGAGTGTAGAAGAAGGTGTCTGGTTGTCCCGCTCAACTCCCTGGCTGCTGGTCTCTCAAGGCATCACACGTGTGGCGCCACTAGATGCCACTGTCGAGACACATTTGTTCCTTGATCCAACTGCTCCAAAGGTATTCAGGAAAACCAAATTAAAAGAATGACAAGATATATTTATTTGTAGCGTTTTGGGTGATCTTATTCTGAAAACATGAAGGGAAAATACAATCGAAGAAGCTAAAATTTCTAACAAATATGGTATAGTTTCCTGAAGTAGAAAAAGGAAAATATCTTTTCAGACTACTCCAAGTAAGTAAGTTAATTTTGTATTTAGTTGTCTAAATACTTACAGTACCATTTAGAGACAGAATAAAGTTCTTTCACTTAATCACAATCCTACTCAAATATTATAGAATCAAAATTAGGGAGAGAAAGCTGCCTGTGAGATTTCTATTTAATTAGGCCAGGAAAGAATACTAGTTCTTCCCTAGTTTTGCCAAAGTCCTCTTATCTGGGAATATATGCCTTCCTCTCTCAGCTGAGAACACATCTATTCTTTCTCACATGAAAGAGGGCTGATAACCAACAGCCAGGAAGGAACCCATAAGCTGGACCATTCTTCCACTTCTTTTTTCCAATAGTGAAGAAAATAAGAAGTATCCCATTACCCTGAAGGTATATTGTGGAAGACTCCATCCAGCTATTTGACTGAGACTAAAGCAAATTTGCAATCCTATTTCTAGACCCTGGAAACTGAAATAATCCCTTAATCATGAGCAGTTCTCCTTCTGTCTCAGAACATGTCCACACGCTCCCACATTTCTTTGGTCTGGTGGTTACCTGAACAGCTATCCTTGTGCTAAATTTTGCTCAGCTCCTGCCAAGGTACCTGCAGGCAGTGGGACCACTTCCAGGCTTGGGTAGGCTAGCACAACAGGGACACTGACCTGAAGTACCAGCTGAGAAACAGTGACACTCTGCTGTAATTCTGATGCTGTTTTGAGCAAATGTGGGACTATTTTAATTTGCCATCATTTGGAAATTAAAAAAAAGGACTTGTGCTCAGAATCTATAAGTGGCAATTCGGTGAATGTTCAGTATTTTGAAAAATTAATCAAAACCCGTAGTATTTGAAACTCAAAATATAAACTCAAAATTACAAAGACATTCATTCATTCTTCATTTTTAAAAGTAATTTTTACCACACATACCTCTTCCCTTGCTGTTGCAACTTGAGAGTTTGGTCACTACTAAATTGCTTGAAGAACATGTGGCTGCTACTTATTGAAAAAGAGCCTTATCAGCTTGCTGCTTTTAAGGATGTGGGTTTGTGTGTTTTGTTTTTTATTTTTTTTTTTGAACAGAATGAACCTTTCAAGGAAGATTACATACAGGATTGGATTAAGTTTTTACTAAGCCAGTAAGTATTTTCTCAGGTCAGTGAAGATAGTGTAGACTCTCATTGCTAGATCTACACTACATCCTTAAGTTATGTGGATTTCACTATTACTCCTCTTTTTAATACAAATCAGACCAGATCTGGTTTTCAGCAGAGCCTCGCAGACATGCCTGAGCACAACAGAACAACTGCAGCACAGACATTGGAATAAATGTGTAGGACAGAGCATAGGATGGAGAGGCAGGAATTTTGTGGGCCAGCTATGCAAAAAAAAGGAAACGTGGAATACATCACAATCCGTTACACAGCTCACAGCTCTCTTCTAATGTCTTTCTTAACAACAATAAAACTGGAATGCTAGCATAATACTGCCCAGACTGCAAATGGACGTTTTAGCAGAGGCATGTAACATTTTCAGTGTAAGTGGTAAAATACTTCAAAATCACTGTGACAGCCAGGAAGCTCCTGGTCAGCTCACCATACTAGTTCTACTTCAGCCTTTCACATAATGAGAGTGTAAATGGAATAGGGACTGCCAGGAGTACAGACTCCTTGTCTTGCAAAATAGTATGGGAAAAGATTATGTAAAAAAAAATTTCACATATAAAAATGTTTTTTAAAGAGAAGGAAGACAAGAGGCAACACTCAGCTATAGTTGCTGGGCATCCATTCACCCACCAATGACAGGGTTAAGAAAACCCCAGGGGCCCTCTCTGCTGTGGTGGTGGGATCCCTGGCTTTGAGACCCGGCCTGCCCTGGGGCAGCCCCCGCCACTCCATCCTCCAGCCCCACTATGCCCTGACATTTGCTTTATCTTGAGAAAAGTGGTCATTTCTCTCTGAATATACCCATTTGTTTGCCAGGTACTTTTCCTTGCTCTCTCAGTTCTATTTTTACAGAAAATAATAGAACGGAAGAAATAAAGATCATTTTTCATGCCAAAGCTCATTAAGCAAACTTGGTTCAGCTCCCAAGCAAAAAGAAAAGGAAAGGAAAAAACAACTCAAGATTCTGTATTCCTCTGTAACTCAGTAGCATCCTTAAAGAGCTGACCTGTGAGAAATTATTTTTGTCTGTCTTTTAGTTGCCTTAGTAAAGAGTTCACAGCAATGTCTCACCTCAGCATTGTCTTATGTCTTGGCTCGGCTATATGGCAGCACAACAAAACCTTTATGATGTTCTAACCAGTGCAGGCACATTTTATACTAAGTGGCATTATGCTATCCTCCCACCAAAGCATGGAAAAACAAGGCTGGGGAACAGATACTTAGAGGTGGTATTGAAATAAGAGACCCATAAGGAATTTTTAAGTCACTGGTGTTGCACGGTGGTGAAAGGGATGAGACACAAAACACAATTTCTGTAATAAACAGGTTCAAATAGATGGAGTTTAATGATATGAACAGTTAATGTAATGATTCACTTGTTACTCTGTAGGACATTGTTGTTACAAGCCCTCCTCAGTGTCCTTTTCTTTTTGCAGCCTGCTTTTATATGACTTAAAGCCTTGAATTCAGTCTTTTTCAGCCTGAGCAGATTATGGCCAGCTTTTTCTCAACTCTGTCCAACAAAGAGCTCTGTATTACCAGTACAGGCAATATCTTTGCCCAAGAGCATTTTCCTTTATGTCCTCACACATAGTCAAACACCAAAGTTAGTTTAGCTTTATGCAAAAGACAGGCTGGAGGGGAAGAAAATAACAGAAAATTCTTTTATAAAAGCAGCTTCTGAAAAGTAAGAAGCTTAATCTGTGTGCTGCAGTCTTTTAAGGACTATCTCCCTTTAACAGCTAGTAAACCTCTGATCTGGGACTCAGCTGCTTATCACATAAAAATGGCATATGTCGCTGAACCTTCAGATGCCTCAGCACCTACATATATTTTAAACTCATAAACACTCACATAAAGTCGTGTCCAGATGGTATAAGACTTAAACCTACTTTCTCTCCTTGGCACTTGATTATCTCATACCTATGCTCTTTATATTGCTTGCTCTGCTTGTGCCTTCTAATTTATATCTCTGTAAAGCATTGCCATTTTGGTAAGGTGACACTACACACACACCTGTAAGAGGCTGCATAGGATATAAAGCAGCAGAAGATTAGGTCCGTGGTTCCAATCTGTCCTGCAAGAAGGAAAAAACAATCCAGAGAGAAAAGGAGAATGGGAATTACCAGCTGCTAAGACAGCAGAAGATAAACAAAACCATTATTCTCCCATCAGCTAAGGAAGCCGAAAAAAATTCTGGAGTGACCTCATACACTTCATCTAGGATTGCTTTTTCAGATCCTAAAATGTAGGTATGTAATGAAAGGAAGTCCATTAAAATGTTTTAAGGAATTTTTCCTGAAAACCTACGAACCAACATCATCCTCTTACCTTCAGCAGAGTGTTTGGTCACTTTAACAAACAGCAGCGATTCATTCTATAGCACACTTACATGGCACTTATTGGTATTTACCTACAGGCAGCAAGCACAGCAATGCCTATAACAATACAGCTGAAATGCTGAGCATTTGGCTCATGCCTAGCTCATGCCCTACCTGAAAAGTGGTAGGGAGGTAATTTCTTCTCTCAGCACAAGAGAGAATACTTCCAGTGCATCTCTTGTGCTGCAAGAGGAATACTGAAAAGATGAATGCCTCTCAAGGAGGAAGCCAGGCGGTCACGAGCTGCCTGTGCCACTTGCACAAGGAGAGAGGAAAGCATTCCTTTGCTGTCCTTTGCCTCCTGGGGGACATGACAGCCTCCTTGTAAAACTACAGCTGCTGGTAAAAGTTCAGGTTAGTGACTCTGTAATGTGTCAAACTGGTCTTTTTTTACCCATATATGTACTAAAATCATGCAGCACTAGTTATTTATAGTGTTTGTGCATCATTCAGACATACATAGACACAGTTTATAATATAATCGTATACACCAAAGTCAGAGAGGCAGCTAAGCAAATGGGGCTGACTCTAAGTACTTTTACTTTAAAATAAGTACTTTTTAAATTACTTTTAAGTAATTTTACAACTATGACCCCTTTCACAAGCCATTTTACCTCAGAATACTTTTTTTGTTTGTCTTTAGATATATGCCCTGTGCCAAACGGTATCAACATTTTAATTCTCTAAAGTAAGATAAACATGTAAATCCCAATACTCCTTTTGAAAGATTTAGACAAAAATGAAAGAAGGAAACCAAAAACTGCACAAGGTTATAACCAGTTGTAGTCAGCTTGTTCAAAATGTCAGTTTTGAAGCTATTCTGTGAGAAATGCCAATAATAACAAAAACTGATTCAGCTGAGTTCATAAATCTGATGATTCCTTTGAAACATTAACACTTAATACATCTGTTATACCGCCTAGAGGCTGCTCTTTTTGGTAAGTCAAAGAAAAGCATGGGACACCTCCAGGATGCCCTACACATTATTGCAGAATCTTTTTAACAGCTGAAGGGCTACTTTGTCCAGAAGGGGAGTATCAGAGGGCTGTGAAAGTTGTAGATGCCTTTCGGATACCAAAGTACCAAAAAGAAACATCATCAGTAATAAAATGTTGTGACCTAAGCAATACAATCTGGTGAACAGCTTTAACCAGGCTCCCAGAAAAGTCCAGAAATGGAAGTGAGAAACTAGTAAGAGAGAGGAAGGGGTTAAAAGAGCTCAGCCCTAACTCTGCTTGAATGGAAATCAGTGCCTTCCAGAAGAACAGCGCAGGATAGTTGCTTTAAAAAAACGGTACCTGTAATCCTCCCTTATCCGTTACCTGATTTTATGCAGTAAAATTTTCCCATGGAATGAGAAATAAGCACTGCATTACCCCAAGGATCTAGATTTCTGTTACTCTTACACGAAATAACGGGGAGGTAGAAACATTTCAGTTGATAAAAATGCTAGTACAGGGCTGATTTTTTTTCTGTTTCTGTACAGACAGTGCCCAGTTTGGAGTGCAGCTTACTTCCTGGGACTCAGCTAGGAACAGAAATGTAACATATGGAGCTGTTTGTAGAATTAACATTGAAATTTAGTCAAGCAGCTTCTGTAATGTTACGTCCATTCTGACCCAGCAGAGTAATTCCCTTTCTATAATTAAGTCTATCATCACTGTAATAAGAGCCATATCTGAGGCTGGAGAAATGTCACTTTAGCAGAAATGAACGTGTCTCATCAAATCCAGAAAATGTTCAAGGATATTAACTTTTCAAAAAGAAACAGTAAATAAGTCATGTAAGCTGTCAAAATAATGCTTTTCTCTATTTTCATATTATTGTGTTTATACAAAGACCATCTTGTAAGCAAAATAATATATTTTATGATTTGCATTTAATATTGCACCTGAAATAATTTCTACCCATTGCAACAAAAGCACACTTTTTACTTCGGCTACACATAATGCATTTCTGGAATTCTCAGGCTGCCATGGGTTTTATATAACATGCTTATATCAAAAAAAGAAAAAATTATATTCCGTTCCTATAAGAATAACATATTAACACAGTCAAAACAATCTGGTACGCAAAAGAAATGAAAATAGCTACAGCAGGTTGATAAGGAACAACAAGTATAAGAAACAAAAGGAGCCAACAAAAGTGATTAATTTTTAATAAAATGAAAAGTTCTGATTGACTTAAAATTTACAGAGTGTGAACGCCTCATTGATTGCCAGTGCTATCTGACACGGCGTGGTACAGTCCGACATAATTTACAGGTAGGAAATAACATTTCCATGTTACACATCATGACCAGCTTCAGAGAGGAACATGTCGCTGCCGGTGAAGAAATGGTTAGTACAAAAAAAAAAAAAGGAATCTATCTAATGGCTGAGGTTGCAGCCTGAGAAACTCACATGTAAAGGCTTCCTCCTATGGATCGCCTCTCTTCCCTGCAGGATGGAGTTATATACATAGTCCCACGCTCATTTGCAGAGAAGTGGCATAGATCTGTAAGGAAGTGGTTTTATACTAACTCAAAAATAGAAACAAACCTGAGTGTATGAATATAAGACAGGTTAGATCTCCAGAACCAGAATTGGTTTATTACTGCAGGTAAACAAGTCAACCACTGAGATACAGAAAGTCAATTATCGACTTAACAAACTAAAAATACTCCTATCAAAATTTACTTGACATTTCTGCCTAAAAAAATTTCCAGCCTTTAGCAAACATAACTGAAATGAAGAAAAAATGATTCGTTCAAATCTAGTCCAAGCTTTGACGTAAGGTTATTTTTTTTAATTAATTGAACGAAAAACTCCTTTCTCTGCCCCATCCAACTAAAGATCTCTGGTACACGCAATTAACACATGCCTAGACAAATTTAGCTCTCTTTTATTCTGAAGCTCGACATTTGACCTTTTCACACACTCAGTATTGCTTTCTACAAATTATCTTTATTTTTAGATTAAATAATTGAAACACTTTTTTTTTTTCTTCCAAGAAAAAGCTGACATCAAAAAGTAATTATGGGGTACATTCCCCCCTACTCGTGTTTCACTACTAAAGGCACTGCCTGAACACTTAATAAACCTTCTCTAAGATTACATATGGCAAGGTAAGACATGAGATTTAATAAGCATAGCCTAATTTATACCTCATTTTTGCCTTAATAGACTGAGTAGCAAAATTTAGTCAATAACAAGAAATGCTAATTGCATTTTCTCCCTGTTCCCAAGGGCCATATTTTGATATTATACATAGAACCTTCATTTTTTTGAGTAGTGCTGTTCTCAAGAGTCTACAAATGGTATAAACTTACCTTGTACAGGCACCAACTGTGAGTATTGGGGATGAGAATATCTCTGTAATAAGGAAATAGTTAGAAGCCCTACAAAATGCCCTGACTTGAGAATTTAGGTACTTACAATGAATGAATTAAACTCCTGGAAACACAACAAGGTTAGCTGAAGTATGCTAAATTTGCTCTTTTGCTAAAGTGTGGGGTTTTTTTCTGAATAAAAGAATTCATTTTCACACAGAATCAGAATCTGAATTCACATGCTGATGGATTATTCATTAGCCTGTTAGCATTAACCTGAAGAAAAAAACCAAATCCTTAAACCAGGAAGAAATTAACTTTAAACCAGAAGAATTAGCATGCTTTTGAGAATGCTGAAAAAGATTTGAGATGACAAAATTATTGTTCTAGCTTTAACATTCAGTATCTCTACCAGTGTAAATGGCAGCTATAAAACCTGGGAATTATTTTGTCCTATCTGAATTGGGAAACTATTTAATTCTGAGCCTGCAACATAAGTAATTGTGAAAACATTTCTACAGAGCTTCTGCTCCCATTAAAAACGTCTGCGGAGTGCCACGTTACCTGTGGCTTTCAAGACTTTACATTATTGTCTATCTCACACACATCTTGGTTAAAATGCCAATCCTAAGCTTTTGTGAGAGTTTTTCAAACATATTTTCTCCTCTCTGCTACACAGGCTTTTTTTCTACACCAGCCAACACTTTTTCAAAATAATCACACCCCATCCAGGGCAAATATGTAAATAAGTAATGTTCCATCAGCAAGCATCATGCAGCCAGGGTTTATTTGGCTTTTTCAAAGAGATGTAGGAGACCCATAATGAAGTGCTGAGAGTTAAGGCAAAGAACAAGATAAAGTGATCCATGGGATTTCAGGAAACTGTCAGTGCCTACCAAGTCACTAAATTCTTTAGCTCATGAAACTGCAGCCAATAGCCCTGGCAGTCATCCTGTGCTCCTGGAAGGCAGTAACATTCTGTCACTGGAAAGGAGCATGATTTTAAGAGCGTTCTTGAAAATAATGAACCGCTTGTTCATCCTGAAGCATAAAAGTAATTAAAGTATTCCTCTTTGTGAGCATAAAAGACAAGTCAAGCTGTGATCTGAGAAATGTTGATGGGGCAGACGACACAAGGTAAGGACTTGGCCATGCAGGTCTCTGTGAAGGAGCAGAAGAGTTGAGCATCCTGGTGCAAAGCTGAGAGGCACTCAGTGCTATAGGAGGATGCAAGCGATGATGCCACACTATGGTTGCCAAATTGCTCGAGGAGCTGCCTGCTTCTCAGGCAATCTGTGAAACCTCAGAGTTAGTAAACAGGGCTGACAAAGGGTTACAAGCTCTATTTGATCACTGCCACAAAATCACTAAAACAGACAAGACTTGGTCAAACTGTCCATGATGACGTGGTCAACATTTTTTTCTCTTTGCTGCAAAGAAGAAAGGTATTTAGTGATGTTAAAAACATCATTGATTCCAGAAGACCCAAGTTTGATTTCCTGTCTGCTTCTGAAGCCTTAACTCTAGGTGGAAGAAAGAATTTTTTTGAGTGATGTTAAGTATCTGCAAAATCATAGAGATATATGCATGAAGGAGAGTTTTGGAAAGATATGTACCATGAGACTGATGGATGTGCTTACGAAGCATCAGTATATGATTGCATATTAAGTAGTTTCCAAAGCATACACCTTGTATGCATGCTAAAGATCAGCCAAAAATCAACCCATCATTTATCTTCTAAAACAATTTATCAGCTTTCAGTCATGTTTGCCCTCAAAAGGTAAGGGGTAGAGAGAAGGGACAGAACATTTAAGAATGTCTGCTAATGTTAATGTGTGCATAATGGTCCCAGGTGCCATTATCTTCTGTAAAGATTACATACCAACTAACAGGAACGCTTTTTGGTTGGTTTCCTAGAATACGGGTGCAACTTTCAAAAACATCAAAAAGGCCTAGAAACTGGAAAACTTGGGCTCCTTAATATCAGTCATTTCTGAAGATAAAACTTAGAAGAGCTTTTATCTTTGCTGCAGGTTTCACTGTAAGGCTAGAGATACCTGAATTATCTCAGAGCAGGTTAACTGAAATGCCTGCAGGTCTAGCCACAGCTGTGAAGAACAGCAGCTGGCAGTGTGTGCATTATGTACATTAACATATTATTTCCTGAAGGAAGAGTATAAAAAGACGGGGTTTTGAAACAGATCTAACCAGCACTAGATCTCCTATAAGCATTAAATGAAATTTTGTCCAAGGCCAGTCTTGTATTTTTCCAGCTATTGAGTTTGCTTTCTCACATGACTCTGAACTGTGACTTGGCAACATAAGATTGGCAAAGTGAGGGCATTTTTCAAACTGATACCAAATGATGGACGAAATGACAGCTGACTGGAGACTTAGTTGTCATGGCACATAGAAAAGCTACCTCTGCTTTATGTAAAG
The DNA here is from genome assembly GCA_035584735.1 of Pseudotriccus pelzelni. Classification (NCBI taxonomy): domain Eukaryota; kingdom Metazoa; phylum Chordata; class Aves; order Passeriformes; family Tyrannidae; genus Pseudotriccus; species Pseudotriccus pelzelni. The sequence goes on along the minus strand of JAWMRA010000113.1, from coordinate 81,930,957 downwards.
CAATCAGTTATTACCTTTGTAATACTTAATTGAGTTTCGGTTGGAAACACAGTGAAGAGCAAATGAATGCATCCTGACCCTTTTTTCCCCTCCTATCATCTTGCCTGATTCTGTTTCCTGGCTTGCAGCAGTTCTGTAGAGGTACATGAGTCTGCAGTTTGTCCAAGCATGTGGTAAAGAACATGTTGTCTGAAAGAAATAAATAGAATACTGAAAGTGCAAAAAAAGAGAGCAAACTACTCTTCTGCCGCTGTATAATGGTAAAATTAAAAAAAAAAAAAGTTTTACTTGCAGCCTCAAGAATTCCAAGATACTATGCAGTTCCCGCTCATTTGGATAGGAATATATAAATGCAACAAGGCATGTCCCTGTATTTTTGCAATTACTAAAAATTGGCTTTTTCACATTAAAATTACTATTAAATATTGAAACTGATTTCTCCTCAAGAAAGCACTCACAGACTAGTATCATTTAGTGCAACTTAAATGCAGCCAAGACCTCCACGCCCAGTGTGATGGTTATAAGAGCCATCATCAAATTTATGTAAGAAGCAATAACACATATCCAGCACTGAAACTTCTGTGGGATTTTTTTTTTCCAGCTTGATCAAGATGATTTAACCATCTTAACAACTCCTTTCTGGACATTTTCCCCAGCACCACATTAATTTTTGAAGTGTCATGTTTATTTACTCAGTATTAGCATCTCGAACTTCAGAATATTTTAACCTAGTTGTAAAAGAAACACTCTTTCCAGACTGAATCTGATTTCGTGTCTTAAATCTCTTCAAGCAGGAAAGCCTCTGCAAGAACACCTTTGTTATGTCACCTTGCATCGCCTCCATCGCAGGCTGTGACGCTGCCGTCTTTGCCCACTCTGCCATGTTTCGAGTGATACATCTGTTCCACTTAGTGGAACCTCTTTATCTGTGTGTATGTATTGCCTTGAGGTTATTCACAATTGGAAGCCTTTTTATTTTTTTTCAGTTACTTCTTTAACCCTGTTTTGCCTTTTGCTTTTTTGGGGGTAGGAATCATAGGAAAAATTATATGGGCACTGAGAGTCTTTGTGTTGTAGGCTGTGACTGTTCTATCCCAAATGTGAGTCAGATCAGTCTCAATTAGTTTCTGCTGTCCTCAATACCCATTAAATAAATTGCAGGTACATATGGTTCATTCTGAAACTAGTATGCCCTTCAAAATGTCACTTCAATACTGCCTTTTTGTAGAGACTTTTTGCACACAGAGAAGACAAAAAGCTTCAGAAACCCATTTTACCTACTTCAAGGCATCTTTACTCTCTAAATATGGCACAAGGAGGCCACAATAAAACAAAGAAACAATTCAACAACTTTATCTGTAGGACTTTGAAAGACATATATTGTGCAAGTGTGTTTCTAACTGTTTATTCAACAACATCAAGCATACACGATGGTTCTGAAGTGTATTATAAACATTTGGAAAAACAGAATTAATGTGGTTAGCATTAGACCAACTGTTAATTTTTAAAGGTAGGAAGTTTTGAATTCCTTAAAAAATGTTTTAATAAATATTTGTGAATAAATATATTCAAATGATAACAGAAATTCATAACTAGAATTGCTTAAAAATGGAATTTCTCCCAGAAAAATGTTCAAATACTTTTCATGTCACCTGTTAGTTATATTGTAGGGAAAGATAGATCAAAAATTGATCTAAAACAAAATCAAATGTTTTCTATTTCTCCTTATATTCAAAACCTACAAATTTATTTTAGAATTTTATCTCCTTTATTTTCATCTCTTCGCCTCTGTTTGGCCACAGAATGTAATTGGATTAATGAGGTCCTCTGCTTCACTTGTGTTTTTTCCATTCTTTTGTCCTTCCATGACAGAAATTTTTCAGAGCTAGAAAATTAGAAGAGATTATGTGAGTTTGTAACAGTTTTACTTTGTTTTTAAAACATTCAAGATATTAAGGATTCTTAATTTTGTTTTCCAACTTCAGATTAACAGAGAAGCGTATGTCAACAAAGGAAGAATCTTTTGATGGTAAAATCTTTCACGTGAAAAGATTGGCCTGTGCCAGTGTCACTGCTCGTGTTCATTGTACTGAAGATTTTTGAGCTTTGACTTAAGAAGTGTCTCAGCCATAAATCAATGGAGATTGGGAAAAAATACTGGGGCATCCATCTTTGAACAGAATTTAACCAACCTGTGTTGGCCATCATAAGAGACAAAATACTGGACTACGCAGACTTTTCTCCAATGCCATAACAAGACCTGGTTCTTTTTCTGGTGCTGAAGTTCTCCCCAGTTTATATTCAGAAATAATAAACCTAATGGGCAGACCTCAAATCATTTACAGCATCGAGCTGATAATTAGTCTTTATAATGTAATATGCACGTATTACCCATAAAAAACATTAAAATAGTTCAGTAAATCCAGTAAGATTAATTTTCAATGGTTAGCTGGTGATGACACATATGCTTCACTATTGCATTAAATCTTTAAAACTAGCATATTTTTAAGCATGTAAAGTTGGACAGAGAGAGCTGAGGCATTTTGATCCTGACTTTACTTTTTTTCAGAAAGAGAGTATGAAAACAGACACTTGTCCTATATATACTTGCAGAGGACCCTGTGATTCTTGGCCATGATGTCACAGAAACAGAGAAATAAAA
>JAWMRA010000113.1:81836575-81928195 GCA_035584735.1 Pseudotriccus pelzelni | reverse complement strand
TTTTCATGTCACCTGTTAGTTATATTGTAGGGAAAGATAGATCAAAAATTGATCTAAAACAAAATCAAATGTTTTCTGTTTCTCCTTATATTCAAAACCTACAAATTTATTTTAGAATTTTATCTCCTTTATTTTCATCTCTTCTCCTCTGTTTGGCCACAGAATGTAACTGGATTAATCAGGTCCTCTGCTTCACTTGTGTTTTTTCCATTCTTTTGTCCTTCCATGACAGAAATTTTTCAGAGCTAGAAAATCAGAAGAGATTATGTGAGTTTGTAACAGTTTTACTATTTTTTAAAACATTCAAGATATTAAGGATTCTTAATTTTGTTTTCAAACTTCAGATTAACAGAGAAGCGTACGTCAACAAAGGAAGAATCTTTTGATGGTAAAATCTTTCACGTGAAAAGATTGGCTTGTGCCAGTGTCACTGCTCGTGTTCATTGTACTGAAGATTTTTGAGCTTTGACTTAAGAAGTGCCTCAGCCATAAATCAATGGAGATTGGGAAAAAATACTGGGGCGTCCATATTTGAACAGAATTTAACCAACCTGTGTTGGCCATCATAAGAGACAAAATACTGGACTATGCGGACTTTTCTCCAATGCCATAACAAGACCTTGGTTCTTTTTCTGGTGCTGAAGTTCTTCCCAGTTTATATTCAGAAATAATAAACCTAATGGGCAGACCTCAAATAATTTACAACATCAACCTGATAATTAGTCTTTATAATGTAATATGCACATATTACCCATAAAAAACATTAAAATAGTTCAGTAAATCTAGTAAGATTAATTTTCAATGGTTAGCTGGTGATGACACATATCATGCTTCACTATTGCATTAAATCCTTAAAAATAGCATATTTTTAAGCATGTAAAGTTGGACAGAGAGAGCTGAGGCATTTTGATCCTGACTTTACTTTTTTTCAGAGAGTATGAAAGCAGACACTTGTCCTATATATACTTGCAGAGGACCCTGTGATTCTTGGCCATGATGTCACAGAAACAGAGAAATAAAAATTTAAGGACACATATTCCTTAAAAACACTCAATTACTACATTAGTTCCCTTTAGCTTTTTGTCTGTCACCAGAGTGGCCTTACATGTAGATAGTGGACTTCCAAGGGATACAAAGATTGGACCTGAAAGGTTCTTGGACTGCAGCAATAGTGAGAAATTGCACAAAAACCTGTAAGTGTTCACAACCATGAACTAAGGAACAAGATTCCCAAAGTTGCAAGAAGCAGTCAAGAAAAAAAACAAAGAAGATTTGCCCTTCATATATACAGATTTACATACACCCATCTGCCATTGTGGTCTTTGAGACTCTTTGTAGGCATGGCAGAAATACGTCTTAGAGTCGTGTGTTCACTAGTTCATTCAGCTGATTACAGGACAGGGAACCTACTAGGGATTCTGAAGTATTTCTTTAACTAGGTACAACAAACTACCACTAATACAGTGTACTAAAAACACAATTCTATAGTGTAGGCCAGTTTATATCTCACAGCAAGGTTGCATTTTTCTTTTCTGCATTTCATCCAATCATCCCTATCCACCTGGACATACTATAACTAGCTCCCCTCTTCACTCAGTTTTACAGTCTGTTTTGAAAAAGAAGTATCTCCTGTAGCCTTTTGCTTGGGCAAGCCTTTGCCCAAACTTTCAAAAGTTAATTTAGTCTTTCCACATAAGTCCTTGTACATCTAGCCTCCAAATCACTTTTACTGCTCTTTTCTTTCTTTCTTCTTTCTTGTGATTTTTCTCCAGTCATAGGATGCCAGAATGGAATGCAGCATGTCAGGTGTAGTCACCAGTGCTAAAAGCGAGAGAAGGTATAATTTTCCACCTTTGCTGACAGAATGTGTGACCCCCCCCCAAAAAAATCACCATTTCCCTTGTTCTTCCCACCCTCTTTCAACCTCTAAGAATGCATTCCTTTCAACACATTGCAGATGTAGTAACCCAGAAAGATGCAAAGACTTGGGGAAAAAGCAGAAGGATGGGAAGGCAAAGTAAAACAGGAAGTTTTCAGTAGAGGAGTACTATATAAAAACCAACATGTGACATGGTGGTCGAAAGCAGGTAACAAATGATGAGCGATAATGGAGGAAAAGATGCAGGGGACTGATTCGCCAAGCTTTTTAATCTTGTATATTCAATCATACTTGTGGAGGCAAATCTTAACCAGGCAGTGAGGTTGCATTTTACGTCTGCTTTGTCACATTGTAAACAACAGCACAATGTGTAAGACAGTGGAGAATCAAACCCCATATGTTCTCAAATCTGCTGAGCCTTTTATATGCCTTTTTTCTTTTTTTAATGGGGAATTCATCAAAGTCAACTCTCCCCTACGAAGACTTTGAGTTTCAACAGATGAACAGGTTTTCATGAAAAAGGCTTTACACGAAAATACTCCTGGCTTGCAGGCCTCTGTTGTTAGAGCTCCAGCAGCCCTGTGTGCTGAAATCAGCCACCCTTACATGCTGGGGAAGCAGGGCAAACCGGGAAACACCCTTGGCACCGTGAGCGGCTGCGAAACCTTGGCACAGCACAGCCTGCAGAGTGAGGAACGAGTGGGACTGTCGACAGAAGTGTGAAGAACACATTGGCCCAAATTCCCTGCAGATCTGGGTTTCTGCTTTTCAGAGCCAGGCGAGAAAGCAATGTGTTTCAGCTCTCCCTTCTTTTCCCCACTGCAGCTAGGTGACTGCCCTAGCCTATGCCGTCTTTTAAGAGTCCCCTAAAACCATGGGCAAATGTGAACTGGAACCCATCACCTCAATCCAACCTGGTGCCTTCTTCACACACTACAATGAAGACAAAATTGCAAGTTGGCCCATGAAACAGGATTTTGAGTTCAGTGTCAGCTGGGAGCCACTGTGTGCAGCAAGGCAGGTTGCCATGGCACAGAGCAGCGCTAATCCAACAAATAGTTCACTCAGCCCGTTTTCCAGCATTGCCATTAGACTTAAAGATTGTTGCTCCTTGACAGGACATCCCAAGTGGACATGAACAACATACAAGCTTTCCAGCTGAAGGCTGCTCATATTATCCACCCTGTGGTGCAAATCAGAGTAATAAGGAGTAATCAGAAGGCAGGTCACTTTGGTCCTTCAAGAAGGACTAAACTCAAAAGGCTTATTTTGTGGAAGGAAGAGTTTTACTGGCTGTAGTGATTTACTCTAAGTAGAGTACATGGAACACAGCCTAGGTCGTAGACCAAATTTTCATTATTAAAATTAGAATAATTTTTGAAAATCACCATTTTAAAATCCATACAGTAATCTATCAAAGATAACTTTGAAAGCAAGACATGCATTGTTCCTGAGCAAAGAAAGGATAAAAACATGACTGAAAGTTTAGCCTGACCTGTTCAAGCATGTTAAGTTCTCAGTTATTTTGTGATGAACTTGTAAGTGGTTATTCAGCTTGGTCCCTGTTGGAGATACTCTACATGTCAGAGCATGCAGAGCTGGAGTCTAGAAAGAGGGATATGCACACGGTGGCAGCACTTAGAATACAGCAAATCCTCTTCCCAAGTCTTTTTTCCTAGTGTATTCTTGACTCCAGCTCTGGTAGCTAGTTTTGCTGGAGGAAGTCACCATTGTTTCCTTCTTATTGGAGTCACACATAGCTTTATTGTTTCTAATAATAAAACACTGCAGAGAAACATGGGGAGCAGTAGAGTCTGTCTTCACAGTTTCACCAGTTTTCAGTGTTGCTCACATTCAGGTGAGGGTGCTTTGTCTTCTGTTGTCCCTTCTATCCCCACCTAAGGCATGCAGGGGTCTCCAGAAGTTATAATAGTGCCCTATTACAGACACCAAGTTAATATATTTTAAAGAACTTCTCCCTAAAAAAGGTTACTCTTGGCTAAAACATTTTTTTCTGCTAGTGCTGGCAAAGTTTAATATGTTTTCACAGTATTAAAAATAAATATTTGCTGTGCTAGATTAACTTTTATTATTTCAATAAAAAATGGATAGCATACAAGAAAATGTAAACATATATTTCTTGAAGATTGTCATCTGTATTGCTTCAATAAAAACTATTATGCCAGTTTAAGGGCACCTAAAAAGAAAACTGGAACCTGAATGTTTATGGGTGTGAACATGGAAATGCTGACTAAAATTCAAACAAGAATATGAAGCAACATTTGGTTGCCTAAGTATTTTTATGGCACCATCTTAAGGATTCTGATGGTGTTTCTTCAAAGGAAGCCAAATCCCAAGAAAAACAGGTGTCCCTTGGAGGACCTGCTGGATCTCTCTATGTGAGGTAGCAGACGGAATTTGCAGCTTGTTCTTCCACTTTTGTGGGTAAAAGAAAAGATTTCTGGTGCCTGAGCAATTGCTCACTTGGTGTATGATCTTTAGCACATCGTAAATACCCTTCCAAGGTCACTTCCTATGAAGTGTCAAGTATCTTCATGCAATATTAAGGCAACATAGAAACATTTCACTGAAGAAACATAAATTTTACTCTCGGTAAATAAAATAAAAAAACAACCTATAATTGCTACTCCTGTAGTTCTACCCCAAACTTGTCCAATCCTTGGATGTCAGCTGCAGTCTGGACACTCAAAAGGGGGCATCCAGCATTGTTTAGTATTTGTCCAAGGGCCATTGAGATTATTTAGAATGGGATCCATCTCAATTAACTTAATTAATAGCCTTAAATTTGAGTCTCTAAAATAATCTTCCAGATTTTCCTAAGGATAATGGAGAGGCATAAGCATCTACAAATGCCACTTTATTCCTTTCTAAGGTGAGAACATTAAAAGGGGAATAGCAACTCCGAAATGGTCAAGCAGTATAGTTATCAGAATTTGTCCCTGTGACTCTCTGCAGTCCTCTTAGGCAGTTGTCACACTTTCACTTCATGAAAGCTGAATTACTGGACTACTGATTTTCAAAAGCAAGCAGTTCTCATCACTGTCACATGAAGCAAGCTTTAACTGTCAAGAGGAGGATGGTCAGAGGTTTACTTATGATTGCAGATGACCGGCATGTCATCCAGCCTCAGTCTGGAGCCATGGAACTACTGAGAAGCTGAAGCATTGCCTCAACCACCCCCATCCCTGAAAATGAGCTTCTCAATCAATTCCTAGGAATATCAGCCACAGGAGCAGGAACAGTTTCCTTATGGTAAATTAACTTCCAGTTGGAGCCCTTTAGCCAAGGGGCTATGGGCTATATGTTCAAATCCTATACTTTAACTCAGGCAGAGGTTTTGCATACCTTTATGCAAAAAACTCTGAGATTAGATTCTATGGGCTTTGCCATGCAAATTCACAAATCAATCAATTGTAATAGCCAAAACTGACCTGACAACACATCAGGGTTTTTTCTTCATTTTCGTAGTAGAGATTACAAACACATCCAGGAAAGCACTCAGCATACACAGCAATACAGTCAGTATAAGTATACTCACCAGAAAGTAACTTTTGTTTTTTGGCGTATGCCTCTGAAAAGAGTTGTTTTATTTAAATAAGAAGAGAGCAGTGTTTTTTTCCTCTTGCAAGCTTAAGCAGGCTTAGCAGGTACAATTTACCACTGGAATAATAGGAAAGAATAGGAAAATATTTGTTATCTATTATTTGCATTGCTACAGCACATTCAAGCACCTATCAGTGAGCACTCCATAGACATGGAACATAAATACTTTCCCTGCCCAAAGAGCTAACCTGCTGTGCAGGGCAAGAGGCACAATCCCATCTAGACAACCATAAAGAGCCAGGAACTACTAGGAAAACTATGGTCGGCATGATGAGCAGATCGCTCTTAATTGTATTACTTAATTCAAAATAACATTGTATCTAAACAGTTTATAAATTATAGTTATGGGTATTCTGGTTAAAAGTTTTTTCCATTATTTATTTTTGTAAATATGCCTTTTAACAAACTAAAATCTCCTGCAGCGTAGTGCTACTGTTTTTCCAAATCAACATCAAAGGAACAACTTCCCAAACTTCTGGAACTGCTGGCAAATCCAAGATCTCACTTGTATCACTATTACTTCAGCCACCCCTTATTTCCTTTTCTCCATAATCTTCATGTAAAGAGCACACTGCTCCACAAGCTGGGCAGCCCTTGCCTGTCACCCCAAGCCCAGACTTTTCTGCACTGAAATACCACTCTCAGGCTAGAGAGAGGAGAATAATCCTACAGAAATCAGTGTTTTAGCTTATTATTCTCCAGATTCTGGGGCCGATGTTACCAAGACTTCATTGTGGATTTATCTGTTCCCCTATGGCTTTTGGCAGCTCTGAGATTCCTGCTGACTTTACAAAAAAAAAAAAGAAAAAAAAAGAAAACCTAGTTTATCAGAAAAGCAGGAGTATAACTCTGACATACGAAAAGAAGAAAATCTTGTGTAGGCAGTCAGCAGAAGGGGAAGGAAAGCCCAAAGGAGTTATCAGCTTCCATTTCACATTGCTGATGGTAGGTCTTCTGTGTTAATTAGATGTTATTTAGTGATCTCAATCACTTCCTAGGGACTAGTGGCTCAATACAGCCCCCATGATAGCTCACACCATTCATATTTTCCTCAGATATCCCGAATTAGTCAGTATTTGTACCGCCTGGATTGTTCAGGGACAGTCAGCGGCTGAAACTGGTAAATATGTTGTTACATACGGACAGGTATTTAGGCTTTTCCTCACCATAATAAAGTTTAAACCTCAGGCTTGAGCTGTCAGCGCGGGTCCTTTTCTTTTTAAAAAATAATTTATTTTAGGACTTTTAAAAACCCCGGGTTGGGTTTTTTGCGGTCTTTTTGCTTTAGTTTTGGAGTTTGGTTTGTGTATTTCACGGCTGCTGCTGCTCCCCCCTCTCCCGAAAGGAGACCCCTGGACAGACGCGCGGGGGCAGCGGCCGGCCTCGCGGTCCCGCGCCTCCAGCAGCGGCACAACGCCCCCGCCCTGGAAATCCTTCGGGATTCCCCATCCTGCCGCCGGCCTGAGCGCGCCCATCGCGGAATCCGCGGGAAGCGGCGCCCAGCACTCGGGCTCCGCCGCGTCGGGGCAAGCACAGGTACGGCGCTGCCAGGGCGGAGAGCGGATCGCGGGGCTCAGGCAGCGCTCCCCGCCGCCGGCTCTCCCTCGGCGCGGTGACCGGGAGCAGCTCGGCGGCTCAACCACCGCGTGGTGCGGCTCCACATGCCGCGGCTCCCCTCGGCGGCAAGGTGAGTCTCCGGCAGCACCACCTGGGCCGGGGGGGGCGGGAGGAACGGGGGGCCGAGCAGATCCTATCGAACGGGCTCCCAGACAAGGCCTCCCGGCAGCGGCGGCTGAGCCGGAGCGCGGGGGCGGCGGGCGGGAGCCGGGCGGGGCGCGGGCGATGGCGGGGCCGCCCCTCGGGGCAGGCGCGGGCGGCGGCTCCCCCTGGGCCGGCCGTGCTTGGTTTCTCCTGCCAGCGGAGGCAGGGCCAGGCGCGGCGAGGGTGGGCGCGGAGTTGGCGGCGGGGCCGGGGGCAGTCGGTGGCGGCGGTGTGCTCCGGAGGAGTTTGTTCCGCAGGCCGGGTGGGAGGTGAGGTCCGGGACCAGGCTTGGCTCCGCTCTGCTCCGCGGTGGATTAGCGGGCGGGAGTTTGCAGCGGTCGTGGCGCGGAGCGGAGGGGAAGAGCCCCTGGCGTTGGGACGGCAGGTGGGGAGCCACGGGACACGGTGGGTGGCGGCGGGTTAGACCCTTCCCTCCCCTCCCCTCGCTTCCCTTCCGTGCTGCGCCGGTGGAGTCGACGGTCGGCTGAGAAGGGGGCGGTGTGAGCTGGAAGTGGGCGAAAACTTGTCCCTTGGCGGGTTCCCCCGCTCTGCCGCGGGGTCGGTGCCGCCCGGGCGAGCCGCGTTTCGGGGGCGAGGCGCGGGCCGGGGGAAAGGCGGGTGGGCGCAGGCAAGCGGAGCCGCGCCGCCCCGCCGCTGCCGTCTCGCTTTCCTCCTCTGCCACAGGTCTCGCTGCGGGAAGCGGAGAGGAGCCAGTCCCGGAGGGGACGCGCCCGAAGAAGGGGCTGCCCGAAGCCGTCCCCCGTCTCGCCGCACCGCCCGGAGCCGGAGGCGCCCGGGGACGAAAGTTGGTCGCGGGGCCGGGCCGGGCGCGATGCCGGGGCGCGGTGCGCTCTGCTTGGGGCTGCTGCTGCCCGTCCTGCTGGGCTGCGGCTCGGCGCAGCAGCCCGGCGGCTGCCCGGACCTCTGCGAGTGCTCGGAGCCGGCCAGGACGGTGAAGTGCGTGAATAGGAACCTGACGGCGGTGCCCCCCGACCTGCCGCCCTACGTCCGCAGCCTCTTCATCACCGGCAACCCCCTGACCGACCTGCCGGCTGGCGCCTTCTCCGCCCAGCGCCTGCCCGACCTCAGCGCCCTCAACCTCAGCGGCAACCACCTGCAGGCCGTGGAGGCCGGCGCCCTCGCCCTGCCCGCCCTGCGGCAGCTGGACCTCAGCGGCAACGCGCTGATCTCGCTCAGCCCGCAGGCCTTCGGGGATGGCGGCAGTCCGCTGGAGGAGCTGGCCCTCCGCGGAGCCCTGCGCGACCACGGCGTCCTCTTCAGCCTGGCCGCCCTGCTGCAGTCCGGGGCCCTGCGCAACCTCAGCCGCTTGGACCTGGCCGACAACGGGCTGCTGGTGCTGCCCGCCGGCATGTTCACCGCCCTGCCTGCCCTGCGGCAGCTGGACCTCAGCAACAACTCCCTGGTGGGGCTGCAGAACGTCTCCTTCCAGGGACTGGGCCAGCTGCAGAGCCTCAACCTCAGCAACAACTCCCTGGCCGTGCTGTGGAACAGCACCCTGGCCCAGTTCCGCAGCCTGCCCACCCTCCGGCACATCGACCTGGGCCACAACACCTGGGTCTGCGACTGCCCCATTGAGGACCTGGTGTCCTGGCTCAAGGAGAGTGACCAGGTGGAGGGCAAAGAAGCCCTGACTTGTGCTTACCCTGACAAGATGTTGGGTAAAGCCCTGCTGAAGATCAACAGCTTGGACCTGAACTGCTCTGTGCCCATAGACCTGCCTTCCCAGCTCCAGACTTCATACGTCTTCCTGGGGATAGTCTTGGCTCTCATTGGGGCCATATTCCTCCTGGTTTTGTACTTGAACCGAAAAGGAATCAAGAAGTGGATGCACAACATCAGAGATGCCTGTAGGGATCACATGGAGGGCTATCACTACAGATACGAGATCAACGCAGACCCCAGGTTAACAAACCTCAGCTCCAACTCAGATGTCTGACGAAGTGCCCCAGATGCAGGGCAGAGCACAGCACCTATGCATGAAAAGTAGACTTATGCTTTACCCTCAGTCTTGCTTCCCTCTCTTCTGAGAAGTCTCAGACATGCTTGTAACCTGGGGGGTTGATATGCCTCCCTGTGATTTCAAGTTCATTTTTGTTTTGAGAAGCTGGACAGCTGAGCATGACGTTCAGCTGTATGTAGGAAACAAGCTGCTACCTATTTTCCGCCTTGCCTGTCTGTACTTGTGGGAAATTTTTTTCAAGATGTCAGAACAAATGAAAGAATTTTCTCTGATGCTCCAAAGCCACCAGAGTTTATAGAGCATTTACCGACGCAGATGCCGTTCAACAAAAGCTGCCTCAACTTTTTGGGAAAAAGATGTTATGTCCTTTGTGCCAGTTTTGGTCTTGTATATCCGAATTGTGATGCAATGATTATATTTCATAGACTACCTTGAGATTTGAAGAAACAAACTCCTTTTAAAAGCTCCTCATTTACACAGGAGGAAATCGAATAGTGAGCATGCACAAATACTGTATAGTTTTACATGTTAGGAAATTTATGATCTCAGTCTCTTACTATTTTGTAGATATTTTTGATTGCAGTTTACCGGAATTGAGGGATTTTTTTATACAAGCTGCATCTAAACTGCATCTCATCTCCTTCTGAACTGTTTAATTCAATAAACAGTCTTACAAGAACTGTTGCATTTGCTGTTCAATGAGAAATGTATGGACATCTAAGAATGTGAATAGCGCTGTAGTCTCAGAAGTAATAGCTCTGCAGTAGTAATATGTATAAAATTTTGTACGAATATGTAGCTTAGAGACATATCTTTGACATATTTTGTGATATATGCTAGAAGAATTACACTGATCAATGGTGGGAGCAGTTTTGTTTGGCACTAACCCCACAGTTTGCTCACAAAGCAACTGCAAGACGTCGAGACAGATGCTAGGGTCCATCTTGCTGGGAAGGTGCAAGCTAATAGAATTTTCAAAAGGTCTTCTCCAAATTATTTTTTTTAAAAATCAAAATAAGTTGTGGAGTTTGTTAGCTAAATAAAATTTTACCTGAATTGAATTATTTATTATAAAAAACCATATTTAGGTGCCCTGAAGTAAATTAAATGCAGCTCAGCTGTACAGTTGGCAAGCTTTAGGCTTATAAATCACTGCAGCATTTATTAGATTGCTGTTTCCTTTTTAAGGTCTCTGTACTCATGAAGTTCTGCTGTGATCCACATCTAGTAACTTGATGGAACTTTATCTTAAAGCATTTAACAGGTGCATTTCAATATGGTATGGTACTCATGCTTCTTACTTGCTTGGGAATGCGTTTTCTTGTAAATAGATAAAGCATGCAAAAAAAACTTTTAAAATTCATAACTTAATATGCAACTCTGGTGACATATAAAAAGGTTAGCAAGAATCTTCCAATGGCTGCCGATAATCAGTGCACTTTTTCTAATCTATTTATAGTTTCTTAATGAAAAAAACCACACCAGCTGTAAAAGTGATGTGACTTGTTATATATCAGTTTATCTGTGGAGCTTTTTCCATGATCACTGTTACTTGAAGCTCTTGAGCATCTCTCAAATTTTATGAATTACTGGCTAATTCTTTTTGCTTTCAAAAGTGACAGTTTTCTCAGATGTGTGCTTTTGGTAAGAGCTTAAAAATATAAAATAGCCCTTAAAGTATCAGAAGAAATATAATCTATTTGGGCCATCAGTATTATTCAAAAACATTTTTCATCTCGCTGCAACTTCAGACAAAGCAAATAGCACAAGTTGGTTCACACTGATTTTCTATGGCTTTAAATTGGATTTATTTAACAATAGTGATTTTTTTATGAGGCTTTGTGCATTTACCCTTAAAAGGAAAAAAAGAATGGATATTAAATACAATTAATGTATTGTAAACCAGTATATTTTACAATTAATGTAAGTTAAGTGATAGCCTTTCTCTCCTGCTGTCATTTAAGTGTGAGCAATATCTAGTTAACAGCATATGAATTAAGTTTGTGGTTTCTTAAAAGGCAGGCTGCTGGCCTGAATGTTAGCTGCCCATATTTTAAGAATAGCATAAAAACACCAGTGTGAAGAACTATTACTGTGCCCCTATGCAAACTGTTCATACTTGGTATAGATCAGATAGTGTGTGTAAGAAGCTAGAATTTGCAGTAGTTACACAGTGTGCTTCATTGTATCGGTCATTTTGGAGATTATCAACTTACACTTACTTGTAAAGTGCCAAGAGGAGTAGAGCACCATCCTTGCTTCAGATGCTCCTGTAAATCGATAGATAAAATATGTATGAACCAAGCCAATTCTTGGGCATTTTCCTGACTTTTGTTTAACAGACACTTTAAAATAACTACAGTAAAAGCAATTATTTGTGATGTGTTAATGTAACGGCTGTGCATTTTTGGAGCTGTGTAAGGACAGGCAACAACTTTTAATTGCAGTTTCTCACCAATGGAGCAAGTATTTGTATAGTGGGCAAGTGTAATTGTTATACTACACTTATTGTTCTAAAGATTATTATTACTATTATTTTTGTATCTTAGAAAGTCAATGTAATAGAAATTTATTAGAGATCTGGTAACAGCTACTTTACAGCAATTTTTGTCATTTGCTTACTTGTGTACTTATTAGGATGTATCATTTAGCATGTGTCAGTGTTGTGGTGGATAATGTTCTCCTACCGTGTTTGACCAGCAGTGAATGCTTTGGTATTTTGTACAATATATTATTTGATCTTAAATCCCCTTTCATAAACAGTGCTTGAAATTTGTTTTGCTTTCCTTTCACAAAATACTTAACAGTGGTACTCTGAAGACACAGAAAAAGTAGCTCCCACAATACTTGGGAACTTGGTTAAAAACTATAAATCTAAAATAACATCAGTTTAAAGGTTCTTCTGAAGCACATTTTATAATTTTAATCTTACTCTGCTTTGACACCAGAAATTCTAATTGATTGCTATTTCCAGAGAAGCTTAATTAGCAAGGCTGTTTTATTCATTCATTCTTCAATAAAACACTTGCAGTACTAAATGCCTCTAAAATGTTTTTTGTATACATAAACCTTTAAAGTTCTGTATGACACAGTTGTCACTGAAAAACATCCAGACTAAAGTAGTGGAGAAAGCTTCAGGGAAGGCTGCGCAGCTAAGAAGTGGAAAAGATGGTTTTTCCAAGGTTCAGCTGCTTTATTAAAACTATTTTTGGTTGTAACAAGCTTAAAATTTTCTTAGAATAGCACAAGGAATTGGCATAGTTTTAATATATTTTCTTAAAATACTTTCCATTAGTGCTGTTGCCAGGTAAGAAAATCACCAAATTCTTCTTTCTCCAAGGTAGCTTTATATTAGATCATCTGGCTTTTTTTTTTTTTAATATCGCCAAGCCATAATATTACCAATAATCTTGACATCCAGAAAGTGGTTTGAAGTTTTGTACAAGCGCTTTACATGTTTTAATTCAGAGTAATTTACCTTTTAAGCACTGATGACAGTCCCCATTGATGTGGCAGGTGCTGAAGCAGTCTGTTCAGACCCGTATTCTGTTGTTGACTGAGATGTCACTGGAAACAGGCATAGCAGATTATTCAAAATATGGCTGCACTAGGATCCCAGTCCTCATTATTCTACCAGCATTTTCCCTGTGGTATACTCTGGTCCTTACGCATCTGCATAATTTCTTTTTTGCCTCATTTTCTCAGGAAACCCATTAAAAAGAATATTGTGAATCTGCACAGGTAGAGAAATCAGTCTGACTGCACCTATATTTTGAGGTTTAGCATCTTCATTTCTCTTCAAACCTTAACGTGGAAAAAAGAGCCTTTGACAAAATGGACAGAATGAAAATTTGATATGCGCTTTTTTTTCTCTTCAGCAGCTGAATGTTCAAGAAGAACCATTCATTCTCAGCATATGATGAAGGAAAATAGCATTTGGTAAGAAAAACGTTTTGGTTTCAAGCTTCAAAATGACATTTATATTTTATGAGAGAAGGTGGAAGGGAGAATCTTGTAAAGGAAACAAGTTTCTCTTCGTAATGGGTCAGCACTGGAAATCACAAAGCTCTGAATAGGAACAATTTCTGGTTGATTCTGTCCGTTATGTTCTGGTCATTTTTATAGATATAGCTCTAATTTCTTGCCGTTGCTATAAATAGATTTTGCTAACAAGCTGCATCCCATCTTACAATATCTGTAAGGCAGGTGTTTCCAAAGTGAGTTTCTTGTTAATAGAAGATTTAATTTAGTTTAATACCTGCTGATTTAATAATGACCAGGTCAAGCCCATAACTTAATGCTCCTTTTTCAAACGTTCTGCTTACTGGTTGCAAAGACCTTGGCTTGAAATCAAACAATAAAAGCCCACCAAGGAAGAGAGAAAGCAGAATGCTTGGAGAATGTAGCATTTATCAGATATTTTGCACAGAAAAGAGACCTAAACCACGTGGGAGCTGAGGGTCCCTTTGGTGATACAGAAGTAAGTGTACGCTGTTAGCTTCTTAAGTCAGTGCAGCAGTAGCAGAAAAGCGATGCTTTGTACCAACACAATAAACCTAACAGCACTTCACTGCGCATTGGCAAAAACCCCACCAACCCTTTAGAAATAAGAATACAGGTTTGCAGTATAAGTATGTCCTTAAAAAGGACTTTGACTTTCTCAGCTGTGTTACAATTTACGTGTTGTCACATCCTTGGAAAACCTTGCTATGCCAGAAGTCATCTGTTGCGTAGGCAAAGCTTGAAATCAGGCCTTGCATTCCCAATGTTAGCCTAAATAGAAAAAGTGAACTATTAAGAAAATTAACCCGGTAGTTTAGGCAGTGTACTCATGGTACGGTTAATAATTTAATACTTGCAATTATTTGTATTTTACTAAGTATTCACTAGATAGCTTTTCCTTTCTGTTGATAGACTAGCAGAATAACAGATTTGTCTTTCTAGTAATTATGCATGAAAGCATCTGAATAAATTAGCAATGTTTCAGTACATACAGTGATGAAAATGCTAGAAATCTTGTATTTTAGAATGTTTCACTATTACAGAAATTTTAGATGTGCAAAAAACAGCTGTAACTTTTTAAAATTGAAGTTTGGTTTCCTAATTAAAAATTGTTCTCGAAGAAAACCCCAATAAAATATTTACCAGATTGCTTATAAATGTTTTATGTATACTCTCTTGAATTTATTACTGTAAATCCTTACAGATACTGAAGTCTTTGCTAAAAGTGTAGTTGTATTCTTTTTAGCTTAAATTGATGATTGTGCTGTGGATTAACATGATAAAATAGGAAAAAAGCAAACTCCATCTAAACAGCCTGTTTGATTTATTTAGAAAGAAATTTGGCCAGTGAATAGAAGGGATTGCATTTTAAGTGTTCTTTTTTTGGGGGCATAATTTGATAGATTTCTGGGGTTTAATATATGGGGTATTGATTTTCAAATTGCCAGTTCTAAATTTAACAGTTATGTATTTTCAGTTTTTTAATGACCAAATCAAACTGTGTTTTGAAGTCTTCAAATACGTATTTACATAGTGAAATATAGAGGCACTGTTATTACTAGTGGAACTATTAATGAAAAGTACTGCTGAAGCAGAGAATGAAGGGTGAAAACCAGAGGGAAAAAAAAGCATTCTGATGTTCTTCAACTTCCTTTAATGCAATTATTTATATTGTAATCACATGGAAATTCAAAGGGAAGGATGATGTTTTATCTTTTTGTAGATAACTAATGCAGATGTCTGAAATTTTAAAAGATAGGAGTGATTTTTTGGGACTGTCCCAGGAGCAAAGCTGGTAACTTAGTCTTGTGTTTTCTACTGTTTTTTTTATATTCGTAGGACAGCTAACATGGAAGAGTGCTTGGAACTGACAGATTGATCTGTCCTAGGTTTTATCATAGGATTGATCAGTCTTAATACCTGTCCACAGTCGACTTGAGGTGTTCCATTTGTTCTAATAGAAATTCTCCTCTGTGGCACAGCATGGCATAGCGCAGGGTAGCTTTGCATGACATTGTGGGCATGTATACAATAAAGAACTCATATGTCAAATTGATATTATCAAATGTCAGATAGACATTTCAACAGAATTCAGTGTATATTTCATGCTGACAATGTAAAACCATCAAGTAGTGGTAGTGAAATAGTAAAATAAGAAAAAATACAATTTATTGCAAGAATGCTGTAAGCAATCATGAACTGACACCACTTTGTGGCATGTGAGTAATTTAAGCTTGTTCTGAAGACAGAAAAAGAAAGAAGTAGTTACTGCATTGACAGTTTTTTTCAGGTGGGTGTCTTCATTCATTCGCCTTAATAGGAGAAGCAACCAAATCCTGCAGATAGTTATACGTTTGAATCCATTTAAGGCAGGGGCTTTACCCCAGTGATTTTCTGGTTCCATCATTTCAGAGGTGGGTGCTTTTGTGAACCTGGAGGGAAATAAGAGCTCTTAAACATCAGAAAAAAAGAATTTTTATTTTATACATACAGATATGCATTTCACAAACACACACACAGATACATGTATAAATATATCTATATAATGTAAAACTAGGAGACTGAAGAAAAGTAGAATCCAAGGCACACTTGTCTCTCCAGAACATTCTGTTGGCTAGGTTAGGGGCCTATATTTTTCACATTAAGTGCCTAAATGGAGTGGATATGCCTCTGAGAAGCACTTCAGACACACTTGATGTTGCTGCACGCCTAGCGTGACCATTACCAACAAGTTAACAGAAATTGGTGCTGAGTGGCCAAGATTTTCCAAAGTGGCCACAGTCTGAGATTCTGCTTTCAAAGTAGCATAAAGGGGCTTCGTTTTCAAAAGTTGTTGAACACCTTTTGGAAACTTATACTGGTTTTAAGTGAATTGAACGAAATGTGGAAAAAAAATTTCAGTGTGAAAAGGCATATGTCTGGTATACGCTTGAGAGATAACATAAATACTTGTAAGAACTTCTGAAATTCTGTAGTCTTTTCTCTCTCTGTCATTTCTCAGATTGAGATCTCTAACACCATCTATCCAGAATATCCTTCCTCTTCCTCATCTTATTTAATCATCCCTGACCCAGATGAGTTTTTTCCATCACCTTTATGACCAAACTTGATTACTTCACATTGGTAAGCAAAGGTAGAATTCCTAGGAAATAAGTCATGCATAAAATCAAATACTGAATGTTTATGACCTACCAGATTAAGGTTTTTTCTGTTGTTAGTCTTTCATTCAGGTTTTCCCTTTTCCTCTTTGTCCCCTTCTGTTCAGTTTTTCAGCGTACTAAAAAGCTTCAGTGGTAGCCCAGAGGAACTCTCTGATTCCAACTTCCAGTAACGAACAAGGAGATCTTTTTTGAGACGATAGTCTCAAAAAAAAAACTTGCAGAAACAGTGTTCGAACTTTTCTGACAGGATAGTAAAATGTCACTGAAAATAGCTCTGCTAAGATATTCATTTGTCAGAAACGCTACATGTGCAGAAAGAGCTGGAATGCTGATTTTGTGATACTGGTATAGATGCTGTTTAACAAGCCTGTGAGTTTTCTACCACTGCTCCGATTTCTCCTCCCTGCAGCCACACACACACTCCAGTATGCTTGAACAGGACTCATATGAGTTTAGGACAGGCATTCGGCAGATTGTAGCAATTTGTTTATATTATTAATCATATGTGAAGTCCCTTATTTTCAGGCACATAAAGAAATGTGTTATAGTACTTGTAATTTTTAACACAGAAAAAACTAGCTGGCATACGCCTGGTTTCATAACTTATCTGTAAATACAAAAAAATGCTCTGAATTTGAGTTTGCAAGGAACAGATGTCTTTCAGCAAGCTTGAGTGTAAATTCAGCAGGATTTCCAATTTAATCCGGGAAATGATGACACAGAAATTTACTGCAAGCAGAGAAATGACTCGTTCTTCATCGCAGTTATGCGGACTATGCCTTTTCTATGAAGCAGTGTGCAAGGTGTTTTATCTCCTAGGTTTCCAGGGAGACAATCACAATCCAGTAGGGGTTACTGTTGTTCTTAATAAAGCTCTCTAGATTTTGTAGTTTTAGCAATTTTTCTGATCAAAATCACAGAGATAGCAGATAGGATTTGATAAATGACACTGAGTAACGTGAATTGATGTGACCTATTTCAAACACTCACAGATGATGCAGTGGTGCACCAGCTTACAGTAGATGGTAATAGTGCTTTCACCAGCTAGAATCATTTTAACTGGCAGGAAAAGACTCAAAACTGAGTATTGGTAAATGTAGAGAGCTATACAAGCTATGCTTAGCATTTAGCAGTTGATATAGAATATAGGATATCAAAAAGGTTTCATTTATAGGTGTGAAGCACCACCTCCACACAGTAATTCTATTTTTTTTTTGTATACAAGTTGTGTAGGAATTCACAGAAATCTCTATGTCTGCTCTGTGGTTGAGAAGGAAAATTGAAGCAAATGGCAACTGATTAATGTAAATCAAATTAATAGCCAAAAATCTTATCTCTCAAAATAATACTAGTTACTGATCTTATTACTGATGAGAATTCGAGACATTTTGTTCACAGAAATATATTTGCCTCACATAACTTTTTATCCTTATATGTTAGAGAGTGAAAACACATAAAGTTGCAGAGGCAATGTTCAGTACAAGGAGATCAATGGATAGTACAACAGTGCTATTGAGGACTCACCAATCTTATTTTGCCATGTGAAGGGGGCAAGTAGAAAAGGGAAAATCTTTGACAGAACAAACTGTTTAAGAAAGGAAGGTGGTAGAGCCAGAAATCTCCTCTAATGACAGTTCTTTTTGTACTTACTGAAGAATGATGTGGCAACATTAGTGATGCTGAAGTAAAGGATAGTAAGGTTTATTTCAGAAGTTGTGCAGAATCACAGAATATGCTGAGTTGAAAGCAACCTGCAAGGATCATTGAGTCCAACTCCTGGCCCTGCACAGGACACCAAGAGTCACACCATGTGCCTGAGAGTATCATCCAAATGCTTCCTGAATTCTGTCAGGCTTGGTGCTGTGACCCCTTCCCTGGGGAGCCTGTTCCAGTACTCAGCCACTCTCCGGGTAAAGAATCCTTTTCCTAATATCCAACCTAAACCTCCCCTGAAACAACTGCAGGCCATTCCCTTGGGTCGTATCACTGGTCACAATAGAGGAGAGATCAGTGCCTGCCCCTCCTCTTCCCCTCGCAAGGAAATTATAGACTGCAGTGAGGTTTCCCCTCAGTCTCCTCTTCTCCAGGCTGAACAGACCAAGTGACCTCAGCTGTTCCTCACACAGCTTCCCCTCAAGGCCCTTCACCATCTTCATTGCCCTCTTTTGGACACACTGTAAGAGCTTAATATCTTTCTTATATTGTGGTGCCCAAAACTGCACATAATATTCAAGGTGAGGCAGCACCAGTGCAGAGCAGACCGGGACAATCACCTCCCTTGGAAGCTTCAGGTTATTTAGGTTTGCTCAGGGTTTTACATTGTTGGAGCCACAGCTAATTAATGCATTAACATTTAATCTAGGTCACCAGAAAATACTACTGCCAGAATGTGCTATACATTTTCTTCCCGTAGTTTTTACACTGCACTCTGTGCTTTCCAGTAATGCATGAAGTGGTGGTTGTTCTCTCCCTCCTCTCCCACGGGAAGTGTGTACACTGGCTGAGGGATACTGTCTTGCCTTATGTTTCTGGGAAAAGTCATAAGCAAAGTAAAGCACCTTATACTTACAGGTTGATTTACTCTATGGTACTCTCTAATTCCTGGATGAATAAGTTCCAAGCAGTAGACTTTCCAAAGGAAAAGTTTTGTCTCCTGTGCAATAAGCTTTTTGTCTGCTTTAGAAGTAAATGTTAGGTACATTCTTCTCTTTAATTTAGTCCTAAATGTTCATCTTTCCAAAGGAATATAATCAACAGTCTTAAAATTGTCTTTTGCATCAGTAAATGGAATGTCAGCTGTGCATAAATTTGGTAGCATGATGAAACCCACAGGAATATTATTGTTTAGAAACAGTGAAAAAATGAGTAAAGATCTTACCAAATAAATAAGTTTTTTAAGTACATCACAGTAAATAAACTCCCTCTATAAGACTAAGCTTATACCATTGCAGACACCCCCACTGCTCCTGGTAACACTGCTCCAAGCAGAAAGCCCAGTGTTATGATATAGTCAGCTCTCAGAGCTAAGTGTTCCAAAAGCAAAATTAAATTTGCGTTTCTGTATTGGGTCCATTCTATGAGTTTGTTACAGTATTGATTTTTTCAGGAGGCCAGACCACAGGCAAAGCTCTGAAATGTGGGCTCTGTAATACTCTGTGAACTCTCTCCCGTCTCCCGTTTCTCCCCTTTCCCTTCTCTTTTCTCTCCTCTCTCTCCTCTCCTGTAGCCTGTGTTGTCCTGACTGATCGGTGTCCCACCATCCAGCTAAAAGGACATGAATTTCACCCTCTCACCTTCCACAATATTTTCACCTCAGGTATTGGTTTTAAGTGTCTTTTCTGCATCAGACAAAATTTAGCATGTGCTGATCTGAGCTTTGTACTTAAGTGCACCAGGAATACAAGGTAAACTGGAAATGTGCATACAACTTAGTCATCTTGTGAATTGCTGTCACTACCTTTAAGAGATGAGGGGAAACATCTCTATACTCTTTCATTTTATACAAATAAATAAAATACATTTTATGCATTTTCAATTTGTGTATGTACATGCATGTGTATATATATACATGCACATTTATGTAGTACAGTTTAAAATTCTTGCATATTTGGTATGTATGAAAACACATGCTCCTTATCTACAGGCCATACAATTCTTGATGGAAAATAATATTTCAGTTTTACCTCATGTACAGGCTTTTACAAATAACGCTAACTGAGAGCTATTTATATTTTGCTCACTTTTTTAGATAAAGTAGAGTCTACTGGTTTAAAATTAATTATTGCAGTAAGTTCTGCAATAAATATTTTTGGTAAGAGGAATGGTAGTTCCTGCTAGCATTGCGATTTTTAGTATCTATTCAGCTTTCTGAGTAGCTTTAGAATTCTGTAACTGGTAAACCAGTCAGACAGAAGCCTATCTTGGGTGATTAGTTTAGCACAGAATACTCCCTTGCCTTCACTTTGTTTTTATTGCTCCTTCAGCATGAGGATGCTGCCAATATTTTGACACTTTTTTTTCTCCTTAAAATCTGCATATCTCTGTCTGTGATGGTATGCCTTCAGAGAAAAAGAGCAAGGGGTTGGGATATTCTTGAATTTTCTTGTCAAAACACTGACAGGATAATTACCAAGAGATGATACAATTTGTCAGCGAAGAGTGGGTGTTTATGCATTGGGAGGGAATGTTGGTATGGTGAGTGTATTGTGCAAATGTCTCATCCTGCTTCTGTGGTGTGAAAGGGTCTCCATCTTCAAATTCAGTTGGGGAACAAGGGCACTTCTGTGAAAGGTGGCCCAAGATCAGTGTTGCCTTTGTCCTGGAGTGCCTGTTTGCTGGGTGGTAAAGGACTCCACACTGTGCCAATACCTTGCATAAAGCAGACTGATTACAGGGGAGGACTAGACCTTCATCTGTATTCCAAAATCACAAAAATGTATGATCCACAATATGACCTGGGACACTCCAACAAGAACAGGAACTTCAGAAGTACTTCCTTGAGCTCTGGAGATAAACTCTTCTTGGCAGAGATTATTTAGATTTGCTTAGGGAGGCAGAGCTTTATTGGTGACAGGAAAAATTTTGTAGGGTGCAATTTGTGCTAAGCACTCATGGAAGTTCTCTTTAGCCCATCAGTTTGTGCCAGTTAGAACAAAGTAGTAACACAGAGGACTGCCTTTTTCAAAAGGAAGGGGAAAGGCAGTTGATTTCATTTGCAACTTTATTTTTACTAATGGATACTACAAAGCAAAACATGCGAATAGTGCAAAAATAGAAATTAGTGGAGGTCAGATCATGGCTATATGACTCAACAGTAGAGTACTGTAAAGTAGGAATAGGTAAGTGTTCTGCTTACATTAGGAACAATGTTTTTAGAAGCTTGCCATTAGATTGGAAAATACTTCCAAGATCATGGAGTCCAGCTTTTGACCAAACACTGCCATGTCACATCCTGTGGCACACTAAGTGCCACATCCAGTCATTTCTTGAACATGTCCCTGAGCAGCCCATTCCAATGCTTGACAACCTTTGCAGTGAAGAAATTCTTCCTGATGTCCAGTCTGAACCTCCACTGCTGCAGTTTGAGTCTTGGTCGTACTGTCTTGTTGCTGGTTACCAGGGACAAGAGGCTGACACTCCCACCTGGCTACATACTCCTTTGAGGTAGTTTTAAAGAGCAATAAGGTCCCCCCTGAGCCTCCTTTATCCAGGTTAAACACCTACTGCTCCCTCAGGGACAATCACTTCCCTAGTCCTGTTGGCCACACAATTTTCAAGACAGACCAGAATGCTGTTGGCCTTCTTGGCCACCTAGGCACATGTTTTATTGTGAACTTTTTGGAACAGGGAGTAGCTCTGCCCAGTATTTCCACATTGCCTGGTACACTGGGCTGCTATTCTGTGTCAGGTGCATCCAAATGCTACTGCAAATAAATAACAGTAATACAGTGCAGACTGATACATTGCACTTTGTTAGTTCCCCAGTAACACTTACTGCTTTAACTCCACCAATGCCCTTGGAATAGTGTAACAAATCCCCAGTCGAGGAGCCTCCTCCTTCAATACTTAACCATGGAGTTAATAGTACCTTCTGGGTACAGAGTACTTAACATTATGAAAGTGCTCTGCCAGGAAAGAGATTTTTAAATGAGAAAAGTTGAGACATGCCTAAGAATTGTTCTTGAAGCAGATAAATACTACATGCCAAACTGGGGGAAAGCCTCCAGTTTAATGTGGAGATTCCCGAGTTGGCTTTAAATGCATTGTTTTGTGTACAAGGAGTCTAGCTGTGGCAATACAGAACTCTGCAAGAGAATTTACTCTGCCAGAGAGACTGCATCTTTTAAGAGCAACAGGAGTAACAGCAAAAAGATACCTTCTTTTTTGCCATAACAATTAGTCAAAAAATATTAAAAAACTATTACAGGACAAATCTCTGGTAGAAAAATAATTCAAAAAAAGAGATCCCATTTAGTCAAGAAGAATGAAGCTGTGAAAAGACTGCAGCAAAAGAGGATGAAATCATCCCAGATGCTTTAGATTGTACCAGAAGCAGGTTTTTCTGGTGGATTTCATGCCACTTTGAACATCATTGGTCCCTGACTAAGCTCCTTGTCAAAGTCCAGCCAAGCCATGCCATCTTTCCTGGGGACAGCCAGGTGTGCCTCAGCCGTCACAGCACCTGTGCTCGTAGCATATTCCCTGTGGAGGACAGCAGTGAAGGAGATCATGAGCTTTCTTTTAATAAATAAATTTATAAAAGGTCTGTGCAAGAGACTTTGCTGAAACTTCTGAGGGTTGCTCTGGCCCAGTCAGTCTTAAGGACTGTGGCTAGTTTGCTTTGAAGTATTTGTATCAAAGTAACATAAACACTGCACTACTTCCCTTTCATTTATTTTCTTTCACATGCTTCCAAATGTGCTAATTTTATGCAAAGATGCCTGTTAGCTGTAACAAATGTTTATCGTCTGCTAGAGCTGAGCTCTTATGAGTACACAGCAGCACTTGAAAGCAGACATTTGAGCAAGACAGGTATGCAGCTGCTCCGTTCCTTCCTTTTTTTTTCCAGCTGGCCCTTCTCAAAAATTGCTGAACTTCCTAAGGTCTGAGTTGTAATTATTCAGCTTTGGTGGGAACTGTGCATGAAGTACCTGAAAGTAGCTGAATGCTCAGAAAGGTGTATCCAATACTTGAAGCAAGTGATTTGTCTGAGCTAACCATTCGTATTCCTGGCCAGCAAAATAAGCTGAACTTCTGAGCAACTCACAATCACAAAGTAAAGTAATGCATTGGTTTTACAAGTAAAAGGGCCTTAACACACTGCAGCAGAAGGTAGAAGATAGTTTTCCCAAGTGTTTTGTATTATGTCTTGTAAATTTTGAGTCCACTTCAAAAGAAAACAACTAGATGCGCTTTCTTTGGACACTGCACCTGGGGTATCCTGAAATAGCTTAAGTACATTCTGCTTATGATCATGTCACATCAATGATACTTTTTAGTTTGTGAGGGGGGAGAAAAGCTTGCAGAGAGCAGGTGATTGACTTATATCTCTTCTGTGAGAGCAGATCGTGATTTGTCTCATAACTTTTCTGATCCATCACTAGAAAAGGTGTTTAATACAATGAGCTGCTAAATGCAGTTGTTAGTACTTTTTTAGTAAAATGAGATTAGTATGCTTTCTAATGCTTGATTTATTTCAGATTTTTAGATTTTTTATATCACCCAAAGGCCCCAGTAAGTGCTAAGGCTCATCTTGCACTGCAGCTAAACATCCTTAAAAATCCTATCACCAAGGTGAATATGATTTGCTCATCAAGTTATGACAGAAATTGGCTTTCCATATATGTTTCAAATTTATATGTCAGGTATATATAATTATTCACACATACACCCCTTTAGGAAAGACTAAAATAATTCTAGGACACTGTGACTTAGAGAATATAGAATGCAGTTTGGGGGTTGTTGGGTCAGG
Source organism: Pseudotriccus pelzelni (assembly GCA_035584735.1). Taxonomy (NCBI): domain Eukaryota; kingdom Metazoa; phylum Chordata; class Aves; order Passeriformes; family Tyrannidae; genus Pseudotriccus; species Pseudotriccus pelzelni. The sequence continues at coordinate 81,904,316 of JAWMRA010000113.1, read as the reverse complement.
AAAGAGGCAAACTGAAATTCAAGCAATTACAAACTCCTGCTTGCCAAGTTGTTCTCTTTGACAATTCCTTCCTGTGACTGGAGTCTTGCCCCAGATTTGCTGTGGTGGGTTGACCTTGGCTGGATACCAGGTTCCCACCCAGCTGCTCTATCACTTCCCAGACAGACAGAGTAGAGAGTAAGATGGGAAACAACTCGTGGGTGCGGATAAGGCAGGTTATTAAAGCAGAAGGTAGGCAGAAGTTTGCGCACGCAAAAGCGAAGCAAAGCAAAAGATAACACTGTTTATTCTCTACTTCCCATCAGCAGCGATGGTCGGCCACCTCCAAGAAGCAGGGCTTCAGCACATGTAATGGTTCCTCAGCAGGCGGCCACTGGAGACAATGAATGCCTGCCTTCCTGCTCCTTCCATTGGCTTTTATGTCTGAGCTGATGTCATAGGGTATGGAATATCCCTTTGGTTAGTTTGGGTCAGCTGGCCTACTTGGATCCCCTCCCAGGATCTTGCCCTCAATTGAGGAAGGAATGTTACAGGACTGGTGCTGCGCTCAGCAGCAGCCAAAACACCAATGTATTGGCGGTGATAGCCGTAACACCCCAAGATATTCAGACCGTGGGTTCCCAGAGACTCTACTAACAGTGAAGACAAAGAGCCAAGATGGGCAAAAAGGAAAAGACCTTTATTTTAGTGTGAACTAGCTTTTTATCCATAGAGCATGGAATGTGTGGAATTTGGGGAGGATTTCAGGGAGTTTCATGCAAAGGGGTGCCTATAAATGGAGTTTACATTCAAATATGGGTAAGGACATACAGCAAAAACAGGGAAAAGCCATAAATTCTAACTAGCAGGGCTAGTGAGCATAAGGGGAGGGCTTATTGAGAATCAAAACTACATTTTATGTACAAGCAGGGTATTTTCTAACAATACAAGAATTTCCTCACTTGGTATGAAAGACATAAAGCCATTAGAAAGCATCCAAAGGAGGACAATGAAGATGGTGAAGGGCCTTGAGGGGAAGCTGTGTGAGGAACAGCTGAGGTCACTTGGTCTGTTCAGCCTGGAGTGGAGGAGACTGAGGGGAGACCTCATTGCAGTCTATAATTTCCTTGTGAGGGGAAGAGGAGGGGCAGGCACTGATCTCTCCTCTATTGTGACCAGTGATACGACCCAAGGGAATGGCCTGAAGTTGTGTCAGGGGAGGTTTAGGTTGGATATTAGAAAAAGGATTCTTTACCCAGAGAGTGGCTGAGTACTGGAACAGGCTCTCCAGGGAAGTGGTCACAGAACCAAGCCTGACAGAATTCAGGAAGCGTTTGGATGATACTCTCAGGCACATGGTGTGACTCCTGGGGTCCTGTGCAGGGCCAGGAGTTGGACTCAATGATCCTTGCAGATTGCTTTCAACTCAGCATATTCTGTGATTCTGTGATTCTGTATGTGGATTTTGGTAGTGGAAAGCCTTCACTGAGGACTGTCCCAATGTTCCTGTAGCCTATATTTTTACTTTGTTGCTCTACATTGTCAGAGCAGCCTCTCAGGGCATATCCAGAGCAGAAGTCTAGAACAAATAACAATTTCAGTTTCAAAATACTATACAAAAACCTTTCTTAAGTGATGAAATAGGTGATGGACAGGAGTCATTAGTTCACTTTCTTCTGAACATACCACCCTATGGAAAGATTTGGTTTTATGAGTAGTGATACAGATGCTGTTAAACCAATGACAGTCTAGGCAATCAGCACAATTTTTTCAGTATAGTTATTTAGTAAAATCTAAAGTGTTCCTTATTCATCAGTATAATCACACCAGTTCCACACTGTTTATTTCATCCAGTGAAAAGATGTTTTGACAAAGCTGTGTGAAACAGTATTTCATGCTGTAAAATACAGTTCATTAAACTGCCTTCTTGTTGAGTTTTTTGCTGGCAGTATTTGCAAAGTAGTTATTAAAGGAAACTGTAAAAGCTATATTTTTATTTATATAATATGAAACTGTTATTAATCATCTATATGTTTTGTTTTGTACAGCGTTTGTTCATTAAACCTAACCTTATTAAAGAAATTATTCCGGGATGGAGAAATTTATCACATTTCACTTTTCATCAGCAAGCGCTGACTATAGTCTGGTGACCTAAGCTTGTTTACACAAGTCACAGCTCCATGTTTAATGCAGTAATACAACCACAATATGTAGTTCCACAACTCCTTTTAAGCTCCAGCATAATTAGCTTCCGTGAGTTAGTTAATGAATTAGCTTTCATTAATACCTCACCTCTACGGTTACAGAGGTCACCTTCAAATGCAGACAGAGGAGTTTCTGACCGTAATTCTAAGAGCTGGCAACTGTCCTCATTAACAGCTGTAGATGTCAACTCTGAAGCTTAACAAATACTATTAAAATTTGAACAGTAATATCAGACTACTTTTTACCTGTCACTTCTTTATCACATGCAGTGAGAGTTCTCCCTACCATGATTCCAGCTGTATCCATGATGTATTTAAAACCATTTGGTTCCTTATTGACTGCCATGGGTTGCAAATGTCACGGACAGAATCTGTGCTAGCCCTTTACAGTGTAATTGTTTGTTGGTTTGTTTTTTTTATATGCAAAATATCCGCACAGCGTCTAATACAGCAAAAGTGAGAGGGAATGGGGTCTGGAGGCTGTGCAGCACAATTAGGTCTCACATGAGGTGGAGAGCTGCCTATTGGGATCATGTGGAGCAAGGGCAGCCCTGGGTTTTCCAGAGGGAATTGTTACATGGACATGCCTCCAGTTTGTGGTGACATCAATCATAAACTCTATGCTCGCTTAGAATTTTCATTTTTCTCAAGAAAGAGCTACGGGGTCAGTCTCAGTGTAGCCAGAGGTAAAACCTTAAAAAAACCCCAAACAAACAAACAAACAAACAAACAAACAAAACCCAAACCCAAAACAAGTAAACAAAAACACCAAAGCAAAACGGAAGAAAGGTTTAAAAAATAATTTTCTTCTAAAGCCTAATGTACTTTGCCATTTTGGTGAAAAACTCCTAGGATTTTTGTGGCAATAAAGAGAGAGGGTGAAAGACAGACCTTCAAGGAGAAGAGGAGGTTCACAAGTTTACAAGATTGTTTCTTTCTGTAATAGAATAACCATGGGAAAAGACCCTTAGGATGGAAATGGGAGTTCTCTGTTACCTATCTTCATGCTGATCAGCAGCGACAAGATGTAGGAAAAATACCAGTTACAGAAAGCTCACCTCATTTGCAAATATAATTGTCTCCAAGAGAGGTTTTCATACAGCCGAAGACACTACTCTCCTTGCCACTCATTACTGAGTGGTTAGTGTAAGGAATGTTATAGTCGTGCAGGTAAATGAGGAAGCAGGTAACTAACCTACACCACTTTGAGAGTTGCCTATTGAAGACCTGGCCTCCTGGGGAAGCAGCATAATACCCTGAGATGCAATATAAAACATTTATAGCCTCCTTTTTAGAAGGCTTCCAGAGGCGAAGTTTCAGCTTTTCCATTTTGTTGCAGAATGTTTTGCTGGAAGAAATATACTGTGAAGAAAGGAGAAAGCACAGAAAGTTAACAGTAATCATGCTTTAGGGCTTTTTTTTTATTAACTTCCTTGGTCATTTCTACAAACTAAATATACAAAAGCAATAAAATATGTAGAAACAGTCATTCCCATTTAAAACAGGAATAGATTATATGTTAAAAATATTTTTCAGACTTTATCATATGGAGCCCTCTCTGAGTTTGAAGCTGAGCAGTGCAACCAGAAGACAGAAAAAACCTTGTGTTTCAAGTGTAGAGCCTAGTGACATACAAACAAGCAGTTAGAATGCCTGATATACCTTAGGAGCCATGAAAACATTTTCATTTATTTTCCAGTAAAATCTGTACCTAAATAGTTAAATAACAAATACAGTGCAAGAATTTCCTCACTTGGTATGGAAGCCTGTGACATGTGGCAGGATGTCCACTCTACTAATTTTGTTAGGAAAAGTTAATGAAATCTAGTAACATTGTGTAAAAATAAAAATAGCCTAATAGGAAATGGAATTATTTTCACTTAGTTCCACCTCTTAATCCAGCATTCTGAAGAAAGAACTTCATAACTCAACCAAATTTATGCTGGATTTTATCATCTGAAGACAGGTATTTAAAAGGAATAGTTTTAAAAGTGAAATCTCATTCTAATTGCATTTTGATCCACCCGCAGTGATGCTGCATTTTATTGATTTGATTAGCTGATGACCATTCCTCTTGTGGACTCACAAATGCAATTTTTTTAGTGTCATGAGGCAATTTCACTTGTACAAATCAAGTATGTAGACGCATACAACGAATAGAGCAAAATACAAAGTTTTTTGTATTTTGTCTGTCTGCCTCCAGACTGTGCTCCTTCTTTCTAACATGTTATCATTACTCTGAGCCATGTTTGCACATCCTACCTCCTCAGGGAGAAGAAGGGTCACAACAAGGAGATGTTCTAAGTGCCACTTGCCTCCATTTCATACCAGAAATCATTTTTAATGAGTGTGTTCACTCAGTTCAGGGCAATGCCCGCCATATCGCATTCCTCTGAGCCAGAATACCTGGGAGTCTTCAGTAAGGGTATGTGCACTGTGAGCAGACAAAAAAGAGCCCTGCCAAAGATCCCATGATAAATTGCTAGCTGGTGTGACTTGCCTTTGAAACATGAGCTGATTTGCTTCATTATTCTACTTGTAGCCGTATGTATGGGAAAGTTCAGTAAACTTGGCTATAAAAATTTATGACCTGGCTGAATGTGTACAAAAATAGTGAGTTCATGTGTTTCCTGATGCAGATGGTGATGGACACTAAGAGCATATAGTACTCCAAGTACAGAAACCCACAGAGCTTTATTTAGTGTGACCTGTCACTGTGTCCCTACACATTTCTAACAAGACAGTGACATTGGCCAGTGCACTGCACAGTGAACGGCTTCAGCTTAAAAAATAGCATACAGGGTGTTTCTTATGTGGATGAGCACAAACTACAGTACTAGGTTCTGCAGGGAATTTGAGTCAGGAGAATCTCTACAAAATGTTGGAAAGATTAAACACTGCTCTAACGTAGGCTGAAGACCCACAGTTTCCTGTCAATCCTTTAATTCTGTGTCCTTTTACACCCAGAAATCCATCTTTAATTTCACCCACAGTTTGGCAGATCCCAGCACAGAGTTGGTTCAGACAGCACAACAGTAGGAATATTTGATCCCAATCCAGGGCAGCCCTGCTGCCAGTGACGCAGTGGAGATGGACTGGTGCTGGTGCAACAGCGGGAGATTTCCTGTACATTTTGGAACCACACGGGGCCAATTAGGCCTGTAGCATGGATTTTCCTTTTATGACCTCTAATGTTTTATACTCATCGAAGGAGTGAGGTGAACCTGCTGCTGGAGCACAAAGCCCATATATTTTGTTTCTCAGAAAGAATGGGAAAAAACAACAAAAAAGGATTTTATCTTTCCTGTGAAGTATGTATGTTTATTATCATCACTTACAACTAGGCCAAGGCAGTAATCTTCAAAAACTGCATAGGCTTCCCTTCCTGATGAGGTATTCCTCATTTTCCCCCAGTGACAGAAATGTTCAGGGAAAGATTTGCTGTGGTGGTTGAGCAGGACATGGTACAGGAAAGTTTTATATTACGTAGTCTGCTGCTGCATCTCAGACTAAATAAATCTAGCAGAGATGCAAACAAGCATGGTTCTATCCTGCCCCTGCTTCTAACTGAAGAAAATGGAGTTTGGAGACCTTATGTCTCCTCTCCAAAGTCTGAGCTTGGATGTGATACTGCATTCCTTTTCAATAGAAGTAGCATGTCAGTAGAGCAACTTCAAAGCAGCTTAGGGTAGCCCTGGTCTTTGCTTACTGCATTATTTGTTTGTTGGGTGATGAGTTCCCTTCCACTGGTTATTTCAAATGTATTTTAATATTGATCCATTTTGCATAAGGCAAAGTACTATATTCCTCAAAAGAATCCAGAAGAGTAGCAAAGCTGGTCTTGTTTGATACTGAGGGGAGAGAAATCACAAACTCAGATTTATAATGAGAAATTTATTACTGCCTGAAAATGGCTCATTGTCTCCTCACTTAGTCTGAGGACAACCTGGTTACCCTGTTCCTTTGGTTTTATGAGCAGCCTATCATTTCAAAAACTAACTAAATAAGATATCAAAGCAAGGATAAAGCAGCCGTAGGGTAAAAGTTGCAATATATCTCATGCATGTCTGAAAAAGCCATAGTAAAAAAACCCCACATCATCACTGGAAAATAATATGGATTAAAAAACTTGATCCTTCTAAAGTTGGAGATATTATTGCACATGTGATAATTTCCTACAATCTTTAAATCATTCATGAATTTAAGTTTTAGGGTAGGGACGTGAAAGGAGGGTAGACCTGAGAGAGTTCTTCGGGTTGCTCTGGGAATTTGAGAGAGAACTTCTGAACTCCTCTGAGAGCCTAATGCTCTGCAATAGATGTAACTCCTGAATTATTAATCAAGAGAGCATATACTTGCATAAATGATAAGCAACAGTTGAGGAAGTGACCGGAAGACTATTTCCAAGGAAGTGGGGGGAGTCACGCTCAGAATTTCATTGTTTGAACTGAGATAGATATAGCTGCTCTGATTCAGTAGCCTTAGGACAATTTACTCAACTCCTCTATAGCCATGCTCAGAGATGGGTGAAGGGTAGCAAATACCACCCTGTCTCATTTTTTAGCCAAAGAGTGACATTTGGAACAAGCAGCCTGCTCCACAGTGCCAGGAGGCATTGCACCAAGGCAAGACACAGCTAACAAACCGTGCCAAGCAGGACAATGCTTCCCAGCAGGCTCCTCCAACCCTGCTGCAGATGGCTGGTGTGTGAGCCATCAGCCCAGCAAGGCAAGCTCCTGTGGTGTCTTGCCAGAGCACCTGCAGAAAGGCAGCAAGAGCCAGGAATCGCTGCCTTGCCCAGATCTGTTGACGGGTAAGGTGTTATCGAAAGGGAAGCAATAACTTCCAGCCTTGAATCCAGTTCCTCACTTCTTTTTACTCTCCTTAACATGCTCCAACTCTAAGAAATTGCTACCTAGAGAGCTGGGGGTCTGGCTATTAAAGAAAATGTCAAATTGTGAATGCAATGTCTCTTTCTGCAAGTGTTGGGAAATGCCTAAAATCAAGACTGTGGTCCTGAAAAAATTTCCATGTTTTACTTTTTTCAAAGATGTGAAATCTGGGGCTTCTACTGGTATGCAAGAAAAGGGAAGAAATGTGGGATAACAGTATCCAGATCAGTCTCCAGAAGGTAGGGAAGCAGTTATTTTCACTTGACTTGTGATTGTGTGGAAGGACAAGGTCTTGTCATTTCTAACACCTAAAGAAACAGAGGTGAGAGATCAGAACAAACATGCCAAATTGTTGTATCCTTATGAGGAACTGTACACGTTGCTAGAGATGTGCATAACTAATCTCTTACAGCGCGTAAGTGGTGGGAAAGAGGTGATCGGAGGCAGCATAATTTAGATTTTTCTATCTAGAAAATAATTGCCTATAATACCAGAAGATATGTATCACAGGAAGTAATGATGAAGAGATGTTTAGTCAGTTGCCTGATTTATTATTTTGATAATGCACAACCTTAGGTAGATTATTCTGAAAAGGGTTTAACCAATGCTCCACTTCTTGTTGGGATGATGTTACAAGACTATCATGCATGAAGGGAGCCAAACTTGGAGTGTTTTATATCCAAATGCTCTGGCTTGGAGGAGACTGTGGAATGAAATGTCTGTTCGTAGGTTTTCTTTTAAGGAAGACTAACTGGTTTAATTCAGAAATGAGCTTTAAAAATTAAAAAAAAAAAACAAAAAAACAACCAACCAACCAATCGAACAAACAAATAAAGCCCTCCAAAAAAACCACAATAAAACAAAACACATTTCCCCCCCCTATTTTGTATGCAGTGTGGATACAAGAGCCCAAGAATGAACCCAGGAATGAACTAAGTGATTTGACAGCTCAACACTCCTCACATGCCTCTGCATCTCCATCTCCAGCCCCCTTTGAAGCAGAGACATGGTCCCTCAGAGTGACTGAGGTGGACAGGTTTTGAGAACAGAAGCCCCGACTACAGCAGCTTCTGAATCTGAATGTCAGAGTTTGTTTCAGTGCTTAACAAATGACGTACACAACGTACACTAAAATGATCGAATGCCTCAGTAATGCAGGGAAACCTGAAAGGCAAGCCTTGAGTCCTTCAATGCATAGAGGCAGCACAGGTTTGCTCTGCTTCTGGCAGGGGAGCAAGGGGAAATTTCTCCATCTCATGGTAGTCCTGCTGTCCCTGTTTTCTTATCTGGTAGGTTTTGGGCTCAGTAAGTAAGCTGATGTTGGAAATTACTTTGAAGCCCTTCTGTGCCTCACTATACGTAGTCTAAGGTTTCCTACTGCAGTCAAGCAAGGAGGCAGTTACTTAGTTCTGCTTTTAATATAAGGGATTTTGGCTCCTTCTCTGTATTCCTAAATTAGGCAAAAGTAGAGCTTTTGACTGTCTCAAACCATTTTCTTTCTCATAGCTAGTAAGAAAGAGACTTTTTTTCCCTTTTTCTGCTGTTCCTACGTGTTTGTGACAGCTTGAGTCCCAGCTTACACTGTTCCAAATACAGAGGCGGAAGAAAAATCCCCCTCTAAAAGAAATTGCCTACTTACACCAGAAGGTCAGTATTTTAACATTAAGCTATGCAACATCTACTTACAGTTTGCAAAGTTAATTTGCAAAATGATTCACCAAAACGTATGTATAGTCTTTTGTTTGTTTGTTTAGGCACAAAAAATAAATTGATTTAATTGCAAAATCAAATACAAGAATAAAAAATAAGACCAAAAATTGTGTTCTAATTTAGATTAGAATTCACATACAAATATATGCAATATTCAATTAAACTTTTTTGTATTTGACCAGAACCAATGAACATCCATCTGTCATTTTGCTTATTTTTTAATGTAATAAAAGTAAAATCTATTTTCAAAGAAATAAGGTGGTGTCCATCAATAATTTACTTTCAATGGTTATAGTAATAATCATCCACAGGACCATTTATTAGCCCTGACAGAGTGAATACAATGTCAGATATCACTGAAAGGCCTGGAGCATTAAGGCAGCAACCCTGCAAACTCTGGTATGCTTGACAGTCAAACTAGTCTCCAGGACATAGTTAAACTAGGTCATAACCCTTTGCTTGAAGTAAATGTATTTAAGTCTGTTCATGCTTTGGATCATTGCCTCTCTGGCTGCAGGGAAAGTATAAAAGTCAGCTCAGCACTGGAAGAAGAATTTTATATAAATGCAATATACCATTCTTTTTCTTGATACATCATATAACAGATAGAGTCTTTATATACTCTGTAAAATATTGTAAAAACTAGAAGTAGAAAAAATGTCAGTCTGATGGGCTCTTTTAGTGATGCTGGGAATTCAGTAAGCAGATACCTCTCAGCAATTCTTCTAAATCCTTTAATTATGTGCAAGAAAGAAAAAACTTTTGCTTCAAATATTTGAACTTCATTTGCTTATATAAAAAAACCCAAATTTCTTCCTTGCTTTCTCATTTAAAGAGTGTCATAAAATCAGATTGTGCAGCTATAGCATCATGATGCATTTTATTAATTTACTATCTATGATGACCATGATTTTTTGTGCATCCAAGGAAGACAAAAAAGCCAACTCACCAACATTGCTTTTTCCCTAATTTAACACCTTGTCATATTGGGCTAACTAATAATATATTACGATTAGAAGCAATGATGCTAAAGGAGGAGAAAAATGAAAGACTGAGTATTAAATCTGATCCACATGTCCAAGTCAATGTTGCTGCATCATGTAGCAAGTGCTCTTTTATTGGCATTATCCACCCCTTTTCGTGATCTCCCATATGGAATGATGCACTGGTTGGCAAGTGTACATTAGTCACATTTAACATTCTTCATCCTGGAACAGCAAGCAGGACAATAACTGGGTTGAGCTGTCTTTGGAGAAGAGCCCCATAACTGCCCATTCTCGGCCAATGCCCATGCCACGATGCCTGTTTGCTTCTTGATGGGAGCAACCAGCACAGCGGCAGCAGCACCATTCCTGACCCCGTGCCCAACCTCTTCGTGCCCAACACCCCAGATGGAAGCAGGAGAGCTGTCACGTGTCTCCTGCCCAGCTGGTGCCTCACAAGCTGCCCCACTGTTCCCTGAGGAGCCATCTCCCCACTGCCTCTGCATGGGATGGTTTTACCTTCCTTTTGCAGCCCCTGGCTCCCTGCTCCCTGGAGGGCAAGAATTTCCTGCCCGCAGCATGACAGCCATTTTATCATCACATCAATGCCATGAACTGCTGGAACAGGGCCGTGGAAACTTCTCCTGAATGGAAAATTAAACTTTTTTGAGCAAACTGGGTAAAACTAGTTGTGTTCTTTACTGCAGCAGGGTGTGTAGTGCAAACTGTGGCCCCTAGCGATGCACTGTGAGAGTAGAACAAACCTGAATATTTCTAGCTCAGGCACAAAGAGTCTGGGCTTTTCTTGCTTAGGCCATGCTTAGCATAAACTCATCCACTTAATTATTAAAATGTGCATATTTAATCCTAGAAAATCCCTTCTACCCTGGAAGTAAGATCTCAGTAATTTTTTCTTCTTACCAATTTTCATAGTTTTCCCAGAGTAAAGAATCTGATTTCTCTTTTTCCACTGGATCTAATTTACATTTATTTTAAAGTTACAGCTTCTCATATGCAATAATAAGCAAAAATATGCAAAAATAAACATTTTTTGCTTCCTTACAAAATACAGTTTCTGGGAGCTTTGCTGGAGCTGATATTATCTGATCTTCAAAAACAGAAAAGAGAGTAAGTGAACATTTGTTCTCATTCATTTTTTTGTAGAAAATCAATAATGTCAGATTATGACAGAAGGAGCAGTATTATGAACTAATAAAACCCAGCGCAGTATTACATGACAGTTGGTGAAGGCAATTAATGTTCTGGGTACCTTCTTGTATTTTAAATAAATGAGCTTATTAATCAAATAAAAAGAAATTTTTGTACACTGTATATTATTCGATTTTTATTGTGTTGCCATCAAGACCAGCAAGGCCTTAAAATTCCATGAAAAATAATGCTGAAAATTATTACAACCTCCTAAGTTTTGCCATAAAAGCTGAAGTAGCATTTAGCTGTATCTGAAAGTGACAGACCCATGTATTACAGCACTTCAGAGGTCTGGTTTCCAGAGGCTGCCTCCCAGGTGGACTCTCGGCTGTCTAATAATGCAGCCAAACATTGCAGCCTTTTTCTCAGTGGAGGAACTAATTTGGGTATTTCACAGGGGGAAAAGGAGCCAGGGAGAATTAATTTTTAGGAATGTAATACCTCTGAGATCTCTACCCTTTTGGTCAAATACAGCCGAAATTAGCTGACAAATGAGCAATTATAAAAGCAAAACCTGAAGGAGAGATCATGTAAGCCCAAAATCCCTCGGAAAGTTGGCTGTGAAGGCAATATGGACCAATGAAGCTTTTTTGCCTCTTTTACACACTTAGAAAAGCAAACTCACACTAACAAACAAATCCAGAAAAAACAGCTGGGATGACTGGTAGAGGGTGGCCGAGGAAAAAAACATACACAAACGCTTTAAAATTTACAAAACATTATCACTTACTATCACTCTTTAACCCCAGGGCTTTAAGCCAAATAGCATTTATTTCAATGATAGAAGCAGGACAGAAGAGGAAATCCTTCAATAAAGGCAAAGTTTGAAAGGCCAAAATGCGGCAACTCTGCTTCTATGTCAGAAGGAAAAAGACTTCAGTATAATAAGATTACCTTTGGTATAGCTGTCAGGTAATTTCATCAACCTCAATATCTGTTACCCAGGGATGTTTTCTGATTTTTGGTAAAGGACAGAATACAGAGGGATTTGTTGTCTGTGTCTCTGGGTAGCCACACTGGAGCCCAATTTAGCCACCAGCTTGAGACCATGCCTAATTACACTCAGTGTCAGTTATGCTTTCCAGTTTTTTGCTGAGGCTGAATCACTGTCTGTTTCAAATTTTAGTGAGGTGGCCATTGTGCCAGTAGTAGATAAAGAATGAATATGTAGACTTAACAGCTGTTTTCATACGTTTCCAAATTTGTAGCTTGGTTCACATGTCAAGCCATTGTCAGATTGCTATGCTGAGTAGAACCAGTGCAGTGTGCTCTAAATATCTAGACTGAGACAGCTACAGAAAGTGATCAGCAAATGGCATGAAGCAGTTGTACAGTAGCTATAGAAACCACAGCTTACACAATACAAATAACCATGGACCATTACCTACAATTTAGTTCACGTTCCTTCAACTGTGTCATGACATCTGTTGAAGGAACCTTGTAGGGTGGGCTGAGGAAATATGTTAAACGCAAATATTTCTGAACAAAGAATAAAGCCATTTCAAACTTAATGGTGCTACAAGGGTATTTAAATGTACTAATAAAGAAAGTAATGAGGGATGCTGTTGATGCCAAAGCAAAACACTAGAGAAAATTAGCTACAGCGACTAGCCTGTGGAGCAACACACTGGTGAAGGCTATAGCAAGACAGTGTTGTAATAACTTTAAGCATCAATTTTAAAAAACACCAACTATTAAGAAATTTGCATTATTTTTATTACTTGATGGCATATAATATCACCCTTGAAGATTTTGGAGTCACCACAAAAAATCAGACTCTTGCTTCAAAAGTAGATTTAAAATAAAATTATTTGAAATGAAGATTGGTTTGTAGCTGATAGCAGTGACCACAACCTTCTCTTCCTCCTTCTGGGCCTCTACAGGTCCACCAAGAAAATATCTGTCTTGTGTCAAGCAAGAAAAATTGAAAAAAGCCATGAGAAGGAGATGTAGAAACCCACATCAGAAGTAGTGAGGTGTTATGACCCTATCTAAGGCACAAAATAAATTCTTGCAGCTCGCCCCTCCAGGTTCTCTTTGCTTTAGTTGTGGATCCAGTGGGCTGATACCCTGGAAAGCACCCTGATTCATGTAGGTTCTTTCAGTCTCTAAGTCAAGACTCTGAGTTTGAAATGTAGATAAAACCATGAGAAAGCAAAGAGAAAAATGAGCCAATACCAGGGGTGGTAGTGAAGTTTTGTCCGCAGACAGGACCACAGCCTTTCTCAAGAATGAATGAGAGATGGGAATAGCTACCGGTCATCAACAACGCTGAGCCCAAGTCTGAAAAACGTCTTTAATTCCTCCCTGGAAAAGTGTTTGGCACCCGTATTTGGTAGAGGTTTGGCTGACACTGTGCCATTAACTGCAGTCACCCTACTGTTACCCAATTTTGACCCTTTATAGGGGATGAGTGCACCCATGTGCCCTCTAAATCCTGGAGTCTTCGTGCATCAACCTTGCGTCCCCACGTGCCTGAGAGCAGGGCACCTCCTGCAGCTGACGCCTGGGTGGCAGCACGTTCACCCCAGGGCCCTGTCTGGGCAGCTGCATCAGCTGTGGTGGGGGTGGAACTTCGAGAGCCCGTGGCTTTCTGCTGAGTGGACGCCACTGCTCCCTGGTCAAACTGCGCTTCAGCACCCTTCCTGCGTGCTCTTCCGCGCGAACCGCTGCCCAAACTGTCATGGCATTACCTGTTTGCTCGCTCTGCTTGCAGCACTCCTGGTTCCTAGCGCTCCATTGCAGTAGGTAATACACAGATATATTAAAAGGAGACCAACCTTGTCCTTGAATTGTTGCAATTTTAATGGACTAGAGAAAAGGACTGCAGAAAAGGAAGGGCTGTTGAATATGTTTTACAGAAAAAACCCTAACCTATAGGGAAATAAAACTTCAAGACAAAGAATCTGCAAGGACTGTTCCTGCTCCTAGCTCCACAAAATATGTTTCAGTCTGCCAATAGCCCATATACTGAACTACAAAGAATTAGTGTTTTCCTTGTTTTGAGACCAAAATCATTTCACAAGTGTCCTGGGAACAGTAGTAGCAGTGACCACTTGGTATAATGGCTCTGTCAGTATGCAAAATACAAAGAAAAGAAATAACCTTATTCCAGGAGCCTCTTTTTTCTGAAATCATGGGGGTCTCTTTTTTCTAAAATCACCCCCTGTAATGGCTGTTACCAACCTATCTTTTTGTTCTTTGAGTTATTCTGCAGTAACAGCTTCAAATATGGCATATAAAGATTTGATTGGTGTATGGAAAACTGATGTATGACAAGTTAGAATCATGACATGTAGGGCATTTAGTTTCCCCAAAGGATTATTGAATAATATTCCTCAAATAACTCAGTGCATTTAATGATATTTTTTCCATACATTATTCATTTTTCATTACTTTCACATCTTATAGAAGGAAAATTTTCCCCAAAAGTTTAAATCAAATATTTGCAATTTAGTTCTTTTCACTATTCATTGAACTCTAGCTTGCACTTTCTTTTTCATAAACACAGTTCATCAAAAACAAGTGTTTAAGGAGAAGATAGTAGGTGGTGATATAACAAACACAGAATGGAACTAAAGAAAAAATTCCCACATTTCTGTGTTTCGCTACTTGGAAGGTGGGACTCAGAAGGGGAATGACATGAGTTTCTCTGTGAACAAATATCAAGTCTGCAGTGGAAGGGAATGATGGAGAACACTCCCAGTGCTGCCATTAGAAAGGTGAAAGTAACCTTTTTTCATGAGGGGGAGTTATACGTGCCTCTCTGATGGAACAGGACATGCTGAACTGTGCAGGCTTGCTATGCCTTTTTAAATTATTCGGTATTGGTTTTTTACCAGCTTGTATTCATTTCTGTTGAGTGGCTGGCAAAGGTCAGGGGTACATTGTGAAGAAGCAGGAGGCATCTGAGCACAGCATGTCGTCAGAATTCAAGGAGATGATCCAGTCTGTGCATGTGCTCGTAATATGTCACAACCATGATAATGAAACGCGTATGTCTAATTGTTGTTTCTTTTTCTTCTTTCCTTGATAGGGTTAAAAATGGGATAGATAAGCTAGTAGAAGGAAAAGGAAGGAAAACTAATAGTTCATACCATGTTTCCCATTCTGTAACAAGGTGTTGTTTTTAAGATATCTTGTCTCTGGTTAGCTGAGTGAATACACTGAATCACTGACCTGCTGGGAATATAACTAGTAAACTCCAAGTTTAAAATGCAGCTCTAAGGCCGATTTCCATATTTTCCCAAGGGTGAGCTGTCAGCTCCTACTCATTGGCACTTCTTGTGTTACAAGTGATGCATTAGTCCTATTGCATCTTCCCTTCCTGAAATGTGTGTAATTGGTGTTGATTAGAAAGTTTCACATGAAAATCTGCGATGAAAATATTAGAGGGAAATTATGTTAAAAACAAACAGAAAATTGCTGAACATTATGGAACGTTAAAAATGTGACAGGAGGCAAAACAGTGATTGTTGGTCAGCCAATCCTGTATAGAAGCCCCCAAAGTAGGACTCACAGGGCCATTGTCCAACCTCCTTGCTCAGGCAGGGTCACCTAGAGCAGGTTTGCACAGGGCCATGTGCAGTCACTCCAAGAACAGTGACTCCACAACCTAGACAAAACGTTCTAGTGCTTGACCATCATCACATTAAAAAACCCCCATCCTTCTTATATATAGATGGAATTTTCTGTATTTCAGTTTGTGCCCATTGTCTGTTTTGTCACTGGGCACTGCTGAAAAAAGCCATCATTCTTAATACCTCCCATGAGATATTTATATACACTGTCAAGATCCTCCTGAGCCTTCTCTTCTGCGGGCTGAACAGGCCCAACCCTTATAACCTTCCTTTGCACATCATATGCTCCAGTCCCTTTACCATCTTCATGATCCTTCTTTGAACTATCTCCACTATGCCCATGCATTTTGCTGGGGAGCCCAGAATTGGACCCAGCTCTCCAAGTGTATTTCACTATTGCAAATGCCTCTTCTAATGCAATCCAGGAGGCCGATGGCCATCCTTGCTGTGAGGATGCATTCCTGACTCATGCTTGCCTTCCAGGACCCTCTGGTCTCTTTATGCCAAGATGCCTTCAAGCCAGTTGTCACCAGCTTTTATTCATATACTGGGTTATTTCTCCTCAGGGACAGGACTTTGCATATGTCCTTGCTGAACTTCATGAGATTCTCCTTGGACCGTTTTTCCAGTATTTTAAGGTCCCTCTGAATGGCAGCACAACTCAAAATTAAGAAGCAGTTTCTCAAGGCATTAAGTCTGCAACTCCTACTTAGCTTTCAAATGAGGGCTAAAAACTTAAGGACTTTGTTGTATCTGGTTTCAAATTCCTGCAATGTTTTCCCAAATGGGTTGACAGGGAAAACTTTTCCAGTCATTTGAAGATGCTCCTGGGATGTGGAAGATCCAGATCCAACAATGTCCTCTGCTTCACTTATAAGAAATAGCTTTAAGCTTCTGTTGGAACTGTTTAAGTTCATGCAGGTTATTGTTACAGGTCTGCTTTATCCCAAATGAACAAATCCTTCACTCAGTTTTCACTAATTCTTCTACAGCTCTATCAAGATCCTTTTAACTTCCATTATTGTCTCAGAAGAGCCATGAGCATGTCCATTTACACCTTTTAGGGTGCAGAAGATTCTTGGCCAAGGCAAGTGATCATTCCAACATTTGTGCTTTGTATTTATTTAGAAATGAGAACTAAGGAGTTTATATTCACCTGGGAGTAAAGTCTCTCAGAATTCTGCAACACCTGCTCTTTATTCCTTATTTTAGGCCAAACTCAGACACCAGAAGCAGGTGCAATCAAAGTAACTTTTTTTTTTTATGCTGTAAAGAGGATCAGATAAGCACTGAAAAAGCCAAAACTTGCTCAGTGTGTGCAAGATAGGAGGGATCTATTCAATTAAAAAAAATAAAAATCTGCTTTTGTCCTCAGAGGGGGGCATTTTCTCAGGAAAACATAATCTATCATGTCAACTGGGTTAGACATACTACCTGTTATCATTAATATGCAATATTTTTGTCCTCCTACCTGACATTGAGTCTGGCAGAGAAAAAAAATGGTTAATGAGCAGAGAGAGACCAATTCTAATTTAAAAAAAATCCCTGTAAAAAAATCAAATAAAAGGGGGAATAGATTTTCAGTTCCATTACAATAGTTCTTTAAAAAATACAGCCATGTAAAAATGTGCAAGTGAATACGAAATACCTAAAATAAATTAGTTGGCCCCATGTAATTTTGTTTGCTGGTTAGTCCTGTGCAGGAAACTAGAAAGTTGGCATATGCACAGTGATAATTATTTCTTATCAGTTCAAATCCAAGTTATGTTTAAATCTGTAAATCTGTATTTTCTAGTCTCTATAATACTTTCCTCCAAGGGCCTCAGGAAATTAGGGGGCTTAATTAAGCATGTTTTAGAAGTGGACTTCAGAATGCTGTTCCTTTTGTTTACATTAACACCATTAGCAATCGTTTTACTTGGAGATCTGCAAACATTGGTCTATCAAAAAGGATTTTCACCATGTAAAGTTGTTCTTCATGTAGCTTCATACTTTCATATCTTTGATCTTATTGTCATTGTTTGCATTCTTAATACTTTAAATAATATAAAAGCAGTTATTAACACCACAATTGTAAAAATTAATTTAGGGTTGATTTAAATGAGCTTACAAAGGAAATCAAAGATTCCTGTTACCTCAATTTCTTTTTTTTTTTAACTAGAAGTTAGCAGTACTGCATACTTAACACCTGACCTTACGTATCATTCCAGGATGTTACCTTCATAGGACCTGCTGCAGATGATAACATAGACATGGATACTCAGGAAAAGTGCATGTAAAGAAATAATAGATTTCATGTAACTCTATACTTAGCTTAGATTTTTCAGTCTTTTGAAGAACAACTTGTTAATTCTTTCCAGTCTATAAATGGTAGAAGAACGAAGCTTCTGAAATCCATTTGAATATTTCTTGAATATTTTGTAGTATCTGATGGTAATGCTATTACTCAAAGAAAATAACAAGAAAGTAGTTGCCTGTGGAAAGAAGGAGAATTTTTTTCCGGAGATATAAACAGTTCACTTTGTTTTACTTCTCACTAACTTGTGTATTTCCATGGAAAATTTATGGTTTAAACACATTTGCAGGCAGGAAAAGTTAATCCAGTGTGTTCTGTAATACATACCTTATGGGTTTTCAGTCTGGTTTCCCAGGGGAATGCAGTTTACATCACCTTGCTGTCTCTGTCCATCCATCTATCGTGTGACGACTACAAGCCCATCTGACAGAAAGGCAAGTTATCAATGACAAATCATTTCCTACAAATTTCGTGAGAGTCTGTGTCCAGGCAGATGAGAAAGATCTAAATAATGTCCTGTGCTGAGAGAAGGGTTGCAGAGGGAGCCTAACCTGGTTAGAACAAAGTCATCATGGGCATTGACTGGCTGATGAGTCGGCACACAGCCCTTGCCTAGCCATGGAGAGAGAGGGACACAACCAAGACATAGATGCATCATGAGCATGGAATGATGAGCCATTCAAGCCCAAAGAAAGAGGGAAAATGGAGATCATGCAGGGGAAGTTGGGCAATGATAGAAGGGGATATCTGGTGGGTTATCATGGCAGGGCTTAGGGAAGGCACTGGCTTATTGTTGGGAAGAAGTGAAGTAACGCAGAAAACAAATCCCTATTATGGCATCTGCATTAGTTTCACTGATTCCAAGGCAATTTGTTTGCTTGGAATAATAATGGAAATTACTCTTGTGTTTGCTGTTTTAGTATGACATACTTGAGTGTGTCAGTGCAGTAGAGGAGAAATGCAAAACTATTGGGTTTATTAACATGAATTTTGCTGAAGGACTCAAAATGCTGAAATTTGAACAAATATTAGATTCAAACCTCTTGAGGGGAAGTAAAGCCATGTTTGAAAAGGTATTTAATATGTACTATTTATTTATTTATTTGTTATACTGTAGTTTCTCAGGCACATTTCCTTCCACAATCACTGCTGAGAAAACACCTAAACAAAACAGAAAAAAATACTAAACAATATAATTACATTTAGTATTATACAGAAAAAGAAATGGAATATAATTCTGGAACCTTAGTGGCTGAAAAGATTTAATACTTCTATTAACAACTGGAAATAAAGAGTGATTGATTATATGAAGCCAAATAACTTGTGTTCTGTTAAAGTATATCTTCTATCCAGTCATAATTTGAAGTTATTTAAAAATTAAGAATCTGGTACCAGCACTGGTAATTTGTTTCTCATTGATTACAAATAATGAATGTTCTTTGTTTTTCATTTGTATTTAACAAGCTTGAGCTTATAGCCATTAGTTCTTTTCACCACAGAATCAGAGAATGACAGAATCATTGAGACTGGGGAAGACCTTCAAGTCCAACTGTTAACCCAGCACTGACAAGTCCACCACTAAACCATGTCCATAAGCGCCATATCTACATATCTTTTGAATACCTCCAGAGATGGTGACACTACCCTGATCAGTCTGTTTCAATGTCTGACCACCCTTTCAGTGAAAAAAT
This sequence comes from Pseudotriccus pelzelni, assembly GCA_035584735.1. Taxonomy (NCBI): domain Eukaryota; kingdom Metazoa; phylum Chordata; class Aves; order Passeriformes; family Tyrannidae; genus Pseudotriccus; species Pseudotriccus pelzelni. Next base: position 81,884,772 of record JAWMRA010000113.1, on the reverse strand, counting down.
TTTCCATAATGTCCAATCTAAACCTTTCCTGGCACAACTTGAGGTCATTTCATCCTGTCCTATTTCTTTTACTTGGGAGAAGAGACCAACCCTCATCTGGCTACAACCTCCTTGTAGGTAGTTGTAGAGAGTCATAAGGTCCCCCCTGAGCCTTCTTTACTCCAGAGTGAACATCTCCAGCTCCCTCAGCCCTTCCTCATAAAACTTGTGCTCCAGACCCTTCACCAGCCTTCTCTGGGCACACTCCAGCACCCCAATGTCTTTCTTGAATTGAGGGGCCCAGAACAGGACACAGGACTTGAAGTGCAACCTCATCAGTGCCGAGTACAGGGAGACAACCACATTATTCCTCACAGAGGCCAGGATACCTTTGGCTTTCTTGGCCATCTGGGCACACTGCTGGATCATGTTCAGCTGCTGGCAACCAGCACCTCCAGGTCATTTTTCACCAGGCATCTTTCCAGCCTGTCTACCCCCAGCCTGTAGAGCTGCATGAAGTTGCTGTGACCCAAAGGCATGCCAGGCACTTTGCCCTGTTGAACCTTGTATAACTGGCCTCAGCCCATTGAGCCAGCCTATCTAGACCCCTCTGTAGAGACTTCCTATCCTCCAGCAGTTCAGCACTCCCACCCAGCTTGATTTCGACTGCAAACCGACCGAGGGTGCCCTTGATCACCTCATCCAGATCACTGATAAAGGTACTGAACAGGGCTCATGCCAATACTGAGCTGTGACTGGCTCCCAGCTGGATGTAACTCTGTTTACCACCACTCTGAGCTCAGCCAGACACAGCTGGTAAACACAGACAGGCACCTGCTTATATCAGGGGCACTTATAAAAATTATCTCACTGCCCTCAGCATACATAGGTAGATGTATTCTGCTGCAGAAGAGCCCTCATTGAGAGTAAAAGCACAGGTGAGATCTAAGAAGGTGAAATTCCATCCTTGCTGATATTTGAAAAAGCTAGAAAATCATCAGGCTTGAAATAAGGCTGTATTTTGAAGTATTTTTCTTTTTAAGCACCTGGTAGCACTTGTGGAGTAGAAAGTCTGTCAGCCTTTTCAATATGAAATTATAAACACTTGATAAGACCTAGGAGTTCACATAGTGTACACAGTGTCAAGCTGGTAAGCCTGGTTAGTTGTGGGGTGTTTTGGGGGGGAGGGGCATTGGTGGAGTTTTTTTGTGGTTTTTTGGTGGGGTTTTTTTTGTGTGTGTGTGTGGTTTATTGTTTTTTTTTATTTGTTTGGTTTGTTGTTGGTCTTTTTGTTTGTTTTTTTGTTTTGTTTTGTTTTGTGGTTTTTTCCTTTCTTTTTGAGTCACTCTGAAAGCAGTTATATTTCTATAAAAGAAGGATGGATACATTTAATTTGTTTCATTATGACAGGCAAACTAATCCTTAAAATGTCTAGTTATTTTTTAAAACTTACTTAATAAATAAGTTGTGCTGTAGCTTAAATCCTATGCTACACACTGATTTTGGCTGTGAAGTTTTCCTTTTTTATTTAATATTCTTAAATTTTCTAAAACAACATGGGGGGGTTTTACCCCTCTCCTTGAGACAGTATTTGGTATCTGAAAAATATGAACCCTGGCTCATTTCAAAGTGACATCCCCTTGTGACAGCATGTGCTGTCAGCTCTACTGGAGCTCTCCTCTAGGTGCTCAGCTCCACTCCTGCTCCGTACCCTGTTGCTGCCCAGGGCCCAAAATGTCCTTGAGCCTCAGCCCTAGTAGTACTGAGGCCCTGGTGGAGGCAACAGTAAATGTGTTAACAACTAACCAGTGTGCAACATCTGTATCTGATAAACTTACTCCAGTTAGCACCAACAACATCACCGGCAGGAACAACCAGCAGAAATTTTGTGCAAGTTCTGATGTTGTAGGGAAATAGCATGGCAAAAGTCCTTCTCCTCCTGCTCCTTGTCATTTTCATCCCTGATACCAGCTGCATTGGAGGCAGTCCCCACAGGGTACAATCGTGCTCTTCATGGCTGTGCCCTAGGGAAAGTTCTTCTGTTCCTTTCCTTTCTCTTTTTTTTTTTTTTTTTCCCCTCCAGTTTTCCCACAACTTGATTTGTACCATTAAAATCAACATATTTCCCCAGCTACAGATGCTGCTAATCAAACACTGTGTATGTGGACCAGCCTCAGCATCCTCTGTGCTTTCTTCCAGTATCTGTCTTTGACAGCAGACATTAGTGAATGCCAAGAGAAGAGTGTAGCAACAGATAAGCCCATAGCAATGTTTCTCCAGAATACCTTTTTAGACCAAATAACTTCTGATTTAGGAACTTTCCTGAGCAGAAATTCTCAAGTGATATGTTTGCAATTAGGCATCCTTGCTGGAATTTTCTGGCACAAAATTTCCTGTTGTTTTTCCAACCCATGAAAATTTTTAGCACTTCCAACACACGCTAGCAAGGGTTTCCGTGTCCTTCTGCACTGAGTGACTCCTTTCTGAATCATTTGAAACTGCAATTTTCTGGCTCCACATGGTTCCCCTCATTCTTGTATTAGAAGGAACCATAAACAATAGTTTCCAGACTTCTCTATGTCACTCCATGCCTCAGCATGACCTGTTGGCTGGGGTTTTTCCAAGGTTGTGAAGTTCCAGTCAGGTAAGGCAGAAGGTACACGGTTCATGGAAGAAGGAGAGGCATGGATGAGTTCTGTGCCAGTGAGACCATTTTTGTGTTTTTGAAGGGCTGGGAAATTCCACAAGGAGAACAATGTGCAGTCTACCCCAGCACAGTGCAGAACCACAAAAAGCAGCATAATGAATGTCATACCACTGTGCACAGGACAGTGAATGTCTGTACATGAACTTTCAAGGGAATGCACATGGTGGGATTTAGACATTTGTCATTTTCTGTATTGGGTCTGGCCGAGATGGAATTCATTTCCCCATAGCAGCCCTCGCAGTGCTGTGCTTTGCATTGGCAGCTAGAAGGGTGTTGATCACACAGTGGTGTTTTGGCTGCTGCTGAGCGCAGCACCAGCCCTGTAACATTCCTTCCTCAATTGAGGGCAAGATCCTGGGAGGGCACAGAAGAAGGCCAGCTGACCCAAACTGACCAAAGCGAGATTCCATACCCTATGACGTCAGCTCAGACATAAAAGCCAGTGCACGGCGCAGGAAGGCAGGCATTCATTGTCTCCAGTGGCTGCCTGCTGAGGAACCATTACACGTGCTGAAGCCCTGCTTCTTGGAGGTGGCCAACCATCGCTGCTGATGGGAAGTAGAGAATAAACCTTGCTATTTTTCACTTTGCTTTTGCGCACAAAAACTTTTGCTTTGCTTTTGCTTGAATAAAGTGCTTTATCTATATACCCACGAGTTGTTTTTCATCTTAGTCTCTCCCCTTTCCAGCTGGGAAGAGGAGTGGTAGAGCAGCTGGGTGGGCACCTAGTGTCCAGGCAAGCTAAACCCACCACATCTTCTTTCCCAACATTTTGATAAGTCCAGTTTCATTTCCAAGAATGAGGAGCAAGGTACTAGAAATTAGATTTGATTATCAAAGACCTCCATAAGCAGCTTCTGGCTGAAAATTCAACAAGTACAAACAGTATTATTCCAAATATACAAATTGCTCATGTTTTGTGTGCAAGACAGGCATAAGATTGAGACCACTGATCTGAACATCTGCATATGTAAATTCTTGATATGTATCTGTAAAGGAGACAATGTACACAGAAGTATTATTTTTATTATTTCCTTGCTTGGCTAAAAAGGAAAGGAAGATTGCCCGTGTCAGAAGAGTGTCACTTGCACACAGCTCCAAATTGAAAAGTGCATTATATATTCATGTCTAGTCACATAAAGAACTCTAAACAAGCCAAAATCACCAGCAAGAGAGAAGGCTTTTCCCTTTGAAAAAAAGAAACTATATTTAAAAAATGATTAACCATAAAGAAACTGTGAGTGTATTTTTTGTTATGACATGGTGGCTAAATGATAAAAGGGGATGAACTTACATAATAACATCTCATAATTACATCTCAAACACTGTAGTGTAAGATAAATAACAGATTAGTAAAATGCAAGTTTTGCTTTTAATTTGCATTTTTTGTTGCTATTTTTTTGCTTGTTTGTTTGTTTGGGTTTTTGTTTGGTTTTGTTTAAACCTACTTTGTAGCAGTCCTTAAATTTATATTTTCCAGTTTAATTAACAAAAGGCATAATATATCACCTTCTAAATGATAGCATGGAAATCAGTTTTGCAAACTGCAGTTAAAAGTAGTTTTGTTGAGTTCATCCCAACTCATGAATAAAAATAGCACATGCTGCATAGTAAGCTCTGCATGCTAGCAAAAGAATAGAAATAGGGAAAGGAACATTTACTGTCATTTAGCCTACTCAAAGCAAAATGGACTAAAACCTTGTTCAGAGGAGGTCAACTTAGCATCCAATGGCTCTCAGAATGAGGCCCTTACATTTCTGCCAAGTTGATAGATATTTCAGTCAAGGGGATTAACACACTGAAGAAGAGCTGAATAAAAATATTCTCTCGTGGTCTCAATTGTGCAGTAAACATATCCCAGGAGTACTCATGAGTTTAAAAATTAGTGTACTGAGCAGATCCCACAAGTAATAAGAAAATGGAAATTATTTGGTTAACATATGCAGCACTAACTTTTCCTTCAATGATGGACTAATGCTTCTATGGCCAATCACTTCCTGCACTGTCTCAAATTCCTAGCTGACCCTGATTTCCATTTGGACTATGTATCCCGACCATCCAAAAAAAATCTCATCTTACATGATTTAAAGTGCTTACCAATTCTCACCAAGGTGCAAATTGACCTCTTCCTTGGTCTTTCCTTTGTGGACTTTCCGAATGCTGTCAGACAGCTAGAGGACAAACAGTGAAACTGGAACTGTATCCCAATGTGAGAGTCATTGCTCAGGTAAGAGGTTTCTACCTGGAATGAGCTCTCCATAGTCACAAGCATTCTGTCTTTTCTGTTCTGAGGGGCTCAATGTACTGCTGTCCACAGGCTCGAGGTTTTACCCTTCCAACAAACGGAGGTTACAGCCATTTTAGAATCACAGCAGAGAAACAAAAAAGGCATCACGAAAAGCCGAGAGCCAACAGTTTGTATGAGCAATAGCTTAAGTCACTGAGATGCTCTTTGTATGCATTTCTAATGCACTCATTACCATAAGAGCAACAAAACAATTCCTTTTCTTCCTTTCTTTTTACTGTTACGGTAATAATTTATTTAAAATAGGACTTGCATCCGCCAATTTTATATATTACCCCTGTTTACAAATGTTATCTGTAATGACAAGCAAGATCTGTAATTCAGAAAAGATTATCTCCAGAGGGTCACAGCTTCAACCACGATATTAGGTTGGGTATTAGGAAGGAATTTTTTACAGAGTAATCAGGCATTGGAATGGGCTGCCCAGGGAGGTGGTAGATTCTCCGTCCCTGGAGGTTTTTAAGATGAGACTGGATGTGGCACTCAATGCCATGGTCTGGTAACCACAGCAGTATTGGATCAAGTGTTTGACTTGATGATCTTGGTCTTTTCCAACCCAGTTGATTCTATGATCCTACATGCAGAGAAACAGAACCCAGCTATTTTTTGCAATAACAAGCTGTACACTATGGCAAATCAGCTCAGTGGATATTAACTGAAACTCCTGAGTATACATTTTTTAGGGTGTTCACAAGGATGAACTTTTTGAACCAATACTGCATGTCCAGGTCACCTCTTTCTGAGTTTGTGTAGGAAAAGTATTTTTCTACCAAGATTGGATATGTGCCTAGTGAGAAAGGAAGAATATACATTGTCTTTAAAATATAGTTGTGCTCAGGGGAGGATTCCAGTGCTTTCTTGCACACTATTCCCACAGTTACCTAAGGAAATCAGGCCTAGCTTAAGATATCACAAAAGCAGTCTGCAAATGACTGTTAAAAAACACTGAGAGAAACAGAATGGGAAGACATTTCAAGTGAGTTGCTTTACCAGTCTCTCCTCTGCTGAGTCTGCTCCATATTTTCATTAATGAAGTGCTGTAAAAAGGTTAATGAGAAGTTATAGAGGTCACAGAAGTTGTGGAAGACCAAAACAAATTCTAAAATGAACTGGTGATGTAGCTGTCCAGAATCAACAAGATTAATTTAGCCTGTCTTTGCCTCAAATGGAATGCGAAGGGTTTATTCCCAGCAAGCTATTACAGAACAAATCAACAGAGATAACAGTCAGCTAGACAGCTGTGTGATGGTGAAAGAGCCGGGCTTACAGGGGTCACAAAGCTGGTATGGATGCAGCTATCTAGCTCTGCAGAAGAAAGGCAACATTCAGTTTGGAAAGCGCTACAGAAATGGGGTGTGCAATAAGACAAAGACACTTCTTCTGTCATGCCAAGTGCCAGTGAAGGGTTTCCTGGAGCACTGCATCCCAACCTGTATTCTTGAACATAAGCCAGTGAAACTGCAAGGAAATGTGAGCAGTAAGAGCAGCAAGAGGTCTATAAAATAAAATCTGCAGAGAAAAAAAATAAAAATAAAAAAGACCAGTGTTGTTCTACTTGGAAAGTGAGGACAGAGAAAGAAATGGAAATCTTCCACCATCATAAAGATTTTTACAAGTTCTTCCTGCTAACTTTATATTCAAGGCAGATACCAGGCAAGAATTCTTAGTAGGATAGAGAGAGGGTAGCATGGTGACCACATGAGATTATGAACTTTTCATCAGTGTGAGATACTCAGGTTATGTTACCATTAAGCAATTAGCAATACTGGAACATAGACCTAGACACTCAGTCATCCTCCCTGCAAAACCATCAGTTGTTCTGGGTCCATAAGCACTCCCTGTACAGTTTCTGGGTGTGGGCTGGCAGTTCACATGGGCCAGGGACCATTCCCAACAGACAGGCTTAATGGGAGCACTCTTCATAGCAAGGTAGGAGAGCTTCAAAGAGTATTTCCCTGTGCCATTTGGTCTCAGGACCAGAGAACTGTGTCAGGTGCAAATTTGTGTTTTGGTACTGTAGCCAAACAGTGGAAGACTCTAGGAAGGTAAACCCACCTCCACAGCAGGAGGAGATAGGAAATATTCTAATGCCTTATCTAGCCCTATGTGCTTGCAGTCCTGTGTTACATTTATTAATGACCTTTATTTGAAAATACAAAAAACTTTGGACTGCAGTACAACCCCAATTAAATCCATTCTCTAGGATCCTTATAAAGAGGCAACGAGACTGACCTTCATACGAAAGAAAAATCAGTCTAATATAAACCAAATCCAACATCTCAGTTGGAGATAAACAACTTTTATCAACTAGAAGACACAGAACTAGATTGTTATATGGCATCACAGGAATAAGCATTAGCAAATGGTGCAAGGACATTGCCCTTCCATCATTTTGGAATTCAGAGGGGGATGGAGGCTCCACAATGAGCCACAGCTCTCAAACAACTTCTCAGCACCAGCTGCAGGTCTAACTTTATCAAGCTTTACAAAGACAATGTCTATAACACAGTCACTTCTCCAGCTGTGCCCTGATTGTTAGCAGCTTAGCTGCAGTAGCAAGGAGCTCAGCATGGGCTACAGATCCCCCCAAAATGGGTGATTTGCTCAGTCTGCATAAGCATGTTGTTGCCCTAGGTGGATTCCTGCTGTTGTGCGAGGCAATTAACCTAATCCTAGCTCAGGTAGGCCTTTGCTGGAACTCCAGTGTGGAAGTATCTCCAATGGCCAGCTGAACCTCTGAGACAGTTCCTGTGTTTCCTACAGGGCTTTATTCATGAAGACTCAGCACCAAGAAGCACCTTTTATACATACACTGTAAAGTATTTTAGCATGAAGTCAAGGTTTTATTGTCCTTTTATTTATTTACTCACTGTCACCACTCTTCCCTCACACACAAAAGTCCTACTTCATTTCACACAGCACATCTTGGCATCCTATTTTTTTGGGAGGCAGTAGAAAGAATGAGAGCGTGTAGCCACTCTGGTGTCTGGAAGGTGTCATTGGGTGACACAGAAAATGGAAGGTAGGGTTATGAATTTGTCCATTAATAATGAGGAAAAAAAATCTTCAACTTGCTGTGAGAAAAGAAGCAGAATGCTGAGTGGCGTGGGCCAGCTCATCCAAACAGGGAAATCTTAAGGAAAATTAGTATTTTCCTGTTGTGAACTTCATTCACCTGCTCCTTTCCTAAACAGGCTCAGTTTAGTCATGCTCAATTAATATATCTAGTTTGACTGATAAAAGAAGTACAGATGAAAACACTGGGTTTAGTGGAGGTGAAAAAGAGATCATGAAGAGCTCCAAATTCTTGAAATCTATCAGTAATAGGAGAGTAATAAAGGTATTTCAGTAAAATGTGTTTTCTGAACCCAGGATAGGGTTTAAAAACAAAGAGAAGAGAATCTGAGATACTTGGAGCAAGGCAGCTTTGAAATAAATCATGTATGTATTCAAAGCTGCTTCTAAGGTGGAAGACGACTTTAAGGAATATTTGAAGGACCTCAACCCCTGTCAAGCCTCAATCTACTCCCTTGCAATCCCGCACCGTTTGGTCTAAGTCACCTGAGAGCAAAAAAAGCTGGTGAGTGTATAATTTTTTTTCCTATTCCTTCTGGGCGGTCTGCTGCATAGCTTGAAATCCGTGTTTTTGTAGCAAATAATGAAATAAATTGACCCCCTCTAGCCCCAGCATACAGATGGAACATTCAGTACACTGCAGGGCTGTAAGTCACCTCTGACTCATCGGACCTAGACCCCTGCTATCTCCAGCAATCATGCCACGTAAACCAATTCATAAATCTATCTTGGCCCATATTAAAAATGCTGTGGATGATTGCCCAACTTCAAAGACTTTTTAAGCTCTTTTCTGAAGGAAACTTTCCTCAAATTTGTATTTAAAATTTATTTACAGACAGCTGGTTTTGTGGCATGGAACCCTTTATCTTAGCTCTTCGCCCCCCACAGCACTAACCCACAAATGCAGTCAGCACAAAAACAGCCTTTCCAGCCCCTTATAATCTTCTCTTTGCCAGAGGGAGCCAGCCAAGCTCTTTCCAGTCTGCCCCAGAATGACAGAAAGTCTCTGCCTCTCTGACTGACCTCCTCTGCATCTATGGCAGCTGGAATCCACATTTTTTTGGAGTGTTTTTCTTTTTTTGCTGTTGTTTATTCTTTTTTTTCAAACTGCCTGACCAAAGTTGCAATCAGTTTTCCAGAGAGACCTTAACAGCAGATTGTACGATGGGTTAATACTTGCTTATCTGCAGTAGAAATATTTAATCTGGTAGGTTTCAGCTGTGTTTTTCCTTTCTTCATTAGAGCATCTCATTGAGTATGACTGAATATCACATCCATGTTTCTACTTCTCTCCTTTCTTGATGATAAATCTCAAGTTTATAAAGGTAGTTATTGCTATAATTCCCTATTAAATTTTCTCCCATTTCCATAATTCCAATTTAAAGGTTCAGCCAAGTTCTTTTATTTGATTTTTGAATCCTCGTTTGCAGTGCTGGCACTGTAAACTTTTTTAATAGCAGCAGTGAGTTTTTATTGCCACCCAATTTCCTTTTCCTGCTGACTTAATTGATAAAAACACTAAATACTCAAACTTCATCATACATATTTTTAAATCCAAGATAGCATTTTTTGTGTAAAAAGTACATTCTAGACACTCACAGTACAACCCATTGTTTCTCAAATTGTCTTGTTCTTTCATTTGCCCCCATATCTGATTATTTTAATAAATGTCTTTCTTTCTGATACACGCAGGGTTTGTGAGTGACAACAGCACTTAAACCTTTGTTTTGAAAAAAAAAAAAAAATTTTAGTAACTTTATAAAACTTTCTACCCTAGATCGATTTGGTAATATTTTTAGCCCACTGTATTGAACTGTTCAGTAGCACCAAAATTACTGTTTTATTGAGGTTTTATTTATAAATGTAGGACCAAACATAGCCTTTATCATAAGGCTGCTTCCTTAATAAAAAATGAGTCAAAGCTTGCTTATGATCTGAGCTTGCCTTGATGCCTGAGGTTTTATACCTCGAATCATATGGAAACCCCTAAATAAGTGTGACCTGAAGTTGTGCATAACACCATTCACTGTTGATTTGACTATAGGTCCAAGTTATTAGGTTTGCTGTCCTTTTGCAGGACAGGAAAATTTCATTTGGCAAGAGCTGAAGATCGCTGGTGTTTCTGTGCTCGGTGTCTCCCTCAAAACATTTTATCACTCTTTTCTTTTCTCTGTCTTTTGGAGATAGGTTAGGGAAGAGAACCAGAGTGTTTTGATGCCCAGTGCTGTGAGACAGGCAGCCAGATACAGGCTGTTCTTAGGCTGCATGATTCATGCACATTGAGGAGAAAAAGGCTAGAGACAGTGCACTGTCCTCAAAATTAAACCTCTATCAACAGACCCCAAACTGGAGCGTATTGAGAAGGATCAAAGTGCTTGTTCATGCCTCTGCCTTCTCTAAGGGTTATTTTGAGTTAGTTTCAGTTTGGTGTTTAACAGCAGAGATCTTGAGAGCACCATATTTTGGAACTCTTCCCTGCTCCTGCCCTAGAAAAACCTCAGAGATAACCTTTTTCAAGCAGGACTGTGAATATGGAGATCTCATCACATAAGATTAACTTCTAGACAAACCAGAAGCCTGGAACTTCCTAACTAATGAGAAGCCCCTGTGAGTTTCTTGTGCTAATTTGTTCCTTCTGTTTTGAACAGCATTTTAATATTGAACTCAGCCAGGGCCAGGTGGGTGGTAGGAACAGCAACACGTTCTTTGCTTCAAGGAGCCCTGAATCTGCTGACTAAAAATTTTGTTGTGAAGTACTGTGGGTTTTGCTCTAAAGTAGAAGCAGCAAAGTTTAAGAGCATGTAGAAAGTAAAAGTGGCAGCAGATATTAACAGTCTGAATTTGGAAGTTTATATCAACTGTGGTGCGCATCGTCTGAAGAGGTGTCCAGAACCAGGTGAAATCAAAAGGGAAAGCAGTGTAAATGACCAGAAGGGGAAAAGAGAGGCTGGAAGAGATATACAGTTTAATCCTGGAAGATTAGTTCTTTTCATTATGAATAGACAAGTGACTCTCGAATGAGGAGTCTTCACAGGCATAATCCAAGTCCACCTTTAGCTTTCTTTATCCTTGCTAGATTAAGCAAGCAATCATGAGAAATTGGATAGCAAGCCATTAGGAATTCCCTTGCAATGCACTAGAATAAAATCAAACCATTTTGGAGCTAAATACCACAGTGAATTCACTTAATGCACTGTGGTGGCACTGCAAATGGTGTGCATATTGTGACGGCTGACACAAGGAGCAAGGACTGCTCCCCCAGGCACTCATTAATTCAGCAGAGCCCTGAGAACTGGAGAAGCCTGAAGACCTCTGGGACCAATGTGTTGCAGGCGTATGAAGGACAGAAGGAAAAGAAAGGCAAGAAAACCTTACCTGTTATTTTGTGTTATGACTGTCCTGCACAGGCTGCACTGAGCACACCGCATCTAACTCTCAGCATTAAAAAAGAACAACAATAAGAAGAGTAAGGGGAGAGTTCTGTCTACCAGTAAAAAGAAAAAAAGTCCCCAAAATTATAAGCTGACAAGAAAGCTCTCTGCAGTGTGGTTTGTGGTACATTTTTCAGTACCTAACATCTCCAAATGCTGACAATCTATTACCAGCCATGGGCAGCGTTCTTGGGTTGTGCTGCTCAGAGTTTAATTTTCAGCAGCAAATCTCACCTCTGCTAGCTGCTTTCTGTGGTGTTTGCGTTGGGAGGAGTAAAAAGCTCTGCAGAGAAACATTATTTTAGCTTTCTGCCATTCTCAAGGGAATATACTTTTTTAATTACAAAATAAGCAGCTTTATGAATCTTTTCACTAAAACTAACTTTCAAAAAGAGGTAAATGTATACACAGAGAGAGAGAAGTATGTATATTATTTGTCTTGTTTTGGGATCTTTAATCTTGCATATCAGGATATATTATGGCCAGCTAATAGACTAAAATTCAGAACACTGAACATAAATAATTCTGTCTGTCTGTCGAAGGTATAAGCTTGTAAACTGAATTACAGAAACAGTGTGGGACTATGCAAGCAATAAAAAACTTACAAAACAATAAAATGCTGGAAAACCCCAAATTTCTCAACAGAAAACTCATGAAGTCAGACTTTTTCAGTGTGCATATTTGTGTACCACATCTTGTTCACCTTTATTCAGGCTGAATTTATACAATTGTAAAGTAACTCGAATGCCAAGGGAATTAAAGCATCAGGATTCTATGGTGTTATGACAAATTTAAAACTAAAAGCATCCTACCTGGTGCTTTTCTTTACCTTTTTTTTTTTTTTTTTAAATTCCTTCTTTCTGATCTGCAAAACTCCGAAATGCAATGCCATGTGTTCAGTGCCTCTGAAATGTCTTCCTGGATTGCTTCCCACTGTTAAGGGCCTGACATGTGCTGCTCTTCCCTGGCTCTGACCTGTGAGGATGCAGCTCAGCCACGAGCTGTAGCACTGGTCCCTCAGCACTGCTGGCAAAGCAGCCCCTCTGCTTTTGAATCAGCAATGATGTGCTAGTGCTGTTTCCAAAAAGCAAAGTATGTGCCTCTCACATGCTATCCCTTCTCTTCCCACTAGAGAAGGACTAGAGCTTGCTTGAGGACTGGTGAAGCACCACGTTGGAGACCTCGGTCTTGGCTGAGCAGTTGTCTGCTGCTGCAATACAAATATTTGACAAGTTGTATACTCAAAAGCTATGCTAACAGCTCTGGTTTCTTCACTGGGTAGTTAGGTTTGATGCTCTGCTATAAAAAACCCGCATCATTTATGTATGCTATATAGTACATAGACCTATAAAAATCACATGGGCTATTGCATAGACTTTGGGGATTCACTGTTTCAGCACATGAATAGAATCTAATTCAGAGCTAAAACTCAGGGAAAAGTGTGAAATCAAAGTCACATAGCCATGTGTCACCTTACAGGAGAGATTTGGGAATGAGAGCACACACAAGGTGTTTCAGGAGCTATCATAAATATTTATATAGTGTGTCTTACAGTGAGCAAAGTGTGTCAAACAGATAGAGCCTTTGAAGAGCTAACCTCCAGACGGTGTAAAATAGAACAAAACTAACTCTGGAGATGGGATATGGCACCTTTCTCCCTGAAGGAGAAGTTAATGCACCAGGAAGGATAACCCAAAATATACCAGAATTCTAACATATATGTTAGAAACCAATTGCATTTACCATACCTGCACCTCGGACCGCAACTGATGGAAAGACAAGCTTTGGATTGAGAGCACCAAGCCAAGAAAAGATCAGCTTCATAAGGCATGGGGTTGCACTCATTTTTTTGTTCAGCGTTTTCCAGGTGAGAATTTTGCTGCAGATTCAGAGACACAGATAAACAAAGCATCTCTGAGCCATGCTGGAGATGTACCTCTCCTTAAATCCTCTCCTCTGTCTCTGGTAAAACTGAATTTAATGCTTCCCTCCATGCAAGGCAATCTACAATGAAGACATTAAGAGCTTAAATAACCTTTCTTTTTAAGAAGGAAAATTGTAAAAAATATTGCCTCAGAACCAGCAGAAATGTTATCAAACCATACCGTCAATTAATCAGCATGTTGACCTATTACAGGGAACCCAAGCCAGAAAGCAGATACTTTGGAAACACATGGGTGTTGGTACCCAGGAACTACTTTTTCCCTTATGGCTTTATGCAAGCCATAGCAGGCACCTCACAAATTACGTTAAAAAGCTGTAGAGGTTCTGTTGATGAAAGTTTTGATAGAGTTTAAAACTGACGTTAGTTCTCCCATGAGTCTGGAAGTTTTAGTTTTGGGGTTTTTTTTTCTTAATATACAAAACTTAGTTCAGTTTAAACTATTTTATTCCCTGTTTTTCACCTATTTCATCTACAGAGTGATAAAACCAGCTTGTTTTGTATATGCTATCTGTAATGGTCATGCATTCCAGAACCTTAGAGGAAATAACACTAACTACTTTAAAGAGCAGTTGGATCTTAATGCCCCAGAGAAGATCATGGAATCATAGAATAGTTTAGGTTGGAATGGATCTTTACAGTTCATCTGTTTCAACCTCCCCAATCTTTACAGGTCATTTAGTCCAACTCTCCTGAAGGGACACTTTCAACTAGGTCAGGTTCCTCAGAGTCCCATCCAACCTGACCTTGAATGTTTCCAGGGATGGGGCATCTGCCACCTCTCTGGGTGACCTGTTCTAGTTTTTTGCCGCCCACATTGTAAAAAATGTCTTCCTTATATCTAACCTGAACCTACTCTCTTCTGGTATAAAACTATTACCCTTGTCCTGTCACAACAGGTCCTGCTAAAACCTTTGTCTCCATCTTTCTTATAGAACACTGCAAATATTTAGAGGCCTCAATAAGTCTCCTCTTTGATATCTTTGCATAACAAACATTGACACTTTTTCAGTAAAATTAGTTCAGCTATTTTATTTCCTCTATGCTGGGTGCACCTTTTCTATCACTTTGTCACCATGGTGAGCAGATGTGATGCTGTTCAGCTTTTCTACTTCAGGTATTTCTAGGTTTCACCATGAGGTAAACCATGAGATTATCTAAGTGGAAAATCTCGGTAGTTTATCCGTTCACCCACCAGGAAGAGTCTGTGGGATAGTGTGAACAGAATCCTTTTCATTCAGCTAAGGATAGTTCCATTACTCGCACTAATAAAAAACTCATGAGAACACACTCATTTCTTTACATAGCTCAGGTATTTGTAAGTCATGGAGGCACTCTCCTTAGAAGGCAGGATCTATCTCACTTAGGTCTCAAAAATTAGTTTCCAAACTCTCAGCTATTTACACTGCTTCCCATTATGGGCAGCTGGGAAAAGCAGGCACATCCAGGGAGAAATTAATCTCACCTGGAGGTAGGTAGTTAAAGTAGGTCAGAGAGATTGCATGTGTGGGTTGCTCCACAACAAATGCAGTGGAAGCCTAGAGCAGTCAGTAGAGAATTAGACAACTAAACCTAAGTATCTGTACTAAGATTGTAATAAACTTGCCTAATATTTCTCTGTCAAAGGTAAATAGCTGCTACAAGGAAAGTTGTGCTCTTGGTTATAGTTTCATGTCTTTGCTTGTAAAACGTGCCCTGCTCCAGGGTCTCCCATCTCTCCACATGCTCCTCAGAGTGTTATGGTGTGTAAGTAGGTCAGCACTCCTGTTAACATTATACCACTCCAGTGCTAAACCTTTTGTTTCTGCAAAAACAATGTCCAAAGGCTGCTTCTCTGGCATCTGTTTGGCCATGATAGAATGAGCATGGCTTGCAGTATAATGTTTGTCCCTTTTAAATAGATCCATTAATTTATTCCCTGTGCAGGAAACCTGTGTACAGATTCACTGCTGGAAAAAAAACAAGAGGACAAATGCCTCTGAAAGGACAGATTGTTTTCAGCTGCATGCTGCCCACAATACTTGTGCTTGTTTTCTGTTTTATAGCATAAACATTATATAAAGTAAATGTAAACTGTGAGGATTGATGGGACTTTTTGGTGCTGCTTATATAACATTTTTCCAAATGATAATCTGATTTTCTGTTTGGTAAAGTAAATTAAGTAGAAGGGTGAAACAGAAACAACTTGGAGTCTTGGAGGATCAAAAATAATTTTACACTGGTTTCTCCACCTAACTGCTCCATATATTTGGATACTGCAATCCTAATTCTAGTTTTGTCTTTATTTACCATCCTTATTTGAAGATAATGGCAAATGTCACTATTGTAGCCAAGTACAAGAACTTGGTTACTACAGTAATGAAGCTCTACTCAATACTTTTCCAGATATGAAACAATAATATATAGCCCATCCACTAAGAAAAGCTTGATATCTTAATCATTAAACTTCTGTCTTATTTTCACCTTACATTACATTAAAAATCAGCCACATTTTCTTTGCAAAATAAGTTCTGAGAACAGGTACGTCTTCTGACCTCGACTCAAAACTTCTTTAAAGTGTTTCAGTCAGATAGAAGAGTCAATCATTTATAGAAATACCTGTGGAAAAGTACAGAATAGTTCAAGTCATTTCGAAAAGTTAAATTTTCAAGAACAGAGTTTTTCCTGAGCTTAATGACAAGGGAGCACAGTTGCTGTCTTCAGTTCAACAGGACCAGCTGGCCATTTTCTCTTATATTAAATGTATTGTGGGCATATTGCAAGGCATGAAGACTGCACACAGCAGTTATCAACAATTCCTCACTGTGTGTCAGTATATATTTCTAGATTTCACTCAATCAATAACATCACTCCCTCAGGATGTTTTTAAGCTCATATTTGAAAAGCCTGTGTTGAGCTAGCAAAATTTGGCAGCCTTAGCTAACTTAGAAGCTTGAACATCTTTAACTGAAACTTTGAAGCCAAATGTGACTTTTATTTTTTTTTAATTTTAAATTAAATTTTAAATATTCAAGCTCTTAATTTAAAAAGACAATGCTAACATTTTTTTCTCTCTCATGATAATGTCCGTATCTCAATAAAACAGATTTTAAAATGTATTTGAAGAAATTCTCTAGACTTCTCTGGGAAAATATATATCAGCCCAAACCTAGTAAATCACGCTTTCTGGTGTGCTGGAGACCAGCTAAGTACCACAGTACAACACTGGATAAGATCTGCTTTCCAGTGTTATCTTTATCACCAAGAACATCTCATGGTAGTTCAGATATGAAGGAAACCTGACCTTATAGAACAAGCTAGTACTCCTTACAGAAATGTAATTGGTAAATGTTATTATATAATAAGAATTAATTTACACCTAAGTATTTTCCCATATACTGCTCTCTTTAAAATGGAAGTGTCTGAAATTGCTGAAATAATTTGTCATGCAAAAAACCAATATGATTTATGCTGTTTTATTTATTGTGCTCCTTGGGCATTAAAAAAAAAAAAAAAAAAAGAAAGCTAGATTTGAAAGATCACCTCTCTCCATGCATATAGATAAACCCAAAACTTGTTTTAGAAGGATTGAGTGCAGTAGTTTTCATGACCATGAAGTTTAGACTAGATACCAAAGTGCCTGAACTTCACTGGGAAGTGAGAATCAATGCTCAATTTCCTCAATCCCATTTTGTATGTTCATGTCTTGTGAAGGGAAGAACTGGGATTAAGAGTCAACAACCAGAGCAGGGGAATTGCAAATAGAGCTGAACAGGCATATAATGACAGGCAAGCTGTATCCTCGATCTCTCTGCTTCACTCCATGTCCAAATCTCAAGCTCCTGGTTGTCAGAGCAGAAGGCTCAGACTGCTGGCCAGACAGAAACCCTGTTAACCAGCTTGCCTCCGCCATGGTCCAGCCTATGGTCAAGCTTTCCCTTTTGGCATTTCCCTGCGGCTTTGACAAACTGTGACTCCTCTCCCCGTGCCATGCTTTTGCTTCCACACTGGCAAAGGCGTCTTTCCAGGAGATCTTTGGCCGAACACTTCACTTACCCATTGAGTTTAAAAATGAACACCAAAGCTAAAGCTGATATAGGATTTTCTTGGCAATACAATACACAAATCCAGCAATAAATACCTCCAAAGCTCTGCACACATGAAACAGTGCATACTGTTTGTCTAACAACCCCATAGTTTACAGTATCCACCTTCTAGAGAAATTCCAGCAAAGCCTTATTATTAATTAAAATCTTTCTCTAAAGAAGAAAAGATTTTCAGATCTCTTCTGCACATATCTTTAAATCATCCAGACCTTTCTCTACCTTCCCAGTCTGATCTTAAACTTAAGATGATTTATGGTGTTATTCTGGCTACAAATACTACAGCAATGAGCCAGGACATGGATATTTTTCAAGGTGAAAACCAGAAAAGAATAATTAGATACATGATAAATCAATTATTTGAACAAAAACACAATCATGAATGAAAAAGAAACAGAAGACAGTCCATCAGTCTTAGTGACTGACAGCAGAAGTAAGATATAGGTACAAACTGGTTTTTTCTGTTTTGTTTTCTTATGAGAATGCAATATGCTTAAGCAATGTGTCATTATTGTTCAGTGATATACTGTAGCAAACCATCATGCAGAAGAGGAATCCATCAACAAACAGGAAATTGGAAACAGCAACTAGGGAATATATTCTCAGTGGTTCAGATCAAATGTGATAGAAACTCACGTGAGTAACAGAACTGGCCAAATATGGTATTTTTACATAATTGAAGCAGCTGTTTTTCAGCTTGACCAGCATTCTTACTTACAGCCATCCACAAAAGCAAATGTTTATCTGAACAGGTACTCCAAGTATTGCTGGTGTTCACACAAATACTCTTCTTCACCCATGAACAACAGTAATATTTGTTATTCAACATCTGCACTTCTGTTTATACTGCTCTGATTCTTTGATTGGGAGGCAAAAGCAGGTTCTGGATGATACAGGTGATCAGAGATGATGGTAAAGACACAAAGATTATGTCACTGGACACCCGTCTTCTCTAGGGAAATCGGCACAAGAAACATTTCCTGTGCACGGATACAGAATTATATTTTTCAATCAGTCATAAAACCTGTGATATAAAGTTAGGTTAATAAAATCAAGGACAGATCAGAAGCTGGAGGATAAATCAATAACTCCAGCACATCTATTACATTGCTGTCTGTATAACAAGAGAGGGGTTTATTGGATTTTCAAAGGTAACTGAGATTTTTGCTCTCTGCAGCCAAGGCTTTGGCCAGGAATCCTTTTGGCCATGATTGCATACAGAGCTCTCAGTCCCTTAAAGGAGATCTCCATCACTTGAGCTTAAGGACTAACTTCCTCTCTTATCAATGGTGATGACAGCAGGCCCACTACAGGCTCTATCAGAAATTCAGTGCTGATTTTGGTCAGGGCAATTGAAGCTGACACTGCATCCAATTGTTCTCCCCTCAGCAAACCTTCTTGCTCCACTGCAACTGGTGAACAGGGTATATATCCTTAGTTCAGTCACCAGAGCTTACAGCCTGGGTAGTGTAAAATGGACTTCTTTAGATGTTTCAGCCAAGGTACCAGCCTGAAGTGGGACACCTGAGGCTCTGAGTGCATGTACCCTTCTGCTCTTGCCTCATGAGGAACAGTCTGCAGCCAAGGGGCACAAAAGGTGGGAGCTACAGGTAATAGCTTATCTCCATTGTGGCGTACTTTAGCAGGAGATGTGACAGCCCCTGCTCTCACGTTACTTCTTGCTCCCTTTGAGTCCCCAGGGGTCATGGAATTAAGTGGAGTGGCCAAAATTGTTTTCACCTTAAACCAAATTATACAAAAGGTGAGAGAGCATAGCAGTTGAGCAAAGGATGGCTGAAAGCTCCCAGTTTGGTACAGTCACAATACATTTGAGCAACCCTCTGCAGTATGGGACAGATATACTGATGCATGGAGCACAACATGAAATATTAATGCACCTGAAAAGAGCAGGCAGTGACTGAGACGGAATGTAACAAACAGTGCTGGTCTGCCCCAGAAAGAAGATCTCAACCTGTAAAAGGCACAAAGAGCAGCTACTGCAGGGTGAGGAACCGTGGAAAGTCTTCACAGGAGAAGAGCCTAAAACTGCTTGCCTTGCTTACACTAAAAGAATGAACACCGAGAGAACGGGTGTCTGCTTCATATAAATACATGTTTGTAAACATCAAGGAGGCACAAGGGCAGTTTAGGTGAAAGAACAACTACAAACTGATCAAAAAGGAATGTGGCCTGAAAATTAAGATTGTTGCAAACTGCAAACCCATTAGACATCAGCAGTGTGCTCAGCCTCTCTAGCTGATACTTCAGGTGGCATTTTGTCACTTATGCTACAGATACCAGTATGCAATTGGGCATTGGAGGGAGTTCTGGGGTCCAGAATCAACAAGGTTATCTTTAGGTTTCTGGGAAGACTCCAAAGCTTATAATGAGTGTGAGCAATGCCATATCACTGGGGGATACCTGTTCTTATATAGTCCTTTTAAAGTCTCTTTTACAGCCCTGCTTTTTGGCGAACACTCTCTGCCAAACCTACAGTAACCCAGCAGTTGCCTCATTACGTTTTCCAGTGCACTGAGAAGTTTAAGACTACGGTTAAGAACTAAGCAGTGGGGTGACAAATTTGGCTCTGACACTATTGCAGAATTAGGGTCTCCCAAGAGGTATCAACGTCATCACCCCAGACTACCATTAGTGGAAAATAAACAAAATTCTGCAGTTGTACAGCTGCAGTCATTTCACTTACTGTCAGGCAAGAAATACATGCAAGTGTCAAGTAACAAATACATCATGTGGCAAATTATGTTCTCTGTAGCACTTCAGTGACTTCAGTGGACCACAGAACAGGGTACCGCAAAATAATGTTTGTTTCTGAATTTGATCTTGAATAAGAAGTTATTTATAGCTATCAAAAGGGAATTTAAAATTGATTTTGGTCTCTCAGCCTTAGAAATTCCTCACCAACAGCACTTCAGCAAAGTCTGCTTGTCTTATAGCCATTCCTTTATAAAGGACTTAATTCCAGTTTTTAAGTTATCCCATGTATCTATAGGTAGGAGTTTACTTAGAATCTGCAGCACTCACCTGTCATTTTAATGGCCTACTTTTCAAATGCAAAACTAAAACTTGAAAAGAGCTAAATTTTCCAGTAATAGGCTTAGTTTTCCCAAATGGTATTGTGATAGGTAGAATTTTTTAATGGAGTTAGTGATGCCTTATTGAGCACAGACATTGAAAGTTACATTTTCATTTATGGAAAGATTTGCTGAAGAACCCTAATTTAAGGAGGGAGCTTGCTGTGCAGAACTTGCAAGTAACTAAGATACAGTAAGCCAATGAAATCATGCTCCAGAATTGGCCAAATTGAGTACTGAAGCTAGTATACTGATAAACCACAATATTAAATACATTGGGATGATCCATTAATATCCTCCACAACCTAAGCAAAAAGTCTTCCAAGTTCTATATAGTTCAGTGGTGTATATAAAGTGGCTGTTTGCAAAGATAACAAAATATGGTAGAATTGCACCTCTTATTTAATAGCATTGTGTTTTCCAATACTGTTCTCCAAGGAAATTCTGTTTTGTTAATTTTGAACCAGTCTCAGAGCCAGAAGGTCCAAGTAGTGCTGCTGTCCTTGACAGGAAAACTGTCATTTTATTTCTTATGAATACTCTTTGCAAGTTGCCACCTCTCCTCCACCTTCAAAGAAAGGCTGTCAGCCTTATTCCATGAATATACTCACCTTTATCTCTGCATATATAATTGTTGGCTATTCAGAGACATTCAAAAGAAACAAGCAAATTTCTGCAGAATGGTAAAATTATTTAAAGAGAAATGGCACATCCATAAAACCAGGCTTAACCCATAGTTGGTTACTGTAGTTGATATTGCTGTTATCCAGGTAAGATTCTGTTCAATAAACCTCCTATCTGTGCAGTAACTTGCAGGGTTATGTACTAAGAAAAGCAGTAAAAACTATTTGGAAATGTTATTTAGGCACTGAATCTTTTTAAACTGCCTTTCTGGGCAGCATGGTAATACTGTACTGAAAAGTTGCATCATTCCTTTGCTTTAAAAGGAAAGTAGGAAGTCAGAAGTAATCCCAGGACTGCAAGTGACTTTTTCAATTGGCACCTGCACTAAATTCTTCTCAAGTTTCTTACCAGATGTGCAAAGGTAAGCAGCATCTCAGGAGAGAATATTCCTACAGGCAAAAAAAGGGGAAAAAAATAGAGTTCATTTTACGAAATATATTCCACCATTCTTTTAAGATGCATTTTCATGTCTTTTTTAGAAGCCTGTGGGTTCAGTATTGCTGTGCAATGTATTGCAAGTCTCTGCATGGTAGTTCTACACAGTGAGTGCCAGTGAAACTAAAACCAGTTTCTGCTGCATCTGGTTTGAAAGGGGATGAGATACGTGTTTTCCACCATTTCAGATTATTCCCTACCTATATTTTCCAGCATGTTTACCATCATATTTCCCTTTTTGATCACAAGGGAGCAATTTGCAGTCTCAGGGCCAGACCCTCAGCTGAGCTAGTCATTCATCAGCAAATATTGGCAAGTGTTGACATTTGAAGTGCCACTGCTGGAGCAATTATTTGACCAAGAGAGGTGAAACTTAACACCTTGTACTTGGTGCTAGAGCTCAGGAACCTTCCAATTATTTTAATCCCTGTGAGTCTGGGCTTCTTTTGGAAGCAGTTTTCTCTGATTTGATCTCATCTGCACACCTGCTATTACTGTCCTTGAACATAATCTGCAGCTCACCCCTGTCTCCAGTACCCCTGAGGCATTTCTTCTTTGCTTGGCTCAGCAAAGGGCTTCTCCCTTTCTTCACCCATCAGTTATTTCAGCAGTCCCCACTAGATCCACATTCCTCAAGTTATTGCCCTCCTCCTGAGGATCTTCTCTCAAAGCAAAGGATATTGAAACAACACTGATGCTGTGTGTGTGACCTTGTTTAAGATCTTGGCCCTCTGGCTTTTCCTCTCTGAAAAAGGAACCTCTCACGCGCTTTGAAGGTTAATTAATATTTGCACAATACTTTGTCCTTCACTAGCACACTGTGAGTGCCAAGTAGTATTAAATAGTGAGGATTCCAGCCTTGGTGAGGTACAAAGTAAACGTCTGTTAGATCTTTCCCAGATATGAAATGTTAAGTCTCTCTTTTATCTAGTGAACTGAAGTGCCCTCTTAAAACTCCTGTTTCTCCTAGGAGAAAACACAAATGTCTCAGCTAGCTAACAGCACTGAGGTGCCTGACATCTGCAAATGCAATATTGATGTTTACCTGTTTCTCCAAGCACTTCTGGAGTTGACACCAGAATTACTTATCTAATGACTGCTTGGCAATGGCAAAGAGATGACAAGCCCCTCACTAGCTCCATTCCCTGTGATTGGTGTCAGCATCCAAACCCATGGGTGTTTGGAGGACTGGAGGGCTATATCTTTATTAGGGATTGCTATAGCACTGCAGCCCCTGTAAGGAACACTCCCAAAAGTAACATGAGTTCAGACTTGCCCCCTCCTTAGACATTTCCTACTTACCAGCTTTGGCTCTATTCTCCGAACAGCCTGGCCTCTCTCCATCCTGTTATGAGCAGCTTTGTTCCCCCCCTGAATTTCATCGAAACCCTGGACACCTGCAGTGGTGGAAAAGCCAAAAGACAGTGTGCTGCCATAAGACATTGTGATTGAGCCAGAACATTTTCTGCCTCTGTGCTAGCATTTACGCAGCTAGCCTGTCTCACAGCCACAGCCTAGCTGGATAACTCACCCCTGGAGCCACACAATGCCTGGAGGTGAGCAGGGTTAGAAGACCTCATGCTGTGGGAATCAGCTCACAGCCGTGCAGCTTTGTTCAGCCTGGTAGCACCTTGTAAGCAGCAGTAGGAAATGGCAGGCGTGTGTGAGTGGCTGGCTGAATAACACAGCCACGGACCATCAAAGGATTCTTCCCCAGGAAGGCAGAACTGATGGTGGCAGTTTTGTCTGCTCAAATGCTTGGAGAAAGCTGGCACTAATTTTGGACAGGAGCCCAGAGAGAATCTTTTTAATGAGTTGTAACTTGCGATATGTTTGATCTGTGGATGAAAGCACATCCTTTACAGGGAGTAATTGTTAACATTTTTTTTCAAAGAGAGGTGTTTTTTTCAGTAGAGTCTGTCAAAGACTCAGGACCTTCCAACTTCTGAGGCTTTGAGGCTCATTATCACGAGGAGATTTACTGAACTGCCACCTCAAGAACTGAGGTCAGCCTACAGTTCTCCCAGGAATTATATTCAATCTTCTCTGCCATCTTTCAGTTTTAAACTTGGCTGTTGTCCTGGAGTACTTCTCCTTTCTTCTCCCTCTCACATTTTCTAAATCCTCAGTCCAAACAAATTTAAGCAAACTTTATGATTGGAAGGAAAGCAACTGTCTAATCAACTTGGAGGTCACTGGGGAGCTCTACACAAAGCTGTCAGTCCGATGCAGCTTTGCATGATCCTTTTTACTCCATGAACTCTATCAGGTGGTTTTGGGGCTTGCCAGGGCTGCTGCTTTGTACAAATTTATGACACTGATACTTGCAGCTGGAGTTCACCAGCTCAGAGGTTTAATGGGAGTTCAGGGTCACAGGTCAGTCTTGGCTGTGATCTTGTAGCAGGGATAGTCCCAAGGAATCTGGTCCCACAGGCAGAGAGAGACATCCTGTTCTTGCCCTGGACCCGTCTCTCTGCCTCTGAGTGCATGGGAAGCCTCTCAAACCATCAGAAGTGGAGCTGTGCTGGTACAGGCCTGTATCTTTGCTTTACTGGATGAAATTACAGCATTGCATTATCTTCTCTAATTTTCAAGCTTCTCGGATATAAGTATCTGCCGGAGATGGCATTGTGCAAGCTGTACCTCCTTTGCTGCTCTTTCCCTGTAAGATCTGCAAAAAACTCATTTTGTGTACATTTTTTGCCAATTGTTACATGGTGTCTATCATCCTTACTACACATCTGTCTGCTCTTTTATTCCTCCACCTTCATCTGTGCACTCAAGAGATCTGTATGTATTTGACAGACAGCCAGAAGAGCAGCACACAACAAAGCAGCCATACACAGCATAGAGACCACCAGAGAAGGCAAGAGACGAGATTTACTTTTGCCTCTATTTTAAGCAGCATTTCCTTAGAATAAATGAGTGTTCATATAGCTGCACTGCCAAGATATAAAACATCTGCAGTGCATCCAGTCTTTCTCTGTTTTGCTAAGTGGGAACATCCATTTCTGACTCTAGATGATAATGATCTTATCCCTTGACCAGATTTATCCTGAGTCATCTGTTAGTTTTTATTGTCTGCATACAAATAGTGAAAAGCACTTGAATAAAAAACACAGGACAGTTCTCTTCAAAATAAAGTTTGGGTCTGTCCTCTTGTCTGCAGCAGCTTTAACTAGGATTTACCCTTTTTCCCTGAACCAGACATCTGCACTGCACAGTTTTGAGCTTAGTGGTTTCAATGACCCACATTCATGTGTAGTACAGGGATACTGACCAATCTAGAGACTTTTCTAATGGCAAACAATTATTTTCTTATCCTACACATACACACACACAAGGAAACATATTGAAAAGGATGATTGTCCTGATAGATCCACAAATTGTATGGACAAGCAGCCAGTAGGAAAAACAACAAGCAAATCCAGAGTAAGCTCTTGGTCTACAATGTCATTTCATTTGTAAATGTTGAAGTCATTGACTGCTTTCTAACAATTCTGCTTGATAGAATAGTATCTTTTGCAACTGGACTTGTCTGTCTCGCGTTGGCCTTTTTAGCCATCAGTGCGCTTGTAGCAAGCGTGGGTAGAGCTCTTCTCAAATCTTTGTTTGTGAAGCCTAGCCATGATGATATGGCAAGAGTCTTTCTCTGAATAAGAACAGTCTGACCCTGTTCATTTGCTATGAAAATTGACAACAAATGCTTTTCTTGCTTGGTTTCGCTCTAGGTAAAAGATTTTGGCTGCTGAATAAAAAACGTTCCTTGTGTGCACATTAGTTCATATTTGACTTTGCACCCAGAAACCCGAACCTGGGGAGCTCTTCATACGCAAAACAGTTAACAGTCTTTCATAAATCCACATGTACCCAAAGACTCAGCTCCCATTTGGGGGAAAAAGAAAAAAAGAGCTATAGGCATCCTGTTTTTGAGGGTCCTTTATTCTCATTTGTCAGAAGTCAGTGAGACAGGAAGAGGACACATTTGTCCGGAAATCATCTTGCTGGCAATCTCTACTATGAAGATAAAAACCAGCATGATTTACATTAAATTTCATTCCCTGATGAGCAGTAAGGCCTATTCTGTGGACTTTGTTGCAGGAGCCTGATGGACACCTAAGACAGCACTGACCTAAATTCATTTATTTTCCACCTCCACTTTCATTTCAGTGAAGCAGGACCCATGTTTACTGCGCTACCCATACAGTACCTTATTTGGAACTTTTTCCTATATGTTACTGTGCACTGTAGTCCATAGCTAGGCATGCGTAAGTGATTTCATTGCTATCACTGATGATGATACAAAGATGTTGTGCCAAAATCCCACAAAAGTAAGGTTAGGATCAAAATCAGAGGTTAAATCTGTGGCAGCTTTTTTGTATTCCAGAACGACTTTGTCCCTCGGCTGAAAGGATGAGCTCTTTCTATTTTGTTTTTTAGTTTTAAAAAAACACCTATGAGAAAAAAAAATGTATCCTCCAATGTCTCATACCCTTGCAGAGCTGACCCTGCTTTTACTCTATAAATGAGCACAATCAGGTGGCTCTTCTGCAACACATCAGAAAAATCCTGGCAAACAGTGAAGATACTTATACTCTTTATGCCAGTAAGGCCACACCAGGGTCAGCCCCTAAGGTTGTTAGAAAAATGATAGTTTCTCCTTGTTCTTTCCATGACTTTTGGCCTTTACTTTGTTTTTCGTTCCACTTTGCATTTTGCCCATTACCACAAGAAACCCCACTGACTGAAAAATTGTGTCAACAGGGTGTAGACTATTGCAACGTCTGTTAACAAGCCAGCCTGTGTATATAATAAATGTGTTTTTGTTCACAGGTGTTGTGTATTGTAAAAAAAAAAATAAAAAAATTTAATGTTCAACTTTTCTATTGTACAATGTAATGCAAGAGCTATTTTTGCATAAAGGAATTGAAAGCCAAAATCTGTTTTGCATTGTTATTCATAAAAATAACCAAAAACCTTTGCAATGTAACTGAAGTTGGTGAAACAGAGTTCAAGTGATTGCAGTCATTCAAGCACCATCTATAAATAAATCTCCATCAATGTCTTTAAATTTTGTCTAGATATTTAGACCATATATTTATCCTATTGAAATTAGTTGTGCTCTCCAACAGGGCTGACATTTCCGTTTGGGTCTCCCTCAGGTCCTAATTTCTTCTTCCCTCTCTACTGTCCTCCCACATGTTTCTCCACTGAGCGATCTCAAGAAAAGTCTACAATTTAATTTTTTTCCTCTTCTATGACCACTTTTTTCTTTATATATAGTTGTAGCACATTATCAAGTTGTATTGAGTGATGAATTATAGCTCCTCACCTTGGAAGACTTTTTTCTGTGGAGAAAAAATCACTTTTCTCCATTACAGCATCCAAGGATATGGAATGTGTCCTTTGAACCATTTCTGTGAGAGTGCCTTAGGCACCAATAGAAAAGAGACAGGTAAGCAGCAAAAATCACAGCATCATTTCCAAACCCTTTGTATGAAATGACTCATGTTCAGCTAAAGCTGACTTGTTACCATCTGTCTCTGTGATCGTGCTTTCCTACTTTGTTGTGTGTCATATAAAGGCTTGAATCAATAAAAATACTCAACTGCTGAGCTACTTTAAAACTGCTTTTTCTCTTTGTGTCTCTTGACACAATACTGGCACTCAGCAATGAGAAGAGTACAACATCTCTCACTCTCCACAACTGCCTGAAAGGAGGTTGTAGTCGGGTGGGCATTGGTCTCTTCTCCCAGGCAACCAGCAGTAGGACAACAGGTCATGGTCTTAAGCTCTGCCAGAGGAAGTTTAGGTTGGATATTAGGAAGAAATTTTTTACAGAGTAATCAGACTTTGGAATGTGCTGCCCAGGGAGGTGGTGGATTCACATCCCTGGAGGTTTTTAAGATGAGACTGGATGCGGCTTTTAGGGTCATGGTCTGGTAAACACAGTGGTGTTGGATCAAGGGTTGGACTTGATGGTCTCGCAGGTCTTTTCTGATCTGGTTGATTCTATGATTCTTTGGTATGATTCTATCTATACGGTTTAACACAAATTATACCTTTACTGTCACAGTAGCTTCTGCATGGCATAGATTGCACATCTACTTCTTTAGCTCAGCCCTGAGTTTGGATTCAAGTCTGGAGCTTGCTCACACAGTCTCCACTCTGGCTTGTGTTTCAGCCTACCCTTACAGACTATATAGACAAAAATGGCTTGAGATGGCTCTGTCTCAGCTCTCAGCAAGGCTCAAAAGCTCCTTCGTACCTTAATGCCTCAAATCACCAAGTTCTCATTGCCATCCCCCTGCCAACTTCCACTGGTATCAAGTCTGCAAAGCTGCTCTCTCATTTCTAGCACTGTATCAGATATTTTGAAGATCTGCTTACAACCCCTAGTTGAGTGAAGGACTACCCAGCAACTGACATACTTTTGCAAATAGAAAACACCAAAAGAATCCAGGTGTCAGCCAGCAGAGCTGAAATCTGGCTGAGAAACATATTGAAGAGTGTAGCTGAATAGTGGGAAAAAAAAAAAGAATGAAAAAAAAAGCGAAAATAAAGCAGCTCAGGAACCTGCATCCATCTTGATGAACTCTTGCAAAGCCAGTAACTAGCTGTGACTTGGGGTATGGGGAGAGCTGTGTGTGAATGTGCTTCTGCTCACTCTCCTGGGTAGAAAAGGCTGTCCATGTTCCTGTGTACCAAAGACCAGACACTAGGACAGCCACAGGCAGCCTGACCCAAACAAACCTTTCTACTCATCTCTCTCTGGGCTTTTCAAACCCTCTGGCCCCTTCTGTTTGCTCACAGCCCAGCAGACTCAGAGATGCAAAATGAACTTTGGTGATTTCTGTATTGAATCTCTTCCAAGAGGAATTGCAGGTGGTCTGAGTGTTTTAAAGTGCTACATTAAAGACATGGCCTCTCTCCTGGATCTTTTTATGGCACCATATAGCATTAAATGGGTTTTTAGTAAATAAGCAGAAGTCACACTCTCAAATGTCTGCTCTAGTTTTCAGAGAGGGATCTGGACAAGCAGGAGTTCCTCAAACCTATCACTCAATAAAGGCTAGAAATAAGCACAGCAGGGACATACTAATAGCAGGTCATCTCATGCAGCAGAGTCTGATCAGCATCTCTCCCTGCCTCCATTCCTTGTTTGATGGTATTCTCTCCCACTTGTGTCTTCAGCAAATTCACTAACAGCCAGGACAAGGACCAAATAACTAGGTTGGTTGATCAGGGACTCCATCACAGAAGATACCTCTCTCTGAGCCTGGAGGTTTCCCACAGGGAGCACTGGCACTCTCCTGCAGGGTGTTTCTTCACTGATATCAACCCCCAGAAGAGGCTTCTTCCACTCAGTCTTCCCATTTTAGTAATTATTAAACAGGGGAGCATCATTTAGTGGAAATACACCCTGTTACCCTCTGCATGCTCTGGGAAACCATGCTGAGCACCACAGGACTGCCTGGCCTTTATGAATGCCAAGCTGGCAGCATCACAGTGCCACACAGCACACCAGCTCACCTGTGTGTAGCTTGATTCCAAGGTAGGATGTAAAGATGACACAGTACATTCATATAAGGACACAGGAGAGTGCAACGATGAAGCAAGGCTACAAAAAAAAATATTAGAAAGGAAACACATTGCCAAAATTAAAGACATTTAAAAAAAAGTAGCAGCATTCCTTAGTTGTTTCAGTACCTTAGCTGTGATGGGAGGCTCACTAACTGCTTTTTATGGCTCACCCCAGGCAAACAGTTCTCAGAAAGATTTTTAGAGCAACAACATTTTTTTCTTGTGTTAAGATGGATAGCAGATACAGAGCAGGTGCTCTAGGAAAGTTGCCTTTTCCCTTGCATATAGTGGAGCAAACCCCCCAGCCTTTGTCTTCTTGCAGGTGTGTCAATCCTCTCTTGTGATGATGCACTAGAGCATTTTGTGGTGCTAAGGCTGGGGATCAGCCCATTTTGTTCCTAAATGATTTTAGTATACATTTTGTTGTGTATTTGAATTAACCCAATTCTGTTTTTTTAAGTTCTTTAAAATGAAGTTCACTACAAAGCTATTAATTAAATGCATCTTTTCATAATATAACCAAAATTAACCTACTCTTAACATCTAGTAGCTTAAACACAGTAGTTATGAGTGATAAAACTGAGATGTAGAGTGTTTGAATTAGTTGGCATGCCTGCTGTTAGCTCTAAAGAAAACTTTACAGGCTGCTACCTCTAGATCATCTATGGCTGAAGAAACCACGTGGGCACCCAGGAGGCTTGTAAATGGGGTTGCCCGTAGTGGGCAGGAGCAGAGAAGTGATTCAGGGTAGTCAGCAGAACAGGTCCTTGTACTCTCCTACAAGACATCACCTCACGACTGAGGATGTGCATCACCCCAAGGTGCAGCAATTGTTTGTCTCTGATGTGCTGACAGCAACCATTTCATTGCAGAAGAGCAGGGAGAGCCATGGAGAGTGGGCCTGATGTTTTTTCCTGCTGCAAACCAGCACCAGGGCCCTGGGCACTAACCCCTCAGCTCTTCATCTGGAGAGTCTGAGAAAGCCCTTATTTCTTCTGTTGATGCGATACAGCCGGAGCAACCAGAGCAAAGGAGATGTTTGACATGGCACAGCTGCACGAAGGTCTCATTTCCCCTACCTACCCCCCTAGCAGCCTGATTGGAGGGTTTTGCTCTGCCCAGCAGCTAAGCACGCAAGGTTTACAGAAAGCTTTCCCTCACCACTGAGTTTTAATCTCATACCAGATAGGTCCCCAGGTAGCTACTGTGCATTACTCCCAGGGCTGCTCATTCCTGCCATCGTTCACTTTGACGGTCCCAGCACACAGAAATGGAAATTACTAGAAACTTTTGTACCAAATCCAGTGCCATCAGGAGATTTCCAAAACCCAGGTTCGTGTAGGAAGTTCCTCATTGCTACAGACAAATGGGAAGGCCTGAGTGATGGCAGTGCCTCTCCTTGCCATGAACCAGTTTTGTGCTGCCCCCATACAGGTGAGCTAAAGGTTGACAGGGACTGACCACCTGCTTATTTCATTTTTCTGATTACTGCAAGTGGCAGCGACGGTGTCAACTTATCCTGCTGTAGGCAGAATGCTGCAGACCTACTTTCAGGTTTTACAAGGGTGATTCAGGGATCCAAAGAGCGGTGGGGAGCAGAGGCAATAATAGAAGAGAAGCCTGCCTTTAATTCTGCTTTAAAACTATTAGACTGAAGAGCAAAGCAGGGTATGAATGGCTGGTACTTACACGGGAATGTGATAAGATCTTGAAACCCATCATAGAAGGGTTTTCCTCTAGTGATTTGTCAATAAGCAAGACCTTGCACATAGTGAAGGTGGATGACATCTACAGTGGAGGAAGAAGGGAGGAAAAGAGGTTCAGAGTATGACTATGATAACCTGTAATGAGATCACCAAGGGAGGGCAGAGAGGAGGACAGGGTTTGTCAGCAGACACTGGAACAACTACGTCCTCCTGACGTATAAACGAGGAACCTGCCTGCAAGAAGTCAGGTGTCAAGGACACAGTGACATTTTCAACACTTGATGTTTATACTCTTGAAGCCACAAAAAAAGTAACATTTATTACACAGCAGCTGTGAAGGTTTTAAAAGTACCTGTGAAACCAAGAAGAAAAAACATGAAACAACTCCTCTGTATATTTGTTTCCACCAGCTTCCATATGGTGGGAGGACTATTCAAGGAGATCTTCCAGCTTTCTCCCATGATTATTCCATAATGTAAAATATGAATATTGTGTAGAGGAGGTTAGGGAAAGAATTATTTTCTGTTTCCTAGGTTTAAAACTGGGTTTTTTTCCTGACAGTTGTTCTTTTATCTTCAAAGAAAAAAAAAAAAAAAGGTTTACTGAATTATGCCAGGTGGCTAATTAAAAATTATTTTAGAGAAAATACAGATCCTTGATAACATATAGAACTGTTAAGACAAAAACTTCAATAAAGAAAAAACTTTGAAAACTTTTCTACAAGAAAGCCATAAGCAGAGTTTCTGTGCAAAATTAATAAACTTATGTGGAGATTACAAATTCCACAGGGACTCTCAGCTACCACTGGAAGGAGAAAAATTGGGCCTAGGATACAGCTACCCCCTCCCTTCCTTTGTTCCATTTGTGAGTTTTCAGGCATTAAGGCTATTTTGAGTTCCATAAACAAACAGAAGAAACAAACCACAAAAAATATCCCTAATAAAAATCTTCTCTCCACAGTGACAAGAGGAGTTATGTAAGGCACTTAAATAATGGAACTCCTAAGTGTGAGAATTGAAAATGTCAGGCTGCTACCATTAAAAGAAGAAATAAGCAATGGGAATTTAAATATTTTTCTGTAAGTGTCAGCAAATCAGAAAATGAGAACAACTCAGCTCATACTCATGAAGCTTAGAAATAGTCCCAGCACCAATCCTCAGTCTGAGGCAAGTGATGATGACAGCTGCTTTTTAACCACCAGCCATGAACTCCAGGAAAAAAAAAGTACAGACTGATTTCTCCTATTGTTTGAATTTGGAGACCATGTCCAGAAAATATCTTCAAACTAGCGTTCAGAAATCACAACACAGACTTTTTCATGTTTATCCGGTACAAGACAGGTTTCCCCAGTGTCCTGTGGACACCTAGCAGAGTCCAGATCCCGCCTTCCACCCTATTTTCACCATTTACAGGTATTTTCCTGATGCAGTGAAAGCTGGTGTGCCCTACAGGCCAAAGGGAACTTTCTTAGGCACACACCAGAGAAGGAAATCAGGCAGAAATTTCAGGTATGGAGGACAATGTGAAAAGAGGTTCATGTGCAGTATTTCAAGCTGAATTAAATTAATGTCACCTCTGAAGTTATGTGTGCTGTTGCTTTGGGGTTTCATTTCCATGTTCTGGGTTGGTTTAGTTATGTTCAAGTGAAAACAATAGTTGTCAGGTGAAAGGACACCGTCAGTGAAGGAAACAATGTAGAATAAAGTTGGAAACTGCAATAGCAATAGAAAGAGCAGTAGCACTGTATCTTGGCTCAGGCATTGGATCAAGTGAGGTAAATTCACTCTATGGTTTGTGTTGCTCTTTTTAGTTGAATCCACATCCAAACGACATCTGGTGCGCAGCAAGTTTTTGGTATTGAATCACTTTTTCATCTCGTGATCATTAATAATTTTCCTAAAAAGGAAACAGGCCCCTTAGTGCACCAGGTTGCTCCTTGCAGATGTTGCAGCCAGTGAGGCATCACTGCCTTCCACCCACCTCTGCCTTACAGCACCATCGGTGCTGGGAGCTGGGGGTCCTCACACCTGCTTATGCAGCTTCTGCTCTGCCAACACCTTAAAAAATGGTGAAAGAAACATGATTTTAAATGCCAGTCGTTGGCATCTGCTAGTCATTCTCGTGGGAAGAGGAACAAGCTCAGAGGTATTCCTCATGACAACCTTTGCAGTGCCCTGAATGTCCTCTCTGGGGGATTGTGCATCTGGGAATGTTTTCACTGGCTTCAACATTTTCAGGGGGGCTGTGAAGTTCAGAGTCTAACTCCAAGTCTCTATAGGTCAAATAATTAATAAAACTTGGATAAAAGGATCACACGGAAAATGAAACACAGAGCATAAATGAAACATCCCATCATTATGTGATCCTGGAGGGAGGGTAGCCTTCTCCAGCTTCCACTGGCAGACCTGGCATTGCCACAACAGATGAGCGGCAGGTGTGAGCAGACAGTCTGGTGCTGGTAGCTGTTCGTGTGAGTGCTGGGGAACAGAAAGAAGGTGTCTTTATTATTGCTAATGCAGAGTGAAATGTTTCAGCAATAACTCTGAAATACAGAGTACTGCTGCTAGGCAGTGACTGGTGTGCCTAAAAGTGTTCCCCTAATAACACTGCATGTGCCTTAGGGTACCTGAGCCCTCCTTGCAGGGCTGTCAGATCTGACACTGGACCTCTGGGAAAGCAATTGCCCTTCTGGATCAGCCAGCAGAAGTCAGACAGAAAAACAAGGGCAGCTCAAATAATGCTAAACATGCATGTTCAAGAACCTCAATCATTCCCAGAGGATCCAAAGACATGTCCTTCATTTGCTGTATTGTTTGAGCAATGTGTTCTGTAGCAAAAATAGACACAAAGGACACGTAAAACAAAAGTTAAAAGCTATTTAACAGCAAAGAACAATTTTCACCCGAGCACTATGTGGTTTCTGGACTAGAAAAAAGCCACTTACTTTTCTGTCATTGTTAATACTCCTTTTTTTTAGTGTTAGTCTTTCCAAGTCTACAGGCTCTTTCTCCGGCTCTTGAGGCACTTTCAGGTTACTTGGTAAAAGAGACCAACTCCCACCTTTCTACAACCTCCTTTTAGGTGGTTGTAAAGAGCAATAAGGTCTCCCCTGAGCCTCCTTTTCTCCAGGCTAAACAACCCCTGCTCCCTCGCCTGCTCCTCATCAGGCTTGTGCTCCATAGTCTTCCTCACCTTTGTTGCCCTTCTCTGGACACTCTTCTGCACCTGAAAGTCCTTCTTGTAGTGAGGGGCCCAAAACTAAACACAGGATTTGTGGTGTGGCCTTACCAGTGCTGAGTACGAGTGAAATGATCACTCTCTGAGTCCTGCTGGCCACACTATTTCTGATACAATTCCATGTGAAAAGGACTCTGATGTGCCCCTTGTCACCCTGCCCCTCCTGCCCTTGCATCAGACTCCTCCTAGTTCATTCCTCCTTGTTCAAAGAGACTCAAAAACCCAAGCCCAGCTCTGTACTTTCATTTAGTTTCTCTCTTCATTAAATCCCTTTCTCCTCCACCACACTTGGATGACTTTCTGGACCCTGACACTTTTCTTATGGAACATGACTTCTACATGTTCCCACGGTACCTAAGAATCTGTCTTGAATGCAGTATTCTTGTCATGAAGAAGGAATGCTCCATCTACATTTGCACTCTCAAAACTTGTTCGGTCTTTAGTGAGACATGTGGCCATATCTGCACGATCCATAGCCCCAGGTGCAAAAGCCTGGTAAGCTTCAGTCATCCAAGCTTCAGTTGTACTCTTGGAGATTTCATGTGATGGACCCACTGTCTTCACCGTTCATTCAGTTCTCCTGTTTCTGCTGTAAATATCCTCATGCCTCAGTTATTTTCTACCAAATACAGTATCTGTGAAACTGGGATTTTGCAGTTTGGCAACTCCTTTGTTTTTAACTGCTGCTTTTGAAAGATAATGGTAGGTCCCAGCAGACTGATCTTTCCTTCTACTTTTAAAAATGTAAATAATTATTTGAATGGGGGAAAAAACTTCAGATATCCGTGGATGGACAAAGAAATGTCTGGTTCCCAAAACATGTGTTCAACAGATGATTGAAAAAATGCACTACTCTTTTTGTATTTGAAAAATAATTTTTAAATCTAATTTTTTAAGAAATCAAACCAGGAGCCAATTTTCTACTGTTGTAAAGCTCATGCTTTTAAAAATAATTGCACCAAAGTAGATCCTAATTATTTTGCCAATCCTACAGTGTTTTTAACACTCACAACATTTTGGAACTTTTTCTCACAGCAAAGAAATTCAAGTGACTGTGAGTGCTCCCTTGAGCAACAACTTGCAGGGTGGTTTAAATGGTGATCCTGTGTTAGCTGTAGAGGCTCTTTGCAGAGGTCTGCTGGTTAGGTCTGCTGGCTCTTTCATTAATGTTACAGTAGTAAAACAAATATGTTTCATAATGGCACACCTACGTCCTTCAAACAGGGGTTTGCATCTGGTGTTTGAACACTGTGTGTGCAATGCTCGTGTGTATATTTACGCACATGCACATTTCTGTGAAATATTTTTGCACAAAACTAGTTCACAGTCCCTCTCTTGTGTTAGCCTTCACAGTTAGCGTTGACAGAAGCTTCTCTGAGCGAAACCCACCTGCAACTTGGAGAGCAATGCCAATTGTTGCATTGAAAGTCCCATCACTGCTATCTTCTGAGTCACATTCCTGTCACAGAGGCTGCTCAAACAGTGGTGGTCAGAGAATCAGAAAAGTAGCGTGTGTTCCCTGGTACTTTCAGCAGCCTTACATAAAATCCTTCTATTCTCTACCGCCATTAAAGCTGATCTGCAGTATTTAGACATCCAGCTCTTTGCAGAGGCTGTATTTCTTATTATTTATTTACTCAAACACAGGGAGACCTCATTCTCAGTGGGAACAGATGCTGATCTAACACTACCATCCTGCTGATCAGATATATTCACAGAAAATTCTCCCCACTGCAGTGCTCACAATGCTCTCTGATTTTGCTCATAAAACCTAAAGTTATTTCTAGTTTCAGGGCAAACACCTCTCCTGCTCGACTTGCTCAGCTTACCCAACGCACCTCAGTAAAGGTGATCTTCTAACTGGTTGAGATAATTAAATTGTTCCACACTGGGTAATCCAGACAGGCTGTGCAGCAAGATCAAGTACCTGTGTCTGCCATCGACATGGACAATTTTCTCTAGAATTAGACAGGCTTTCTGAAAAGGGAAGAGCTGTATGTGCTTACAGCCAAAAGAGAACACGACACGGTGTGAGCTTCATGCTGAACCACAGACAAGGGGATGTATAGCACAGCTCCTGTCCACAGTAGCATGTGCCTTTGCACAGCTGGAGGAAGGCAGTTGCGTGCAAGCATTAAAAATCCCTGTAAATGTATGCAAGCATATAGAAGAGGCCGGACACAAAACAGAGCATATCTCTCGTATGCAAAACTTTTCTCCTGAAGCAGCCACTTACCATGAGCTCAAGTCTCTCCTCAGGCCATTGCAAGAAAACGTGGAAAGGTCCCTTGCCTCCCTTCTCCCCTCCTCACCTCTGGTGTCCATTTTACTAAAGCAGATCAATTTTCAGGTGGAGTATCACCAGAAACCCCTCCCTAACAGAAACACAGGAGAAAAGCAGTTGTCACGGTGAGATGCTGCCTTCCTGCTGACAACTTTTTGGTGGCTCAGGCAATTCTCTCCTTATGTTTCCACTGAGATGGAATGATAAAACACCTCAGTGCCAAAGAGGTATGAACATGTGCAGTGATAACAGTACTTGCTTCACTTCCTTGAAGTCGTGCTGTCAGTAGTACTTTTGGATCTGGTTTGTCCCACCCCTGTGCCTATTTCACTTGTCAGTAGTGGCAAGCCTGCAGTGCTGAAGTCAGAAGGAGCAGCGGAGAGGGGATAGAGGCTGCCCCTCATAAAAGCACCAGGGGGTCATATACAAGTAAGAGGAATAGCCAGGCAGAAATCACACAGGGTTTCTGCTGGTGTCCTCTCCATTCTGACACCAGCCTTCAAAGGGTTGTGAATATAAGGGGAAGAAAGCACTTTGTTCCACCTTTGTTTAATGCAAAACTGCAGATTGAAATCATTGTGTGTGGCTGATGAGAAAATGATGAAAGAAATTTCAAGTCCTTTCTATTGGAAGGTTCTGCAATGCGGTGCGAAAGCTATCGACACCTTTTACCAATCCCTTAGAGGAAAGGCTGAACACTCATGAATGGTAAAAGAGAAAAGGGACTGCTTTTAATTACAATATTCAAATACACCTTTCAATATCAAATATTCCTTTTCAGATTCTGAAAAGATTCAACTGCTTGTTACTGCAGCACACACAGCCATGAATATTTTCCTACATAGCATGACTGGGGTGGTATTTAAAACATAAATGCATCTAAGAGAAAGTTCAAGCTGGAAATTTCCAAATGAATGCTCCTGCTTCCTCCCCCCTTTCTGTCTTGTCTGCCTGCATCACAACCATCCTACTTGCGTGTTTGCCTAATGCGTCAGGGTGATGTCCTGTGAGGATTTTAGCTATTTCATCACTTTATACCTGTGGTTCAACAGTAACATTCCAAAGTCCTCAAGAGGCACTTTTCTCTCAGCATTATACATCCCTCGATTGCCTATATGTGGAAAGAGATTCATAACTAACGTAGCTGGTGTCACGAAATTCCACCAGCACAGCAGTCAATATGAAATGAGGCACTAATTGTGAACAGCACCTATCTGCTCAAATTACTGTTGGAATGCTAACCTTGGGAAAAGATATTTTTATGCATAAGCTTTTCTGCAAAAGAAAAATTACTGGAAATGAAACAGCCAGGCTTTCAGTTATGCGAATGAGCTCTGCTTTTGCCCTTGTTACTGCTGCTTTCACAAAGAAAGAAAATATATCTTCAGGTTAATTTATCACTGAAGTTAACAAAAATAAAAAAAAACAAATGGTCACAGTGATATTGAGAGAGAGAGAAAAAATATCTTGACCCTGTTATTTTACAGAGACAATGTTGTTGGTTTTAGAAAACAGAAATTTCTCAGATGGCTTATAGGTACAAAATGTAATGTGAAAATATTTTCATTTGCAGTACAGCAAGTGTCTTTAGTGGGGTCTCAATGTTGTATGGGCGATAACACACAGAAAATTTTTTTGGATACAGAGAGAATTTTTTTTCCAAACAGGTTTCACAAGGGACTGATTTTAGGTTACTTCTGTGTCTCTTGCTTCTACTAAAATCCGTACGTGTTTTGCTGCACATGCAAGAGGGTCTAACTTTCATGGGTGGCTCATGTCGTGAGGCTCCCTCAGCCTAAAGAACGACCACTCTGGGCAGCACTTTGGGTTCAAACAAGGACGTGGTTTTAAGACTTGTCAACACGAAGCTCAGCACAAAACAATTCCCTGGGAACAAAACAGCAGCAGAGAAGAGAACCTGTTTTAGGGATTTGGAGAGAGAAAACAGAGAAAGGATGCCAGTTGCATCCACCAGGAAACGAATTAGTACAAACTAATGATCTTGATGACCACAGTGTGGTCCCAGACCCAAGCATAATATTCCTTTCCCAGAATAATCAGTCTCTTGCAATCTGAAGATTGTGTAAGTTTTCCAAGGAAAAAAAAAAATAGAAAAAAAATAGGGGAAAAAAAAAAGAATTAAATCACAGAATTCTCAGGTCTGGGAAAATAATTTTCATAGTTTTTTTAACTCCATCTTTCGCTCCATAATGGACTATTTGTTTTAGAGACTGCTACCGTTTGTTTCAGTGAACTCTTGGCAAGGATTTATTTCTTTTCTCACAAAAACCTCCTACCTGGAGCGGAGGAAGTGTTTTCGAATCATGCTGCTGACCAGAATAGCTCCGTATTTCTCAGCATGCCGTTTCTGTCATAGGTACATGTTCTCCCATTGCACTTGAGAGCTATTCAGTATCAAAACCCATCATAAATTATACACTGAGATCTCACTAACAAAATGTTCTCACCCTACAGTTTACGTCTCAAAAATCTGGTTAAATTACCTTTCAATGCCAACAGACTCTTCAAAGGGACATGGATCCAGTTCATTTTCCAAAACCAGGCAATCAGCTAAATCTGGGGAGTTTGTTCTCATCCTTCATGAATATCCTGAACTGCAGTTTTAGGTACTTGCTCATCTTTTGCTACAAGGGCCAGCAGCGAAGTAGTTAAGGTGGTGCACTGTGATGCCTAAGACACATATTCATTTTGCTCCAGATTCATCCTAAAACTTATTCCCTATTGACCTGGCTTAAAATAGGTACCTGGCCACAGGCACTGAGAAGTGAAAAGTGGTCAAATACTGTGTTAACTTTTTATACATATGATCTAAAAAGGATGATTGTTACAAAAAGCATAAAAAGTCTACCAATATCTTTAAGAGAAAAATACAGTCCCCAGATAAAAAATGGAGTTACTGGAAGCTGAAAAAAAATCCCTTTCCCAGAATCACAGGATGGGTTGGAAGGTATCACTGGAGGTCATCTAGTCCAACCTCCCTGCTCAAGCAGAATTCCCTAGAGCATGATACTCATGATTGTATCCAGATGACTTTAGAGTACCTCTAGGGAAGGAGATCTTCACTATGCAAGTAAATGAAATAATGATGTGTTTTAATATTCCTTCTATCTCGTTCACATGCTATTCATTACCTGAGCAATCCAAGTTGAAAATGAAACCTTTACATTCACGCTCATACAAGAAAAAAGCTGAGGCAGCAAAAGCAAAGTTCAATTAGCAGTTACCTGGCAGCTCAATTAGAAGTTACCTTCAATGAGCTTCACCTGGGCTATTATAGCCCACAGGCTCTGGGATAGTTCCGCAACAGCAGCTAGCTAGGTTATTTGGCTTGTACTGTTATTATGAGAAATTGAAACAGTGCTAAAGTAATTATTCTTCAAGACACAAGAAAAATGAGTGTTTTGACTAATGAAACATGGTAAGTGCTCAAGCCTCCATTAATATTATCAACTTTTTAACTGTGTTAGATGATGAAGCATTAAGATTTCTATAGCATTTGCTGATTTCAGCTCTAAAGAATACTGACCTTTTAAATTTTATTGTTCAAGTGACTCTATCCTAAATTGCTATTCATGATAATTTTTATAGGTTTAAATACATTTCTCTTTAAATTAGGCAAACAAATTCTTTGAACCTGACCTCTGAAGAACTAAGTGACATTGGCATCCTTGTAACTACTTCTATTACTATTTACTGACTGGATCTTTTTTTGTCAGGGGATAAGGGTTAGATGTGGGACAAACATTAGTTTGCTCAAAGCAGCATCCAGTCAGTGGGATGAGCACCCAAAGAAAGTAGTATTCTAGCAGCTGGTCCACAGATCATCAGTAACTTTGAAAGCAGCTCTATTTAAGCTATTTCAAATCTCCATCTGGTTTCCTTATTGTCAGAAAAGCAACGGCATATAAATAAATCTTCAATGAATGATGGGGTTTTTTTTCCTTTGACAGGCTAATATTGTCAGATTCTTTTTTTTTTTTTTTTTACAAATGATTCTGCATTTAACAGTCGGGTAACTCTGAAGAAAGTGTTTCAGTCATCTCATGCAGAGGCCCTCGTCAAAATGTGGGTTGATTTTTCCTGACTTAATCCTGTTAATCTACATGTCACCTCTGTCATTTCATGTTATTTCAAGACAGGAAAATGAGCTGATTGAAAACATGTGGGGAAATGGCCTACCTCTTTTACTCTCATGGAAAAGAAACACTGAAAATATTCTCCAATCCAGAACCCAAAATGTGTAGCAAAATGCATTTATCCTCTTGCAAAGTACAGCAAAAACGGTCAACAGAGTAAAAAAAATTTCTTTTGCTTTATTCACATTTTTACCATTTTACTCTCTTGAGTCCTTTTCTCTGTCTTCAAGGATGGAAGCAAAATAGGAGGACAAAAGACATGGAGCACCCACTGACATTACCTGAAGTAGTTTCCCAAGCCCCACCAGCCCAGTGGGGAATGCTGACCTTTATCCAGTGTGTCTGATGTGAGTTTCTTTGTCCGTG
The DNA here is from genome assembly GCA_035584735.1 of Pseudotriccus pelzelni. Classification (NCBI taxonomy): domain Eukaryota; kingdom Metazoa; phylum Chordata; class Aves; order Passeriformes; family Tyrannidae; genus Pseudotriccus; species Pseudotriccus pelzelni. Next base: position 81,843,706 of record JAWMRA010000113.1, on the reverse strand, counting down.
CTTCAACTGACATCATTCAGAGAGTGACCATTTAGAGCTTGACTGAGAAAATTTTCATTCTTCATGGAATGAAACAGAGCAAATGCCTACACAGCAGCCAGGGCACAGTGCTGTGCACAGCCACAGAGATGGATATGGCACTTGAGGACAAGGCTTAATGGTGAGCATGGCGGTGATGCTAGGTTGACAGCTGGACTTGATCCTAGATGTCTTTTGCAACCTTAATGATCCTGCAGTCCTATAATAGCAGCGTCGTGTTGGATAGATTAAGATTGGGTTCATCTGTAGATCAAAAGTAGCTGTCATTAGAGAAAGGCTGTGTGATCAGCAGGGATGTTGTTATAAGCTCCAGTTTGTTGAGAATCTTTTCTAATGGTATGAGAACCCAGGAGGTCACAAAGTTTGCTGCAACAACAGTAGCCTGAGGCCACCTCTTCCAAACCACTGGATTATCCTTTCTTCCCATTCCATCCTATAATACTGTCAATGCCAGATTACTGTGCATAGCTGTTTCAACTTCATGTTTCAGTTTCTTCCTTCACTAAATATTTCACTGTTTCTCAGTGCAGCAATACATACCAGGGCTTCTGGGCATGGAATTTTCCTTCTGGGATCTGTCTCTATGGCCTGTCCACTTCCTGGTCACAGCTCGAATCCCAGATACTTTTTTCCAGCATTGACTCTCCAAAATCTACTGCTCCAGAATCTCTTTCTCTTCAACAAGCTGAACTTCATCCTTGCTCAGCCACATAGCTTCACTTGACACATAATTTGGCCCTTTTTTAGTCCAATTTATGTGGGTAGCCGGTGTTGCACTGTTGCTGTAGTCAGAGATGATGCATGTTAAGGAAGAGTCCAACTGGTCAGTGGCTTGGATTCAAAATACTTGAGCTGCATCTCACTTATACTGTATTTAATTGGTTCCATCTAATTTCTCTGGTATCTGACTTCTCATCAGTAACAGTCTCAAGGTCTTCACTATTTCAGTGGCTCAGCTAAAATAAACAGGAGTTCATGTTCTCTACGCTTTAATATCTGTGCTTTAGGCTAAAGCAGAGGTGAGGTTTTTTTAATTGCAGACCACAAGTAGTTGCACATGAGGGGTGTTTCTCTGTTCAGAGAGGTTACCAGTACCCAGGCAGCTAGTAAAAATTTGATCCATGGTTTCACACAGCAGGGCTCGACACATTGCATAGGCCTGCTACAGATTTACTTGTAAAGACATTTCTTAAAAAAAAAACTCAAACCACACTGTGTTTATTGTACCCCCAAGCTGCATCGGAGAGCAGCCAGGATCTCCTTCCACATAAATGTAGGTCTTCATTTTTTATATATATATGTATTAAATTTTTTTGTTTGTTTTCTTTTTTTTTTTCTTGGGGGGAAAGGTGCAGGGAATTGATTTGTTTACTCTGATCTAATCCAGTTCTGTTTTAGCACCCATGTGCAGAACTGGGACATGTGGGGGCATGAAACACATTAAAATATTTGCATTTATATATGGTGTATATTTTAACTCTCTTGTATTTCATGGAAGAGTACAGTAGAATGTCAGATGTAATGGACTTTCCCCTCTCCCAACATATTATAGTTGCAGAGAGCTTAACCTCATGCTAACACAGTATGGCTCCTCCATTTAGAGTGCACATGGAGCCAGCAGCAGTGGATTTTCAGTGCTGTAGCCTAATTCTCAGCTGCCATATACACAGCACAGAATTGGATTTCCTGCCTTTTTCACTGATTTTATATTGAATTATTGGGTTATTGCATGGTGAGCAACCACCAGCAGGAGTAGCACAGCTGTGTGGAGAACTGCTGGTCTGTATGATAAGAGGTGATATAAGCAGGACACCAGGATTTTGGTAGAGAGGTGTGAGTATGATACATCTATGAGCATTGATGCACGACTGCCTAAGCTGTCAAAATACAGTCACATTTAAGAAAGCACAGTCGAAACCTGAGGTTCAGCCACTTGCAATTTTAACACTAAATGGAGAAGACATCTGATACTTGTATGAAACATGAATGGTCACTACTGGCTGAGGCACAGCAGGTAGAGCTGTGCTTGAAGAACCATTTTGCTGATATTATCTGGGTGCAAATACCATTAGAGAACAGTGACTGGTGCTGCCCTGGTGCTAAGTGGATTTTGTGCCTTCTGTAATCACATAGATCTGTCTAGTGTCCCTGTTCCTGCTCCTTTCCCCGTGACACCATCAATGGACTCCACCTCTTGAAGTATCTCTGCAATGAGCAAGGTCTGTCCTTTCAGTCAGCAGCCTGCTTGAATGTTATTGACAACCATGAATACATCTCCCCAGAGGTTTTCTTTGTTTATTTTTAATGGGCAAATACTTTTTTTAATTTGTTCTATGAATCAGAAGAAAGACTCCCTTCTTCTACCATGGTGGGATATATGCAGCATGGTATGACTCTGTCCTTTTGAGCCACGCAGTCTCTTCTAGAAACATACCTGCTATTATTTCAAACTCTTCCTTCATATTAATAACTCACCATGCACTAAGTAATCTCAATTTCACCCCATTTCCAATGCAGTAATCATATAATCTTTGATTTTGCACATGGAAGAAATTGTGGTAACTGTGACCCGTTTCCACTTCCCCCATACCCATATCATCTTTGTCTCTTCCCTCCTTACACGAATCACACATAGATACAAGGAGGATTAAAGTGACCAAGACCAGTGCAATTATAAAGCCCCCTGAAGCCTCTCTTGCCTTTTGTGGGGACTTATCTGAGTCACTCATCTTAGTCTTTTCCACTTGGAGCAGTCGAGGTATTTCAGGAATCTCTTCCCATCTACCCTGTCAGCCCCTCTGAGGTACATCAAGGAAGATCACCTTGGTATGCAAGCTGTTCCTTGGCCAGCAAAAAGAGAAATTTGATGCATGTTCTTTCATGCCTCACAGAAGTTAAATTTGCCAGACATCTTAAGGAACAGCAAACTTAGGCAGAGAAAGCAAACTGCAATTTTTTCTCACCTTAATTTTTTTATTGAAGTGCACGACCACGCAGCTTCCAAAAACAATTACAAGTGGCAAAGATAGATCCTTGGTTACTAATTTTAGAGGGATCATCGTGATTTTAGTAATCTGTCGCACCCACTCTCTGTCAGGAATGCTAATTTCCCACTTAGCACTCTCCCTGCTGATGGCTTGATTTATGGGAAGATTTACAATTTTGTAGGACTTGGGCATTTTTTCCACTCCAAAAGTGGATGTTGGGTGCCAGTTTTTGAGGATGGCAGACCAGCCAAAACCCAGCCTAACTCTGCAGCTGCTGACATCAGTGCCAGTTGGAGTGATTCTCAGGTGCAAACTGCTGCCCAACAAGGTTGCTTTGATTTACAAGCACTCGTGGCTTTTCTAGGGCAGGGAGTTACTCCTACTTCCCTGCAACCTTGAGCCCTTCAGCCCCACAGACTAAGAACACTGCAGATTAACTTTGGTCTTTGCCAGCAAATGTGTTCCCTCACAAGGTGAGAAGGTAGAAATGAAATGTCAGGTGTAAAAGAGGTGAGTTTCTCAAAAAGGAGACCCCTTGGTTATTTGTGAAGCAGTGGGGACCTTGGTGGCTGTGAAAATAACTCAGTCACATTTAAATGACACTTCACATTCAGGAGAGAAGACCTTTTCCTTAACCTTGAGGAGTGATCATTCCAGGTCAGTGTTGAAACAAGTCGACAGTCTGTAAATAGTCTCTCCTGTGACCCATGCCATAGCCTCTTAGAGGATTAAAATAATTTAGTGTTTGGCATGCTCAGATTATACCCACAAACATTTATTTAATCACTCCCTCTCTGTATTCTCATTGTGTGAATGGAAAGACAAATTTAAGAAAATTGAAATATGATGTTTTGAGATCATGGATCTGGACCTATGCCCTCAGTCACTTCAGCTTCTCTGTCTCTAGACCACACATAAACTGTTCAGCTGCTCAAGATATCATATCTAGTCTTAAAGACTGGGCTCACTGCTCCCCAACCTATAATAGACCCTGTGAGAAATACAAGCATGACTCTACACTCCATCTCAGCTGTTTCCAAAACCCAAGAAACTATTGCAATAAAGAGAGAAAAAATGAGCTTAAAAGGAGAAAATAAATTGAATCTGTCAAACCAAATAGCAAGTGGGCTGCCTGGTTAGGTAAATAATTTTTATTGGCTTTTTCCAACTAATCTGCCTGCAGGATTTATTAGTCTTTTACTATATGCTCAAATAAAGCAGCTGACTTTAGTTCCAGTTTATGCTTTATCCATTAATAATTTTGTACATCCTAGAGAGAATTTGTATTATTTATTAATTTTACCTAACCATAATTACAGTCATTGTGGCTGTTTAATGAGAAGTTACTCCAGGCCAAGCTGATAGAGTTCAAATTGCATTCTATCATTCTTACAGAGAGGGCTTTTGGAATATTTGGTTGCTAACCCAAGGGCTTCCCCCTGGCCAGAAGACATTATGAGGAAGGGATAACTAGAATGGGTTATACCCTGACCCCATGCAAGAGAGAAACACTGCCGTGCCTTGTTATTCTGTTAGCACAACCCAAGTCAGAGTGTGACCACTCTAGCTTGCACCAATGTCCACACACAGTTCTCATCTCTCCAGATCCGGGGCAGACAAGGAGAGAGGAGGCAGAAAGACACTTCATATCTCTCACCTCCCTGGTTTCTCCAGTAACACTGAGATCAAAGCTTCTGTTTCCAAGACTATAGATGCACTTGCAGCTCTGCGGTTTACGGTAATGAGCCAACAAGCACTTCTTTATGCAGCTCACTTCTGGGTAACTCCATGGCTGTGAAAATAAGAAGCTTGAGTTACATAAAAAAAGATCTTCTTTAATTTTCTCCTGGTTTTCCTTTGTGGATCTTGTCAGTTTGCTGAACTGCAAACATTATGTGGCTCTCAATCTTCGAAGTCATTTCTTCGTGTTGCAGTTTTGTCTGTTTAAAGTTTTGAGTGTCTGCTAACCACCAGCCATTCAACAGACAGCACTGAATGAAACCTCTTCTGTTGCTCATGAATCCTACACTTCATTACTTTGAAGTGGGCAGGAGAAAGTTTCCCCCATTCGTGTGTGCCACAGGAAGGGTCTTAGTGTGTCAACATTTTGCAGTATAGAAATGGCACTGCTGTAGACTACAGAGCAGGGACAAATTCCTATGATACTTTGGCTGCCTTTCTTCTTCTCTTTATAAAAACTTACAAGTTGGCTAGTCTGCTAGGAAAGAAATCTGACCCAGCTTATCTAAATGCAGACAATCTGCTTCAAAGAAGATCTCGAGGCTTTTGTATGTGGCAGGTTCAAAGGTCTATGAATGTATCTCAGAGAGAAAATTTTCCATTAATAAAAGTAATATTAATCCATATAATGTAACCAGATAGTATTCATACAAGACTTTCTTATTCTATGTAGGTTAAATTCATATATATGCATTTGCTGTTGGTGAACAAGCTAGCTCTTGGACTTTTGCCCATATGAGACTTTAATGATTTCCTATTTTTCGGTCAGCTGAGTTTCTACTTTTTCCAGCTTTTTAACCTGAGCAAGTCCAGCATCAGCCTAAAGTCTTTCTATTCCCTCAGCAGTTCTCTGTATTGTGGCCCCAAGATAATTCTAATTATTGAGACATTTTCATGCATAAAGGCTTACAGAATTAATTAATTTTAAATTTTAATTTTAAATTTAGACCATGCATTTTAAATTCAGGTCTACATGCCTGAAAGTCCAAACCAGGGCCTGGCCACGTGATGCATTTGGTCTTCCCACCCAAAAAACCTCTGGGGTACCAAGAAGTGTTTGCTCAGCAGGGATGTGAAAACTCTGCCTGCTCACAGACCTGCTCTGTGATTCCAGTGTTTCCACACAGAACTTCCCTGGGATCACTCTGTTTCATCACAACACTAGATTTCATCAACTAAGGGCTGACATGTTCTTTTGAGATACATAGAGAAGGCAGTCAGGAATTCAGCAGAGCCTAAAAAGGCCTTTGAACATAATGGAGTGGAGTGTGCAGATTTAGGCATTTGGAGAAAGATGGAGGAAAATAACAAACAAGGCCAAGGAGAGAGAACAAGGAAATAAATAGACATCAAAAGGAAGCAAACCACAGTGCCTCATGTGGTTGCTTGCAGAGACATGCAAGATTTTGTGGTTTGCTCAGACACCTGAGTGAGGTTCGCTGTGTGGGTAGGAGGCCCTGTGGAAGGGCTCAGCAGTCTCAACAGTCCTCCCAGAGCTGGCAGCGATGCCAGCTACATCCCAGTGCCAGCGGTACCACAGCCCAAACCTGCAGGACAGGCAGGTGAGATGGCAAGACTGAAAAGATTCTGTGCGGGGCAGTGACAGGCTGAGGAGCAGCGAGCCTTGCCATCCCAAATTCAGCTCTGTTGACAGGATGCTGCAGTCTGTTGTTTTCTACCCTCAATAAACCTCCAAATGGTTGGCTCCAGAGCAGGTGAGCTCTCATGGTAGGTGTACATGTCAATCACTGTTATATGTCAGACAGCATGTCATGGGTTTGCAAAAGTCCCCTTCCTTGGGGATTGGAAATAGTTTGTTCAGATGACTTTCCAGACAAAGGCCAATCAGGAGTTCAGGTGATGCCTTTGCCAATTACATCTTCAAGAAAACGGAAGAGAAGGTGTGGTGTAGAAGAATTTGGCAGCCATGTGAGGGAAGACGTGGCAGACCCCAGGTGGAGGGCCAGGCCTCTCTGCTTCCCTGGCCCTGGGCCAGGGACAGGAGCAGCACTGAAGCCCCCCTGACCAGACATGTGACAAAGTGAAATAAAAAAAACCCTAAAGAAGAACTTGGACAGGGCTGTTACAAGAAAGAATTCCAACCAGAAAGATAGCGAAGCCTTCAAGGTCAAAACTAGCAGTCAGAGAGAGAAAGAAGCGACGAAAGGGGGGAGACAGCTTCTTCTCCCCCTTCCCTCTTTCTCTCCCTTTAGCAGGGAACAAGACTGAGATCTAAAATCCCTGCTGCTTGTGGGACATTGCTGAGAAGCAGAGACAACTCCATTTGCAGTTTGAGGAACTCATGCTGAAGCAAAGAAGTACATGAGGAAACTGAGATTCCGTGGTAGAGGCCGAGATGAAACAG
>JAWMRA010000113.1:81717943-81836475 GCA_035584735.1 Pseudotriccus pelzelni | reverse complement strand
CCAATCAGATCTCTTTGTCTGCATAAACCTTCTCTCACCTTAGAGCAATTTGTGGGGGGTGTGGTAAAAATTGTCCCTAGACAAACCCACGACACAGCATAAACATAAGCCCTGGAAACTTTTGTGTCTTAAGTTTACCTCAGGCTGCAGAATAGCCGAGACCATAGGGTTGATGGCCATCTACAGCTTCGGAGGGCTTGTGCACCCATCCACCTGTGTGGGCTCTGCTGGGCCAGGCACAACCACAGACCAGAGAAACCACAGGCAAGGACAACACAGGTAGGGTGGGAGGATAAATTATTTGGAGGAAAGTATGTGCTATGACAGTCCTTCTTGCTATTTTCTTTTTTCTTTAAAGCAAAAAAAAAAAGAATTAAGGATGCCAGAATTAAAACTGAAGAAAGAGGATATACTGGCATATAAAAAATAAAGCATATATAAGAATTATAATAAAGGTGCACAAATTCTGTTATATTTTTCAAGTTATAGTTACATTAATAAACACAGTGCTAAGAACTGAAATGGAACGCTGTAATTCTCTTGTGTTTTTGACCACTTAGTTCTCAGTCTCATCTGTTTTAAATCTTCTGTTTCAGAAATATCTCAGTCATCTTGATGAAGTCAACAGGACTAAGGGCTCAATCCTTTCTGAAAAATACTGGGTTTTTTCACATGACCACTTTGCATGAAATTTGAGACATTTAAAAATAAATATCGACTACAAAATTGACATATATTAATGTATAACATAAAAATATAAATTCCATGACTGCTGCTGTTCCCTTAAGTAACTATTTTGCAATATGCCAACAAAAATCTGTCATTTTAGAGTTAAAACTAAACAACTAAACAACAGCTTGCAAACCAGCCATGATCTGGAGACAGACATAAAATGTTAACTGCTAAACAGTTAATAGACTCCATGCTTCTTTACTCCATGGGGGAGAGAATGCTGGATGAGCAGGAGAGAATCCCAGGACATCTGATAGCTAGCAAGAGACAGAGAGAAAGAGGGAGCACAGGGTAGCTCTTATCTAGAAAAAGAAATAGCAGCTGATGCAGCTGTGAATAGGCTTATATTATTTTATTTCCAATGTAGGAATTACATGCTTAGCAAACATTTCTTGAGATTTGAGGGCTCTATCTCCCAAGCATTGCAAGTAGGATGAGCATGGGTACCCACTGCCTCCCTCTCCATCTCAAGGTTATTAAAAGAATGAAGACATAGGCATGGATTTAATGCCACTGGAACCTGTTCAATCCCCTGGATTGAATTGTACCTAGTCACAATAAGAGCTGTAATTTTTTGCTCAGAGACAACCATTAAACTTCATTAGTTTGCAGTTCCTACTAACTTCCACTGAAGTCAGAGGTGTGACCTGTCCGTAGAGACACACAAACCCTGATGCAGGTGAATTGCAGTTACTGCAGCACAGCTCTGGTCTGAGCTTCTGGGTGGACCATTGCTGCAGTATCAGTGATTCATACCTGGAGAGGACAATCTAAATTGAATTGATAAGTAGAATTTTCCCATCTGAACTTGTTTATAGAAAAACTCTGGAAACACTACAGTTGTAGGGACACAGGGCGTCTAACAACAGGTGCTGCATCGGGGGATCACTGCTGCCTCCAGCCATATCATCACATTTACTACCCTTTGAGTGACTGCTGCCTGGACTGAAGATCATGGCATGGCAGGTTTTAATGTGTGAAATCCATGAGAGAGCAACACACCCTCCCACGGAGGAGGCCAGCTTTGGAGTTTATATTTATCTGACAGCCACAAGCAGAGCTGAAGAGCAAAGTAAAAGGACCATGGATAACCTCTTTCAGGTAACTCTAATTATAACTTTTTCAGAAAGCAGCCACTGAAATACTTGGCTGATGAGAAAAGCACAAAGAATATGTTTTCACTTTTCCAAAGTGTACACTTCTTTTCTATTTGTCATCCAGCTAGGAATTATTACTTGATCTTCTGTTTTTGCAGGAGAGACCAGGGACACATCAGGAAGTCAGCAATGCCAATAGGGCATTTTAGGCCATGTTTATACCTGTCTTCACCATGACTTCCATTATAACTTGGCTGCTGCTCTACATGTCCTCGTCTTCCCTTCTCTTCTCACAGGCTGCTCTCAGATTTTCCATTGCTCAGCCTTTTCCACTGCAGGTTTTCCTGTCCTAGTTTCCACAGTGATTTCCCCAGTCCTTTGGTTTTTTGCTGCCTCTTTTCCCTTTCCTTGTAGTTTCAGATATATTCTACATATCTTTTTGCGGCACAAGATTTCACTCTTCTCTTCTGCCAATACTCTTGTTCAGAGCACTCTTTCACTGGTTCCCCATCAGTTTTCTCCCCATTAGCCAGTTTGAGTGCTCCCATCTCACACTACACCCTTACCTTACTACATAGCCCCCTCAAATCGAAGCTGGATGCATCCTTGTACCTATATGTACACTTTTGTTAAAAAATTTCAGAGGACCCATAATGGAATCTTTACCATGCACACCTGAAAGCAGCTCACTCTCTCCTTCTCTTTCCTGAAATCACATACTTTGTTTATTTTCTTTATCTGACGTCCTTACTGTTTTCTTCACATCCTCCCTGATGATTTAATTTTTCTTCTTTGTGTCCTGTTTTCCCACACAGTTTGGGTTCTGCCTCTCTTCTCAGAGAAAACAATACTCAGGAAAACTCTTGAAATCCATGTTTCCCATTGCCATTTTACCGCATTTCTTCCCTGGCTCATGAAATTCATTGAACCCTCAGCTATCACCCTAGTTTGCAATGTTTATTTCTGACTCTGGCCTGGATCTCTTCCAACCTGCTTTTTATTTTCACCAGTCTTCGCAAACCACTTTTGTGTTTCTAGCCTCATCTTGGCTATATTCCAGGGCCTGAGCAACCTCTTAATCTTTCTGCTGCTCTTGCGCAGTCATATATGGCTCCTCCATCCTGTGCTGCCTCCCCTCAGCTGTCTGCCCACCACAGTGTTTCATGGTGTTTATCTCTCCCCTTGGTCTCCTCCCTCTTCCCATTGACTCTAGTGATGATATTGGCCAGTCTTGTTGGTTTCCTCCTTCACTCTCCAGTTTTCTGGGTGATCTAAGCTATACATGAGGTTTCAGTTTCCATATGTGTGTCCAGGGCATTTCACTTTAATCCGGGCTCCTTATTGCAGTCTGTCTCAAAAGCTCTCCATTTGTCTGCAACTATCAACAAGCAGTAGAGTAGTTAGGGGAAATCAATGTAACACAAAGCAGGCAGCAAATGCATGTAAAAACTGCTCAGTCTGGGCTTCTTCAGCCTCACAACACTGATTGGAGCTTATGAACCTAGCTGGGACAGCAATGGGCACTTCTTGTGACTGAATAACAGCTTGTGACACAGGTAGAGAGAAAACCTGGGATGCAGGATTAGGGACAATATCACACCCTCTCACTCCTGATGAGAAAAAGATAGTGGTAGTCTGATATGCTGTTGGGACAGCAGGATACACAAAGTGAAAATGCACCCTGTGTCTTATTTCCCTGTAAATGTGATCAAGCACCAGAATGGGAGAAAAAACCATTGATGTGGGGTATAAAGTGAAAGAAACACCATTCCTTGGTCTATGATAATATGCTATGGCAATTTATTGATGACAGGGAAGGATCAATTTATGGGAGAGAGCATGAAATATGAATCCCACTGCACTGGGGGGCTTCTCTGTTGTGCTTAAAGGGGACAGTTGACATTTGCCCCTGGCATATCAGCCTGATGGGGTGTTCCTCAGGTGTGGTTCAGAGCAGAATGGACAATGTGGAAACCAGTGTTCTTCTCTACGTTATGAAATGGACCCTTTCACTGTCAAGATTTTGACAAGAATCCTCTGCAAAGGCCAAAAAGGCAATGGAGGACAAAGGAGTGGCCCTACAGGAGCAGTCTATAAGGAATATTTAAATACAAACAAAAAATGTCATGACATCTCTGCTCTTTTTTGACTAAAATGCAGAACATCTGATCAACAGGATGGAGGGTCCTTAAAAAAAATGAAAAAGAGGCAAACGTTTTCCAGGCATATCTACGTGATATGCTCTTTGCCCTGTACTGGGAAAGAAGAAACACTCTGGACTGAAACACTCATAAAAATAAAGATTATTCTATGCAAGTATGTTGGAAGCACCCTTTCCAAAAAGCTAGGAGGCAGCAGACACTATCTGGAGTTTAGATAATATCAATTTGCATTACAGCTAAAAGGTCTAGAAGGAAGGAAAGTCTGCAGTCAAAAACTCAGCTTTTTGAATGGGTAACATTGATTCCCTCCTCCTTTTCTTCTGTTAAGCACACACTCTTCAATGACTGCAGCTTCATCCCCACAGTTTTTTCAGCGCCTATTTTAGCATGCAGGATGTCTGGTGTGGTTTTTGAACTATTTCATTCATATTTTCCCTTAGATTGTGACCCTGTAGACCCATCATGGGTCCAGGATTCATCTTCAGTAAACCTCAGCATCATCTTCTCTGATGTTTTTTGCTTCCAGCATCAACTGTGCTCGAGCTTTCCAACACTCCTGTGCAAACCCATGCTCAAAACCAGCCTTCTTTTCAGACAGTCAGAAATTCCTGTAGTGTCTCCCATTTGCCTTTGTCTGGGCAGAGGTGACCAAGCACCAACTTCCAGGGGCAGCTGAAAAAGTTGTATCCTGACTGGCTACTCAGCTTACACAGCATCTGCTCTCTTACCACAGAAGGTGGTCACAGCTGCACAAAGGCTGTTCCTGCAGACACGTGCTTCTGTATTAGTCTGTGGTGATTCAGCCACTTGCTTCCATAAATGAGCTCAGTGAATTAGTTACCTTTGTTTTAAATGAAGCATGCCAAGTGAATCCACCAGCTTCAGTAAGTCTTACTGATAGTAACATTTTTCCTTTATTCCCCTGGCTCATTATTAGTTTAAAAAATGACGCAATTTGCTGAGAGTATTCAGCCTAAAGTCCACAGGTATGGGGTGGGGAGTTTTTCAGCCTGGATGAAAATTTTCCAAAGCTACAGGCACATGAAAACAGGGTTTATGATTGAATCAGAATTTTAAGCAACATAACTAAGGCACGATACAGTTATGCAGCCTGGAGAAAATCATTCATGCTGACTGCAGTGGTTTAGGTGTACATTGCTCAGCCATAGATAACTCCATCTGTGGCCCAAAACCCAGAGACCCACTTCCATGATAAGTCCCCATAGTCCAGTAGCACCCATAGGCAGATAGACCAGAGTGAAGGGAAGATAAAGAACATTTACTTCCTTCATGCTTTGTCCTGATCATCACTGTGGGACTGATTCTCCAAGATGAAGATATCCTAGAGAGTGGTCAGGGAAGCTCATGGGAGGACCAGAGCCTCATTTGACACAGGAGGCAGCAGCCACAGTTTCCTAATTTGTCTTGAGTTACTGCTGTGACACGTGAGCTGCTCCATTCCCTGAGGTGCAGGTGATATTTGTGTGGATGCAGATTTTAACCTTTTTAATCTTTACTTTGTTTCCATTTTCAAAAGGCCACAAGATTATTTGTATGATTACTCAACTTGAGTAGAACAAAAGCAGGCACGTACCAAATGACAAGGAAAATCAAGGAGTTGTCCTCGGGACATTTCTGCCATCCTGTAACACTGTATGATAGCAGGATACAGAGAAGGGAGGTGCAGGAAAACACTGCTTTCCCGTAAGATTACTATGTTCTGCAATACTGAATTTTCCTTTGCAGAGGAAAGAAAAACATTAGTAAAGATAAATACTTTCTAGTTGACCTTCTTGTCAGTCTCCTTGGTGCTAATTTCAAGAAAGCAAGCTGCTGTGTGGATGCTTTCTGACACCAGGCTGAACAGAACCATGATTTCATCAGCAATGTTACAATGGCAGGGTTGCAAATGGGAGTGACTTTCCTCTAAAGGGTCAGACTTCATGTGTCGCTCACAGTATGCCGGAGTTCCTGGAAAGGTTTGAGTTGATATTCCTCACTAAGATCCCTCAGGCTTTTCAGCAGCATTTCCCTTTTTTCCAGTCTTTTTCTGGTGTAAGAACTCTGTCTCTCTACCAACAGCAGGTAACCCAAACACTTGATTCCTATGAAACTCCTCCAGAAATTCAACATCTCCTACATGCTGGTTTCATCTAAATCCCATTATTCCCTCAACTCCGTTTTCCCACTGATATATTTGCAGCTCAGACACCTGACAGGGAATAGGATTGTCAGTCTCTACCCTGCGCCATGAAGTGGTCTGTGTGCATGGCTTCTTGACTTGGCTTGCCGTCATTAGAACAGCTTTGCAAATCAGTAGGAACAGAATGCACATACTTTTGGTAGGCAGGCTGGAAAACACCGGGTTGATATGCATGCTAACAGCTCTGCCTCGGAAACACGGGGTGGGGAGAGAGCTCATTGGCAGGTGGGATTATGAGAAAAACACTTGATGGCATGGGACAAAAAATAATCCAAGGAATATCAGTGTTCCCACTGGCCTATAAGACTCAAAAATATATACTGCCTTGCATGACTTAAGCATCTGAGAAACTACAGCTGCAACCCCTCTCTGCCTTTTTTTGCCACCCTCAAAATATGGCAACTGGTGTTGCAGTTGAGATCTGTCACTCAGACTTGCTGTAATGACTGAAATGGCCACAGGAGAGAGGGGAGCATCACATCATGTTTTGTACAGCTAGAAGGTGTGAGGTCATAGCCACTATTCCTCAGTGCCAACGAGTAAGTAAATGTGACTGCACTAGACCCAAATGCAGAGGACTACAAAATCACTCACATGGGAAACTCCAGTCTCAGTGGCATTTATTCATATGCCGACAACTCTTCAGTTTCTTTTCCAAGACCAATAGTTCTCAACTCTGAATTTCCAACCCATCTGATTCTATGATTTTATGACAGGTAGCTAAAAATTAAAAATATGCCTTAAAAGAAAAGGATGCTTAAATCTGAGACCAGGGCAGTGGTGAATTTATTGAACAGAAAACCATTAGGTTAGTCCAAATAAAGATCTTTTCAGAAACTTCTGCAAGAGCTGTGATTTTTTTTTTCTTTACAAATCAAATAACTCTTACCGAGGTTTTACAAATGAAAATATGAAACCACTGGCTGTCAAAACAGGAGATTAGGAATGCATAACCCTAAATCAGTTCTGTTTGGCTGATAAGTGGAACAGCAGGATTTCTACCCTTCCTTTTTCTTTTTTTTTTTTTTTTTAACACAAGTCCTAGCTGTGCACAGTCATTTAAATGCAGAGCTAATGCTACCTCTGCCAGGATGTAGAGTGACAAAGATGGATAACAGAATGATAGAGTGTTGATTCACTGGAATTTTTTTACAATCCTGAACAACCAGCAAAATGGGCCTATTGAGTAATAGCACCAAACATTCCTCAATCCATATTCATTTAATTGTATAGTTGACAGTTCTGTTTGCATGCACGGCAGTGTAAAGCCAGAATAATCACTACAAGCCAAAAAATGCTGGTCTTTTACATGAAGCAGAATGGAAAAACAAAGTTCAATATTCCTATTGGCCTTATATCTCATTTGCAATGGTGAAAGAGTTTGAGCACTGGCTTAAAAACATTGGACCTGCAGATGTTGCTTATTTTAACTTTCTATTAACTGTTATAAAATTGACAAAACACAACTCATGCAACAGCTGCACATTCTTAACATTAAAAAGTAACAATAGCTAAAGGGCTTTTTTTCTTCATCCTCTCTCACTGAACTCAAAATGTCAAGTTAGAAGCAGGACTGGTAGCAAATAACAGTCATTGTCACATACAGTGAACTATATGTGACACACAGCATAGAAATGACGCTTCCACTCAGTAATTTTGCATGTATATCTGGCAACCAGTGCTGCTTCAGCCCATCCCAATAGGAATATACAAACTTCAGCTGAATACAGGGTGACAGTCCCTGCAATTTAATTTCTCTGACTGTGTATCAGATTTCCGATGAGAATTAAGATTCTCTCATAAACATGGACTATAGCTTAATTTAGCCAGAAAAAGCTCAATGGGTTCAGTGTCTTCTATCTAAGAAGTAGGCAAAGACAAATGTCTGGAATACAAGAGTATCAAAAAAAGTAGCATGTGCAAGATGTTTACTCAGCAACCCCCAGCCTCCAACTGCTTGAAGCTCCAGGAGTTCCAGACCAACTATATTTGGTGTATCCCTTCTGTGATCTTGTCTCAGTTTCAGTGTAAATTCTTTATATTCCTTCTACTGCTTGATTAACACAGAACCAATTCATTGGTATGTCTTGATCCTAGCTCCTTCTAGCTCTACCTGATGCATCCTCATTTCTTGTTGGGACAGAAAACAATCGGTCCATCCCTATCCATTCGTCCTCTACCAAGCCTCTTGAATTTGTACATACCTCTGTCATATTGCCCTTCAGCTGTCTGTGTTGCAGGTTGAAAAGTCCTTGCTCACTCATCAGCTCTTCACACAGAAAGTGTGTTGATCACCCTCCTCTTATCTCCTTCCAATCCCAACTGCACCCCTTCTGAGCCAGAGGGATCAGAACAGCACAGAGCACTAAAGACGTACCTGAATTACGGACTTATGCCAGTGGCACAGGGCTGTTCTCCCTTCCTTGTGTCCTCTCTAAACTACCTGTGGTTTAGGACAGGTTTTGAAGTCTGTGATTCTCCCCCTTGTTGTAACCTCCCAATCATGGCATGAAGAGCACCAAACATTTCTATGTGAAGCTTCAGTGCTTCTTTCTCCAGCACAAATATTGTCAGCCCTTCTGTAGTGTGGCTGGTTCAAGGACTCAGCCTCATTGTCTCTCAGGGCAGGACACTTTCAGGCTCAGGTCATGCTACTGCCCTATAAACAGTGTTTTCCCACTTCAGCAGCCTAAGAGTACACAGGACAAGTGAAGTTCATGAAGCACCCAATTTCACCACTTCACAAAGTGAAGCGTATTCCTGCATTCACTGATCAAAATGTACCATGATAAAAAGATTTTACAGATGTTTTCTGGAAACTTGTCATGGCGTCGATGTTCAAAGCTTCACTGAGCAGTTCAGTCCCACTGTTCAGGGCTGCCTGAAGCACTTTTGCTATTCAGGGCCACAGAACAGTTAAGTACCTCTCTCTGGCAATGTAAAGCTACCTCTCTCCTTCAGCTGCCCCAGGGCCTGGAAGTCTGAGCTGCTCACTCTTCTCAGCTATGCGCTGGGTGCCCATGTCCACACCTGGCCCCTGGGAAGCAATGGAAAGCCACCCTTAGACAAGCAAAGTGGCTGCCTCCACCAAAACTGTTGTGTCTCATCAGCCGCAGTGAGAAGCTGGATCAATCTGATCCCTGAGCTCTTGTAAGCAGTTGTGCCCTGTTGTCGTCCTGCCATAAACAGCCTGTAAAGCATTTTAAATGAAAAATGTATGATGGTGTTAGCGTTCTGCATGAACAATTCTGTGGACTCAGCGCTCTAATAAATCATCCATATGCAGGTTGAGGGTAATGCTCAAAAAGTAGAGGAGGTTTGGAGGTTGCAGAGAGAATGAGCACAAAATCCCTTTCTGGGAATGAAAAGGGCTGGGGCTGGGGGGGGGGAAGGACAAAACAGGAAGAATAATTATAGGTGCTGCATCTCTTTGATAAAGGAGAAGATTTTCAATATTTCAGCCATACTTGCGTTAATTAGAAACCTATAGGTAGAGGAGAATTGAAGCAGGTTTGTAACTAACCAGTCAATGTAGTCATCATAGCATGAAATCATGCTACAAGGCCAAAAATATGTTTTGCTAACTATCCATTAAATCTTAATCTCAAGCTTTGCAATTCATTAAAATTGCAGAGAAACTTCACTTCAGCCAAGTAAATCAGGAGCAACACAGCTTCTACACTTGCAGAAACAACTCTTGGTGAGGCAATGAGCTCACAAATGAACATGAGCTTCTCCTCAGTTTTCAAGTCTCATGTTTGTAATTTTATCTTAAAATTAATATAACTCTCACAAAAAATATTGGACTAGAAGAGCCTGAAAACAAAGCTCAGAAGTAATTAAATGCTGGCTTCAGCTTTGCAGGATCTATTTATTGACTCCTCTCAACGTGCTTTTGATCTGACTTGAAGTAACAATGCCTCAGACAGAAGTAACTCAATTTTCCAGCTTTCCTAAACATTGCTCTCTCTTCTGAGGTTACTGATGCTACTTTAATGTTGATTCTCACCAGGTCTCAAGCAAAGGGAGAGTATTCTGGCCTTTGGATAAAAATTCAGCCACTGAGATACTGAATAATCTCTGCCTTTGCTTTTGTGGAGAATCAGCAGAATTAGGCACAACCAGCTTAAAAGTGGTACTGGATGAATCAGTGTTGGAGGACAAGATTGTTTCTTTTTGAAAGGTCTCTAATGCCTGCATCAGGATGTGCAGGAGTGGCTGAATTTTTTTAAGTTCTAAACATCCATCAGCTTCTGCAGTGCTGGGGGGTCTAAATTTGCAGCACCCCTTTGCTGAAAGCTTTTTCTAAGAATCTGTTTCACACCCACCTCCATTGCCTTCAGTTTGCAAAGTGTGAGAACCTGATATGTAAATGACAATGGAGCTGAGCTATGGCTGAAGTCGTTCCTTTAATTCACTGACATTTCTGGGACAGTGAAACTAAAAATGTCTGCACTTTCAGAAGAAGAGCTTTTGTTTCGTACACTAATAGTTCCCCTTGTTCTGCTTATGCAATTGTCATCATTTATTCTGATTCCCAACCCAGCAGTGTCAGGCAGATACCAGGGATGGTGATACTCAAGAACACTGCCCTTTTCCCTGCTCTTAAAATGAAAAGAAACATATGCACTGGCTGCAGCCCCTCCAGTGCTCACCTCCCAGAGCCAAACACTCCAGTGAGTTGATGCTGTGCTGACATGGCCATCATCTTTTTGCAGTGAACCTGTCCCAGCAGAGAGAGGAGCTGTAAATCAGGATGCCTGTGCAGGTCCCCTCTGCCAGCAGCGTCTCCCCCCTGCTGCTTGCAGCACTCACAGATCTTGCTGTAGTGATTCATCTGAGTCATCTGTCACTGCATCCACTGTTACGCGTGGAAATAAGCTGACCTCCCTCTGGGGTTCAGGTTACGTGATCCTACAAAGTTAACTGAAGAAATTCCAAACTCCAGCGTACAGCTGTGAACTCCTCTCCCAAAATCCATCTGTAGAGCCTTGCATTCAAATGCAAAAAATTTTAAAGATGTCCATGCAAAATAAAAATATTGTAGGAAATGCTTCTAGAAATGCATGGCTTGCAAAACAGAAAAAAAAAATCCAAAAATGTAATTTATGTTATATTTTAAATTTTACTTAAGCCACAGGCACAGTGAAATAGATGGGCAAGATCTAATGGAAGATACTGCTTTTTTTGGAGAAGGCAGGGATTTTTATTTACCTTCCCAGTCAGAAATTATGTAGCTACAGGCTTTGTGCAGATCCATTTTCCTGATTTTTGAGTTTATTCTGGTGATGCTAAACAGGAAAGCCATTTGTCCCTTTTTCTTAAATGTTAGAGTCACTTTCTACTAACAGTCTCCCTCTTAAAGGCTTGAACTTCTGACTTTGCAGAGCCTTTTGTCTCCTCATAGTCTTTGCAATTTTTATTGATAACACTGTGTGCTTTAGCCTGGACTAGCACATTTTATGCAAGACCTATCCTCACCCTGCACATAAATTCTCTCCCTCCCTTGCTGAAAAGATGTCCCACCACCTGGTTCCATTGTTCTCATAGCACGTCTAGTCTGTGCCTGCAACACGACACAGGTACAGAGAGCTGTCCTGGGCACCCCCAGCACTGCAGTGGCCCAGCCTCAGCACAGAATGCAGTATTTGCACTGGACCCTGGGTGAGGAGTGGGACAGGATGCCCACAGTGACCTGCACATGCCATGACCACCTGGCTGATATCCCTACCCAAGCCAGGCACTCTAATGCTACCTTTCCTATCACAGCTTTATCAGCCGTAATCACAACATTTTGTCTTCATCCCACAGCCCGGGAACAGATGTGAAACCAAAAGTCAAGAAACTAGAGCAAAACAGGACCTCTTACTGCAGATCCTTTACTACAAATTTAATTCGTAACACATAGTTTAAAATAAGAGAGAACTCGATATTTCTCTCTTCGTCCCAGTCATTGACCAGGAGAAATGTGGGAACGGAGAATATTCCCAAATGTGCTTCAAGCCTAGAGTAAACCAGAGTCAGGTTGCCCTGTGGGGTACAACTGGCCTGCACAAGGTCTGCCCGGGCTGTGCAGTCCTAGGAGACCTCGCACCTTCCCACTCACGTCACACAGCCGCAGAAGCAGCTCCGCAACTTTCTCAGGGATACCTTAGTCTTTGTCAATGACCATGGAACTTAATTTTCCTAAATACGTTTAATTGTGTGCTGGGAATCAACTATTCATTAAGTGTTGGATCCACCTCTCAGTCCACGCTTGCGAATACTGTTGGTAATTTAGCGTGCATCCTTGCTCCCACCGACAGATAGTCTCAGAGATTTATTAGCAACTTTGGATCCTTTTCAAAAGGGGCCAAACATGCTTAGTTCAACGTGTAAGAGAAAGATTAGGTAAAGGTAAATTATATAAAATTCTAAAGGTAGTGTGCCTGTCATGCCACAAGCACTAATAAATACAACTGAATTCAAACTGAAGAACTTATTCTATGTCATGTTGTGTTCCATGACACATTTGCCTATGCATGATCAGCAACTCAGAACACCTGCCAAGGTATTATAAGAGCAAGTTCCCAGCTGCATCTGGGAGACTGAGGTGGGGAATTAGGGGCACTGTGGTAGAGGAAGTAGGATACGGGATCTGGATTAGAAATCTACAGGGATAAAGTGTTAGAAGGGGTAGCTTGCAGACAACCTCCAGGGAATGCACATGAGAATAATGGAGGGAGTGTGTATATTTAGAAACTGACCTGGAAAAACATAATTTGTGGTTTCTGTTGTGCTGAGAGTGAACTGAATCAGTGTAAATGTTTGTCCTCTCTTCCTTACTGCAGATCAAGCGAATGCCTGGCTCATAGGGACTGTTTTTCAGATCTGTATAGTTGTACAACTCCAATCAAAAGCTCCAAACGTATTACTTGTTTGTGCAAACACCCTGAACAGCCTTGAGACACGAGGCCTGTAACTGAGTCATGTGAAATTTCACACCCATTACCCTTTTTGCCAAAGTAGTACTAGTTAAAGCCCCCCAAATGTGTTCTTTGACAAAGAGTGTCAAAGATGTGCCCTGCTCTAGAGAACAGCTGCATCCAAAGTCTGGTCCAGGAATTTCCCAGTTGGCATTGACTGGTCAGTGGACATTTGAGGAATGTGCTTATCAGATTAAACACACAGCACTTGATTTGAAAACTATTATTAAATATGCAAAATAATGAGCTCATTCTGCCATGGGGAAAATGGTAGACATTAAAATGTAGTACGGGAAATAATTGGTATGGAAACACAGGAACATGAAGAAAAATGAATGAGGAAATAAAAGAACCCTGTAGGATATGCCATTATAAACTGTCCATTTCAAGTTTCATCTTCCATTTTTCCCGTCTTTTAAAAATATTTACTCTTTTTTGTGGGTAAGGGAAGGCACACAGCAGATGCAAAACCAGAGTCCCTGATTCCCTTTCCTCCCTCCCCCCAGGTTGGAATATTCTGTACTAGTTATCTATTCCTTATAAGTGCCTGCCTTCTTAGTTCCTCTGTCCCAGCACATGCATTATATAGTGAAGGGATAGCAGGTTCCCCTCCTACAGAAATTACCCTTTCATTTGGTTCTCCTGCTTGGCACATCTTCACTGTTTGTGTGTTTTCTCCTCCTGCATCTTTTGAAAAACATCGTGTAAAACCTCCAAAATCACAGAAGGTAAGAAACAAGCAATTCATCATCATTTTATCAGGCTCCAAATATTATTTCCAAAATAATAGAGTCTGATGCACACATGCATATGAATTGCAGATTTTTCCAATCCGAAAACTTCTTATTTATACACTACTTTACCAGTGATAGAAATTCCAAAGTTATGATCAAGATCTACATTGCAAGTTTAATACACAGGTAGTTACTCTGAAGATAATGTAAGCTGTGATAAAAAACTGAGTGAATTTATAAGGAATAAATCACACCAGAAATCTGACTGTTGTGCTTGAGGAAATTATAAAAATAAATGGGAAAGAGGAAAAAGGTTGATGGGTTATTTTGATTTTGCAAATCATGAAAAAGTGGTATGAAATCTACAAAAAGATTACATCAGGATTCACTAGAAGATGAACAAATGGTTTGTGAAGAGATTAAAAAACTGTAATAAGGGGTGACAAATAGTTTTCATGATAAAATGACAGGAGCTGTACGATGAGATACAGAAAAACCAGTGTTGAGTCTGACAATATTTCAAGAAAGCATGAATCTTCTAGAAGTTGAGATTTTGATCCTCTTCATGGAACAAAGCCAAAGAAAATTCCAGGAGACACCTTTGAAACTATAGGCATAATACTCACATTTCAAATCCAAAGGGGTCAGAGCTGGCTTTGAGAAAGAAAATATAGGTGTTCAAAACTAATCAAAATTCAGTTGAACTTCCTACTCACTCGGACACCTCTGTAAATATTACCAATGCCTTGTAAACAATTTTTGCTGGTGATCCATAAAACTCATTCCATGTATAGGCAGTGCTAAGATGGAGAGGTTAACGAAACCATGCAGTGCTGACATGATAATATAATGAGGCTCAGAGAGATAAGAGCATAAATATTAACCAAACAAAAGCTACCCAGGAAAAAAAAAAAAAAACAAAAAACTAAGTTGCTCTAAAGCAAGCAAGATAAAATATTATAAACCACACAGAGAGCTTAGAGAACAATGAGCTAAACCAGCAAAGGAACCGCTTGGGGTGGCCTGGAGCCATGTGTGAAGGTACACCCTTGGGGTGTACAGGGACTGAGCAACAAACTGTACAGTCCTCAAACTCAGTGTTTGAATTGTATTTGAAAGCACAATGAAGCCCTGGAAAAAGCAATATAGGCAAAAAATTTTAAAGATTCTATGAAAACCATGTAAAAGGAGCCAAAACCTGAGGTGGTGTCCATTGAATAGCAGAGGGTTTCTGCTTCGATCAGTCAGCTGCCTAAACCTAGTTTATGCCTTTAAGGAATAAACTCCCCTTTCCCATTTTTTTTAGTACCTTTATGTCCAGGCTACAAATACTTCTCTTATATCACTTGAAAAGTGTTTTAATGCTTTTACTTGCATTTCTTGCCCATTTTGAGGACATGTAGAGAAACAAAACAGCAAAATGGATGAGAAAAATTGACAAAATCTTCCCAAAACTCAAGACAGGCTTCATCTGAGAAGAGGGCAAGGTTCTCGCTCTATTTTTATTTTAGTTGGAAAAAGTTGCTCACTCTTAATTGTGATTCTGATAAAAACAGACAAGCATGACCTGTTGAACACAATTGGCCCTATAGTATTTTCCAGGTTCTGCAATTAGTAATATGTCAAACAGTGGGATATTGGTGCGTGAAGAGGAGATGCAAACAATATTTCCGTACAGTAGCTGTCTACCTACAGGCTGATTTGATTTACTGAATTGAGAGAATGACACTCATCTAAACTTGTTCAAAATTAGAATAACTCCTACCCAGCTCATCAGAAAAATGTCCTGTTCAAGACAAAGAATACCCCCAAGGCACAGATATAAAAATGATGGATATTATCTACTAGCATGCTGCCATGGAGTTTGGAGTTAAGTTAGGGTGTTACCATCACTAGGAAGGAGTACTCAGTTTTCAGAGAGGTGACAAGGTGTTTCACATTCGTAACTGCATGGATGTGAGGAGATTGGAGACTTTCAGAGGGCAAAGAGGAGGGGACTGGGAAGACTGAAGTAGCACAGCACTGTCTGAAAGATCAGAACATCTCGACAGGGTACATGGTGAGTGCAGGACTCAGGGGGACCTTACCAATTCAAAGCCATCTTGAAAGGATAATGATGGCTCCTCTTTATTCAGTTCTGCTCATGTTGATTTCTATCTAGCCACCATCTTCATACAGAAACAGTGGCCGAAATGATTGTATTAAGTAAACTGCATTAACTCTGCAAAGATGCTGATTGACATTTTTAGACTCTATAATGCAGGCTGGAAGAATTGGCATGCTGTGTTTTTATCTCCCACATGTCAACACTCAGAAATGTTCAGACCAGTTTTCTCACATCCCACTTCAGCCCCACCATGAAAACATCTTTCTTCCTGTGTAATGAGGTCAAGAGTGGGGGTACCTTTTGCCATCCCAGTGACCACTGTCCTTCTGAATGTTGTATCTCAGAGTACCACCACCTGCCACAGAAAACTACAGACAATTTTCCCTCCTGGGCATCATGAATTAACTTCAGAGACAGGATAATGTCTCGTCATGTCTATTTTTGTCTCCATTGACAAAAGACATGACCTAAACTATGGCTCAGATATTGCCCTCACCAAACTAACCAGGCTGCCAAATAACCTCCTCTGTTCCCTGCCATGCTGTGGCATTCTCCTCAGATATTAGGAAAGTCATAGTTGCAGCAAGGAAGATGCTTTCACCTATGGCAAGTGTCACGAATCTCACTTCAGAGCTACTTGAAGCTGTAAGCAGCACTTTGGTGTGACATGAGGGTGAATTTTTTCCATTATCTGTGAAACATGACAAGACAGGGCATTCCAAAAGTGGCTGTTTGCTTTCCATTGGAATGTCTTCAACTAAAGGAGAAAGCAGTGCTTGGATGAATAAAGGGGAGATTGTCCTGAATCTGAGATATTAAATATCTCAGTGTTAACAGCCTGTCTATTATAGGTGCTCATCAGATTTTTTTGAAGACAACTCGATGAGCCATGCAATAACTTTAAGGTCTCAAGTTTCCATTAGAAAAGGAAAAGTAGATTCTAGGTATAGTAAAGTTGTTTTTCAAGTAAATAAAAAAATTTGGTACATGTTTGGAAAATTTCCAAATTAAGAGTAATAATGGAAATAAGCACTAGGAAGTAGACCTAGACCTGGAAAGTAAAGACATTTTTTTTGCTACCAAAAACAGTGTGCCATTTTCCAATTCTTGTTGCCCTCTAGCACAGTGTGGCCTACATTTATGCTGTCACCTCTGACCCCCATGTGTGCACCTAACCTTCCAGTTGGGATTGATCCTTGGACCATGCTGACACCCCAAACAGGCAATGTGATGTTACATACTGTATGTAAAAGCAAACATAATCTAAGAATTATCTGTATCAAAATATTTTTCTGATTTTTTTATTTAATAAATGCAATTATCTTATTAATCAAGAAAGTTAAACTAATCAATTCCTCAGTGACAAATGGCATATTTCTATGTTAAAATACTACCTGATTCTCTTATTTATTCTCCCTCCAAATCTTCATCTTTATAAATGTCTTTTAGAACAAACAGCTCCTTAGGTTTCATTACTAATATATAGGAGTTCAATAAATAAATTATCTGTGGGATTATTCATATAAATCAAACACTTATAAAACTTACTCTTAATGCCAATACATATAAAAAGATCTTACACATTTTACAGAGATATGGAGTTATAGATAAGTGCATAGATATGACGGCAGCATTCACAACAAGACAGAGAACATAACTGTAATATTTCCTAGATCCAAGGGACCTGTTAAATAATCTTGGCTTATTTCTCAAACAGCTGTTGATAAGAAGTACTTAACTTGTTAGGTAAAAATTTGCCACTGATTACAGCTGCAGCTCTCTACTCAGCATGATTGAAATGGCAACTGCTAATCATTTGAATGTGCAAACAACTGCCATGGTCGTTCAGGAACACAGAAGGGTTCGATGCCACTGCTGCTGCTGATTTGACAACTGGCTTTGGCAAAAAAGGTGAATGACTATGTGCTTCTTGGCAAACTCCCCACCTCCTGCACCTGCCTGGACGACTCATGAAGCTACTTCAAATGTGCAACACTAGCCTCTTTTGTAAAAATAATAATAAAAAAAAAAGCATGGCCCAAGACAATCTTATTTTCTTGTTCAATTTTAAAGACATTAAAGAAAACATATGGGCAAATTTACTAGATTATCGTTTATTGGAGCAAATGAGTGCTCTTCAGACAGTCTAAGCAATGTGATTAGGAGAGGTCACTGGAAAAGCATTTATTGATGAATAAATACTAGGGAGTAATCCAAACATCATACATATTTCAAGTGAAACCACATCCTCCTCTATGAAGTCTCCCATATGCTGAGATGGTTGTCTTTAAAAAAAAAAATAGAGAGAAGACTTAAAGTCCCCTGACTGTCATTTTAGATGTTATCAAAGATGGATAGAAGGTTCCTTTGGGGATAAAGGAAAAGGGAAACAGCTGAGATGCACAGAAACTTCTGTTATTTGTGTCATTTTTGAGAGGTTGTCTTTTTTTGAAGACAGAGCAAAACAAAAAACCTGCAAAAAAATGGAACAGGAAAATCAACAATATAGAGAAAAAGTCATCTCCACTGGACAGTTCTCTTACCAAAGGAAGACTTATTCCTGGAGGAAGACAAGCCCAGGACTCAGCCTGTCATCCCTCTTGAGCCCAGGCAAGCTCATGTCAGCCCCAGGTCAGGTAAGAATGCTTTGTTTTCACTGTCTGCCCTAGCTGTATAGTTCACTGCTGTGCTGCACCAGATACCACGCTGGTCAAATACACCTTCTGAAACAGAAACCAAAAGCAGAGAAGATCTAGAAAACAAAAAGAACCGAAGTTTAATTCGATAAACTGTCATGAAGCTTTTGTCTCCAACTTGGTGACTGACACCTAGATCCTTCCCTTGCTCAGAGACATCTCTTAAAGAGGCTTTCAGGAGGGAAAGGAGACCCAATCACATGGTTGACCAAGCAGCCATGATGTCTCTGCTCACTTCCTTCAGGGTCAGTGCAGGCAGCATGAGTTTCATCTTTGTTTTTGATTAACTGGTTAACACCTGTGGTGTGCTGACCCTGGCTGAACATCAGGTGCCCACCCAAGCTGGGCAGGGAGAGAAAAATACAACAAAAGGCTCATGGATCAAGGTAAGGACAAGAAGAGAACACTCAGCATTTACGCTCACAGGCAAAACTCAACTTGGAGAAACTAGCTTAATTTATTAACAATCAAATCAGAGTAGGGCAAGTAGAAATAAAAGCAAATCTTAAAACACCTTCCCCACACCCTTCCCTCCTTCCTGGGCTCAACTTTACTAATGAATCTTCTACTCCTCCCACAAGCATCTCAAGATAGGACAGCATATGGGAGCTGGGGTCAGATCACACATTGGTTCTGCTGCTCTTTCCTCCTCAGGGAGAGTATTCTTCCCACTCTTCCCCTCCTCCAGCATGGGATTCCTCCCCCAGGAGACAGTTCTCCATGAACTTCTCCGGCATGGGTCCTTTCCAAAGGCTGCAGCTCTTTACGAACTGCTCCAGAGTGGGTCTCTTCCATGGGGTGTAGTCCTTCAGGAATGGGCTGCTCTAGTATGGGTCCCCCATGAGGCCACAAGTCCTACCATGAAAGCTTCTCCAGCGTGGACTCCTCTGTCCACAGATCCTGACAGGAGCCTGCTCCAGTGCAGGCTTCCCAGAGGGTCACAGCCTCCTTCAGGCATCCACCTGCTTTGGTGTGGGTTCCTCCAGGGGCTGCAGGTGGATCTCTGCTCCCCTGTGGGATTCTATGGGCTACAGGGACACAGCTGCCTCACCAGTGTCTTCACCAGAGGCTGCAGGGGGATCTCTGCTCCAGCATCTATAGCACATCCTCCCCTTTTTCTTCACTGACCTCGGTGTCTGCAGAGCTGTTCCTCTCACATATTCTCATTCCTCTCTCCCAGGTGCAGGCTGTTGCACAGTTTTCTCCCCCACAGTCCCCTGAGGCACCACCACCATCACTGATGGGCTCAGCCTTGACCAGTGGCAGGTCTGTCTTGCAGCCAGCTGGCATTGGCTCTGTCAGAAACAAGAGAAGCTTCAGGCAGCTTCTCACAGAAGCCACCCCTGTAGCCCCCTGGTTACCAAAACCTTGCTACACAATCCTGATACAGCACTGCATTTATTAATTTCTGTCTTCACATTCATATTTATCAGTCCCAACTTTAGCACTGTTCCCAAGATCAGTGAAGATTATTTTCATCCTTGAATTCATTAGTTCTTATGTATTTAACTTTTGCTGAAATGTATAAACCACCTTATGAAATAAGCAGAGGTACTTTTAACAAGTCAGACAAATGCAGGTCTCCATCCAACCAATGACACAAACTGAATATTCACAAGGAAGCAAATGCTACTTAGAAAACTGCTTGTAGCTTGGATGATTCCTTCTTACCAAAGAAACACAACCCAGAATCTCATTTTTTTCAGTTCGTTCCAGGATCAGTGACTATTGTTTGTTCCTTTCCTTTTCTCTGGCACCTGACAGAGCACTCTTGAAAAGTGGAAGTCCCTCTCTGAGGTAGGAAATTTACTGGCTCAAAAGAAAGCTACAAAATCTCAGCTGCTTTAAGATTCTTGTTTTGCAGATAGCTTTACTATATTTCAGTGAGGAGAATAAATCATTATTGCGTAGTTATAAGGCATCTCACATATTCTAAGATGGCACATGTGAAGTATATTATTAAGTTATACAGCAGCATAATCATCCAGATGGGAACCCCTACTAAAAGTCCACCTCTCAAGAGGCAAGGAAAGGCTCAGTCATAAGATAGACATGCATTCAAAGAGGGTATTGTATGGTCCCAAAACTTTGTCTTTTGGGAAATGCCATTTCATCACTGAATGGCTATTTTGCCTGATACTATTCACTTTTATTGGTTGAAGCCATTACTGCAGAGCTGTTATGGGAATTTTTATCTTAAAAAGTGGTGATGAGTCACCTGGTCGATTTAGCACAAATGAGAATTCACTGGAGGGTTTCTGAATGGGTAATGCCTTCCTAAACTCATAGTTCAATTAAGCAGCTCAAGAGTGCTTTCCTTCAGGAGAGCTTAGGCACAGGTGGAAGTAAGAAACATGGTTTGGGCAGGAAATTCCAGCCCAGAAACGGTATTGCTGATCTGGAGTTTAACACAGAGTTCTAATCAGTTGGAAGTAATTTGGTTTTATATGCCAAAAATGAAAAAGTTTCAACATAAACTTCAGAGGCAATGTCTGCCTAGAAGAGGACAGATTTGGTCACCCAGACTACCCGCTGGTCTAGGCATGGAGAGAGCTGCAGTAGGGTCTTCAGGAGTGTCTAAAGGTCCCACCAAGAAAGCTCTCTCCCATTACCAGATTGCATTGCTGTGAAGGGAATTGGGAGTTCAGACACTCATCCTGCCTCATGCTGGTCCTTTGTCCCAAAACAGGCCACTGACTCCCCTGCACGGACAAGTAGCTGGGAACATTCAGAGAGTCACACCAGGTTCTCTGGCTGTGCATGCCCAGAGCTCTGCCATGATTTCAGCCATATGACAGGAAAATTCATCCTTCTGCGTGAGGCTAGAAAACAGCTCTGACAGTGCTCCTGTGGTTCCTTTCCCTGTTTTCAATTTTCTGATGTTACACTGGCAGCCAGCATAACAGCAAAGCCAGTGTCAGGCTGCATTACCTCTCCTCGCACCAGCAGCCACAACCTCCCAGTGCTGCAGCGTGGGTTTGCAGGCTCTCCTGGGAGCACCTCTCAGTGAGCCTTCACTCTAATCACTGCTGCCTTTGGACACCTCAGAGCAGGAGAGATCACACAAGAAGTTTGATGTTTTACATGCTAACAAATGCAGAGGCATGGTAGCGTTTGTAACGTGTTCTCTTCAATTAAGCAAAATCTTTTTTTAAAGATTTTTTAAATCATGGGGGTCTATCTTCTAAATGGGCTGTGCTAAGGCTGTGGATGCCCATCTGAAATATTTTCATCACATTTTGAAAGAGATATTTATGTAATATTTTCTCACCAGTTTTCGGAAGCTTTATCAAACATGCTAGCTTTAATGATTCACATACAAAATTAATTTCCTTTTTCTTATTTTCTTTGTTTATGTCACTTGGATGGAATCATACTACTTATAAAATGTATTGACTGCTGCTATTTCCAAGAAAGGCATAGAGAACTTATGCAAAAATCTTTTCTGGAGGTGCAAGAAGAGAACTAGCGGTCGGTTTACCAGATTAGCAGAAAGGTACCTTTCAGCTGATAGGCCAACTTTTAAAAGCTGTCCTTGTTCTGCCAAAAAGTAGGCTGGCCATTACAAAAGAGACAAAAACCAAGACTGGAAAAGCAATTAATCCTTGACATATACCTTTCAGGGATAGCATATTTCCTTATGTCACTACCGTTTTATTCGGGTTGGTTTCTAAAAAGATTCGGTATTACTATCACACATTATCACTCTTGGAAAATGCTAAAACAAGAGCTGAAGAACATGTGCCTGGTTCCATTTTGAAGAAGAGGCTCTGGGCAGCTACACTGTGAACCTCAGCCTGATGGACAGCTTTGATCCCACTAACCGCAGGGGGAGGAATTACATTCCCATGGCATTCATTAGGTGTAATGGAAGTGGAAACATAGGTTAGAAAGAATGAAGAGACTAAAATAGCGTGTGAGAATAGGGGGGATATTTTTACTCTCCAGTGCACATGGAGTGCCCATTAATTTTAATAGGAGTTTTGCACTGCAATTATTAATGGAAGAACATGCCTCATTGTATTCTTTTATGGGACTCTGGCCATATTCAGTGACATTGCGAAGGAAGGTTAAAGTAGTGTTGACATAGAGGGAGTGGAGAAAGGAAATGATGTGGCTGTAATAAAGAGGTTCGTATAATTTAAGCCAAGATTACTTAAGGAATGGGACTAGGGTTGAGGTCTCTGACAAGACACTGACCCTAAGAAGAGAAGGTCAAGGAAAGGGACCGTATGGCTGCAAGTTACTGTGGAGAGCCCCAAAAACTTTTCTAGAAACAGCAGAACATGTCTGAAGAGACTGTCTAGCTATTGAAGCACTTAAATGTTTCAGGATGTCACCAACCTGAGAAACTGGCTGTGCTCTTTTGGCTGCTGGAAACATTCAGGAAGCTCCAAGTGGTGGATTAATGGGTGCACTGAGATGCTGTGCATCATTATCGTGATGGATGCCATTCATCACGGGTCTCCACAGTCTGAGCATAATAATGTATGTGTATAATACAGTTTTTGCATGTAGCTCTATAAATTCATAAAGAAGTATAGACAAGATGATGTGAAGTACAGCAAGTGAGACAACATATCTGGCTACAGTCATACCACTCTGCTAACTTCACTGTTGCCAGTTGCCTTTCCTATTTGTTATGAAACATCAACACCTACATAATGTTAGAATCATGTTTTTACTTTGTGGGTCTATCTTTCATTAAATTAAGTGCTTACAAACTTCAGTTGAATTTTCCTTTATTACAGACATTTTCCTTACTATAACAAAGAGCTCAAGGAACATAAAAAGTAAATTATTTATGAAATCCCAGTGTTTTTATGTCCATTAACATCGGGTTTTCTGATTCAGAGTAGAAGTTAAGATTTATTGAGTGACATCTGGGTAATTAAACGTCTATTTCTTAAGGCATGTTAAAGGAATCATAATGCAGAAAGTCAACATTGGGAGAGTAATTAAAGTTCATCTAAAGAGCAGAACTAACCTTGTAATTCATTGTAATTAGAAACAAAATGGGAACAATATGTTTAGGGAATTACCTCCTTTATTAGGTTGCCATCAACAGAAACCTGTTTATATATTTGAAATCTCATTTTGCAAGCTTCCATTTTACTTGTACCCATCAGTGTAACTTAATCCCTCAGCATGGATGACCATATCAGAAGTAAGCAGGGTTCAGTTCTGGTTTGAAGACATAGGCTATCTCAGGGACACTGTAGTTACTTGGGAGTTCAGCATCCCTTTCTAGGTTTTCAGTATGTTTTCTTGAACAGCATCAGCTGCAGAAGATTTAGAAAGTTAACAGTAATTTTGCAGTCATTGGTAAATGCCTGTTAGCATATATAGAACTGCCATATCACCAAAATATACAGTGCCTTTTCCCTGGGTTTCTACCAGGCTGTGCTTGCAAAACCTCAGCTACTTCTTCTGAACAGCAGATTTCCAAGTGAATCTGGATGTGAGGGGAAAGGGAACCAGAGGCAGTAGGGAAGACATTTCAAGCTGGTCAAGAAATTTTCTGTGGTTTGATAAATAATCATAGCTCTAAATTAAATAGACACAGGTTATCTGTACAGAATATTGGATTATGGTCATATTCAGTTTGCAGACAGGGAGGTGACTATCCAGCCCTTTCAAGTCAGGTTTTGTCTCTCACTTGAGCCCTTTGCCTTCTCCCTAAGCTGACACCTTCCCACTAGCACAGGGCACAAAATCAAATCTGGGCCCTTATTTTCAGTATAACTGACCTAAAGGAATGCATTAAAGTCTTCAACTGAGATCTGCAAAGTTAGTCCAAGTATTCTGACTCTTAGAGGGCTTATAATGTGCAAGAAATGGCCACAGAACAAACCACATTTCAGAGCTTTGTATTTAGAAAGCTACTGTTCAAATAAAAATAAAAAAAAAAAAAAACACAAAATACTGTGAATCTGAAATCCATGAAGCAGTCTCAAGGAAAACTGTGTACTGTTTGGATTTTCTTTTCATCAGTGAGGATAAATTTATTTGAGCCTTCTACTTAGGCTACCTAATGTCATAAATACAGCTCAAAAGCTCTGTCCTAGTCCCAGAGATTCGACACCATTGGCATAAATGCAACATGGTGGGATGAGTCCGGTGACTGGAGTGCCCAACAACCACAACAAGGGGTGGGGGGAGAGGGAGGAAAGGAAAAAGAAAAAGAAAACCCACCACCCAGCATTTTGCACTAGAAAAGAAGAAATGTCTCAATTTTCTTAAAACTGACATTAGACTTGCTAAGTGATGGCCATATTCTCTTTAGCCAGCAAATGTTCTCTTCCCCTATCCCCCATTTTAAGCTTGCAAAGGAGGAGGCAATTGTCCTAGTTGCTCATCCTAAATCAAGCTCCACAGCAGCCCACAGCACAAGCTTCAAAGAGTTCTTTTAAATAAATTAGTCTCACAATGACTTTCTCTGCAAATCATTAACGTTCCCATTTCAGGTAGAAGATAATATATACAACACATTAACACTCTTTACAGAACCTTTATGTTTCTTTTTAAGCTGAACAGACCTGAGAATACATCTAGTTTCTCCAAGAGTCTTGCACTATAATAACTTACTTAGCACACTATTACCAAATTGTACATTACTTCATATTACCTTTTTTTGCAATTCTGTTTTCAGAATTGCCATTCTGTCCTTTTCTTATTTCTCAGAAATGCTTTACACTCTGCAAAGATTTTATTCTAATAAACATCAAGACTGATCCAAGCACCTGGCCTTTTTTCTTTTCTCTTTAGCAAATACAGGAAAAAGTGGATGAAACCAATAACATTTACTCTCAGTCTTCCAAATCTTTTTACCAGATTTTCTCATCACCTCACAACCTATCACAAAACAAGTAGCTTCTGGTAGTTTCTCTGGTCCTGGTCTCAATCCTGGTTTAATGTTCCACCAGTACTCTTTGATTACATTACAAACTTTACATTTTCTGTGGACTTGTTATAATATACGCAGGATATGGAAGATCTATGAGGGTTTTAGCAGCTCCTTCCATCTAATCTCTTTCAGAATACCACCAGCAGCACTGTGGCTCTGCTCTGCTCCATGGCAGAGCACCATGAAGAAACCATGTGGGTGGAGGAAACCATGAATCCACACACAGCTCTAAGAATGAGCTGTTGCCCTGAATATCTTCTGGCTGATCATGTACAGTGAGTATATTTGGGAGAGAGCTCAAAGCCAAAGAATTAAAATTAAGTCATTATTCACTGCAATCGTACCCACTGTTAGCTAAAGCATCAGTCCAGTGCCCAAATCTGCCATTTTGTGCTCATATGGCACAGTGAATCAAAGCTTTACAATCTGGAGCTCTTGGGTAACTTCTCCCACACACAGAATATTTGTCTGCACAGGGTTTAGTCTCAATTTAAAGACTTGGAGTGGCATGAAATCCATTACATATTCAAGGGCATTTCACCACTCAGCTACATTCCTGCATCTCATTTCTAATCTGAAGTTCTCTATATGTTGTTTCTACCCGTTCAATGCCTTTGTTCGGAATCTTAAGTAGTTTTTTGTCATGAGAAGTTTTTCCAGGGAATGAAGAGCCAAGTTACACTGTGCTGGGTGACTTCCAGCTCACAGTCACTCTTGCCTCCTCTGTCGTGGCCATTCTTGAGCCTCCAGCAGCACTTTGCTATGTGAGCACTGCACACTTCTCTGCCTTACAGTCAAGTGTGCTTTATCAGACACTGAAGCAAGTCCTTAATGAGAAGACTGGTTCAGTCTAGTTTCTCAATCCATGCTGGGAATGCAGACTCATTGACAGCTTTGTGATGGCAAATTGAAACAAAAAAACAAAAAACAACCAGAAAATATCTTAAAATTAAATGAATTTTGTCTGAGGCCTCAGAACTATTTCCTGGCTTTTTTATTATGGTCTAATATAAATGCATATACATTTTAGCTATAGCTCTTTGCCTGCCCTAAACAACAGGCTAAGTTATGATTGTTCACATCAGCTTCTCCAAATCTGTCCCTCAACTACTGTGTTTCCAGACATGTGATGCTCTGAATGCCAACAGTTTGGAAAGGTGCCTCTCTCAGGATAAACAGGGAGCATCTGGATGAAGATATGGATTCAGTCCTCCTCATAATGTGAGTGCTTCAGCTACTTAGGTATTTTGCAAAGGGCAGACAAGATCTTGCCATAATCACGCCCACAAGTAACAAATGTGAATTCTAAGCAAATCCCAAATTAGGGGTGATTTAGGTAGCTTTAGCTGCATTTTGATATTCATCAAAGGAGTATTTTAAACAAAACAAATATTTCCAATTTGTTTAACTTCCCAGTCTTGCTTTCATTCAATCTTAGAGGGATGGGGGGGAGGTCTCTCTATTCTTTCCCCATTTTCTCTCTCTATCACCAAATGCCTGTTGTTTTCTAATTTCATTCTTTTTTTCTCAATGTCTCTGAACTTCTGAAGAGTGTTAAAACAGTAATTAATCCCAACTTTAATTTTTCTGCTGCTCCCTCTGAGACTTTCTAAAAGTGGAAGAAATCTTGCAATGTTAAGAAGTAACTTAAGAGTAAGAAAAAAAGAACAAAATCCCTCTGAATCTAACTCATTTTATTGCATTTGGTGAAAAAATGTGAATGCGGTTGGGAGTTGTGTAGGTTGACATTGAGAGAAATTAAAATAATATTGATTTTAAAAGATCTGGTGAAAAGTATCACCTGGAAATAATTTAAGCAACAAAAACTAATGAAAAATTATTCAGAAAGTTGTTTTCCTCTTTGAATAACATTCCAATGCTCTAGAGGAACTATACCCCAGTAGAAGGAATAAACAGAAAAAATATTCTGCAGTCATCTTTGAATTGTTCATTTTAATTTGGGTTTTGTAAAAAGAAGTCCCAAAGGGAACAAAAGAGTCACACTTGGAGGACAAAAAGAAGGAAATAAGTGTCTATGCACACTCGCCAAACTCCTGTCTTGGAGCCCTTATATTTCATATATGTCAAGGTTTGCTTGTGTTTACATTCCGCTTAAATCATTAGTTTTTAAAAGGAAGTCTACTTCTAAACGTGTAAACCTGGTGTTCCAACCACCAGCTAAAGTAAATATCAAAGCAGGTTCCATTTTGCCAAAACACTGCAAATGAAAACTGGAGGTGTGTGCACATACTGAAGTGAGACTAGTTAATTTGAAGATAGCAGTACAGGCAAAAAAACAGAGTACAAATCTAGGGCATGAGGGTAAGTAGCTGAAGCAGACTGGCTTTCATAGTGGAAGGGAGATTCTTTTTGCACAGCATGAAATCTGCAACATTTCGTCGAGTAACCCCTGTGCCAAGACAGTAAACAACATTATAGACTCTATTACAATATTAGAATGTTAGTTTAGTATAGCTGACATAGACTCAAGAAAGAAATTAATTGAATTGTGCTGATTTAAATCAACTTAGAGGAGAAAAAAACCAACATTGCAACCTCATAAGTAAAGGTTATTCTACTTACAAATCCCAGTGCTGCATGTTTTTAGGAAGGGATTACCTGAATAAAAGGTATTACGAGAAGAAATACAATGGTGTGAGAGCAACAATGAGTTAAACTGAAATCTCTTTAATGAGGAAGATAAGCAGACCGCATGAAAAATTGTTGAGAGAGAATGAGGAAGAAGCCTGGCAAAGAAAGCCGGGAGGAGCTCAGTGTGTATTGTGTTTAAATGCTTACGTTTTAAAAATATTTGGTAGCTTGTACACTTTAAGAATATTTTGTAGCCTGTGAAACACATTAATCCATACAATCTGTCTGAAAGAGGTCTATTCATACATGCATTGCTCTTTGTAGTAGCCACAGAGTTAGGTGGAAGCCTTGCTTTTTGGCACTTTTATATATAGATGGTATATGATGGCAGCATCTGGTGTTATTTATTTGTGAAGCTGCGTACACGGTTTACAGTCTGAGCTTGAGGACCTGTGTACCACCTGGCTACTCTGTCTAATCTCATGCCAGCAAAATTCCTACTGAATTCCACTGTGCTCATGAAGACCTTGTATGACTGCTCACCAGACTAGGAATGCCCTTCAGATTCTATGAAACTCTTACAGTTAACTTCAGTGGATGACAAAGCCCAATGAACATGATGTCATATTCGCACCACTATGAGTTAAGTGCAAAAGCAATTATCATAGCACCAGTTGATAGATCACTGATTCTCACATGACCCTAAATCTCTCTCTCTCCTTCCTTCCCACTCTCTGAACACAGAAATATCTCTAGAATTTGTCTAAATCAAATTAAATAAACCAGTAAGATAGTTAATTGATATATTTTAAGAGTAGAAGGTACTCATGTTCTGGTCTTCATAATAAGGACGTGGAACATAATCCAGTTATTGCTGTGTCTCTATTATTAAAGTCATAAGGTGATACCAGCATAAATCTTCTAGAGGGACACATAGGCTTGATTAAAGCCTTCAGTCCATGGCCCCCCAGAGCAGTTAAGGAAGCTGTGGAACTCTGGTTGCCTATAATGCGTTAAAAGCAAGCATTTTATTTCCCCTAGGAGTTTATGGTGAGTGGACTTAAGGCACCTGTGGAATCTCTCACTGCCAAACTGAATGGGATACCAAACCCCTCTCTGCCAACGTGCATCATTTCAGACTATGATGAGGGGGCCTAAATGAAAACAAATAAATGTGTATTTCCTGAAGAAAAAAATTAACATCTTTCCACCCTAAATTGGAGAGATGAATTAGTACAAACGTTGTAATAGCTTGCACGAAGCCAAACTAACATTGGCTGCTGTTTTCTAAGGGGAAAAATCATTCCTCCTTCTATTTTGTACATACCACTATTTGTTGAATATTAATATATTTAGATGTTAAATTCCTATTCCCCCCACAAGGCATTACACAGTAATATATATGCAAAATATTAAAACAAAATTAGATTTGCCTACACATCAGCATTTCAAACGCCCATTAACACCAGGACAAACAAAACACTGCATTCCAGTCCTCCCTACATCATCAGTTATCTGGATACACTGAGTATAATGAGGCAGAACCTTAATATTTTTGGGGGAAAAAAAAGAAGTTATTTTTTATCTTTCATTTCCAGCAAGCATGATACAATGTCCTTATGCAGATTTAGAAACCAGAAAGCCCCAGGCCTGGATAATGGGAGCATAGGTCCAGAACACAGATGCCCCCAAGAAGTTACTATTTCCAATATACTCACTAGCATTTTATGGTGCTTCTGCCACTGCTCTTGGTCCATCTCCTTACTATGTTTTCTCATCTCTGTTTCAAAACAAGAGACTAGGGAATTTATTTTTCATTAAGGACTAACCTGAACATGTTTGCGTGGATGTTCCAGTGCCAGAAAAATGTAATTTATCTTACAGGACCTTTGCAGTGCTACACAGTAAATCTATTAATCTACTGTAGCCAACACTGAGGTCAGTTGAGATCACTAGTCAGTGGCCAAATTTAGTCAGAATGTAGCTTTGGGATGTATGATGTTATTAGATGTATCTGGACAGTACAAATAGAAAAGACAAAATGTGTTTCAAGGAGTAGAATGCTCCTCAATAGCATGGACATTTTTTTTTCACATATGTTCAAACAGCTTTTACTGTGATCTAGCTATGACAGGTGAACTTAAAAAGCCATTAACACAATCTATGCTGACATTAATTCAGGTTACTGTTTGTGGGGAAGTTTCTGGTGAAACAAGGTGGGATCGGAAGATATAATATTCCGGAAACCCTGTTTCTAACCTAAATTATCTATATTTTGTGGGACCAGGCACTGCGCCAAATAATCAATTCAGTGTTGTCCTTGTCTTTTCCAAAGTAATTCTCAGAAGAGTTCTGGTATGACAAAATACTCTGTTGGAAAGGTGTGACATTTTCCATTTATTTTGTATTAGAATAAACTACATAAAGAAAAAAAAGTGTATAAAGCATCACAAAAAAAATTAGAGTTGGTTTTTCTTAAGAAAAAAATGAACAATTTTGGAACAGAAGTTTTCAGCTACAACAGCCACCAAATAAAGAGAACTGTCTGCAATATATTATGGTAAATTACTGTGAATTAGCTTTAAAATATTTAATTAAATCACATTTTCTTGCTTTTCAGATGCAGCTAGAGTATTTTATGTGAGATGCTTTATTTTTGGGATTCCTTTTTTGAGTTGTAAAAGCAAAATTTTTAATGTTACCTCTTGATAGCGGACAAAACCCAGAACAGAATAATTAAGCTTATAAAAATTTAAAGTCAGTAATAAATGTATTGGAAAGTACTGTATTCTTTCTTTTCTTTCTTCTCTTTCTTTTCTTTCATTTCTTTCTCCTCTTTCTTCAACAATATCTTGAGCATCTTTCAAATAATTTTGTAGTTTCCCTCTTTAGTTTTCCAGTGAGGCACTGCCCCACACAAGATGCCAGACAGATGTGCATAAAACCAGAATTTGAGGCTAGGTAGCTATTGCTTTGATTTGTAAGCTTTTCTTCGTGCTTCAATCCTGTAAATCTGTTAAACAAGATACCTATACCTGTTAAAGAAGATATAAGTCACTAGAAAAAATCATCTCCATCTTCTCAGATATTTGCCATTCTCCAAATGTCATCAGCAGACAGTATTTAACTCAAGACAGAATAA
This sequence comes from Pseudotriccus pelzelni, assembly GCA_035584735.1. NCBI lineage: Eukaryota > Metazoa > Chordata > Aves > Passeriformes > Tyrannidae > Pseudotriccus > Pseudotriccus pelzelni. The sequence continues at coordinate 81,805,138 of JAWMRA010000113.1, read as the reverse complement.
ATTTTAGCTTGCAGGCAAGACAATATAATAATATAAAAGTAAAACCAACTTGTTTCTCATAAGCACCATACAAAGTGACAGTCAAATACTGATTATCATGCAGCTCCAGCAGTGCCCAAAGATGACATTTGTACATGTCAGAGAAGCTCCATGAGTGTAAGGGGCAGCTGTCAAGATGGACTGTAAAGAACAAATTCCCTGGACTCCATGTGTACCCATCACATCTATGATGAGACTCTAGGAAAGCTCCAGCCCCCTCCAGCATCCAGGGGTGCTTTGCAGCTCAAACCCAGCTAAGCAGCACCCATGGAAACAACTTTTTTTCTGTTTTACACCCAGAATGAACCAGCTGAATATCATGCTGCCATCATCAGCCTCCTCAGGATGTTATTCCCTATACCAGCCTTCTTTTCAATCCTGTGAAAAATCGAGGTGAGCCTCAAAGCAGTGAGGGCTCCTCTTGGCCAAGAGAGGCAACCAGTGTCACCAACAGTGCCACATTTTGGGGATGGCAACATGGGAGGTTGGTATGATTTGTTGTCACCAGCAATCAAAGAATTGAGAATCACAACCTTTAGACAACATGTCATCAAAAACCAAATTAAATATTCTAAATATTTTCAAATATTTGTTGAAATAATGTTCTAGTTACAGGGGCCAGTACAAGTTTATCACTATGTGGGCACAACCAAAACTGTGTATTCTACATCCTCTGTGTCATCTCTGATGGACTGCTGATAATGGATCTTTTGCAGCAGCTGCCCAGGGCACATCTGACTCCTCAAGCTACAAGCTGGGTGTTAAAGAACCCTACGAGGCAAGGAAGTGTTTCTTTGTCCTCACACCAGTGACTTGGCTGTGATAACTCCCCTCTAGGGAGGCATTAGCACCTTCACATCCAGCCTGAGGGGTCATGTCTGCTAATGGGCCATACTGGACTGGCATAATAGGCTGCTGCAACAGCTAGACCATCAAAGATTCCAAAAATATCCCATGACTCACAGAGTTTAAAATCTCCCATTGTGAAACTCTCCGCCCTGGAGGAGGTGCTGGACATTCCTACCTGAACCTGAGCACATATCATCTTGGGGGTTTGGGACCTCTGGTATCACCCATGGGATCCAGAGGAGGTCCAGAATTTCAACCAGGACTGAAGATGTTACTCTTGGCAATACTGCATCATTACCTCAACAAAACTGTGACTATCATCCAGACCAATAAGTTTCCTTTTCTTTTACTTTGCCCCCAGGGGGCCACGTGGTGCTTAGCACAGGGACTAAGAAACACCGTTCTGTTCTTGTCCCGAGTGGTTGGGTTATATATCTGTCCTTGTGGGTTAAAACCAGTTTTCTCTGTGTCACTGTATTTACTGTAATCTTTTCAGTAAATTGTAACTCTGTCTTGTGATCTCTCTTGAGCTGGGTTCATTTTTCCCACGAGTTTACTTTTAAACCAGCACAAGTAAGAAGCCTACTTTTCTCAAGGCATCATCTTTTTTCCAGCATCATTTCTTCACTATTACATAAGGCTCAGTGAGTTTGCTCTGTGGCTTATACTTACACTTCTGCCTTGACTGAGGCGGCAGAGATTTATCATCACATCTCTTGATGGCCAGAAAATGCTTAAACCTGCTGGTTGTTTAAAAAAAATGTAGAAACATTTATTAGTATTAACCTTTCCCCAGGAAACTGCTCAGCAAGGACAGCCCCATGTTCCAGTTGATTTCTACAATGGCCTCCTTGGGAAAGATTAAGGGAGTTAGGGTTAGGAAAGATTAAGAGTGTCCTTGTCCCTGTTAAGTGCACCTACTGCCAGAGAATAAATGTGGAGGGAGGAGGTTGGCTCATTGATATTGCCAATAACAAGCATGAGCCAAGAAAGTGAGGGTACAGGAGGTCTCTACGGTCAGCTGCATAGCTGATCCGGCTCACCCACCAAAGAATATTTATTGTCTAAATAGTTCCCAAATCATTTTCTGTGCAGGCAGAAGGCAGGACAGTGCTGACTGGCTGTGCGCATGCAAGTTCTGGACTTGTTCTCAGATGTGGAAGTCGTCCCTGTTGCAATCCTCCTTGGGCAGCTTTCCTTAGGAAGGGCTCATTTGCATTGTAAGGACCCTACTGACAGGAGTCACAACAACCAGCAGACTGCAGTTACTACAGAAAATAAAATGCCAACATCTGATCAGAGGAACGAGGCCACTGAAATATTCCCAGTGGGGTTGTACAAATTCTAGATGGCAATAAGGATATACTGTCAAACAGTAAGGGAAAGCATCCTGGTTTAGAATAAACTTGGTTTTCCTTTTCTTAACTCTGAAAGAGGCACATGATTTGTGAAGACCTTGACTGGTGCTTATGCAAAAAATGGGTCTACCATGACACATCTTATTTCTCTGGGAACTCCAAATATAATTTCTTCCTCCTTTTATCCACGTGCTCCTCCACAGACGGATGGGGCATAATATGAATAAAAATCAGGCCCTTGGTTGCCCTTTTGCCCTTCAGTGCCCTCAACATCCCTCTTGCAGAATTGGGTAAAACATACCACTTATCAAAGTCTTGGGGCACTTAGTAATTCAGTGACTTTAATAATGACACAGTTTTAGATCAGAGACCTAATACAGCTTTAAGTATGAAAATTGAAAGCCTTTTCTAATAGAGTAAGGTCTGTTCTTCCAGCCATTTAAGGCTACATCCATGAAAACTCGCATCCTATAATTAGAATTTGTTCTCTAGGAACTGCAAGCATAACAGATGGTCAAACAAAGGGCAAACCTGTGGTCTCCTTGGGATAAAGTTGAACATGAGCTTGTTTATGCCAGGTTGCAGAGTGAATAGAGTACAATATGACAAAACAACTATGCTTTTCTCATTTGGCAAGAACCAGACAGTGGAGTTACTGCAGAGTTTACGACAGTGGACTTGGCAGCATAGTTCATTTTAATAAATTGCATTACATTAGATATTTAATTTGTTTAGAACAAGCAAGGATTCTTTCAAGTGAACTATATCATGTCCTTCTAATGGCCAAGAACAGTTGAAAACATAATGTACCTATACACGCACACATACATGCACACACATGTATACATTTATACTTTGGAGAAGCAGCAATCATCAATGGTTAGGAAGCCACCTGTGTGCACAGAAGTTGTCCTTCCACTCCTTCTTGCTCATCATTCCAGCTTTCTGTCAAACTCTACTTCTATACCACTTATTTAAGTACGTAAGCTATACTTTATATATAAATATGTTTATTTATATACATATGTTTTTATATATGTTTATATATATGTTTTAATATATAAGTATGTTTAAATGCCTTAATCCTTAGGATTCCATCTCTGTCAACTGCTGTTTCCATTGCTAAATACGCAGAAATTCATGTTGTTCAAGGCTACTGTTAACTCAGTACCATTAATATCAAATATTCACAACAACTTCTGGCTCTTACTAGTACTTCTTAATATTTGACACATCAAATGTGTGTATCCAAACGGACAGCCTGCACTCCAGGTATAAATTTACCCTGTACATGTGTCAAGTCAGTCACTTGTTGGCAGAGACTGTGTCACTCGTCACACAAAGTATTTAGTTTGGAAGCAGCTGTGGAATGGGTGTAATACGGTGATGCCTCTCCACAGGGCATCAATGATACACTAAATAGTTTAGCTGAGGTGGTAAAAATCCATATCTTCCAACCCACCTATATGAGGCAAGAGAAATTCTCCAGCAAGACAGAAGCAAGGAGAGAAAGGTATTAGCTGTGGAGAAAAAAAAAAAAAAAAAAAAGGGTTTTCTCTTTAGCTTGGGTAGGAGCAAGAATGGGAAACCAAGACACAAACAAGAATTTTCTCACACTTCCCATAAACCTTGTCTGAAAAATCAACTGTTTCTGATACTTTTTCTCCACGTGTCTAGTTAAGGCTTTAGGAGCAGGAACAAATATTGACAGAAATACTGAAACTACCCGCTTTGATTTCTCACAGATAAATTGGTGACACTGAATTTTAGAAGCAATTCAAAAAAAAAAAAAGGAGGTACATTAATACAATGCATTTTAAAAGCCCCATGTCATGTTGAATTTACTCTTGAAACATGACAGATGAATTTCTGACAGCAGAAGACAATATGTATGCATTCATCTACTTTCTAAGGAAAATCACTAGCAAAGTAACCTCCCTCAAAGGGAGAAAAGCCTTGTAAAACACTTCAGCATCAAGAGAGAGAGAAATTTCTGGGAGATAATTTTGTGATAGCAAACAGAAAAATGCCATTATACACAAGAGCAAAGTGACTTCTCTCAATCATAAAAAATAAAAACTGGGTTAATAAAAAACTGGACACAAGGGAATCATCTTAGAGATTTGTTTGTTTGTTTCTTAGGCAATCACTTCTAAATTACCTTTGAAGTTTCTGATCCTCTAAAACTTCTTGAAATTGACTGCTTTCTTTGTTTACTGTTATATATGTGATAACAATAAAGGCTGAGAGGTTCGGGGCTTAGCACATGAGGCTTAGACTGGAGATGCAAGATCCCTGCTCAGACATATCCTGCCCATACAGGCCAAAGCACATCCCGCAGACCTCTCCAGGATCCACTGTCTTGGCCCAGCAGCTGCCTGTGCACAAGGCATATGCTGCTAAGAAGCCCCCAGACAGGGGCACATGAAGGTCTCACTCGAGGGACCTCACAGCCAGACTCCAAAAAAGCCCTGGCCATGCATCGGGCCAGCACAGCAGACATGTGCATGGGAGGCACATGGAGGGACACTGTGCCCCTCATGAAAGTTGAGACAGGTCAGGAGAGTCTGCATCTGCCAAGAGAACTTGGTAGAGCATCACAGATGCTGGTAGCTGGTGTGGGTCCTCACACCTTGCTGAAAAGCTCCATAGTTTTCCAGAGCCCCAGCTGGATGGCCAGGCAGGAGCAGAACTAACTACTGTTCAGGGAAGAACATGATGGAAATGTCTGCATAACATAGTGCTTAACTTTCTAATAGAGGGGCTATTAAAAAAGATGCTTTGTACCTCATTGAGAGTTCCAACTTAACATTTAAGTGTCAACTCAGTTTTCCATTCAATTAGGGCTATTAAAGTCATCTCAACATTTGAGAAGTTAAGATGATTTACAGAATATGTAAGTTTGAGCTCAGTAGATAAAAGAAGCTGTTTTTTCTTTGTGAGCCTTATGGATCTGATACTAAAAAAAGGCAGTGTGTCCTACTCAAATACTCCCTGTTACAATGCCAGATGGGAATCTGGCACTAGAAGCTGGAGCTGGCAATAGGCAGGAGTCCTGATTTGTGGTGTGAAAGGCTAAATAATGCTCAGAAATAACTGTCAATCACCAATAGAGATGGAACCATTTTAGTAAAATGAAGTCTAAGTAGCCCATCTGAATAATTTATTGTGGCAGCATAATCTGCAGATTTCAGCTGTGATTACAATATAAGACTCTATTAAAGACTAAAAAGTAAAGAGGCTAAAGCTCAGAATAAATTACAATCGTAAAGCCACTGTCAGCAAGAGGAGAGAAAAAGTCCTCAGCAGAAACTGCCTAGCTCTGTGCGCTGCAGGCACACAGAAGTGTGTTTTTCTGGAGTTGCTCAGAAGTTGGTCCATAAATTTGGATGACAAGCTAGACATCTAACTAGCATTCTGGTTTGGGTTTGGGGGTTTTTCAGAAAGGTGTTGAAATTCCTTGTGAAATTAATGCAAATTGTGGGCATCGATATTTCTGATGATTCAAGCATTTATGAATAGAGCTTTCAATTGAATTTTTCCACAAAATTCAATGCTTGGACATTGCCACAAGAAAACTGAGATTTCTGAGGAAAGTTTCATCTCAGCAGATTATTGTGTTTTTAACAAGACAGATTAACACATTAAGCCCTACTCCTCACTTCTGCCTCTCCATCCTATTATCAGTATTAAAGCTAGATATTAAATAAAATACTGAAAACACTGGGCTTTATAAATGGAGGGTAGTCAGTTGGTTGGACTTCACCCCTTCCCCTATAACAAAGGAGTTCTGCATTTTCACCTGAGTGACTACTCTATGAGATGAGCCCTAACTTACCCTGAAATGCTTTTTATGAGTTAGACAGCCCTATGCAACACACTGTTTTTATTCTTTGGGTTTTGAAGGCACAAGTGCTTTCAAATCTACCCCCAAAACAGCTCTGGAGACAGCAGCTGTCTCTTTTCTCTCACACAATGGGGTCTCAGTCAATGACAGTGGCTTCTGGGCAGTTTATGATCAGCATGAAAAAAGAAACCAGAGCTTGCTGCACAGGCTTGGAGAAGCACAGGAGTGAAGGAAAAATGAAAAAGGCAGTGGTCCAGATTAAAACCTGATGGATAGAAAGGCAGCAGTGATGTTTGCACAGATGTCTCCCAGTGAAACCTGTCTTCAGTTTCTCCATGTTAAGGTTGTGATGAACGACATGGAAGGAAAAAAGACTGTGCTTTCAATTCAGCAAGGAGAGGATGTAAACTTACTTTAAAATTAAAGCAAAACCTAAAAATGTGCTTTCCTCAGCAAAAAGTGATAACTAGATTAAACCTCCCACTGAGAACAGGTCTAACAGGAAAGAGAGCTGTAAAAAAAAGATTTCTTGCAATTATATTTGTGTCTTCTGGCCACTGTTGAATCCCCCAAGACTTCTAAGAAAGAGAAGAGAAAGAAACAGATCCAAACACAGATGAAGACAGCTGAAAGGTAATGCGGGCAAATTTGGACACCTAAATTCAAACTGCCTCAGTGGGTTTCTTTTCTAGTCATATTCCCTAAACATATGAAGATAATAGTCAAAATTAAAAAAAAAATATATATATAAGAACAGAACTTGATGCTGTAATTCATGGCAATAGAAACGTACGTGGAAAAATATTGCATATAGGTAAACAGCTGAACTTCAGAGTAAATCCCCATATTTTTGAAGTGTTTTTCTACCATGTCCACTTCCAGACTTTTTAAAGTCAGACATTATTTTTTAAGTCAGACAATATTTATGACATTATATTTAACCAGCCTTAATGCTTGTTGTCTAATTCCCCTGCACAGTCTGCTCCTGGGGGACATGCCACAGCTTTCTGTGCTGGCATCTGTGGCAGAAGCAGCAATTTTGTGTTTTTCAGCTTTGAAGGACAAAATGTGCTGCTGGATTAGACCAACAGACTGTCTCACACAGTATTGGTCTCAGTTGTGACAATGAAAGAGGTTATTCAATTCACAGGAGCGCATGAGCCTCAGCATTTTCTCATACTTTATTTTTACTAGATTCTGGCATATTTCTGATGTTTTCTGTTTATATACATGTTGGGCATAAATGTGTTTAATCGCTTTTTCACCCTGCTGACATGTCCTCATTCATGTCCAGTGGTGCCAAGCTCCAGAAGCTCACCACCTGTTTTCACAGCAGCCTTTCTGTGTTAAACCATTCTGCTCATTTCAGTCAGTGCTCTTTTTTGGGTTATTTGATGGCTACTGATACTGCAGGCAGCACACCTGGGGTCTCCACAGTTCTGAAAAACCCCAGTGAAATTCCCCTTCATAAGTCTCCTTCCCTACCTTCTCTTCTCAGGAGGTATGGTTGCTTTAGAAAGACTGTTTTCATTTAACAAATGCATTTTTTCAAAACTGGAAATGATTACATAGTAACGAGAGTCCTTGGAAAGTACAGTAGTCAGCAATACAAAGTGGCATTTACGAACAGTAATTACTATATTTTTATCCCTGTGCTTAGGTAAAGAAAATAGCTATGACAATAGCTGGCAAACCAAGTTCTCATGATATATTCCATTCACCAGCAACCCTGTGCTTACTTTGGTTAGTTCTCTTGCCCTTCACTGCACAACACAAGTAAAATCTGCGCTAGTGTGTAGCAGTTTGTAATTTATCTCTGAAAGATATTTACAGAGCACTTGTCCGTAGCGTATTCAGGTTCTAGCCCCACTGATGTGTTAGAAGAGAGGGAATAAGGCTTATTACAAAGGACTTCTTAGCATTTTCCCTGGAAAAAGGCTTGGTGAAGCTGCTTCTATATAGACCTTCCTTTGAAAAGCTGGAGGTTTTCAGAAAATATTATTAAAGGAAATGTTGCAGCCTGAGTGCGAAAAAGGTGAAGAAGGGTAAAAGATATTCTGTTTGAAGTAAAAATGTACATAAAGCTCAGAAATCAAGAATTTATTTCATATACTGAGAAAAATATTTAATTTCATTTAATTTAATTTCATTTTAGTTACTTCTGATAGTTCCATTTCTGTCCAAAGCACCATGGTCCCAAGCAAGCAAGGTCATACATATTAAAAAGTCACCCTGATCAACAAAAATCATGTTTTCATCAGCAACACTGGTTGTAAGGTGAGGTCTCTTACCACCTTGACACAGGAGAAGTTTATGGGGATTGAGGTCTAGTGACAGACATGAGCTTTTAGGATTTTCCACTTTGACAGTGCCTTATGCCTGTCCTCCCAGTATTCATCTCCTCTGAAAAAGCTGCAAAAGAAACAAGTCTGCCAAGCCACACAGGCTGGAAAAACACTGGCTTCAGACTTCTCATCTCTAGTCACAAGACAAATGAAGAAGTGGGTGTCTCAGTGTCTTACGGTGTGATTTATTCTCTGCTCAACACTGCTCTGAGTTCAAACTGACACTAGCAAAAACGGCTCGATGGGAGTCCAACTCTAACCCAGACATGAGGTTAATGCTGTACATAAGTGTCATTAACAAATGCAAAAAAGATGCATGATGGCTGATAGCTAGACTACAGGGGCTGGGTCTACACATGGCGGGTTTAAGCACTGTCTTGGTGAAGAGCTACAGCCACCAGCCTCACATTACTCCTCCTAGCACATAAAGCCCAAACACTGGAGATGTTGTGAAAAGCCTCATTCCCTTCCTCCTCTGTCTCCAGAGGGCGTTGTCAAGAAATCTTCCTGGCAGGATTTTAGAAGCAGATGAGATGAGCTCATTAAGAATATTTAATCAAAAAATTAAAACCCATTTGTTCCTGCAGAACACGAATTCAAATACTATTTTATACATACTAACTCAGTGCTCAGGAGAAAAAAAGAAAAAAAAAGAATAAGCTGTTTTCTGATTTCCTTGAGAATGTTCACATGACGTGTCCTGCTTGAGAATAAAAAGCTGGCTACACAGCACGAAGTGGCTCCTTTTAAGGCAGGTTCTCCTGCAACCACCAGGTAGGAAAGAGCGAAGGGTTTGAAGACTGGAGGTTGAAGGATTGTGGAAAGATGGCTGGGGATGAAGTTAGAGGAATCTGAGAAGTTACTTTCACACCCTAGCAGAAGTTATAATGGTACAGAAATTAAAGGGATGACCCCCCACACACACTGGGCATGTGCCCTATATTAAATGGCCTTTATGTTTAAGACAGAAGCAAGAGAATTTTACACTCATCAGTAACAAAGGTATGTATGACTAGAGTCACTCAATTTCATTTAAACATAAAGAAATAGTATAAAAATAAGTCAAGAATGAGGGAGAAGTTAGGGAAGAGTCCATCATAACTGCTGGGATCAGTCAACAGGCTGAACCTGTGTTCTCCTCCATAGGGATACCCATTGAGTAAGCACTTACTCTATGCACGCTGAATACTTTTATTGGGGATTTGAGCTTCCCTGTATATTGCTTTGAATACGTTTCTGCAGTCAGGTACTATCACTGGCAACCTTTGAACCTTAACCTGTCACAAACAGTTTTGCATTTGTATAACTAAAGAGTGTTATTCCCTAAATTCAGTCCTTCACTGGCACTAGCAGTCGCTGGCAGTGGGTAACATACCTGAAGAAAGCGGAAGACTTGCTGAGGGGTCTCCCTTGTGCTGTTGGTGTCTGTCCCTGAACGAGTCAGTAGAATTGTCCTCCAATCCTGTAGGACTGTTTGGTGAAGGGTCCCAGTAACGGGACACTGACAGACTGGTAGGGTACAAAGGTCTCAGCTTTCTTGGGGTGCTGATAGGCAAAATCAAACACTAAGGGTGGAAGAAATCTCCCCTTTTCACATCACAGGGATATTAGGGGATGAGACCTAAATACCATGTAAGTAAGAGTGGGTGAAGAAGAGACAAAATGTTGTGGTGGGATGGAATAAAACAAACTTCCCACAGAGAGAAACTGGGCATCCTTTAGAGAAAATTATGTCCTCTAGATCAGGAGACCCTTTTCCAGTGACCAAGAGTGGGCAAATGGGTTCATGGTATCCTTACTCAGCCTTACTGGAAGAGGCAAGCAGAGATTTTCCTCCCACAGGTGAGCAGTGGGAGGTGGGAGTGCCCAGCAGGGCATTACACAACCAACTGTCCCATGGAGCTGGCTGGGAGGCACACAGCAGGCAGCTCAGCAACCCAAATTACTTCAGTTCACCAAACGCTTTTTGTCTGTCATCGCCACTGGAGCCCATGTTTTTTAACCTTGTACGACAGCAGCTGGCTGTCAGGGTAACCTTACCAAGGATGAGAAAGGGTCTAGGAAGCTTCTCATAACAAATCAGGCTGGCTTCTCTCTCTCCTTCAAAGTCAGAGAAGGAGGGAGTCCTTGGTGAGGGGCACAGGAGAGATCAGCAGAAACCAAAGTTCCTGGTTTTACTGTTGCCTGCCCCTCTCTTGGCTGCCCTCCCCCTAGTAATGTTGGAGGCAGCAACATCACACTGATGCTGAAGGACCATCTCTTATTAATTTGATGTGATGCCAAGGCTTCCCAGCAGAGTACCAGTGAAAGAATGGAACATCTATTATGAATTTTCGTGGGCAGAAGTGGAGAGGAAAAAGCTTTATCAACCCCAAGAATTTGTCTTCAGCTGAAGACCTCAAAAGCCTGACACAAACAATGATGTTAGATTTTCTCATAAAAAGGCTCCAAGATTTTTTATAATGGCACATAATACCCTAAATATAGAGTTGTTATTGACTTTCCTAAGAAGAGACAACTAAAGCACAAGTGGTATCTGATCAAAAAGAGTTTTAAACTGCATGTTCCAAAGAAGTTTCCTCTCCCAGGATCTTTCTGTTTAAAGAAAGAAAAATCTGAATGGACACTATACTGGGCATTATTTTTTATCAAATCTATGGCTTCCTTTTCTTTCTAAAAAGTATTTTATAGGGGAAAAAAAAGTCAAAAAAACCCAAATCTGAAATATAACACCCCCCACAAGAAAATATCACAAGTGTAGGTCACGGTGAAAAATCAGAAAGGACCAGAAAGGACAGCCGTAATCCCAAGATTAAAAGAAATGAGATATAAGAACAAGTTAGAAAACTCTGTTGATAAGTAAGGATTTAATAGAAGTGACCAAAATTATAAATATCTAAGATAACAGAAGCTTCTTTTTTAGTTTCAGAGCAGAAGACTGGATAAGCAAAACACAAATAGACGTTAAAGAAAAATAAATTTAAATCGAGCTTTAAAAAATTACTTTTCATCTTTAATAGCAGCAAGCAGATTAAATGACCTGCTGCTCAAAGCTGTGAGGTGATGACCTTGGGATTGCTCAGGAAGGGGACTGGACTAGAAAGTGTTGTAAAGTAAGCAAATTGCACTAAGTAAAATAGCTGGTACTTGCCGGTTCCCATGTGTTCTGTTTTTATAAATATTTCTGCATTAAATATCATCTATGCATGCTGGTAAATCTAATATTCTGCACTGTGATTTTTCAAACCTATGAAAATACTAAGTATTTATTAGATCAAGAAAGCAACCAGTTTCTGTAAGAACTTGAAATTTAAGCAACTTGGTATTTAGGATGCAGCATTTAAGCATCATTCCACTGCTTTAGGTACATGAGAAAACAAACACTGCTGATCCCTGAGCACACAACAGGTGTAATCCTGCTAATGACAGGAATCATAACCCAATGCAAATGTTGAGAAATAGACCCGTCATGTATATTCTATCACATCTGTGCTGAAAGGGAAGTTTTCTTCAAGCTGAAAGAAGCCCTTCTGTACCATGAGCATTACATGACCGCCTTGAAAGATCACTGTGTGTCAGCATCTCTTTGGTGCCCTAGTAACCCCCCACAACCTGCATAAAGCAGGACTGTCTCTGCTCAGGTTTTCTGGAGAGTGGTTTTGCATGGCAGCTGCGAAGGACCAAAGGCAAGTCTGTTTTTACTTAGCCCTTACACTTTCTTGCCTGACATCTTAATTTAAGCTTGGATTCAGAAAGCTGCTCTGGCTTATGAATTCAACAAGACATGCAGGGAAGGCACGTTTGAAACCCTGCTGAAACAAGGTCTGAGTCACTGTTCCAGAGCTCAGTAAAATCAAAGTCTTCCTTGCATTTTGAATCAAAGCAAAAGCTGGTGTGTTTGGGTTTTTTTCTCCACACCAGCTCCATCCAGGTATGTTGATGCTCTTCACACAGATTAGGCAAGTCGCTCTCCCTTAGGAGCCTTGTCTAGATGGTACAGAAACTAAAGCAAACATCCTTTAGCCATGAGAACTCACATGCATTTATGGAATTAAAGCATAATCATGGATTGATTGCATGCACCAACATGAACCTCTCTTAAAAACACAAGGTTAATAAATATGGTAATTGAAATTTGGCTGTTTTAATGCAATTCTTCAAGCAGAATAATTTTAAATGTTGGTTTTTTATCAGATTTTTCCAGATGTTTGAGATAAGATTTTTTGTTTTCCACTTTTTTTTTTTTTTTTTTTTGGTGGGGTGTTGTAAATGTTCTGTAACAGAGATGATTCAATTGAAATTAATTTCCTTTCTCAAACCTTATTGCAACAGTAGATACTTATAGGTAAGAGTTTTGGTCATAAGTACAGAGATGATAGAGAACAGCTCATATTGAGGACAGTAACAAACACAGTCAAACCAATTTTCCATTGATTTCTTCCCTAAGAACCTTAAAAAGTTTGAAATATATTTAGTCAAAGTCATCAGACTGACCTAGGAAAAAGCAAGATTTTTAAAACAAGATTTAATTAGCCATCTCCTAAACAAGAGACAGAATTTGACTTAAGTGTGGGGTTATTTTACATTCCTTTCTAAATGCCCGTACCCAAAAAATGTTTTTTTCAACAGACTTCTATTCACAGCCTTTATTTAATTATGCAGATAATAAATGGTTGTGAAGCAGTTGTTCTGTTCTTCCTTTGATCCACTATTAGAAACATCATTATTTATTCAACTTTGATCATGTATGTGAGAATAAATTCAGGACAAACAGTGTTTAAAAAAAAAGATAAGTCCAAAGATAGGTCCATTGTATTTTCTTGAAACAGTCAAGATATCATCTGTTAGATTTTTTTCTGCCATAGGAAAAGTTCTTAAGACCTATTTATTAAAGAACTAGCTCAGAAAGTTTCTGCAGTTAGTATCAAGGAGAGGGTAAGGTATCAGGATCGAGGTGCTGGCTCAGCAGTTGTTCAGACTCTTTGAATGACTCCTCAGAGATACCATCAGCTCTCCACGTGGACGAATGCTGATGAATTTGCACTACTGGTGTCTGTCCTTATCACTCTCTGGGAGCAGTGTGTAAAGGAGGAAAAGCACTGGCCCACAGGTATGGCCTTGCACACAAAGGAAGGATGGCAGGGCAGTGTCATTCTCTCTATCTTGTACTCCCCACAAACTTTTCCCACTAATTCTGTGTTTAAAGGGAAATTGGCTGGTAGAGGTATGCAGGACTGTGCACCACTCTTTTATGTGACTCCTTGTTATATGGCTCTGTGTCAGGCTTTTTGAAAGTCCTCCTTCTTTGAGAGCTGTCACTATCTTATTTTATATCTAAAAATTCTAGTTTAAAGAGTGATATAAGCAGTACATGGAATTTCTCACTGCTTCAAACATTTTTTATAATTTCTTTAAGTAAGAATTACTGGTCCATAATTGCCAAGGCCGTTACTACCAGGATTTTTTGTTTGGGCTTTCAGTTTATATGAGTAAGTGCTTGGCATTTGCCAGTCCTCTGGGGTGTAATATTAAAGTCTGTACCAACTTGATAGAAAAACTCTTAGAGCTCAGGTCAGCACAGGCTAGAAAATGGACAGAAAGTGTATGTCATATTCACTGGTTTGACAAGCACATCTTGTCTTGACTTCTTTAACCACTAACAGTGAAACCATTTTCCTTTCCATAAGGACAAGGACTGGGCAGGTCTCTTTTGGGCATTTTCTGGTGCAAAAGGAGGTGAGGAAATGTCCTTGCTCCTGTGCTGTGTTCATATTGCCTTTGTCTGTGCCACTTGTTCTCAGACTCTCCAGCTAATCTCATCTTTGGTTCTGCTTCCAATTTTCGGGAAAACATTGAGGCAAAGAGGAGAGATTTTAGCAAACTGTCTACACAGCTCTTTAGACCTGCGTCTCACCAAGGCATCTAAAAAAAAAGGCCAAAACACTACCTATACGGAGAATATAATTAGTACAGAAAATATAGTTAGTAGTACATATTACTGCACACAAGTTGTTTGAGAGTAAATTAAGAGCATTTCAGTTTATGCTGTAACTGCTAAAGCTTAGACAAGTATTGATGTCCATGTTAACAAGCACCCTCACTGAAAAGACATCTGAATTGATTTTCCCTTGAATTTTGTAGACAAGGAAATGTATATTTTTAGCAGTTTATTCTTTAAACTTGTAATGGGGTAAAAGGTACTACTTGTTGGCTCAAAGGCTCTGTATTGGTCTTTCCTGCTTGTTTAATGTCAGTGTCACTGGGAAGCCTGTACTCCACTTCCTGCCTTCTTGGTGACCACTCACTGGTGCTCCTCCAGATGCTTCTCCTCAGACTGAATCCAAGAACTGAAGGAGGCACAGCCCTCCCCTCATCTTTGGCTTTTCCCTTCTTGTTTCACATTTTGCAAGTTCATTTTCACCATTATACCCCTTTGGAATGATCGAAATAAAGACTGTTTCAGTGTTCGGTAAGCTGACCAGGCATCTGGCTCACCTGCTCTGGGTCAAATTACAAATTCTTCATTCAGACAGAGCACCTGTGACCTGAAACAGTTGCTTTGCCCTCCACTGTATGGGACAGTCACCTCCAAGGGACTGTCTTGACTTCACTGAATTGCCTGGAAGTCATGTGCTGCATTTCCCATCTTATCATGTGCGTGCTGTTCCTCCCTCTCCAGCAGCCACAGAGGGCAACCCAATCCCTACTTTGCTCCCCACAGAAGCTGCTGCTGCCCTTTCTGCTGCAGAAACTAGAGAACTGTAATGCATACCTCTTGACATGCTCTTAGTCTTGCTCCGGAAGAACAGGAGCACAATTTTATTTCACAAGCAAGTCTTAAGAAATGGAAGGAAAGAAGTTCTATTCCTGATTCCACTCCTTATCCATGCCCAGATCTATCTAGATCTTATTAAAACTTCTTCCCAAAGAGAGAAGGGCTGTGTGTCTTCAGAGTCATCTGTGCCCTCAGTACAGTCACCATTTGCCCTAAAATGGTGGAAAGAGTGAGAAGAGCATTAGGTCATACCTGTACCATTGCAACTGCTGATACTTTAAAATTGCAAGTTTAAATGAGAAACATCAAATATAAACCTTGACAGATGCTTACTAACATTTTCTTTATTCATCTACATGAAAATATAACAAACACTTCAGTCTGACAGCTTTTTTTGCTTTTTTTCTTGAAAATTAACAGAGCTCTTCCTGTTTGTTCACAGCAATAAAGAAATTACATACATATACATAATTAGTAGTTGATTTAAATATAGAAACATATGGATACGTGGAGGAAAATATTCCTATATGTGCCTATTTCGGTATTTCAGTGGGCGTTCAGGTTATTCTGATAGAATTACATTAGAAGGAGAGCACATATATAGAAGTCTGTCAATTTTAATGCAGTTATTTGACTTGCATAATGGTACATAATTATGTAATTCAGGTAAATATACTTGGTACTTGTAATGTGCAACTATCTGGCAAAATGTTATTCAGAAATGCCAGCTCATTGTGGTGACACACACAGGCCAGTTGAAACAAGGCAATCACAAAAGTTCTTTTTTGTCCCATTTCTCACATAAAATGCCCATTTTCTCACTGCTCTGAAAATTTCCCCCTGCTGCCTTGCTCACATTCATGTTAACATTTCTTTCATATCCACTGGCATCTTCTGAAGTATCTCATTACTAATTGTTTTCCCCTTTGGGAAGTAAAACATTGCTGGCATTTCCGATCTTATCTAATCATGCACAGCAAGTCTTTCATTTTCCCAGGGTTTCCATTAATTTTCTGAGTGGCTATTCAGCTTAAGAGAACAAAACCAGCTCTGACTTCTGACCTTGGTCTCAATTCAATAAAGCACAAAAATTACCCTGGCACTGCAAAGACATTACACCGGGTGCAGATATCAAGGCATTGGGGGTGTGCAGGGCTGGCCCCTGCAAGAAATGGCCGGGGGCTGCCTTGTGCCAGGCACAGACATTTCCAGCCAGAGGAAGGTGCAGCAGAGAGAGGCAGTCATGGAGAGATGGCAAACCCCAGTTTCACACCCCCCTGCCCTTCTTAGTGGGTAGAGGATCGGGAGTGAAGCGGTAAAGGTGAACATGAAGAAGGGGGAAGGAGAGGTGCTAGTTTAATGTTTGTAATTTTTCTTCTTCCTACTCTGATCTATTTTAAATGGCAATAAATTAAAACTAATTTCCCCCCATTCAAGTCCTATTTTCTTCCTCCATCCCACTGCAAGGGGTGAAGTGGGCAGCTGGGTGAGAGTTTGGCTGTTAGCCATGAGTAAGCCTCAGCAAAAGGTTTTGTTTGGATGTTTGTGTTCTAAATCCCTCAGACCTAAGAGAGTTTCCATCAAACTCAAAATTTCAGAAACAGGACTGAAGACCTACCTGAACTCTGTTCTCCTTTTATTCCTGTTCAGTGAAACATTTCAGCAATCCACTTAGATGCAACAGCTAAGCAAAGCACTTGAGCAGGATTTAGGCATTAATAATTAGAAACCTTCTTCATTTTCACAGATGAAATACTGGTTCATTTCTCTTTCTGCCGGTTGCTGGAAGGTCTCCGGAACTGTGCCATGTTATTCTTACTTAGCTTTCATTCTCAGAGCACTAAACTGGCCTGTATTTCCGGCTAACACATAGTTTAGCAGACCTTCCTCAGGTATCTTCCAAAGCAAGGAGGAAGGTGGGCGCTCACACACACACAAAATGAAACAGGAGAAATGAACAGTGAGATGTAATTAATCACTAAACAGATGCTAAGCGGAACTATTTGTTGGAAGATTTAAGACCAGTTTTCATGAGCAAGAAATGTTACCACTGCATTTCCAGGGACTGCTGCTGTTCTTAGGGATCTGGGCTCACAGATCTCCATTTTGGGAGGTTTTAATTCAATACAGTGCTCTGCAATTAATTAGGAACCTCATTAAGTGAAACAAGGCTTTGCTATGTCATAACATTTTGAAGGGAATGTGCAATGTGACAGACAGTGACCTCTTAAAGTGAACTTAATCACCCTTTCTCTGAAATTCAGAAAGTTGCTGTTTAAAATTGCAAGCATACAGGGAAAGCTAGAATTTTTATTTGCTTATCTACTTCTGCTGTAGACAGTCCTGCACCCACAGATATTTACAACATAAAATATGAATTTGCTCATAATTCTCAGTGTCCTTTTAAAGTCTGAAGATATTCTTGAAAAGGATATCATTACCCAATCTGACAAGTCGATGCAGCAAGCATGCATTGAGTATAGTTTAATACAAATATTGAAATTGAAATATTGAAATTTTGTAAAATACAAGTGATTATTAAGAAGATGTACATGATGGAAGAAAAAATTTATCATTTAAAATCAACTTCATACTGTAGTTTTAATATACCTTTAATTACAGTGATTACAAGCCCTTATAAATTATCAGCTAGGTCTTTGGGAATATCACTGTCTTCATCTCACTCTGCTTTCATTTATTGTTCCTAAAAAGAGGACAATTAGCATTTGCAGCCAGCTGCTCCTCAAGACATACTCAAGAAAGGGGATTTGTTTCTGAAGCTCTTTCTTGGCTGTTTTTGCCTTTATATTTTTTTACACAAACACATTCCACATGCTTTCTCTTAAAGACCAACAGACTGACCATCTTACAGACTCCCTGACTGGCCATCACAAGTTTCTGAGTTTAGAAGGACTGCCAGTGGATGCCAGAGACATGCCTATGAGGACCCAGGTAGCCAGTCATGCTCTTCTCTGTACAACTGAGCCAAGGTTTGCCAAGGATGGCAGCTGTGGAGTCTGTTCCTGTCCCAGAAACTGTAAGAATCTTACACTCATCTAGTCAAGCAGAAGGGTCCCTGCAACTGAGAGAAGGGACATGTGAACAGAAATTAAGTGCAACAGCAATGTGTCAGAGGGAGGAAAAACTTGTCTTTGTTACTAGTCAGTCTTCTGGTCTGGTCTGTTGAAATACAACAGCCAGTAATAACATACATATATATGTTTCATCAGTTCTGTATTTAATCAAAAAGGAGAGATTTAGACCCAGAGTCCCAAAAGATGCAAAGCTTAACTGCAGGAAGGTCCTTTCCAGAATTTTAGGTGACAAAAGAGTATTGTACTCTCACCTGGGCCAAGAGCTGGCACAAAGAGGCTGAGTGTGGTGACCCATAGGTGAAAAGGTGATGCAGACCATGGCATGAGCCTTATGTGGGCCATGGACCAATGTCTGACAGGACAGTATTTCTGAAACCACTGCAGAAGTAAAGCAGGATGTCGACATGACCAGAGGGACTGGCAGCCCCTGCTGACCTGTGTCTATAACGACTCCCAGGGCTGCTGCAAGGGCAGCACTGCCACATGGATGTCTGACACTGTGTAGCATCTGAGCTGGCACCATCATAGTCTGGAGCCAAGCCAGTGCCCAAAGCTCACTGTTGTGACCAGCTGGAAGGAGCATCACTAACTCATTGAAGAGATGAGAGGGACAGGTCTCAGTGGATGGAGGTGTCTGAGTGCAAGAAAAGCTGCATCTGGCAGAGCCCGTCCTTTGCTCGGCCTGCTAAATTAGACTCAGCTTTGCAGCATCACGTCTTTAGGTGTTCCTTTTCCTCCCCTTGGCATTAGGCAAATCACGTCATGAAGAATTGCAAACTTGGAATATTCATTAGAAAAAGACCCAGGAATATTTTATCTTTATCCTACTAAAAACCTTAACAGAAAAAGACACTGGAAAGTCCTTATTACAATTTTAGACTTATACCACCACAAAGGAGCAGATAAAAAAGCTGAAATAGCTGTAGATAAAATCTTATTTAGAAAAATGGGGCCATGGTACAAGGAACACAACCATCAGTCCCCCTAGGGGTAACAGGCAATGCTTTTCATGAAGTTTTGTTGACACAAACAGGACTGCAGTGAGTGAACTAAGGAGGGTGGTAATGAATCAAGCTTAATGTAGCATTCTAAATTTCAGTGCTCTGTAAGAATTAGAGGTAGGCAACTGACAGCAGGATTGTGACAAGTGTCTGTTAAAGATGCCTTTGGTGGAGGACAGACAAAATAATGCTGTAAAATACTGCACTTTCAACAATGGATTAATACCCGTGGTTTGCTTTAGGACAGAACACTGTTGCTCTCTTGCTTGCAGTCAACATTGGTCATCTAACAAATGAATGCTTGGTTGAATTTATCCCTTTGTTAAATGCATAGGAAAATACCCAGGCAACCCAAATGGACTTCATTAGCAGAGTCTTAATGATCCATCTATGTATTAAGGAGAAGAGAGGAAGATAAAAGGCATCATTTTCTCACAAATGTGCGAGATAGTCATGCAGGAAAAAAAGCTAGGTTGACTATTTCCCTTTAGTTTTAATGCTCTCCTGCCCTTTTTCAAGTGGATATCTGAAACAACAGGAGTAGAGCTAATGTTATGGGAAATAAGAATTTCAAGATGTTTTTTAATCTCAGGTTTATACGTCTGAGACCATGGTCCTGTGATCACTAGTGCTTATCAAGGTGTCATCAGGTTACTCAACAGTACAAATATGATCCAGAGCAAGCAGAGGGAGATGATCATATTTATGTTGAATCACCTCCACAAGCAGCAAGGGATTTATTCCAACTTTATGGAATCAGGAGCACTGGCTGCAGAGGACAGCTGAAATCTGATCTTGTGTAAAGCTTCTCAGTACAACGTCAGCCCATCCAACTTTTCTGGAACAAATCTGAAACCACAGGGCAAGTTCATACCACGTCAACCCACTGTATCATTTTGAGTCCAGTATCAGGAGCCCCGAGCCAGACATACCATGCCATGCAACCACAGCTTCTGACACAAAGTCTGTGCGGGTCTCTTTGCAGTCACAGAGAGGTTAATTCACTTATTAATTCACCTGAACTCTTTAGAGAGAGTGTTGTCTGCTGACTCTGGGCTAATTATACTAACACCAACCAAAGCTTAGTCAAAAGTTAAAGAGGGTTCTGATATTTCAGCACTAAAACAACCAAGATTTCAGATGTGCATTATTCAGTATTAGTATTGCATGCAGCAGCAACAGAAACTTAATAGCCTGGACAGAAACGTGAGCCATAATATCCTCTTCATCCTCACACTGGGATCCCAGGCTGGAAGCAGTGAACTACACAGCTCACGTTGACATTTTACAAGTCTCCACTGTGGTCTCATTGCATGCTTGCTTGTACATGCTGTCATATGTGGCAGTCTGCTGGTGTAGGGCTGGTGGCAACAAAGGAACATGCTGCAATTACTCAAGCCTAAAACATGGCTTTTAATATTTAATTAAAAAGTTGTAGGTAAACACCATTTCTGCTTTTCAGAAGCATTTCATGGACTTCTGCTTTTGGACTGGTAGTGTGTATTTGAACTTTCATGGTTCTTTTCATCACTGGAATGATGCCATTTTCTTGAGGAATATATTCCATTATACTTGTACACATTTGGGAAGAAATTCAGTTAGCACAACACCTTCATCACATGTATTTCTCTATAATCCAAATCTGCTCGTTTTAAGAGCAAAGCAGAGCCATAACTGTTGCATAACTCCCCTACCACTGTGATTTTCCTCAGTCCCATGGATGATCTCAGCTGCACAGCAAGCATTTTGCAGCCCTTTTTAACGGCAAACACAAGCCTGTCCTTTACCTTTTGCCTTACTTTCCTCATTCGCTTCCTGCAGTAGGCTTTTTCCTGGCTCCAGGGAGAGCAGAGATCAATAACACAAAACTAATATTAGAAACATCTTCAGACAAGCAGCATCCATGTGTGTGGTGCTCACATGCCACATGTCCCCCAGCAACAGTGCCAGGACATGATGCTGGACCACCCCCAGTCATGCACTAGGGGATGTGAACGCCCCAGCACTCACCCTCTGCTTGCAATAACTGTATCCCTTGCAAGTAATTGGAAGAAGGAGAGATGTATAATAATGTTTACATGATTACTTTCACTCACTGATATCTTAAGGGTAGATTAAAATCATTCTCAGGGTTGAGAATAATATTTCTTTATTGTTGCAAGGCCTAAGGAGCTACAGGAGTTTGAAAATAAGATGGTTATTACTTTTTCTTGAGTATTGGGTTCATCTGGAAGACAGTAAACTAGTTGGACAATGGGAGGCTGCAGTTTGCTACACAGCCATGGAATCATATAATTCTCACAGAGGGTACTTTCAGCAGCACCATCACCAGCACTCTCATCCTACAGTGCATGGCCAGGTATGCTTGGAATTTTCCATGTTTAATATCCGTCTACACAAATCATTGAAAAGAGACTCATGCTCCTGTCTGCAGGCATCTCACTACTGCCCAGGTCTAGAGAACTGCATTTTCAAGTAACACCATCTGTGAATGAAATGCAAAAATGGCTAAAAATTTGTTTCTCTTACTTCTTGTTTCACAGTGGGAAAGACAGCATGCAGTTCTGTAATAGCTATGTAATGTCATGACAATACCAGAGGTAATATCCAGAGGTAGCAAGGTTATTTTTCAGTCTGTCCAGTTTTCTATAAGACATTATCTTCATCAACACCCTTCTTAACTTGTTATCAGCATAACATTCTCTTTGCAGCTTGTTCAGCTCTACTTCCAATGCTTAAATATGATTTGATAAAAATAGCTCTTTCAGAAACCACACAACAACATTTCAAATCAGGTAATCAGAGTTTGACTTAAGGCAAAATGGGTAATGAAATTATATCCAGTACTGCCTGGTAACCAGAAATAAATTGAGAGAAGAGTCATCTCGTAGGGTGCTGGTCAGCACCAAGTATTTCTTCTCCCAGAGGAGGCTGGCAAGGATGGAGCTTTCTCTTTTCACACACCAATTTAAACCCAGAATGCCAAGATTTTTCCATAGAGACCACCTCTAATTCCTCTGATATAGGCAGTGTGGGCTGGGGAAGCAGGAGAGCGGGAGGACCTGACCTTAAGTGCCACTTTCAAATTAAAATGGACTTATAACATACAAAATAATTGGATCTGAATTGCTTCCAAGAATAATACCTCCAATTAGTGAAAGCATACTGGCTGGAAAGCAGTTCTCTTTTAAAAAACAGATCCTAGGACTGTCAGTGAGTCTGGAAGAAAGCTCTGTAATGACAGCAGCCAATTCAGCGGAGAAGGAGAGGCTAGCTCCTCCCTTCCCATCCTCTGTTTAATTTGAAGTCGGGAATGACAGACAAGTTCAAAGGACTAAGGTGCAATTGGAAGAATCTCTGTGGCAAATAAGCCCACTGTCACATTATCAGCACCCAGCATGAGACTGGAGAAGAAAAGATGACAAAAACCCAATAATATGTTTCAAGCTCATATGAGGTGAGATGAAAAACCTCTACGCTACTGAAATCTGCATCTCCCTTATACCCACCCACATGCACAAGGAATGGATATATTCATCTCAATTTACTGTATTTTTCCATCAGATACACAGAGGGTTGGGCAAATAACGCCTTCTTTTCATAAATCAGGTATCACAAAATAGCACAGGAAGAGCGTTGAAATGTAGTGGAGTGCATTTGATTTCCAAAATCTCTATTACAGTAACAATAAAATTACAGCAAGTAGAGGCAAAAGTGCCTGTATGCAAATAAATGCCTAGCAAAATTGGAAGTTTTTAAAATGTATTTCTAAAATGCAGAGCAATAAACCCATGCTCGCATTATTATGAACACTCAAGCTTTCAAAGGCTAGACACATTCACCATGCCTGCATCCCTCTCCTTTTTTCCCCAGTGCAATCTCATTAAATGAGCAGCAGGATAACTTTTCTGAAATGTAGGCATAACAGCACAGGCAAATATGTTACTTCTGATCCTTGGGCTGTTATTCGCAGTGTAAATATTGTCCATCTTTGCTTTCTCATCTGTATTTTTAAGAGGATGGATAGGAAGACAACATACAAAATGGATCTCCTTCAGTTTGCTCATCTAGAACTCTAATCTAAGAAGGACACAATATAAAACATGTGCCTGTACTGGAGCATGGTACATATGCAGGCTGAGGGATTCTTGTAGTCTGAGCAACACCTTTGGAAAAGGCTGCAGAGTAAACCAGGGGCCTTGCCTATAAGATTAGCAGACTTGCCAAGAAGGAGTAAATGGTGAGGAGAAGACTGGAGGAAGATGCTGGCATTGTTAATAGCCTTTTATAAAGTTTTACAGCTTTATAAAGGCTGCCCCCCCGCCAGACTGACAAACCTGGTGGATGTTGGCCCAGCCTTAAGGTGGGTTCTTGGAGCTGGCTGAGCCACAAAGTGCTCTAGAACCTACATGACCTTACATGTCCAGGATGATTATCACTATCTGATACTTTGCTCCTGCCTTGTTGGGTTTCAGGGAGGACAGGGTGGGGAGGAGAGGCAGGGTAAGCTCTATGCCCTGGCATGGGCTGACAGTAGTTGTAGGGAGAGAGGATCTCCTAATCCTGCCAGCATAACTGGGCAGTGCTCTCTTTGCTGGACCCCAGAGTCTATTTTTCAAATGGTTGGTCTGTCCTTTAGGCCATACACACCTTTCTGGGCAGTGCACTTGGGCAAAGACACACGGATCATACAGACTTGCACTGCCATAAACATAACCTCAGCTGCAGAAGGGTGGCTGTCTTAAGTTCCTTTGTCCTGTTGTTACTGTCTCAAAGAGCAGTCTCTAGGAAAGGGATTCTCCTCTGTCGTCTTCTGGGTTGGGAGTCATGCCTGGGACCTGCAGCACCTCTGTGAGCACCACGGGGCTGACATACTGCACATTCTAATGGGATTCAGAAAGCTTCACAGAGGACAGATAATGCTTTTATTTTACAAACAGCATGCAGAGGCATGGGCAAATGGCATTTTTTTCTATGGATGAGGAAGGGATCATTTTAATTCTAGAAACAATTTGGTTACTAAAGCTTGCCTCCATTTACATTTAAGTAGTAATGCATCCTGCTTATGCATTTATGTCCATTGTTTAACTTCAGGCTCATAGATAGTCCATAGACAATGTTTACACTTTTTCAAACAAATATTGCTAGAATATTTTCACTTTGTTCTCTGTCCTGTAAGTTAGCTTCAGTGTTGCATATCATTCAGGAGACCTGTTTTCTGCTGACTAGATTTTTTCAGGTCTTTCTGCCACATCTTCTTTCAGCTTTTCAAGAAAATGGCCAGCTGTCTTTTTTAAAGGGTTCTGAAATCCTTCACAGGCATCCAAAAAAGGAGTTTCTCTCTTCTTTGCAGTACAAAAGCATTAAAGATTTGTTTCAGTCTTCTATAGAGTAAAGGTTCCGAAACAAATGCAAAGTTATTTTCCCTAAAACCTTACGAGCTTAATATAAATGCTTTCTGTGGAACAGCTCTAACTGAAACAGATTTATATAATCCTTGTTCCTCAAAAAGATATCTTGCAATTACGCCAAATCTTTTTGTGAGAAACTCATGAAGTTTTAGTGCATCACTGAGCAGTTAACATCTGTGATTTCCTACTGAGTTCTGAGATTTAAATCAATTAGCAGTGATTGGGACTGTTTATAGAGGCCTTTGAAGTGGAACAAGCATATGTTGGAATTTGAAACTAAGTATTTAAGATCTTAGCACCAAGTGGCCATCCTGCAAATTTTAAAAAACATTTTGATCAAATATGTTGATTTAGTTAATACTCATTGTTCTTAGAAGAATCTATTTCTAGGTTTTTTTAAAAAACTGAAACCATAAAGTTTGGAAAAAAAAAAGCAATTTTCATTTTATTTTTATGTTCTTCATTTCTCAACATCTGTTTATGCTTCACTAAAATCACATGAATCTGAAATAACGTGAATTAATTAATTGCAACAAAACAGCTAAGCTTGCATGGAGTAGTCTTGAAAATTTTCTCCTGCCTATTAAGGTTATAAACCTATCACACCAAATTAACTCGGAAGTGCTGTGTGCAGTTTTGTAAGGAATCAAAGCCACTGGCAGTTAGTTGTGCAGGACTGTACTGCACAGTTTTAAACAAACCTGTTGATCTTTCAGTACGGAGAAAGTATCAAAACAAGAAGTTAACTGGGAGTTTGCTGTGGCATTTGCCTAGCCACACAAAAGCGAATTCCCCAATTAATCCCAAACTACCGCACCATGAGGAGGGAAGGAGCTTTTCATGGTGTGGGAGCTTGCTTTCCAGACCTTCAAATGAGAAAGGAAAGTGGATTGATTAGAG
Organism: Pseudotriccus pelzelni; assembly: GCA_035584735.1. Classification (NCBI taxonomy): domain Eukaryota; kingdom Metazoa; phylum Chordata; class Aves; order Passeriformes; family Tyrannidae; genus Pseudotriccus; species Pseudotriccus pelzelni. The sequence goes on along the minus strand of JAWMRA010000113.1, from coordinate 81,779,518 downwards.
TCTGCAAGTTTTTGGTGTCTTTAAGTGGATTTACTAGTGCTACCACTTCTGGAAACTACCTTCATGGAGGAGACTGAAAGTCTCTGCCTCAGCACCTGCAGAGGGAGGGAGATGTTATTTATCCCTTTATTGAATGGGAATAAGGAGCTACTGAGAAGTTGTGGCTCAGAGAAGCTGAGATGCACTAGTGATGCTGAAGAGCAGTTTCACCTTTACACTGAAGGGAATGCTAGATAGTGGCTGTTAATGTAAAAATTACTGTTGCAAATTAGAACTGAGGCAGAAAGGATTAGTTCAATTGCTTATTTCCATACTGTTACATTGTCAGGGAAACCTATAATAAATACGATAATTATTGGAGGAAATCAATTCAATGGAGAAATGCTTTCAAAAAATTGAAAGTTGATGCTAGATACAATTTTGTTTTATTCAGGTCAATAAGCACTTTCACTGAAGAGGACAATTGTTGAACAGCAAACAAGAAGATACTAAGCCATCATTACTCAGTAATGATCCAAGCCTGGAGCTGGCTTAGCAACTATAACCTGGGAACAACATCATCAGCCATTTGCCCAAGACTTTTTAAAGCTAAATAAATGTTTGCATGAAGAAAAGCAGGGGTGGGGTGGAGTGGAGGGATGTGTGGAAGTGCACACAACACAGCTTCTTTGTGGACATACATCTGAATTTTCAAATTGCCCAGGACTGGGTCCAGACAGCTTCTGAAAATCACCCAACCTTTCTGGGCAACCCATGCCAGTGCTTGGTCATCCTCATGGTAAAAACCTATTTTCTTATGTTCAGACAGAACCTTCTGTGTTTCAGTTTCTGCCCATCACTTCTTGTCCTGTCACCAGAGAGCACTGTAAAGAGCCTGGCTCTGTCTTCCCTGCAGGTATTTATATACATTGCTAAGATGTCCACAAGCCTTCCCTTCTCCAGGCTAAACAGCCCCAGCTCCATTGAGACAGGTCTGGTCCCTTCATCATCCTCAAGGTCCTTTGCTGTACTCTCTCCAGTAGTTCCATATCTCTCTGGTGCTGGGGAGCCCTGAACTGGTCACACACTGCAGGTGTGGTCTCAATAGGGCTGAGAAAAAAGGCCCAGGACACCATCAGCCTATTTGGTGGCAAGGGCACATTGCTGGCTTATGATCACCTTGGTGTAGACCAGAACTCCCAGGTCATTTCCCATCAAGTTGTTTTCCAGCTGGGCAGCTCCAGCCTGTCCTTCTGTCTGGGTGATTCCTCCTCAGGGGCAAGACTTTGCAATTCCTTATATTGAACCTAATGACCTTCTTTCTTGTCAGCCCATTTGTCCAGCCTGTCAAGGTCCTTCCAAATAGTAACACAAACGTCTGGTATATCGGTCACTCCACCCAGTTTTGTGTCATCTTTGTCCCCCTGACACATCTCACCTGCAGGGGAAGCCATGACCACAGTCAAAGCTGGGGTCCAGCCCTCTGTCCTACTCCCAGCTCTGCCATGGGAAGCAGCCAGGTGCCAGCAACCCCATGTCTCACTGCTGCTCGGGCTCTCTCCAAGCGGCACATCCAGAGATGGCTGGAGGAGACTGTCCTCCAGAAGTCTGTGTCCCTGGCACACCGGTGACCTGAGAGTGACTATTTATTTTGCGCTGCATAACTTGAACCATTTTAATCCTGCCTGCACTGCACAGCATGTGGATGAAGGCTGTTTGTGTAATTTTCTATAACCTAATTCTGCAGAACGTGGTTCTCATCTACATCGTGTCTCCTTTCCGCTGCTCTGACATTGCAAAAAGGGACAGGCAGTTAAATACACTTCAAGAATCTTTGAACCAGCAAATACAGCAAAGCAAGTGAAAATTAGTCTTACAGCCTTCCAGAAGTCTGTATTTCCTTTAATTGTGGCAGCTGTTCCTTGTTCTTTCTTCTCAAGCATTACTTTTGTGATATCAGTTTTTTTCATCCTAGCTGATCTCATACCACTCTCCACAAGCTTTCTGCGTATAAGGCAGGCGATGCAAATTTAGAAATGTGTCCTTCCAAAATTTGTCACAGTCCAAATCTTTCACTATGTTTTCCATTTCAAACCCCAAATACCTCCAATTTGAGGAGCTTAGTAGTCTGTGATAACTAGGGTGATGACAAACCAAGACGATGTATTTTTTTTTGTCCTGACATCTCCTTCTGTTCTCATTAAGAAAAAAAATTCAAATTGCCTTGAAATATAAAATTTGGTATCCAAGCTTCACTGTCTTTAATATAGTAATATTGAAATGCTTTACAATAATTTCTAAGTCTTTATTTTCCACTGAACAACACAGGCCTCATATTAAACAGTTTCAAGTGTATTTGAGAGACGAAAGGTGACAGAACTGGTAATTACCTCATTTCTCATTAAAGATGACTTAGTACCCCAGGGACCTATATTAGAATAAATATTCTATCTCCTGTTTATTAACCTTTGTTCTTGAAAATGGTGAATGAGTGCTGATAAAGCTATCATTACTGTGACTGCTTCAGGAGCTGCCTTCCCAGCTCCTAATATGATTTGGAGTCACCTTACCAAAACAAAATAGAACTTGACTGTATTATGCTCCAGGCTATCTATATGCCTAACACACACTTTAAACCTAAATATACAGGCAACATCAGCTGATGTTTCACTATCTAATATGAGTGAAACCTGCTATGTAAATCTTGAATCGTTTTTATATGTGCTAAGATAGCATATATAAAGTATATAGCGTATACGCATATATAACATACATAAGATTTATAGCACATATAAGATATATAGGTAGTAAATCAAGTGCAGAAATACATGGAATCCTTAAATCACCTTGGATAATGTTTATTTTGGAGGGTGAACTCTTTTTTGGTAATGAACACAAACTTTCTTATGTGGTGTGAGAACTGTCATCTCTCTTGTTTCCAACAGAAGCCAGAGCATTGCTTCAAAAAGAAGTTCCCAAAATCCTAAATTTGGGTGCTATAGAGTAACTTATTTGCTCATATCCACGACAGATGTCCTGAAGCAGAGAGTTATGCTGCTTCAATAACTGATCATTTTGAATCTGGCAATTTCCCCTTAATGTCACCACTAATAAAGTATTATTGTTTCGACTGCAGAACCTTAAAAGAAACAGAACAAACAACGAGGAAATAAAATAAGCATTGATTTAATAACAAAACAGGACCATGCCTTGATGGAGAACAGTCAGCTGCAGAATATCTGAGTGGTACCATGTCATTTTGGACAAGCTTCATAGGATTCAGTAAAGTATAAGAAACAAGGTAACTGAAATCAAGAGGACTAAGCTCTCAAAGTACTCAGTCACCATATTCAGTGTAATGTAAATCAGTTAGATTTATTATCCCTGTGCATATTAATATTTTTGGGCTCAGGGACCAGACAACAAAAAAGTGTTCCTTTATAGTTCTACCATATTTTTCTTTGCATGAAACTTAGAATTTTTTTCCCAAACAAAAAAATTGACAAATTTGATGCCCTGTAACAAGTTCAAAACTATTAAAAAGATTTAGGGCTGAATTCAAACATCCTGCTATGGATGCCTGTCATGGACACTGAAATTATTTTAGTCATTGCCTACCTAATAAGCCATGACCCTGGACACCAGACAATGGATGTTCTGAATCACTCAAGTTTCTAAACCATACATGGGGGGATGGATAGAATACGGTTGTCAAATGCTTTGCCTCTACCAGCACTAATGGATCTGGGCAACAGCAAGTTTTCTCTGTCATTAAAAAATCTAAGGAGAAAAAAAATTCTGGCGTCTATATAGCCTTTTTATTTTTTGCTATAAAGGTCCCCAAGAATGATGACAACCACGAACTGGAAGATATACCCGAAAGTCAGATGCACTGATTGCTTTGTTACCTTTTAACTTCCTTGCCTGATGGTCATACTGACAGGTTTGACATTTTATTTAGTGGTGATTGGTATTAATATCTTCCTGGCTAGACATTTGACACATACTTCACCTTATTATTTTCCTATGCATCTCCTCTAAGGGCTGATACATTTCAGTAGCATTTGTTCCAAGTAGAACCCACAGGAGCACAAAATGACAGATGAGAAATACGAAGACTTCTAGCTATTTGTTATCTAGCTCAGTGCTCAACAGTGACATAGGAAGCCACACCATGGGCAGGCAACCAGGACATTTGCCAAAACCCCTCAGAATTTTACATGTTTATAAGTTTGGAAGGGAACACTCAGCTGTCTTGGTTTACTTAATAACTGAAGATTACACAATGTGAATCAAAACACAATCAATCCTACATTTCTCTGCTTGAGAGGCCTAACCAATTATTTTAGACTGCAGAATCTCAGTTTTACTGTATATGACAGGTATACAACTGAAAATGTGCTCAGTATGATTTCAAATGATAAAAACAATACAGTGAGAAATACATGGCAAGAAAAGAAAGTCCATGTCTCATCTTTTGCAGATGGGCATTTCAGCTATGGGCTAGAATCTTTATTAAGCTCAGGGAATATTTTACAGTTCTGTGATATGCTGAGTGAGCAGCTTTGACAAGTGAGATCATATGTAAATGGTACAGCAGGGTCAAGTCAATCAGTCACTGATACTCAAGGAACAAGGTCCTGCTCTTTGGCACCTTTGTCTTCCCTATTTAATCCCTTTCCAGGAGAAACTAAACCAACAAAGCCAGGGTGAACGTCTTCTGTTTTGTGAATCATATCAGTGTGTTGTGTGGTCAGAAAGACATCAGAGCTGGCACGGAGAAGAGGGCAGGATGCACAGCTGGCACAGCAGAGCCACACCTATTGCTGAGTCTTTAGATGACACCACTGAGACAGCCCCATATCTAGGAAGAGTCCTGCCTTAGGTACCCCACATCCTGGTGATGAGCCTATTCATCACACACTGATGGTCAGATCTCCTGAGGCAAAAGTTAGGTCTGAATCTGCACCTCTTACAGCCAAGGTAAGTGCCATAACCACCTAGTCGGCATTTAAAACTGGGACTTTCACATCTCCACTCCTGTTAAAAAGTAAGCCTAATGTTCACCACTTTTTTTTTTCCTCAGAAAAAAAAAAGAGCACAGCACTTAACTCTGAGAAAGGGTTCAGAGTTGCTAAGACACAGAAGCCTGTCTCATAAGCACCTCCTCCTTGCCAGCTTAGGTGGCTGCTTGCAATTTTCCCATCCCTGTGACTCCCAGGAATGCAGCCTAGTGGGGCCATGCCCAGCATGGGCTTGATAATTCCACTAGGCTGCTCTGCTAGTTTCACATGTTGCAGGATCTCACTTTCATTTGTCAAGCTTGTTTTCAGTGTGCCCTCAGCCTTAAAATGGTTGCTAGGGAGTGATGCTTTTTGCTTGGGAAAACAAAAAGAGGAATGTGAAAAACACTGGGCAAATACTTAGGGGCATGCATTATTACATCCATGCCTTTGTTGTCTTGCTTAGGAAATGGCAGCAATAATTCCCTTTGCTATTTTATGACTTAAAAGCCAGAGTAAAATGCTAGCAAATGTTCTGACATGATTGCTAGTAAACAACTTGTATCCCCAGCAAACCAGGAGCTGCTAATGAGCAAAGAAAGAAATAGAGAAAGATAAACTCGTTCTACCACAGAAGCTCACTCTTTCAGAGAGGAATAAAAACACAGCATGGCTCAAGTGCATGGGTGACAAATTCCCTCAGGACCACTGAGATTCCGGTATGCTCAGCAACATCCTGTTAAGAGCCTCCATAGAGATCCCTCACTGCAGGAAGAGGTGACTTCCCCTCCTCACCTCTACGTGACTACAGCCCCAGTTGCCTAGTGGGGCTGTGCCAGCCTTCAGCGTGGAATGTCTTGTTTTTAACCAGGTACTTTAACTCCATCTGGATTACAACAAAATCCAAGTCGGAACATTGATTTACAGCATCCAAAATAGACACCACTGTAATCAAGGGGTTTAAGGCATAACAAACTCAAGGCACAAACAACTCAGCCTGCCTATAAGGAAAAGTATGAAAGGTTCTTTTTATTCCATATCCTACTCATTTGCTGTGGGTACTCTCCTGACATGTCAGGGGCACTGTTGCCCTGTGTACTATGTGTCACAGACTGCACTTGATAGCGAAAAACCTCTCCTCCACACCAATGTCTGTAATACTGTTCTTTCCAGGGGCTCTGAGCAGATTTAATTTTTCCTCTTGAAACTTCCTTTCTTTCCATCTGAAACTTACTTCCTTCTAACTTACTCAGCAGATGATCTTGACACTTCTTCAGTTAAATTAAGAAAGTCTCACTTCTCTGGAGATGCAAATGTCACTTTGTCAGAGCAGCTGTCATCCCCTGTACTTTACTAGCCAATGAGCACCTTCTTGACTGAGTGCCACTTTACCTGCTGAACCTCTCCTTCCCTGCTATGGTGAGTCAATTGCTTTTAATATGAAGATGTCTCCAGGCACTGAAGTTTGTATTTAAAATCAGCTAGAACATTCATAAACACCCTTGGCACAAACATCCAATGCAACAAGTGAACACAGTCATTATCATCTCTTGAATGAGATGGTAATGCTGGGCTTAAGGCAACTGAAGGAGACAGAGAGAAAAAGCTTTCTTCCAAACATGCCATGAAAATATCACAAAGCATTGACAACAGAACAGCCTTTGGCACCTGTATCAGATATTTTCCCAGAAAATGTCATATTTTTAATCCACATTAACTCTCTGTGGAACAAGAGGCAAATACAAATAGCAGTCGAAGGGAAAAGTCCAAGCTATTTTGCATGCACTTTTGAATAAGGGTCAATTTTTTTTTCAAGCATCTGTTCCTGGGATGACCTGCTTTCTTTAAGGCTTTCTATACGTTTTGGGACAGGATGACAAGGAAATGACAGGGGAGCTGACAGCTCTATTAATCGCACGAAAAGGATGGGCGAAAGCTGTGTTGTATCACCTCTGGATAATGAGCTGGATTTCAGAATGCAGCCCAGATTCTTGCAGGACAAATCAAGATGTGACAGGTTAGTGCTAGATGAAGCAATAGAACCTGAGGACTTCTTTTATATCCAGGGTCTTTACTAACATACCTACTATATATAGTGCAAAGAAAGCAGGAAAAGTCCTGCACAAGAGCTCCAGGCTCAGCAAAAAGCAGATTTCAGTAACCTGCAAAAGGCTTCCTGGACAAATCTTTGAGCAAGATGCTGTGTGTGTAATCATCCCAGTGTTTTCCCCTAGCACCATTCCAGCCTAACGAATCTACAGATCCAGTTGCTTATTCCTCACCTTTCCCTTTCCACTTGCACCACAGCTCAAGGGTCTGGAGTTAGTGGCTATAGGGGTGCAGGGAGGTCCCAGTTTCTACTCCAGAATCTTTCCGTTGCCTCATTATAAATCAAGAAAGGCAAGACAGGAGTCCCAGGGAGAACCCAAGCCCTGTTCCTACGCACTCGCATGCTGCAGGGGTGGGGGCAACTCCAAAGGCATTAGTGTGTGATGATCAAACACATTTATGTCACAGAGCCCAAGTCAAGGTTAGTGTTTGCCCACAGCTGGGAAGCTCTCTGTTGGGGAATTACTGGTATTCGGTGCATTCAAACCAACTTTGTTTTTCCCCCTATTAAAATATATGCACTTGAATCACAACAAGCTACCCAGACATGGGCTTCTGCTAGGCTAGGCTTGACTAAAACATCGGCAGTTGCTCTTTTTTGTTTCTTCTTGCTTTGTTAGCTGTTGTAGAAATGTGCTTCTTCCAAACTCTTCCAGAGAAATGCTTAACTGGAGAAATTTCTTCTCTTGTTTTCCCTTTTTCTGGCCTGTGAAAAAGAATTGTAAATCAGGATGGAAGAGAAAGAAAAAAAATTATAGAGAACACAAACCCCCAAACCATCAATATTTTTGTGTCTGTTCTGAGGTGGTGTTGAAAACACAATTTACTGGGGGACAAAATGCCCTGAAAAATAGCCGAGACAATTAACACATTCCGAGAGATATTTAGGCTATTGATTATCTGGAAAAAAAAGGGATTTTTTTTTTTTTGGGTGTATGTATGGAAGGGTTTTAAACCTCTTTTATTAGGTCTTTAATATATGGCAAAAGTCAAGATGGGACCAGAAAAAGGCTTTCTATTATGTGGAAGTACAGAGACAGACACACAATAGGCATGGGGACAATATTCTTTCCCATATTCCTTACTTAGATCCTTGTCAGTGCTGCAAGAGAGAGAAAATCCTTGTAGGATTCTTTACATTCTTTCATGTAATATCTCTCAGCAGCTGTTCTCTCTCTGCTTTAACACAGTTCCCAACACATTAAATAATAATAAAAAAAGTTATTTCCATTGTTTATCTTGTAACTTTAGTCCAAAAGACACAGAAGGGCCTCCATTTGTGACATGGTGAAAATAAATTCAGTGGGGAAGCAGGAGGTGCTACTGGTTACCTTTCAACTGTTCTCTTATTGGAGAACTAAATATACTTCTCAGGCTTACTTTCAGATGAAATTGCTATATCTCTGTTGAGAAAGAGTGAAAAAATTGTATGCCAGTCTGAGAGGAGTAGATATAGAAAGTGTTCCATGGGACTAGAGAGTGACAAGAAATCCAGAAACTGCAAGACATTAATGAGATGTATTGATTTAATTAGCCAGTGTGACATCATTTATTCTGCTAACCACAAGAGATGTGCCCATAACAGCTAGTCCTTGAAGGTCACACTCACATGGAACATATCTAGTATGCCACACAAATGTCCAGCTGTAAAGATCTGTTTTGCTTAGGCTTGGAAAGAAGTAATTGAAAGACAATTCTGAAAAGCCTCCACAGGAATAACACAATGCTATATGCTGTAATCATGTCCATTCAACACCTTAATAATCTGGATTTTCTGGATTTCCAGTGTTTAGTGGATTTAAATGTGGGGGGTAAACAATAAGTATCACTTGAAGAGTGCTATCTATAATAGAATCATCAAGTTTCAGGTAATTTTATTGTTTTATAACAGCACATCCATGCCTGTTAGTCTTTTCTCCCTACTGTCTCTGCCTGTTCATTATTTAAGAAAGAACTTAAATAATGCCGAGGCTCTGAAAAAATTCTCAGTAGCAAAAAGCTTCATAAGGGCTAATTTATGGTCTCAGCTACGTAGGAGTAAGGCTCAAGTACCCTGATGAAGTGAAAAGAGTACCCAGGGACACATGCCGGTGTAAATGAGAGTTTAATTTGGCCCCAAATTAGAAACCATTTGTCAGCTGGGGGCTTAGATATCCGACAGCATTCCGTGCTGCCCCTCTGACACTGGATATTTTTCTAATTGGAATTTCCTTGCCTTAGTGTGAAATTATTAAAATGTTTTAAAATTAACTTTTTAATGTCATTTTGCAAGTGTTCAAGTTTGTTTCAGTTTTTAAGCAGTGTGTGGATCCATTACTGCTTCCTAAACATGTGTTCCTCTAATTTAAACTCCTATTCTTAAAAAGGCATTATAGAATCCATGTTTATTAATTTCTTCATCCACTTGCCCACTGGGAAGAATTAGAAAGGCGCCCCTCAGGAGCACATAACATTCCATACCTTCTACATGCTCGCCTGGAAGCTCAGCTTTTTTCTGTGATCTCATGAACCTTTGACCAGGGGAATTTCAGATAAACTGCAACAATTCAAAACTTCTTAAAGCAAAAGCCCTCCTGCATTCCAGGAGGTGAGAAAGTGTTCAGCAGTAACACCTACACAAGTGACAATCACCAGGAGGTTGGACTCATCTGCAGCGACTTCTGGTCATAGACCTTTTGGATGCCTGCGTAGAACAAGGATGTTGGAAATTAGAACCCACTCACAACTTTTTCAGTGAGTCTGTTTCTGCTGTATTTAGACTGCCTTTGCAGTGGTTGCACGGGAGAGCCAGTCCGAAGCATTTTTTCCTGTTACAGAGAGAAAGGGGTGCTATGTTATTCTGGCTCCATTACATGAAGAACATGGAGAGGTCAAGTCTAGTTCTTCTCCCTTTGGTCCCTTCACCCCTGCTTGTTACCTTTTACAGTTCCACTCTGGATAATTTAAAACCTTTTTTTTTTTTTTTTTTTTTTAGGCTAGTGCAGCACTAAATGACAATTTCTAGCACAAAATGGCCAAAGTAATTGCCCAGGGAAGTTGGTGTGACTCTCAGAGGTTAGAGGGCTACGTTCTTACTGACAAAAGAGATACATGTTACATTGACATCAGAGTATTTGCACAGTGCATTAACAGCATGAAAGGAAAAGGCCTGGATGGCAGGGTTTTAGTGAGAATGCAGCCAGTCATCAGGGCTCACTGGAAGAGTTCACCTTTTAGCTTTCTAGTCTGTTTCATGTAATATTTGCTGTTGGACCCTGCCTTACTTTTCAGGTTCTGTTTCTCTTGCCGGATACTCAAGTAGCAAAGGAACATCAGCATATACATGAAATTTTGTCTGATACCATCAATGTGAGGGACAGGACATTTCTCTGTGTGCACCTCTGCTAAACCTTCCTATATTACAAACCCCTCCTAACGACCTGTATGATGTTCAGCCCAACTAATACAATGAAATTCAGATTATACAGAAATAGCAAGTACTCAAGAGGTCACCTCCTATGATTCAGTCAGTGGCAACAAGGGCAGACAGAATCCCTCCTAGGTCTTAGCAGCTGTCTGTAAAAGAAGGGACACCCCAGACAATATATCTGAGCATCTGAAGTGCAGATTTTCTACTTTGGAAAAGGGGTCTCCTAGAATACTTTGCAAAGACAGGATTGTTCTCCCTTTTGCAATGCAAATGTTAGATCTGGGTGTTAGACTGGAGTTACATCTTTAAGGCTAATCCTTGCTCCTTTATATCAGGCAGGAAATTCCAAATCTGTGATCAAAGCAACATGCATACTGCATAGCCCATTTAACTTTTTGTTTTTCAAACAGATGGATTAGGACAAAACAAGCAGCACACACGTTAAGAAGACTGGATATTATATTAATGACAAGTCAACAAGATTATAAATAAGCTGCTGCAGTTTAATAAAAAGCAGAATTTCCTAGACTTGCATAAACTATTTGCTCATTGACTAAAATAGACCTGCTCTCTCTGTTTGCTGTAGAAGCCCAGCTGCTCTGCTGATCTCAACAAAAGAACAATTGCAACTACAATAAGCACCCTGGGATCTTGAAAAACATGGGAAGATATCAGCTGTTAAACAGGATAGAAATAACACAGGAGTGAAGCTAATAAATAAATACAAACAGATTTAAGGTGTTCTCTTTAGAAACACTATCCTATGGGTTAAAGATCTGAAGATTTAGCTTTTCACAGTTCTGACACACAAGGAACCCATGCAAGCACTTACACATCTCCCCTGTGTAAGTGCTTCAGTTCTTGTTCCTGGCTACATAAATCACTAGCAGGCTAAACGCATTACGAGTAAAGAGAAGGAAATAATATGATCTTCTAGCAGACACTGGGAGCAACAGCTTTCCACTTACGTGCCAAAATGCCACACAACTGTTAGTGTGGAACAAGATACGCCTTCTTTTAGAAACAGTCTATAGCAAATCCATGTTTTATCTACTAAATCCTTGTCTTCTTACCCCAAAACTCACAGTCTTTTAACATGTTTCTCCTAAGAACATCTCTCTCAAGACTAGACTGTGCTTTTCTGCTTTTCTCCCATTTTGTAAGCACAGAAGACAAAGCAGGTACAGATGCACAGAAAAAGAACTAAGTGTCCAAATCCCAGCATGCCAGCCACAAAGCCTCAGGATATCCAGTTACACTGGGCAAAAGCCACAGTGCTGAAAGATGGAAAATGTCTCTGCTCTGATATAATTTGACAGTACAGAAGAGTTGACAGAGTCCATATAGATGTTCTTGACATATAACAACTCCCTCAGGATAGTGTATACACATGAAAGTGGGAGACAAACAGATAATACAACATTAACCACATTGTCCAAATTCGGTGATCACAAATCAGTTTTATGTTGACAAGACTCATTTTTCACGGCAACATCTTTGTCTCCAAGCCTTTGCCAAACAGTTGTAACTTCATCAGTGTGTCTGGGAATACATTTAACAAAATTGCCTTTTGCAGAAGTGAGATGGTACCAAAGCAATGCAATCCTGAAAAACAACAACACCACAGAGGGAAGGAGAAAAGCTATCTAGAAAAACTAGTGAAGATGGCCCTCAATTTCCTGATAAAATGCCCTAGTGCTGTAACTTGCCTATTCTCTTTAGGAATTACAGGAAAATGAAATCACCAGAAATTTGCAATGTGTGCAACACCATTTAATTAGAAGGATAAGAAGTCCAAATGTCCTTATTATCAACAAATTATGCCAGAACTAAGACTGCTCTAATGTTACCTTTGATCTTGAATTCTTCATGAAATCAGATGCACAAAGTATGGTTACTTGAAGTAGTGAGCCCAGTCCCTGCAGTTTCATTGGAGACTGTGTCTAAACACATGACAATATCATAATTCCTAATGTTTCCCTCTAAATAATTAAAAGCCTTTTCATATACATCATCAAAAACCTAAACACATGCTTAGATTATGTGATTAAAAACTTCATGGCAGAAAATATCAAATATAAATTTACATGTGTCCTTTTGTGCATTGCTGTATCATCTTTGATTAGAGGATCATATTAAATTAATAACTAATAATAGCTTGGATAACCTTCAGCAGCTGTACGTATGTCATTCCTGTGCATTTGTTGTGCATGCATCAGGGTAATAAAGACCATGGTATACATAAATCACATGGCTAATCAGACAAAGATTACTGCAGAGATTCTGCTCATTCATCCATCCTTCCCTAAAGCCATGCCACTACCATTAGCAAGCTCATGTTTGAACATTGCTAACTTGACATGAGCTGTTACTTCAAATGGACTTAAGCAAGACAAAACATTTCTAGTTGTTGGTGGTAGGCAGAGGAATGCAGAACATCATGGTGAGGGACCAACCAGCCTTTGGCTGATCAGTGTAGCCTGTGTTTTAAAAAGACTGCTCGTGACAGGGCAAACATTGTGCAGTGTATATTCAATGTTTTTAAACATAGCTTAACGACAAAAAAAATTCCTTCCAACTAGACTTTAAGAAAATATGTCAATGACCTAACACCTGCTCTCTATGCTGCTGTCTCATGGAGCTTTGAATCAAATCCACAATCCTAAAGTAATTTCTTCAAGATACCTGAAAATCTGGGCTCAGGATAGCTATACACTTCCCACAAGAGAAAACTTTTCACAGTGGCCCCTTCACTTATGGAGGAACCTCACATAGCAACCCTGGACCACGGCAAACCCAAAAACCTTCCCCTTCCAGGCCTCTGTCACTTGCCTCTTCTAACAGTGTCATTAAGAAGGTTGTACACTTAAAACAAGCAGGCGACCACTCCATGCTTATCCCCACAAGATCAAGACAACAGGCATTTTGCACCTCCTTTCTGCAGAGGGAAAGGGTAGGTCACACTTGAGAGGTGCTACCTGTGTTGCAGAATGCACAAAGCTGCTCCACCACTACAGTGATGACAAACTCCCACCACACAGTATGACGGATCTGGAGAGTTCGTGGTTAAAAAAGACTTATATGGGATATAGTGCATTATTATTAGCCTGGGATATAAATAACACTACATATGGAAAAACCAAAGCACAGATCTGTCAGAGGTCTGTCAGACATCTCTTTGAAAGTTTGCACACTCAGGCAGGAAAATTTTGAATCTTCCAGGTCCTGTCTATAGCCACATAGCTATCAAAGCTGTAGCATGAAGCATCCAAGCTCAGAGATGCAACACTTTCCATTAACAATACTGGAATTTTACCAGTGGAGTGTCTTCCTCCAGCTACTATAATTTGATCTCAATCTATCATCAGGCTGTGTTTGGTATTCATGACAGAAGGGACAGTGTATGTATGTTTTTACATGAGCATTTGGTCACTAGGTCACATTCTCTTGTAGCAAATATTAAAATTAACAAACCACTCCAGAATTCAGTAGGGACCAAAAAAAATCAAATCAAATCAAATCAAATGGACCAGCAAAGAGCATTAAATGAGATAATCTGCAATTTTTGCCTAATAGTTGAAGTATATAATACGCCAACACCTGTTTATTACAGACCAGGGGGAACTCCATTCACTAGAGCATTTTTCTTATGTGTGTGGTCAGGAAAATGTAAGGCCCAGTGAGTGTTAATAACAGCTGAAGGGGTGAATCTGCTTGGTAGATCAGGACTGGCACAGGGCTCAGGATGATGGCACTGAGATTCTGACTCCTGCTGAGGTCTGAAATGAATTCTCAAGGTTCAAGTTCTCAGTGGAAACCAGAAAGAGAAGTAACTAACTTCAGGGAATAGTAGTTTGCTATAAGCTGATCTTATTAAACATTTTCACTAGTGACCATAGCACAGTGACATGGTCCACTAGAAATGTTTTAAGAACATTTACTGATGTGACAGTCAGAAGCACCATAAATAAAGATGAGGATCAGGAAAACTAAGGAAAGGATCAAACATACAAAGCACAAGGTCATGCACTTATGAAATAATCGGATTTTTCTGCCAGAGAATAATGGCATTCTTTGGGTGTCTACAGTTGGAAATAGAAGAAGAGTTGGAGTGTTTGCTATGAACCACCAGTGTGCTGCAAACTTGAAAAAAAATAAAAGTGCTAACTAATGCATGAAATGAGGTGTTACCAAAAGTAATGAGCAAATATTATGTCTCTTTGCTAAGATGCACATTGTGCATTTTGCTCGCTCCTGCACAAGGTAGATTAATTCAAATGGGCCCAGATGCAGAATTTGCTAGAATGTTAAGCCTATCTTTGGGAAAGAAAACATTAATAAAATTAACACCGAGAAGATAGGACTGTTCCCAATGTGTAGAATAAGGCTTAAGAACCCAGGAAGAAAGCTACCTGTATTAAAGAATGCTTGTTGGCACAACAACAAATGGGTGGAAATTAGCCAAGGATACACTTAACCCAGAAATCAAAAGATTCCTATCAGAACAGTGACACTCTGGGTCAGGTTTCCAGTAAGGATAGCAGAACAGGCACCCCCTCTTCCCTGCCCCCCGCCCCAACTGATTAAATTTAGGGCAGATCAGGATATGAAAGTAGTCATATGAGAGAAAACCATGTGGAAGAGTGCCAGCTGTAATAGAAAATTTTGTTTAAGGAATGGAAAAGTCTTGCAGGTTCTGAAATCCACCTCTTTCAAAAATGCTTTAAAAATTATGTTCTATGGTCAAAATAAAAACTATAAATACTGATAATGTAACACCTCCTTAGTAGAGTAAAAGACAAAAATCCAGTCTAAAATGTGAAATGATAAACTACAAAACAAATAGCTCATGTGAGGTCTTTTTTACTTACTAGTCTGCTGGTAACTATAACAAATTGCAACTAGTTTGTACTTCAAACAAAAATTTTCTAAATTTGGTGAAAGCTAATATACTTCTGTGTAAATGGTTGCTCTTGCTGAGCAAGTGTCAAGATCTGGAAGAGGAGGAAGGTACAGACTGTAAAGCATACATTAATAAATCCACAGGTAAGTAGACATATTTGCAAACTGAATCAGCATTACTGTATGACAAGATGTTCTTTTGAGTTCATGTTATCATTGACAAAAACCAACAGGCCAGAAAACATGTTTTCATTTGAAATAACGATGCCAATTCCAAAATCACCAGCATACCAAGATGTTTTTTATATGCCTGTTGCAATGTAAAAAGCACAGTAAAAAAAAAGGACAGAAAAAATGTTTCCTTCAGGTGAACTGTTAATGTATTTTCCCTCTAAGCATCTTACAGAGCCCTCTGTCGTGCCATGTTCCCTGTCCTCTGTGTGGCTCACTCACGCCTTGTTTACTTACCTATGAGGAGAACTGCCTGAGCTGCCAGAGCTGTGCTTGCTGGATCGGAACAGACACTGCTCTTTGTTCTCTCAAGATAAGAGGCTGCAACAGTCAAGATATTTTTGTGCATCTCAACCACAAAATATGATTTTAATAATTACTGTGAATCAACTAAAACAGCAACGTGTATCTTCTGCCCAATAGCCACAAATTTAAAAGGCACTCCTAATTTACTGCCTTTTCATCTTGCTTCACGTGTTTGAAAATATTTATTCCAACAAATTCACAAAACCTCTTTACAGCAACAAAGCACAAGCTGTAAATTGTCCATACCTCCATTTTCTTTCAAAGATCAAACAAAGGACTGTGCTTGCCCTTTTCATATTATGTCCACATAAATCAAAGTCTGGTAAAGGACAAGTCAAGTAATCTGAGCAAACAGCCTACACTAACTATACAATTGGATTATTGCATGTCATGCTTCCCATTAGTCACAGATAGAAACTAGAAACTTCTGACATAGTTGACAAAGAAGATGAGAGCAGAGCTGTTGCATCATGGATATACTCAGTAAGCCTATTAATCTAGGACTATATCATGCAGAGCTGATAGAGCACAGAATTTCTTTCTCCCCTCTTGTTTTACAGCCAACGTCCCTATGCATTTTCACTTGTGAGCTCTGCTGAGCCTTCACATTAGGATGGCACAATGATGGCAACTGACTCCACGTCTGTCCAGATGTGGTCTCAGGCCTTTCTCTGACATAGCCAGCCCTCTTTCTATATGTGTGCCAACTCAATTCTGTATTCTGGAGTGGGGCTGACAGGAGAAGACAAGAGACTTCATCTTCCTCCTACTACACTGAACATCATTGGCTGATGTAAATTGGCAATGGCTCCATTAAAGTTGGGACAGCTACACCACCTTCATTGTACTTGATGGTCTGCTCTTCATCTGTGTAACTCAATTTATGGCCACACAGGGAGGACTTTTTTCCCAGCTGTACTGCTGAGCAAATGACCTTGTCACTGATAGGAGAGTCGTGACCTTTATGATACAGTCACAGTTTTAAAACTGGGGAAACAGGCATAGGTGAAAGACAAGATGGACGACCCATCACGATTGCAATTACCTGGTGTCAATAATGAAGGTGTACAGAAGGTGTAGAGTCTGTTTCACCAGCCCCTGGTGGAGCTGCCAGTGACACAAACATGTTGCCCATCTGCAACTCTGCCATCCTGCCCGCACTACAGAAAACCCAGTTTTGCAAAAGAAGATAAATACTGAAATGCTTTGCAATCTTGAGGAAGTGTTTGAAAGCACATAAGATAAGCTGATGTTTTATACTTTGAAATAAATAGTTTTCTACTGTTTACTCTGATAAATTGATACACATTTAGATAATCACTGAATATAAGCAGGTAGAAGTATCTATCACTAAAAACACAGAACACAGACTTATATAATCCACATGTAAGATGATTGGAAGGGAATGAAGCGTGTTGCAGAGACCACAGTATCACTACCATGTTTCAGAGAACACAGCTGAACACACAGAACCACAACACCATGGGATCTGAACACAGCCACTGCTGTCCAGAGTTAGAAAAGTGCCCTGTTTTAATCAATCAGGTATTGGAAGACATAAATGCTGCTACTGAGCCATTTGCATGTGGACCTGCAAAATTTCTGATTCTGTGAATGCCAACAAATGCTCCGTGGTATCTGCTGTGAGGCAATTCAGCAGGCTCTGAATGAATAAACTGAATCAGTTTCAAAGGACAGAGCTGCTCAATGTTTCTATAATTTGTCCATCTGCAGATTTTGCAGTGCTTCTGAAACAGTGATACAACAGTAGCAAGAAAAGCCATGGAGGTAAAACAAAAGGAATGAGGGTTATGTGCTAATGCAGTACCTCAAACAAGCTACCTGTCATTTATAATGCAGCAGAGCTGGCTAGAAGAGAAATGGTAGGACCCGAAGTCTAAAATTGTAACCACAAAGTGATGTTCTGGAGGAATGAAAATGAAGGCAGCAAAACAAAAAGAAAATGACTGAAAAGCATTTGCATTTAAACCCAGAATGTTTGAAAGAAGAATAATCCATTGTAAATTTTAATTAAGATTGCTTCTTGTATACAAAAGTTTCTCTACACAGAAAAGTAAAATGGAGGCAAACTGGAACTTGCCCCTCAACTCACAGGGTACGACCAGTACAGCTCTCTGATTAAGTCATTTGTTATGATTATTCAGTTTATCCTAACCTACTCTAGCATGGATTTAAACTAAGCTAGAAAGTTACACTAATTTTGGAATTTAAATAGCCCCACTGGGACTCAATTTGGTGTGCCAGTTTAACTATCCCAGTTAAATGGTCAAACTTGTTTAAAAGAAGTAGCAAGCCCTACACAAACAGAATTGCCCTGTGACCTGTTAATGCCAGAAACAAAATTGTTATCTGTTGTTGTTAATGGCGAGTACAGTACTGGTCTGACAGATAGGCATGTTTTCTGCACCACGCCAACAGCCATCTTTATAATCTGATGGCATATTAGAATTAAGGCCGTCATTTTTAATCTCTTCTTGTGCCATGCACTACTTGGTAACTGCACATTAGGAAAGGACACATATCTGTCTCAGCTAATGCAAGTCGGGGACTTCTTGATGTCATTGTTGATTAATTATTATTACTTGAGGGCTAACACCATGCTTGGCACTACAGAAAGCAAAACTTAAGACACTTTCTGCAGTGAAGAATGCAGACTGTAACAGATACAAAATGCCGGGGAGAGAGGGCAAACAACAAGAAGGACCAAACATTTTGTAGGAGCACAGCTTCTAGGTCAGCCCCTGCCTTGGTGCATGCTTTTCCGTCTGCAGGGAGGTAGCATCTGCACACTTCAAAATGAAACAAGCTTTCTGTTATGGAGGTATCCAAACATGATATTTAGACTAACTCTGGATGCAAAGACAATAACACAGTAACTAATTATGCTTTGTACTTACACTACCTCTCCAAATGCTGATGTCAACAAGAAAACAGTAAATATCGTGCTATTCAACAGAGTGAGAAATGGAGGCAAGAGCAGTGACAGGCAAAGGTCAAGGAAGAAGCCTTGAGATGAACTTGAGTTTTTCTGAACCCAAGTCCATTTTTTATGAGAGCCCATGGTTCAGTGCAAAGATAAAAAAGGCCAAGTTTTGTTTTTATAAAGAAGATAGAATGCAAGAAAGTGTCAAATGAAGCTGTCACACCTCTAATCCATTAGTGTCTCTGTAGGAAAGGTGACATAATAAATAGGAGGTGGAAAAAACCAGCACCAATAAATTTGTCTTCAGAAACCGGAATTCTGAGTAATGTATTGCCTGGTACCTGGGAAAGCATAAGACCAGATCTCTTCTGAACATGGCTAAAGAAATCTACTTTCAAATGGAAACACCCCAATTATATATTATCAATTAGCAATTATATATTATCACATGTGGTCTGATATTTTCCCAATAATTTCAATAGTTAAATGTCAATGGAGGTCTCAGAGCTAGAACCAAGGAAAGGGAAAGATGACACCAAGTGTGTCAATTTGCCTGGCCCCTCCTATAGACACAGACAGACAACTGTGGCCATTGGGAACCTGGGGCAGAAAAATGTCCCCAAATGGGAGGCCAGCTGGAACAGTTTCATTCTTTTTCCTTTGGTGATTTCACAATTCTACTTCCAATTGTTGTGCATCAACCCTGGCCAGCAGTTAAACAATCATCCAGCTGCTCATTCACCTCTCATTCCTCCACCAGCACGATGGGGCAGAGAACAGGAAGAAAAAAGCAAGAATTCTTGTGGGTTGAAAGACAGTTTAACATGTGAAGGAAAGAGAGAAAAAACAAACAATCAAACACTGAAAAGGAAACCAAGTGATGCAAAGGCAGTAAATCATCACCTCCCACAAGCAGAACCATGCTCATCTATTCTCTGAGCAAACAACACCTTGGAAGACACCCTTCTCCACCCCTTTCTTTCACTACCCCCAGGTTCTCTGCTATGCTTGATGCTGTATGGTACAGAATATCCCTCTGGCCAATTCAGGTCAGCAGTCCCTGCAGCATCCCTCCCTCCTAACTTCTTGCCCACCTTCAGCCTGTTCGCTGGGGGAGGTGGGCATAGGGGGGAAATGAGAAAAAGCTCAGCTATAGTCAAACCACTGGTGTGCTACCAGTACTGCTGGAGCCACAGATCCATACCACAGCACCACAAATGCTGCTATGAAGAATGTTAACCCCACCCCAGGCAGACCCTGCTCACCAATGTATAGGGTAAAAAAGAACAAGCAAAAGCTTTAAACATACATAGAGACGACAAGCTGCCAAAGAATTTCATGTTTTAAGTGTACACACTGGGCTTGGCAGTCTCAGGATTTCCATCCTGAGCCTGCTGCAGCACTGACACTGTAGTAGCATAATGGGAGCCATTAACTCCTCCAGATGAGAGACAGACCAGGATGGATTGGGCTGATCGGTCTTTCATCTCTGGAAGGGCACTGTCCCAAAAAAAATACTCCCAATGGAATGTCTGTGCTCATTATTCTGGAACCACATATGTTACCAGAGGCAGATTAACTCTTTATGGCCACAATACCAAATGAGGCAGGACATGACAGAGATTGAACCTCAAAAGCACAAATATTCCCTAACCTAAGATTGCCCCATATATGCAAAACAATAAAAGAGGTCATTTAAAGAGGCTGAAAAAGATTTTAAAGTTGGAGTATTTCAGTGTGATATGAATGGCTTCCCTCTTCAAGCTGCTCAGTCATTCTCTGGGAAGCTGAAACTGTCACAGAACTTAGGCAGAAAAACCAGTAAACTAATTTAGAAAAAAAATATTTTATTCATAAAATGACTAAACATTGGTGCATAGACAAAATATATTGAAGCTAGATAACTTAGTCACTGAATACAACATTCACAATAATTTTGTTCATCCTTTAATACTGAAAACTAAAATAATAACAGAAAAAAAACCATACAGACTGGGTGCTGGGAGGCCTCAGCTACCCGTCTTTGGATGTGTAAAACCCAGGTGTCCCACACTTTGTAGGATCACTTCTTACATTAGGATCATTTAATAAGTAAAGGGAGTGTTAACTTTCCTTGAAATTCAGAAATTTTCAAACTCATCTAACAAGAATTCATTTTCCAAAAAGGTAGCACCTTTTTATTGTAAAAGTTAAAAGATGGAGTTTTAACAAGCCACCCTACATAAACAGGCTTTCTCCTTTTATTTATTTATTTATTTATGGATACCTTTTTGTATGTATTTTGAGAACACAAGAATTGTCACACTAGGTTACAAACATGACTGTTTTGCCAAGAGCAGTTGTTTAAGGAAAACTGCAGATAAGCAAGGCAGGTATGGAATAAGATACTGGAAGGGTCTGGGATATCTGGGATAAGAAAGATGGTTAATACTAAAGGACCACCTCCTTCTAACTCAAGAGCAGTCCACCCCAACAAGCAGGAATTGAGGCAAAAATTTCCAGGAGACTTCTTTTCTGATCTTTGGCCTACGAACTTAGGCCATCCTGTTCCCCTGGACGAAGGAAGGCAAAACTTGCTGTCAACTAAGTAAATAATCCATTCCAAACCCAAAACTGTTGACAGCTTCTGTGTCCCATGTAAACATGCTATCACTGCCATGGAAGGCAGCTGAGCATCCACAACAGAGAACAACAGTTTAGAGCAGCTGTATTGACTTTCTACAAGTATCTTTCACCTCCAGCGGTTTCTGCAGGATCACCCATCACACGCTTGGCTCTTTGCTGAAGTTGAAGGAATGATTATTCCCTATAACCAAAATATTATCATTTAAAAAAACCCTTACATTTGGTGTAGGAATACAGAAAATGCCTTCCCTCACAAGCAGAAAGGTAAACCTTAATGTGGAAACAATATAGGTGAGAAACATTTAAGTTTTACAAAAACTCGATTTCATGTTTTAAAGTTGGACCTCTAACTTCGCCAAAACAGAGAAAGTAAAGAACTTAACATTAGTATCCATGACATCAAATATTCTAAAACATTTGCTACAGTTGTGAACTTTGCAAAGGACATATACATTGGTATCAAACACTGAAAGATAGAGAATTTCCTTTTGGCAATGAAGACATCATAACAGTTATCCCAGCTGGATGTCAGAGGAGTCACTGGTCACTCTCAGAATGGCATCTAAGAATGTACTGGATGCAGAAGTCAACTCCGAATTTGGTTTTGAAACACATTCAGACATGAAAAATACACACCACACCCCCATGTTCTTTTGGATGGCCAGTGGATTTTTTCTAGAAGTCACACCGTTGGAATTTATCTCTACACATTCTTGCTGAAAATAAATGTGACAATAGTTTTCAACTATATCTGCATTCCTCACATCTTCAAAAAGGCAACCTATAAAAAGAAGCAAAAACAATATTCTGATTAGCCTTTACAGTACAGGTAAAACAAAGATGTTTCTCTGTATCAACAGAAACGACACATGACAATAATATTTTTACTTGGTAACACGCCAATGCAATGAGAAAACAGAGGCTATATTTGAGAGCAGTGTTACTTTCCCACCTCTTTTTTACCTAGTAGGTCTCCTAAAAATTCCCAAGCTTTCTTTTTGCTCAAGCACTGCAAGTTTTGCTGAACTACATATCAAAACCTTTTTTTCCTCCAGAATAATAAACCAAAATTCATCTCATCTAGCTTAAAAGGCTATTTGATAGTATTTTGAAAGTAGCTTAGATTAAATCTTTGACACATTCCCTGTTCTGTCTGAATATTGTTTGAACACTGCTGTCACTATAAATCAATTCTGACTCCAAAATCACAATGAAAAGTTCCAAGTCATAAAGAAAAAATGCCTTACATTTTAAAATGACCAGGAAACAAAATCCTACCCTAGGAGAGAAGATAAACACTTGTATACGATCAGAAGACAGCAAATCAGGTACCTCTTCTCTTTAGTGGACTAAGTCAACTGTGCAACAGCTATTTAGAGGGAAGGTGATCTATCAAATACAAGAGACCTATAGGATTTCTGCTGTCCCAACTCATTTGTTCTTTTTCACATGCACGCAGCAGTTTCTCCTGTATGGTTTTGGTTTTGCTTAGCTTTCTTCAGGACCTGCAGGATACTAACTCAGAAAGTTAAGCTGGCTGACTGGAAACACAATCACACATCCAGATTCTTATCTGCCAAAGAGATTGCTTCACATATTTTTTTGCTGATCACAAAGACAGAAAAACAGATGGACAAGTTCCATCACAGAAGGGCACAAAAGAAAAAAAGAAAGAAAGAAAAAAAAAATCTACCAGGTTACACAACCATCTTCGGAAAATATATAACCTGTTTCTCCTACCCCATGAAAAACAGACCAAAAAAATAATTTTGAGATAAACACTTCCCCTTTGTTCACTTCAAGAGCTTTCAAAAGTCTCTTAAGTGAAGATTCAAACAACCATCAATTACCACTTCGGATTTTTGGAGCTGACCCTCAATCACCACTCTGCTCAATACTGTGATTAAAGAATGCATGAAAAGTGATCAACCAGAAGGAATTGAATAAAAGCATAAAATATCACTGAGCGGAGTGTTCAAAATGAAGGACAAAACAGTTAAAACATTCATTTTGAATCCTGTGCCCAAAGTATGTTTTAGAGAATGAAAACAAATAAAGCCATTTTTAACATATCTGAGAGGTTTCTCAGATACTCAGTCATACGAAGGGCTCATGTCTAAATAACATGTCCACAAGGCATAAATAGGACATGAGAATAGCAATTCTTGGTTAAGAACAGAAAAAAAACCCATGCAATCTCAATTCTGAACACTCTTTTGCTACTCCAATACTAACAGCAATAACCTATTAGAAAGCTGCGATGCTACTACATGGAAGGGTTTGTACAGATAACAAAACAGAGATCCCTCAAAGCTTCCACATTTCCAAATAATTCTTTTCTTCTTCCAAACTGGCACTAAAATTCATCTGAATTTTTAATGTCTCAGATTAAATATAAGGAAGAAATTCTTTATTGTGAGGATGGTGAGACGCTGGTACATGCTGCCCAGAGAAGCTGTGGCTGCCCCATCCCTGGAAGTGTTCAAGACCAGGTTGGATGGGGCTTTGAGCAACCCGATCTAGTGGAAGGTGTCCCTGCCTATGTCAGGGGAGTTGGAATTATTTGATCTTTAAGGTCCCCCCCAACCCAAACCATTCTATGATCTTATGATTTATATGGAATACGCATTTTCAGCAACGCCTATAGGCAAAGCTGGCCAGCAAACAGGTGGCTGGTCAGGGTGAAAGTCTGCCTGCTTTCCCATGAAAATCTCATCTCCCACTGATATATTCCCACTGATTGTTTTAATTCAGCTCCATCAGCATTTGCCAACAGTAAGCTGCAACATCAAAAACATTTCTGTCAGCTCAACTAAGGGGTATTGTAAAAGCTAGGGACTATTCATCATGTAGGGAACTTTACCCACCACGCCAAAGACCCCCACCATCAAAGACATGAAATGAATGGAAAATCAATATGCTTGTCACCTTTCTTATGATTTAGTTGCCTCAGATGAATAGAATCAGACTCATAATTAATAGCAAATGTAAAATTTTACCTATGTGGAAGAATCATATAGGCTAGGGACAAAATCCTGGCACCAAGTAATTAAAAAACTAAACTCACTTTGACTTTAACAAGGTACGAGATTTGTCCTCATATTGCAAGGAAGAAAGATCAAGATAAACAATAACCATCTCAAGATTCAAAATTTTTGGCAGATTTTCTACCTAAGATTGCAGACTCCTTTGCTACAGAGCTTTGAGGTACCATTGGAATTAATATAGTTGTTTAACTTGACTGCTTGCTCTATTTTATAATGCATGAAACACACTTTTTTTCATTAAGAGGATTATTTGCAACATAATGTTTCCCTGGACTGCCAGGTTCTCCTACTGCCCAATAAGTTGAAAAATAACAAAAAGAATCATTCATTACTGTCTGTATTTATATTCACTATCAATGTGAATGAATAGAGCACATTAGATCACTTCTTCAGTTGACATAGCCAACAAAAAAAAAACCCATAAAACCACATGGAAATCATATGCTGCTTAATAAACCTCTGCAACCCATGAAAATATCTGAGAGAAAAATCAACTGAAATGAAACCACTTCTGAAGTTTCACCTAATTGAAAGTTCAATATGAAGCATATAAAATATTTCTTTATCATAATGTTACTGTAGATGTACTTGCATCTCTAAACAGCAATAAACTGTATCTTCTACATAATAAATCAGTAGGTTGGGAAAGTGGGACTTTCCCCCAGAAAAACTGGTTTTCTCCCAGTTCTCCATCTTTCAGGATACTTTCTGTGCAAGACAGACAACTACTGATCTCTTCCAGCTCTAGTAGCAATGATTTCAGCAAAGTCTGCAAATCCAGTATTCAGTGCTACCAGTGCACTTTGAAAGAAAAATAATGAGCCAAACAGTTATCTCATCTACAAACTAAGGTTTATCACTAAATTCAGAAAAAAAGTCAGTTCTCTAATCAGTTTTTTTATTGACATTACCTCAGCGCATTGTCCCCTTCTTAAAGCATTCAGGGTAGCTAGTATTAATCCACCATTAAGAATGATTTATGCACTCTACGATCCATACTTTTATGACAGGAGACATAATTTTTTCATTTCCTCTCAATTATTTCTGAACATTTTAATCTTATTTTATCACAGAATATCAAGTGCATCTCAGCCCTCTACCCCATTAGTTTTCCACAGAGCCAAAAGCTGCTAAGACCTCTGGATAACGAACAAACATAAACTCCACATTTTTAGGCATTTTTAGAGATAACAATACATAGGGAGCACCAGAGCACGAGACATATGAATGACATATCTTACAAAATCATTTATTTGGGAAACAATAGAGCAGTAGAAACTTCGTTCAAACCTCTCGGAGTCAGGACAAGCTACAAAATCCATGTTGTGCTGTTCAGTTTTAGAAGCTGCGCTCTCTTAGTTTTTCTAGGAGAACAGTGGAATCACAGAAAATAGCTTATGTTGGAAGAGACCTTAAAGATTATCTAGCTCCAACTGTCTATCTCCTGCTGTCATGGGCCGGGAACCTTCCACTAGACCAAGTGCTCAAAGCCCCATTCAGCCTGATCTTGAGCACTTCCAGGGATGAGGCATCCACAGCTTCTCTGGGCAGTGAATGGGTAAGCATAAAATGTCTAACTGTTAAGCATACCCCAGAGTACACCAGAGTACATAGGAATGGTACTGGGGATTCAGAAAAGCATCCTGACAGAGAGTATACTTAAGCAATCAAACTTCTCAACAGGTTGTCCAGATGAGTTGTGCAATCCTCATCTGTCTTTTGCCTATTTTAAACTCAAGCGCAAACAGCCTGGGGCATCCGGCTCCGGCTGACTCTGCCTGTGCAGTGTGGTTGGATGGGGCAGTCTCCAGAGTTGTCCTGCAGCCTCAGCCATTCTGAGACTGTGACATTTTTGTATTTATACACACAGAGTGAAACAACAGTGCTGCGCTGGTGAAAACTCTCTTAATACAAGCTACAAAACCAGAGGCTGGCAATATTCTTTCCTCAACAGGAAGAAGGTGGCCATGGGGTTATAGGTTTCTGTCTTTGTGAAACCTTCTAATAATACTTTATTTTATCAAGTGTTGATTTAGACATAAGGAAACATTTTTGTGGTGAAGGTGGTGAGACACTGGCACAAGTTGTTCGAAGATGGAACGCCCCATCACTTGAAGCGTTCAAGTCAGGTTGGATGGGGCTCTGGGCAACCTGGTCTAGTGAAATATGTCCAAACACAGAGGAGTAAAAGGTGAAAGAAAACAGTTGTAATTTCAGAAAATATTTTAAAAACTATGGAGACCTAATGAACTTAGGAGATAAAAGAAGGTGGTTCCACATGGCAGAAGTTGGTGAAAAGAAATCTCTTCTACCCAAGTGGTAACACTGGGTGAGCAGGCAGAGCAGATGATTGCTGTAAGGGAAGAAGGAACATGATAGAGGCAGCTAAACAATGTACTTTAAAGAAATGCAATCTGCAAGTTCAGTGTGTGCCACATCTTGTGGATCTGACAGCACAGGAAACACAGCACTAAGAGAAAATTCTCTCAGCTAAACAAAGGAAAAGTAGTTCAATCATTGAATCAGCTGCAGGAACCAGAAAAGAAGCCAGATTCTTACTTCCATAAAATAGGAAATAACTCACATGCCAAAAGTTGCATTCCCATGTTGTAACACAAGCTTTTAAAGTGTTCTTAAGTTTTTATTCTCTTTAAAAGAGGCCAAGTGAATGGTGCATAAAAATCCCTGTGTGTCTCCTGAAGACAAAGCATGTCTCTCCTAAGAGCTAAACAAAAGCAAGTAGAAGACAGAGAATTTCTCTTCAGTTTTAGAGGGGGAATTGTACTTCTGTTTACTCCTGGAATAATTACAAAGGAAAAAAGTGGGTTGAAAGTAGTTATGTATGCTTCGGTTTCAGCAGAAGAAAATGAACCTATTAAATCTACGAATGCTTCCTGAAATACGACTGCTCTTGTTTCTCTTTTTTATTGCACAACAAAGAATAAACTCCAGCACCAGGCTCAAAACTGGAGCTTAAATGTATAAAAGACATTTTACCGTTGTCTTCTTTGAACATTAGACTAATTTTTAAACACTACTACACACAGTTCATAATGCTACATTGTGTTTTAGAGGAACACAACTTACATGGCTATCTCAAATCACATCTACTGCAACACACAGTCTGTACATAAACAGATACCCCCTGCTTTAATCCTGCACATGTGCTAGTCTGAAATCAGGAGTGATGGAATGACTGCAGAGGAAATGCTGATTACACAGCAGTAAGGCTACAGCCTACAATCAGCACCAAATGCTGAATCTAATTCCACTCAAGGCTGACAGGTAACCAAGCAATGCCATGCCATCCATGTCCACAGGAAGAGAATAACCTGCCCAAAAATGCATGGACAGCTGTGGACAGACCTCTGCTCCTAGACCCAGTCATGCTGGATGACATTACTCTCAAAGGCCCATGGTGTCCCTGTGCTACAAGTTACTACTCCTCTCTCCCCACAAAACATCATTTCAAGCTTTCTACCTAGTGTCTGGTGAAATCAGACTGATACACTAAACTCTGGTCTGCACTAACTGAATTGATTTACTCCGGAAACAAGAAAGGGAAGGCTTGCACAAACAATTCTGCTGGCAGATCACAGGGGAGAGACTAATCTCTGGTGGAAAAGAGAGTGAAAAGCTGAGAATAGTGTTTTTTTCCACATATACGGCTGGATTTGGAAGATAACATATACTCAAAACCTCAGACCAGTCTAATTCACATAGAGATTAGTATTGCCACAAAAGCTATGGCTAGTGCTAAGCGCTATGGTTTAAGCCTTAATAATTATAGCTAGTACACTGCTTGGGTGGTTGTAAATTATACTGCAATCAAGATACCCTGTACACAGAATACCTGGAAAAAAGAATCAAAGTGATATAAATGTATCTGTGTGATTATAACTGATCCCACATATCCCCTATCCCCGTATTTAATAATGCACTGATACCATAACAGGAACAATGTGCAGACAGAGGCGGCCATAACCCTGTCTGACACATTTCTGACGCCCATAACATAAAGATAGACCAGTGAGTGGCAGGAATTAAAACATCTGCATCATGTGTAGGTCCCAGCTCTACAAATACTGGATTTCTGATAAACTCTTCTCAAGGTTTGGTGCTGCCAAAGCTGCTGAAAAGGGATGGAGGAGTCAGAGGAATAAGGTCTTCCCTAAGGTGCAACAGTGCTCCTCCCTTTCCTGAACTCCCACCAGAAGCAGACTCTTACCCTTACCCTGTGGGTTAGCAACTATTGGCAATGCCTGATTATAAACAGTCACATTAAATCTTAAAAGTTCACCTGCCTACCCATACAGTACAGTTTATATATTTATTCTCACCCAACAATCTGGGATCAAGTTTGCTGATGCACAAATAACCTGTTCCAGAAATACATTTTGGCACCAGTGTGAATGAATGGACACAAAGCAGATGGCATTAGATGAGCAGAGACGTGAGAGAACATTAACTGCTATATTTACACTTGCTCCCACTGAATCCACAGACCCATAAAAAAGCAGCTGTCTTTTCCAGACTTGAATGTTACCAAGCTGTTGCATATTACCCCTAGATCTCTGGGGCTGCTTTTGGGAAAAGCAAAGGCATTTTTAGAGGAAACTGGAGATGAAGGCAGCGTATTCACTACTAGAAGAATGAGCAGAGCCAGAGACAGAATCACAGAATTATTAAGGTTGGGAAAGAACTCCAAGATCACTGAATCCATCAATCATCTGACAGTGTAGTATTTACTTGCCCTAAGAGAGCCTCTTGGTAGTCTGCAAACTCCCTGGCTATATTCCAGTGGCACAGTTGTCCTCTGTTATGCTGATGTTTAATTGGGTTTTTTTCCGTACTCTAGGCTCTTGAGATAATAGCTGTACCTTAGGTCACTGGGTGCCTGTCTCCCCTATGGCACAGAGATCATGTCAGTTGAC
The DNA here is from genome assembly GCA_035584735.1 of Pseudotriccus pelzelni. NCBI lineage: Eukaryota > Metazoa > Chordata > Aves > Passeriformes > Tyrannidae > Pseudotriccus > Pseudotriccus pelzelni. Next base: position 81,750,029 of record JAWMRA010000113.1, on the reverse strand, counting down.
TTGGCTGCTCCAAAATCCTCTCCACAGTCAATCAATGGTAGCCACTTACCACGACATGTCAAAAATAATTGTTTTAGGCTCTCTCGTATAGGGACAGTTTCCTAAGATGCTTTAAATGCCATGAAGTGAGAAGCCTGGATTTGAGTATGCAACAGAACAAGAAAAAGTGTTTTATGTAATTACCCTTCCTTGGCATTTTTGGACTAAGCAAAGCAAGGAACCATCAGCCTGTGCTCATAGCAACAGAACTTCATATCACTAGGCTGGTAAGTCTTAAATAGTTTATTACGGAAAAAAAATATTTCAAACAGAAATGTGTTTGAAGGCTAATGTCATCCTGGCCTGTATCAGGAATAGTGTGGCCAGCAGGACTAGGGAAGTGATCGTCCTTCTGTACTTGGCACTGGTGAGGCCACACCTCAAGTGCTGTGTCAAGATCTGGGCCATCACTACAAGATGGCCTGAGGTGCTGGAGCATGTCCAGAGAAGGGTAATAAAGCTGGTGAAGGGTCTGGAGCACATGTGCTATGAGGAGCAGCTGAGGGACCTGGGGGTGTTTAGCCTGGAGAGCAGGAGGCTCAAGGGTGACCTCATTGCTCCTTACAACTACCTGAAAGGAAGTTGCAGCCTGGAGCGGGTCGGTCTCTTCTGCCAGGCAACCAGCGAAAGGACAAGAGGACATAGTCTTAAGCTGCAGCAGGGGAGGTTTGGGTTGGACATTAGGAGGAATTTCTTCAAAGAAAGGTTGATAAGTTATTGGAATGGGCTGCCCAGGGAGGTGTTGGAGGCACCCTCCCTGGAGATATTTAAGGAAAGACTGGCCATGGCACTTAGTGCCATGGTCTAGTTGACAGGGTGGTGTTTGGTCATAGGTTGGACTCGGTGATCTCAGAGGTCTTTTCCAACCCAATTAATTCTGTGATTCTGTGAATACAAGTCCCTTGAAAAGGTCATTAAAACAAGACTACAATGCTGCAGATTGACTGAACAGATATATTTGGACAAGCTGAGTTTCAAATATTTAATCAAATAAGAAACTAATGTCTAGGATCAGTATAAAAGCCTTCACGACTATCCCTAGTATGCTTGAATTTCAATAGAGACAGAAACTAAAATGCATCCAGAACATTTTCTCAGCCAAACATAGCAGCACTTTGTGCTGTACAGAACTGTGTTGTGATGGCAATAGTGAAATCAACAGAAGCACATGTTGTGGAACTGTGTTATCCTGACAAGCAAAAACCCTGCAAATTCCATTGAGGAATAAAGGCATGTGGAACGGCAGCTTTGCAATGTAGCCCGCTAACCCCTACAAGGCTCAGATTTGTGGAGGAGAGGACGTTTTTTGAAGGACTCTTACCTCACTCAGAGGAGGTCAAAGTCATTCTTTAGCATATAATCTGCATGGAATTTCACATCTCAAAGACAAGTTGCTTCAAACAGCTTTAAGGTGTTGGAGGAGATATATTTTTGGTCAGTGCTGCAGTACCAAAGAAGCAGAGGAACACAGGTGGCAACGAAAGCTGCGGAGAACCTGGATTCAGCAGACCTATCGCCTGAAGAGTCAAATTCCCCAGCACTACTAGGAGAAGGCTGGGGAAAGGCAAGTCCTCTACTGTACAACGTGAAAAGCACTGTCCACTTGTCGGCTTCCCAATCTTCAGTGTGGAAGAAACTGATTAGAACATCACTCTAATAAATTACTTTCTTCTTCTATCCAAGCTGGAGAAAATAAGAAATATAACCAAAATGACCAAGCAGAAAAAGAATTAGATTCCTTTCATTCAATTGCTAGTAGAATTAATTGCAACCAAAGCAAGTATTTATTTTTTTAAATATGATTTCTCAATCTGGTAATGTCACTTCAGGATTTATGAAATAAACCAGTCTATAAATCAGCATTCATTCTTTCAACTAATCCTCCCCAAAAGTATTAATTTCTTATAGGAACGAATGTAGACTTGAAATGTGACAGAGATAAATGAGAAAAAGCAAGAGATTCCTCCGAAGACCTGGGTTGTGCATGTGTACTGCAAACTATCTTTTTGCTAGCATAACAGTTGCATGCTGAAGCTTGCCAAAGCTTTAGAGGGAAAACCATAAGCAGCTTGCAAAAACAGCAGAACATAAATCTCTGCATCTTTTTATTTTATATGAAGACCAACAATTTTTTTAAATTTTATATCAAGTAGTTCTTTGTGTGAAAAAAAAAAGTAAAAGGTTTTTTGGGTTGGTTTTCTTTCAGAATAAGACGGCTATTAATCTTCCCTTTCTTTACATCTAGAAGTATCAGAACTTCATGACTTTATTTTGTTTTCTGCCAAGCCTTCCTCATTAGCCTGTACTATTTTTATTTCCACTGCAGATGTTACTTTTTGTGGTGCCCATCATTAAGACAAGAACAGAAACAGGAGTATTATTCACCTTTGTTAGTCCTATGTACACTTTCTCTCTTGAACGTAAACCATAGTGGGGGATGTAACTTGGTATTAATGTTGCATTGCAGTTACTGATACAAAGCAAATGGGGCTACAAACCCCATGGAATTCAGGGTTGTCTTAGTCAACACCAGATGATGTTTGGGTTTTACTGTAGTAATTACCATGCCAAACTTCAAACTAATCAGGCAATTGGAGCAGCACATATGTTCCTGCATCAAGTGGTTCAAGTGGTTTTAAACTGCTATAGAAAAGACATTTCTTTAAGCACTTACATGCATGGACAATTGTGAAACACAAAACAAGCTAAAACTAAACAAAGCACTGAAAGCTGCTGTGTCAATTTACAGCATGCTAGCTGTATTCTGAAGATGGAGACATGTGAAGAAATTAATGCTTGGCAGCTCAAACGAAAACACAGGATGCAGCTTTTGAAAATTTCCCAGCCTTGCCAAAAGGTGTAGCACAAGGCTGAATTAGAGAAGGGTGAGTCTGCCACCCTTCCAAAGACCTGCACTCCAGTGGGACATTTCACACTCACACACACTCCTACTGTCACAGCATGATTTGCTCCAGGCTGATTTCCTGGAAGTCAGTCTAAGCTTTTGTTGCGTTTTTGCAGTCTTCATACCACTAGATTACTCTGCACTCTTGGGAATCTGTTTCAACTGACCAGCATCAATAATACAGTTGTGCCTTTCCCAGGAAAAGAAATATGACACACTGCTACTGCTGTGTCATTCAGTAACTGCACCTCTTACTGTATTTCAGCAATAAAGAAATAATAAAATAATATGTAAATAATAAATAATGAAAAAAGCCCTGAACAAGGGCACTATGCAGAGTCTGGTGTCTTAAAAAAGCAAGGGATGGGAGGGGGTGCATCACTAAGGATGAAATTTTCATGACCATGAAGCAAGTGAATTGTACCTAATTCCAGAGGGAATAAATAGGGTCAGCTAAGTGGCAACAAAATCTCTCCTTAACAGTGAATCATCTCTCTCAAAAGTAAACTGATAAAGAATGGCACATGTCAGGTGTGAGATCAGACCAGAGATTTATGTCTTTGATTAGACGTTGGCTTATCCAGATGTGCAATGTTCTGGTCATTTGCTTGGCTGTTGCTCTCAATTAGATGCTCTTTGATGCTATTCTCTGCAACATAATTTACGAAGAATCCTATCTCTGTTATACAGTAAATACCCTGTAACTGTATTTCAATTACGCCTTAAAGAGAGGGAAGGGCTAACATAAGTGGTTTTAGGTCTCTTTTACACAGTAACACATTCAGATTGATTCTAAGATGGCAAATGTCTGCTTTCCTCTCCTTCTCCTGTCTCTTTAGCCATGAAGTACTATAGCACACTTTAAAACAGAAAGGTGACTTTCAAGTGCTGCATCACCCAAAACAGAAAGATGAATAATACAGTCTTTTATTACCAGCTTAGTTTTCCAGCTCAAATGATCCCTTCACCATAAACTAACATTTTTGCTATTATTCTCTATTACTGAACCATTCACCACAGTAACTACAATCTTCTTTCTTCTATTTTTAACCACTACTCCTAACATTTTCTTCTCACTCCAAGCAACCTTTCTCCCTTAAACCCACACAATACCCATTCTATCAGGATTTACCACCAGCCTGTACTATGTCGCGTATACTACAGTAGGAGATAAAGTTACCATGCAATCTTTCTCACAGTTTCTCCAGAAAAAACAGTATTACTACAAAAACAGTTATATGTTTCCCAGTTGCAGCAGCAGGTACAATCTGCAAGCTAGAATCCCCTTCAGAGTCTGGCTGAAGATGACAGTTTCTTGTCTTTTTTCTCCCTCCGACTCCTCTGCCCTTTTACAGGAAAAAAACAGCAGGCTAAGATTATTTCAATTTTAGAAGCAATATGGTGGAAAGCTAAAGAGAATAAGGAATTGACCTGGAAACACAGGGAAAAAAGGAGAAGAATGCAGTATATCTTGCTAAAAATTGAAGGCTTTAGTGCAAGCATTTGCACTAAATAAAACAGATGTAATTGGTGTGATGCATTATCAAGGCTATAACACAAGCATCAACTAAAGAAACTATTTGGGTTTTCCTCATGCTTTCCATAACTCTCAGTGTAATAGCAATACAGTTATCTGCAGGATTCAGCACTGGCAAGACACTAGAGACATTAGACATTAATATTGTAGGTCAATGCATCTTTGAATTTTAATTAAATGAAAATCAGTCTTTTTCTCTTTGTCCAAATTCAGGTACCTCTTCAGGGTCTGCTTGAGGCCAGTCATAAGACAACCTTCTCATCTCTTACACCAAAATGCTATATAAAACCCCAAAAGACAGGTAAAACTGACATGAGGAATTATAGAGCGGCACCAGAGGTCACCTGCTCTGTCTTCAAATTGACTGTCAGGAAAAGTTATATTAAAACTACTGTGGTAAGGTGCTTTACAAACAAAGAGGCTGCAAAGAAACAAGCCACCACTTCTGGTTAATACTCTACTTGCTGATGGCCTGGAGGGAGAAACTGCAGTTTAATTTTGCTTTTGTCTTCAAACTGTTAGATTTCTATATGAAAAGAAACTCTACCAAACTCTGAAAGCTAAGAAGTGGTCTATCATCTTTATTTCCTGTGATATTTATAGTTAGTTATGTCACAGAAACCAGTACACAGGTGCAAACTGGGTTTGTAAGGGTCTTCCTTAGCAAATGATACACGAGCAGAACACACTGTGATGTCATGTTGAAACTGCTGGGATATCTTGTCATGTAGGCAACACTGCCACAGTGTAAGACATGGCACCTCCTGTGTGCACATCCATTTCTCAACATACCAAACCCAAACACTACCTGACATATGATTTGAAATAACAGTAAGATGTGGGGAGATGGAAGAGGTAGCAAGATACAGAATGGACAAATCAGAGACCAGAAATAAATGATATTTTCCAATCAGAGGTATTTGGTTATATGCTCACATCATATGGCCCAAATAGTCAGACCTACCATAACTCGAAAAAACGAGGTTGAAGAGAATTAAAGGAGAATGTGGCACTGTTAAGTAACATTTTGAAACTAGATAGGTTGAAGAGATGTCTTTATTAGGTTATCTTTTGAAAACTTCATGGAAAAAAAGCAAGTTTGAAAAATTAGCTGCTTAAATTCTCTCTTTGCTTCCTGGCAGTTAAAACTGGAATGAGAATAAATACCTCCCTGCATGAGGTATGAGGATTAATTTGTTTGTGTATATAAATGGGTATTTAAGTATCAACTACTATTTTATTTTAACACCTTATTGGGACTACTGCATTCCTACCAAAGTTCTGCTTTTGGCAAGAGATTAGAATTGAGTTAAAACAGGAACAGGTATTTCAAAGATGATATGGCTGTAATAAAAGCGCTAACCAAGAAGATGAAGGAAAAAGTAATTTATATAAGGCATTCATTTGTATCCTGTGAAATAGAGAGACAGGCAGAAGAAAACATAAAAGCACAACAACTAAGAGATATTTAGGAAAATGTCTTTGCTTACTGTGACTGATTCCCAGGGGGACAGAGTCTGAGCAGGGCTGCCCTTTGGTCCCAGGTCATGCCATTCTTGTACAATCTCACGATGCCTATTAAAAGGCCAGGCATTCAACAAACACTGCCTCATACTGGCTGGGTAATAAAACATTTTCAAAGCCTCTAAAGGCCGTAGGAGTTTAAGGCCACTCTTGGTGAGATTTGAGCTCTTAAATTATATCGGGTATTTTTACAGTGTGGATTTCTGGCCTCTAATATCCCTACAGCCATTACTAGGTCAAACTGATTTTTATTTCTAGGGATTGAGTACATTCTTTTGCCAGCTGCAATCAGAACAAAAGCTGAAACCATCCATTTCAAGGCTCAAACTCATGAAAACAGATGTTTTCTTGGTAAAAAGAACAGTTTCTGACCTTGAAGCTTCATAAGAAAATACAATATTTACCATTTTTAGAATACTTTTCCCTCAACAATAAGATAATTGAAGATAAAATCTCCCAAGTGGTTTTTTTTGAAAGCAGACTGTGCTCAAACACCAATCCTGCAAGTTAAACCTCTTTGCATCAAGCTATACTATTAATTTCCTACAAAGTAAAAGTAAATGAAGCAAAGACTTTTAAAAGCAAAGACTTATGGAGGAGTAGGTGTTGCAAGATGTATGAGGTTTATTATTACTTTGTTTATTGCCATACTCCAGACGGTGTCTTATAAGAGTAGGACAGGATGTACAAAATTAATAAAATTTAACTACGGAAATACTGGGAAGACTCTCCACGGGCAGCATGAGTCCTCAGCTCTGGGAATTCTCAGCATGGTTGAATCTCAAAAGTCGAAAGTTAGACTGAGGATCTCATAAGAAACTAAAATGGTTGTCTAGACTATACTGAAGTCTCTTATGTCTTTCCCTATGGAAAAGCCAGCCTGTAGAACAACTGACGGAAGAAATGTAGTAATGTAATTTCTGCATGCTAGATGGTTTTTTTTTCCTGGTATTATATGATTCTTGCATTTTAAGAAGGTTTAATACAATTAACTTTGACTTCAGTACATTTAAGTTGCATCCTTTCCAACTATTTCTTGTAAGCAGTCACCCATGAGAGAAAAGTCTATTAAATTAGCAAGACAGTAAGAAAGGTTTTAAAATGACTGATGACAGGGAATTATCTCCTTGAAAACAATACCGAAGAAAACAATTTTGACCTGAGACAAGTTCACATGTCCTTTTGATTCTAATGAATTCATCAACAAGAACATGGTTATTCAGAAGCTGAACTTAGGCCTGTATCATTGATTCCGTACACACATTGGAACAGCTCTCTTCTCCAAGGGAGGCAATTATTCATGTAGTGAAGTGCTTATGGGAGTCAAATCTAGACTCATAAATGGCTTATGGGTGCCCCTGACAGGCATCAGACAACTTTAAATACTTACTCTCTAGCAGGGCAGAACTGGAAAATTTTGATGAATACATCAATTAACGATAATTTCTGAAGGCACTGTAAGAAAATGAATTGGCCTTCCAAAAGGAAGGGCTGTACAAGGAACCAAAGAGATTTTAAGTTGGAGCTTGTCTAATTGATGATACATGTTATCTGCAATAGCAGAGGACTAGAATTAATGAAACACAAGAATTCCACGTGGTCCTTGCTATAACCCACAACAAATACTGCAAGTCTATGGGGTAAAAAAACTGATCACACAGGCTAGGACAAACATCTGACAGCACAGAATACAGAGCTAAACCCTTTCTGAAAGAGTCTTTTCATCAGATTCCTATCCCAGCATGTTAAAAGAGCAGCAACAGTTGGAAATGCAAGTTAACACTCTCAAGCAGAAGTCAGACTGACCACATTCCCTGGCATCAGGATAGCAACCTCCACTGCAGGGGCAGGACTGACCTTTTGAAACAATGACCTTTTGTACACCATAGCATCGCCAGAAAATTCTGAAGCTCAGAACCCTAATACACTTCTTCTCAATAAACCACGACTATTCAAAAACAGGGAAAAAAACCATAAGTATTTAATAATTCAAATCCAAATACTCATTCCAAGCACAACCTTTTTTCCTCACCAAATGAAATATTAAAGATTATACAAGAACCTTAGTAGCCTTCACTAATGTATTTCACCACAGAAGTATGCATTTCTTTAGTGGAAGGTTAAGCAATAAACAAGTGGTCTTGCAAACTTCCTCCCCACTGTGTTGGCACAGCTGCATTGTCACTGCGTAATGCCGAAGGAGCAGAAGGAAGTGACAAGGTTACACGAACAAGAGGCCAGGGGAGATGGAAGGGCTCACTTAAACCAGATCAAACCAGCCCTCAATACCACAGCAATGGGAGCTAATATACTAATGCACTAAAATAGTCAAAATACATGTATAGGCAACGTTGTGAAAGAACATTGAATGGACACGGTATTAAAATGTCTGCAAATACACTCTGAAAGCAGCATGTTCTATAAAGAGCTTTTCACGGTATTCAGCTTTATACAGAAAAGTCACATAAGCAATACAGAAGGCAGCTCTCTCTATTATATCACATTCTGTTACTTTCGGAAGTTATTTTCATGTCTGATTTATCATAGGAAATATAGGTAAATGATTTAATTTGCCTTGCCAGGCCTCCAAGCGACACTACCTAGAAACCCCAAACCTTTATTCTCTCCAAAGATCTCTGTTACTTGTACTAAACTGGGAGGAAGAGTTCACATCCTTAAAGACGTGAAATGTGAAAAAAAGTAAAGCAAGCAAACAGAAAAACCTCAGGCATTTATACACATTTAAACACAGTCAGCAAACCAATCTTCCAGGCAAACCCTTAGAGTGCTGGATTTACAAAGTGAAGTGCAGGTTCATCTATCAAACAGTGCACCCTCTCCTCTTCCATCACTCTTATTTATCCCCTTCTTTTTAAATAAGAACATACCAGCTCTGAAACTGAGGGATGTGTGTGCATCTACGACCTCAGCATATGCCTACAACGTGATGGAACCAAAGGATTCAATAAGGAAGAAATTACTGTAAGCAACAGCCATCTCCCTTCACAGCCATTTTATGCAGCTCATAAACAAACTGTTTCCCCAGTACCCATCTTCTGCAGCCTCTCTTTCTTGTCCACTTTTGCCATGCTTTGATTTAAATTTGAAATAATCTCCTTGGATTGTGCACCCTGCTTTTAATTTTTCAGCCAAAAGCTATGTACAGCTTTTATCTGTTACTATTAACAGATTGCCCAAGGACACACACAATGAGTCATGGAAAGAAAGCGTAAGGATTTCCTGGCTCTTAATCCAATGCTCAGACAAGGCTTCTCATGTTTCCAGTTTTCAGGGGCTGGCAGGTGGGGGGAAGAGAAAGAAAGGAAAAAAAGATGAAGACTTTTTTAGATAAGCAAAATAGGCAACCAGAAAAAAAAAAACAAGCTCTTCCCCTTCTCACTTTCAATAACTGATGTAACAGTAATCATAGAATCTGTTGAAGAGCTTATATCTATTTTTTAAAAAAATGCAATGGATAGAACAGAGGAAAAATATTAACTGACAGAAAAAAGACACCAAAAAATGACATTTCTTAAAGTAGAAACAAAATAACAAATTTGCTCCACAAGCCTGGAAACAGAAGAGAAAGGAATGTACATGTTTTCAGGCAAAGTGATTTGGGAACCTTGCTCCCAAATGGGAGAGTATGTAGCAGCATTAGCATGTGCCCACCACAGTACTGGGAAAAAATCCGGTTTGCAAAAGGGCAAGAAGGTGACATGAATCATCTGAAGACACTTCAGAAACACCCTGTGTGTTACACTAGTCTATTTAACCTCAGAAGCTGATTCCCTCAAGACCACCTATAATTAGCTAGAGATGAGGAACATTCAAGAGACAAATATAGATCATACAGAGGAGATGTATCAGCAGCCTGAAAATAATTAATATCCATCCTAATAATGCCACCTATTCCAAAAGACAATGCAAGAGTTTACAAGACCCATAATGTCACAAAAGAGCAGTAAAATAATATTTCATCCCCACAAAAATAGGCCACCCATCATATTCTGAAAAGGGATCCAAGGAAAGAAAAAACCAAATGGATTTTGAGGCAAGTTGTACTCATTTATCAGAGCTCACACTTGGGCTTTGGCAGCACCCTGGATGACTGGCTGAAACGAGACCCATTTCAAAATGAAATAGATGTTAAAACACTGGTGCCCATCAAAGACAGTAACTGCACATATGTACGGGATACTTCGGGACCGTTCCTCTCAGTGGGCTGGGATAATGAGATTATTTAGAGACTGCTGTCAAACCAGTATTTGCACTCCCAACCCAACCATCACTGAAGAGATCTTGAGTGACATCTAACAGGTACAGTCAGGCCTACGCTGCACAAAATTGCTTCTTTGGGCCCCTATTCACCCTTTTTAAACAATTAACAGCAACAGCCATCACCACGAACAGCAACTGTTTCAGCAGAAGATGAGAACCAAGTGAGCCAGGAGGCAGTTCTTTCCAGGTTCTCAACGAGACACAAGCAGTAAGTAGTACAGCATTAGCCTGCACGTTGCCAGAGGCCCTGCTGACAAAGGACACTGAAAGGCCAAGGTACTCAACACCCTCTTTGCTTGTCTCTACTCATACAATCAGCCTGCAGGAATCCCAGGGCCCTGAGACCAGTAGGCAAGTCTGTAAGAAGACAACTTACCCTTCGTGAAGGAGGACTGGGCAACGGAACACTTAAACTGCACATACGTCGGTACCACGAAAAGTGCTGCTAGCAAGTTGAAGGAGGTGATCCTTCACCTCAGCTCAGCGCTGGTAAGGTCACATCTGGAGCGCAAGCACAGGAAAGATACGGACTCACTGAAGCGAGGTAAGGGCTAAGAATGGGCTAACAAGGGGCAACAAAGATGACTAAGGGATGGGAGCAAGCATCTTTCATAGGAGGAGAGGTTGAGAGCTGGGACTGTTCGGCCTGGGAAAGGTCCACAAGGACCATATCCATGTGTAAAAATATCTGAGTGAAGGTGAGAGAGCCAGACTCTTCCCAGTAGTGCCCACTAACAGGACGAGAGGCAAAAAGCACAAATTGAAGAGCATGAAATTCCTTCTGAACACTTTTTGACTGTAAAGACAGTAGGGCACTGGCACAGGTGTCCCAGGGCGGTCATGGAGTCTCCATCCTTGGAGACATTTAAAACCCAACTGGGCATGATCCCAGACAACCTGCTCTAAGCTGACTGTGCTTTAGCAGGGGATTGGACTAGATGATATCCAGAGGTGACTTGCAACCTCGATGACTCCGTGAATATATTTCTATAGTATGAATCTGTCCTTCAGCTGGTGGTTCCATGCAATCCGTATTAGGCTCTTCAAGCTTCTTTTCCCTCCCTTCTTTTATTTTGTCTGTTTTCCTGCCACTGAATACTTTCCAGTTTCAGACGAAAATAAGAATTAGGTATTACTATTATGAGAACTTTTCTTGTACTGATAAAAATCTTATACTCAAAACAAAGCTAGCATGATTCCTTTAACAATGAGATTTTTATGTTAATTTTGATCTTCTTTTTAGAAAACATTAATGATCTTCAAAAAGAAATCAATTTTCTGTATTCTTTAAATTCTTTTTCATATTTTTTTAATCCAATCTTACCATCAAGGACAAGCATATATGAACAACGTTTGCACTGGAGCTCCCTTAAGGTATCATTCCGGATTCTTGAAGTATAATTATTAGAGCACATTGGTCTGCTCTACGACTTCCAAAATACTGTTTAAAACTTCTTCCTTAGGGCAAGGCCACTAAAAAAATATGCTGTTGAAACATGGCAAATTATCTGCATGATTAAAAAATAAAAAAAGTTTATCACTTCATAAAGTTCAATGAATGAAAAATAGCATAAATCAGTAGAAATGTATAAAGATGATAATCAAGAACAAGTTAGAAATATGCAACATCCAAAGCTGAGGACAGTGTGACCTCAAAGTCTGAATGAAATAACCTGAAGTTATTAAAAATTTTACCACCTTTATAAGTATTGAGAACTAGCAAAGACTGAAACCAGGCACTTAACATTTCAGCATGCAAACCTTTAATACAACTGTATCAAGTTAGTGAAAGAAAGAAAACTGAAAAATTGTTTGCCTCAAACGTTAAAAACAATCATTCTCCTGGACTTCTCACACTAAAACCCTTAGTGCTTGACACACAATATTAACAGGTATTTTTTATTCACTTTGAACATTTGCCACATCATTTCGGTCACTTTGTATCCTGAATTTAAGCATTTTATACAAAATCCTACTGTGCTGTACACACAAATAAACAAACAAACAAACAAAAAAATCTCAAAAGGTATTTTGATTCCCCAAACCCTCAATTTCCTTAGTAAGTCAAATTAAATGAGCATGGTTGTTGGTATGTGTAAAAATTGTTTTTATAATGTGACTGATCCTACCTATCTTTAATCATTTAAAATAGCTAATTTTCCCCTTAGCTTACTTTTTAAAATAGGATTTGTAGTCTTTAAATCTCAGAGATCATTTTAAAAAATCTCATTTTTTCACCTTACATACATTTTTTGCAGAGTCATAGATACATGTCCACTGTGTATTAGACAAAGTCCAACTAAAGAAAAAAACCTCTTTGTGCTTTTCCCTTTCTTTTATGTCTGGCTGATTTTTTCTTCCCAACTATAAAACAGAAAGCCTGTTTTAAAGACAGAAAGACTGAAAGAGAGGAGGAAAGAAAAGCACAGACCTTAAACACCAGGAGTAAAATTAAATTAGTTAACTGCTAAAAGCATGAAGCATTAATGAAATAGAAATAGAGAATTTTCCCCTTATGAGGAACATTTATGCAGTGTTAATTAAATTCTTTTATTCCAAATCTATACTTACCCAAGTGTAAAAATAGTACATCATATCAATAACTGCAGAGTGTAAGCAAGTACTACCCTATAAGCATCTTTTCCCCATCTAGTGGAGTGAAGCCTTTAAATCATTTATACTGACTAAAGTCTTCAAAGAAAGGACAAAAAATCCAACAGAAAACCCCCTGCATGAACCAGAAGCCACAGTTATTAATTCACTTGTCTAACAAACAGCTATCAGAGATAAGCTTCAAGCATTTGCTTGCGAAGTTCACAGGCAGTAATGTTAATGAGGAACTTTCAGAGAGTCTGCAATAATTATTTCTCTACAATAGATCCAGCTGGCTGGTTTATTCATTTGCCGGCCAGTTCTGCACCACTGAAGCCAAGGGGAGTTTTCATATTAACATCAATAGGTTCGGGTCCTTGCCTACAATGCTGAGCTATTACCACAAATGCTTCAGGTGCATCACTGTAATACCTCACAAACTAATTAAAGCAATGCTATAACTACTAAGGGATCATAACTAGCATTTTTAAGCTTACAAGATGAGAAACAAGCTCCAAAGTCTTCAGATGGACACCCTCAATGATTGCTTAACTTTCAAAACCACTCAATATTTGTTCATTTGAATGCAAACACTAGTTAATCCAAAGTACCGGCAATTTTTATTGGAATGGCTAAAAATGGACTGGCAAGTCACTTCTGCATAAACAGAGCAGCAAGTGAGATTAAGATAATGTCTTTACGTGAAATTCTTTTGTCTGCGACTTGCATCTTCTTCAAGATGTTCACCTTTTCGTAAAAAAAAATATTATGGGTTCTTTGGAGAATTATTTTCGAAGATTTAATCAAGCATTCAGCTGCATTGTAAATTATCTGAAGGTAAGTTGGGAAAGGAGTGTCATTCAACAGTGACACTGCACTGTAATAAGTATTGGTAGTTTAACCACTATCAGTACTGTTGAAAAGAGTCTCACTTGACTTCTTCTTTGTTTTGTATCAGCCTTCTTTGCAGGGAGGGCTGAAATAAAATGATTAGCTAATAAGTGTCACCAGGGGTTTCTTCAGCTACTGAGCTATACTTGAAAATACGTAAACAGTGTCTCACTTCTGACAGTTCATTTTAACTAATTTCCAGGAACACAATAATTTCCAGGTGGAATTGGAGCTCTGCTACATCTAAATTTAGTGTTGTGGATACAACCTTGTCGAATGCTAGAGGTCTCAGAAGATGATCCAAATACCAGGCAAATGGGAGAACAGTCTCCTTCCAAACTGCTCACACAGAAGTGGCTTAAAAAAACCATAATATACTACTCAGTAGACTCAGTAGCTCTTCTGAAATTGGTCTAAGCATTAAGCCGCATAGCTCACCATTCTTATTCACAAACATTAAAATTCCCTTTTGTTTCAAATCTTATCAAATTTTGGCTTCACTGGAATCCTGCCTCCTTCTAGAAGAGTTCAGAGCCTCAGTACACTGCTGGAGCAGTGGAGTACTTCTCACATTCCAGCTCTCCATTAGCACCAGCACTTGAGCAGAGAAAACTTTACTTGAAATTAGTATTTACTTCTATGTTTAAATTTCAGTCCCTGAGGATTTACTAGCTATGTGGGATGTCACATGGATTTAATTTTATTTGTTCTTGAATTTCTTCTCAAAGAACTCTAGGTTTATTATTTCAAAGTGAAAATTTTCTTAACCTCCTTCAGTAGTACCAGGATTAAGTCCAGATTTCAAAAAGAACACTACATAAAATGGCAAAAACACCTAGAAAATACAGAGTAGAAGAGGTGAGTAAAAGCTTACAAAATATAGTAAGTTTTATAGACAGTATTTAGTCATATTCTGCATCTCACCTTAAAACAGAAAAAGCATTCACTTTTGTGTGAATGTATCCCCAGGATAATCATGCAGAATAGACACTTCTGATTAATTTAACTACTCACTAGCTACCACTCTATAAAGATACAGCTGAAAATGCATTTCCCTCCTGTGAAAGCAGAGAATCCAAACCAAAATATGAAGGCTTCTGTATGTTCAGCAGACCTTTTTTTCTTTTAATTTAAGAAGTAAAGTTGATTCTACTTCATTTCAAAGTGGAATATTAAGCCCTGTTGTTACCCTCCCAACCTCAGTTTTTTCATCATACCTGAAAAGAGGCAGATACAATTAGGCAACTGTAAGCACTAAAAGTTAGTTTCTAACCGGTGAAAAGACGTAAGAACTACAGGGCTGTCTGTTCCAAATTATACGGATTTTGATAAATTTGCATCTTAATAGAAATGAGAAAGTAACATGGAAACTCATCAGTGCAGAAAACTCAAAGAGGTTAACAAAGAGGAAAACAAGCCAGTTCTAGAATTTAATTTCTGAAAATCTGGCAAATGATAAATGGAATAGACTTTGTATGAGAACATGAAATAGAGTAAGCAGCAAGCTCTCTGGTGAGTTTATAAGAAATATGTTAGCCAGTTAACCCCCCATTACACAATAATAGCCTTTTTTTAATTATTATTTGGTGGGACATATGAAAATAGAAAATGTATCAAAGACTGGAACATCAGCAGCAAGAACTTCTATCTACAACTGAATTATGCAGTATTATTGAACTAGAGTCAGTCGTATCAGTCAGAGAAAGTGAGACTATCAGACCAGTACAATGTTCAGCAATTTTCAGGATCATATTTAGAAATGCCAGGCATTCTGGAAGAACTTGGAAGTGGACTGAGCAGCCAAAATAGTCAGTAAGATTAAAATAACATCTTCACTTGTACAAGTTTGCAGGCAACATAATTTTCCATGTAGCCAAGGTGCTCAATACTTATTTTTTTCTTCTATTTTCCTTATAAAACTCAAGCTCACTAAAAGCAACAGCAAGAATATAGCTCCCTGATGTTTCATCACTTCACAATGCCACAGCTTACAAAAATAATGAAGAGTGGGAACTCGTGTTTTAAAATAGTCTCTTTCGCTATATACCATGCTTTTATAATTTACATTAGTGATATGGGAATAATTTTTTAAGTTTTCTTTTTCCATAAAGGCAGAATCACTTCCCCTTTTACATGTTAAGCTACTGGGAGACAGATAAAGAAATATTAAGCAGAACCCCTGGCAAAAGTCCAAACAGCAATCACATTCTGCCCACCCAACACTCCCTGTGATCCCACTCAGCTACAATATCTTCAGATTCCTGCAAGTTTTTCTACATCTTGTTAAAGGGTTGCCAGGTTTCACGTCAAGGCATAACAGCTTTCTGTTGAAGGCTAAACTGTCTCCTTATTTCAGTAGGTTGTGTTAATGCTTATATACCTTTTTGACCTTCTCTTTCTTCTTCCCACTGGAGTATTCCAAATCTTTTCTCAGGAGTTCTATAAAATGCATAAGCTGAGATAGCTCCTCACGCTCCCATGTGTAGAACAGCTTGTTTAATTCAACAGTAGTGGAGTTATTACAAACAAATATTCACACTGGTCAAAGCAGCAAGCAACTTAGAGGTGATGGAAATACATTTGTCCTCTTTATGGCCAGTCAGAACTCTGCTGGTGTACATCAGTGGCAACAGCACAAGCCTACCAAAAGGGTAGTTGGTCCATCTTATCTGTTATACTTCCCTTCAGGTTTTTCCCTGCCTCTGGACAGACAGTGATGTGAACTGTTTCCCCATGTCATATTTCTGCCCATTCTAGCTTTCCTAAAATCTAACCCTAGCATTTTCTTCCTTAAGAAGCAAGAGCTTTCAAGCTCTACTATTTGTCATCAGCCACCACCCCCAGAACACAGACCTATGATTTAAGAACAGAGATTTAGAGCACATCACTCTCTTTACTGACACTACAACTGAATGATGGACTTCCAGTTCTGAGGGAAGGCAAATTGCATGTTTCTCACTGGAGGCATTACTGACTTCTTCACCAAAAGATCCATTCCAGACTCATTTTCAACTGACAATAAAAAGAAGAGAACTTAACAACCCTCTTCCTTTTCGTCCACCACACACTTTATCTTAGTCAAGTCATCGATTCCATTATATGCTCTGGCTTTGCAGGCTCCTGTATATTTGTCCATTTGTCTCCTTGAAGACATCATTACTGTTTCCAGCTCTTTAACACATAATGCTCCTGAGCTGCTCTAAGTGCCTTGGCAAGCTGACCCATCTATCAATAAAATTATGGAATTTACTGACATCCTCCTTCAGGATCCCTCAAAATTTTGTCACCTGTGATAACATCATACATATTTTCAGCCTACAGCTGAAATCTAACAGAGTTGGATCCACCCATTTTTAAAGCACTTTTAAACCTTCTAAGAAGCACCTTTATAAATACATCTGTTTTTCTCTACAGCTTTCTTGACTTCATAAGTAGCTTCAGAGCTTCTATCCAGACTCCTAATGGAAATGAACAATCTTATAGCTTTCCATAACAACATGCATTCACAAAACACACAGCATAACAACATGAAATTTTAAGATAAATTTCCATTATAAAATCATTGTTGTCCAATGACTCAGTATTATTTGCAAGGCAACAGAGCTCTACGTAGCTGATAACCTGATTTCTGTAAATTTTTAGCTATGGCCTTGAAGCTTACATCTCGCATGCATCAAGCTATTAATTATAATCTAGATAGAGCTAAGACTAACTTAGAGATGCCAAGGTTTTGGACAGCAGCAGCCCTATATGAACCACGTCGAATATATATTACAATAATTGGTTGTGCACAGGAATATCTTTGGGATATTTTCATTGTGCACAGGGATATATCTCCAATACATCTTTGGAGCAGAGCTTGTTTCTTGGTCACAAAGGCAACAGCCTCAGATAATAAACGGAAATGGATGTTCTAGAAGTGTATCAGGCCTCCCATAAGACCCTTCTTTATGTATATATTCAGGTACACAAAACATGAGTATTTGTCTTTTCTGTAACACACTTGCAGAGTGGTGTCTGTTGATAAAGAAGACAAACTCTCAGTTTATGTTGCACAGAACATTACCTACACAACTACTCAATAATTACAACATAACAGCTACACTTTTAGATTTCAAAATTACTTGGGAAAAGCAGCAAGCTCACACTAGATGAAAACTGGAAAAAAAAATACGAGTGGCACCAATCAGGCATTTTCATTCCTAATTAGTTCTGTCTTCACCCCTTTCTAGTGGTTGATACATAGGCTACACCAGACCATCTAAACTGGATTCCTGCAATTAATTGTACATTCACATCTAAATGGTATATGACTGTATTGGTTTTGCACAGCAAGGTTTTGGTAGAAGGGGGCTGCAGGGGTGGCTTCTGTAAGAAACTGCTAGAACTTCCCCTGTGTCCGACAGATACAAATGCCAGCCAGCCCCAGGACAGATGCACCACTCGCCAGGGCCAAGCCTATGAACAGTGGTGGTAGTGCCTTTGGGACACCAGATTTAAGAAGAGTAAGAAAAACCTGTAGAACAGCAGCTGGAGGGAGAAATGAGACTATATTAGAGCAACAACTGTGCAGACACCAAGATCAGTGAAGAAGAAGGTGGAGGAGATCCTCCCAGAGATTCCCCTGCAGCTTGTGATGAAGACAGTGGTGAGACACGTTCCCCTGTAGCCCGTGGAGGTCCATGCTGGAGCAGATATTAATCTACAGCCCCTGGAGGAACTTCTGCCAGAGCAGTGGATGCCTGAAGCAGGCTGTGACCCCATGGTAAGTCTGTACTGGAGCAGGCTCCTGGCAGGACCTGTGGACCCATGGAGACAGGAGCCCATGCAGGAACAGCTTTGCTGGCAGAACTTGTGACCCCATGAGGGACCCACACTGGAGCAGCCTGTTCCTGAAGGACTGCGTCCCATGGAAGGGACACACAGTGGAACAGTTCATAAAGAACTGCAGCCTGTGAGACAGACCCACATTGGAGAAGTTCATGGAGAACTGTCTTCCATGGGAGGGAACTCATGCTAGAAAAGGGGAAAAATGTGAGAGTCCTCTGCCTGAGGAAGAAGGAGCAGCAGAGACAACATGTGATGGAACTGACCACGGCCTCCATTCCCCATATTCCTGTGCTGCTGGGAGAAGGGCGTAGAGAACTGAGAATAAAGTTAAACATGAGAAGGAAGGAGTGGGGGGCAAATATTTTCAAGATTTGGTTTTACTTCTCATTATCCTGCTCTGATTTGATTACCAACATATTCAATTAATTTCTCCAAGTCAAATCTGTTTTGCCCACGACAGCAATTGGTGAATGATCTCTCCCTGTCCTTACTGTTGACCCATGAACTGCTCATTTGTTTTCTCTTCTCTGTTCAGCTGAGGAGGAAAGTGATAGAGCAGCTTTGGTGGGCAGCTGGCATTCAGCCAGGGTACAACTACTACAATAACAAATTTGAACTTCTTTTCTAAGAAAACTGCTTCGAAATGTATTACCAGATGCTTATGTAACAGGTGGTTTTTGCCATATTCTAGGCAAAGGGAACCGCACACAAACAAGTTGCTCCTCTGGCAGATCTTCCCTCTCAAGCAGCAGGAGACTGTATTTTCAGAGAAGACACTTGCCTGTGTACATGTTCACTGCCTCTGATTTGGAGTTCATGTGGCTTTTGTAATTAAATCTGCTTGTGTTTACTTGTGTTTAGGATATGCCCATGTTTGCTCTCTCTGACTTTTTCTCTACTGGAGAACTGCCTTGGATGAAAAGAAGCATTTACTTCTCCTCAGAAAATGATGACAAATTTTGAAATTCAGGTCAAGGCCACTGCTGTCAAGTTCCTGATTCTCTGATCACTGAACACTGAAGTAATGACAAAATTTTGTGTTTTCACAAGTAAGCTCAGCTTACATTTTTCCCATTCATAGCTTCAGTTTAGTTTTCCACATGATTGATTTCGTTCTGTATCAGGTCAGTATAAATGGGCTGGTCCCTTCCACTGGAGGAAATGTAGCCATGCCGCATATTAGATAAGTGAGATACTACCTTCCCATTAGCATGTCCAAAGCAGCCCCAGATATCACAGAATCATAGCCTAGAAATGAGAGCCTGTGCTACAGATATGGATGAGTCATATAGGGGCACATAAGGACATACAGGTCATTGCTCAGTAAGCTCCTGCATATGCAGAGCTGAACAGTTCTCAGCCAGGAGACATTATGCTTTAATAAAGTTTATGCAGAATCAGTACGTAAAATTTTTGGTACACGTTCAACAAGGACTTCAAAATACTAATTACAGTTCAATAAAAAAATTGTTCCACCTCAGCTTGAGGCCCCAAGAGATAATGTTAAAAGAAATGGATAATCTCGGTGACCAAGAAATATGCCTGAACACTCCATAGACACTTTAAAAAGACAGTTTACAGTGAACGCCAAGTAAGATAACCTGAGTGACATAATATAAATCAACTTAATATGGGACAATTAAGTACCAGACAAAAAAAACCCTCTTAATTGAACATAGAAATCTGTACAATTCTGCAAAGAAATATTCATATTTGTCTTTGAAACAGATTTGTCTTTGTAACTCTCTTAATATCATTTGCCCTTGTCAGCATTTGTTCAATACAGTTTTATGATTTTTTCCAAATTACTCTGCAGCATTTCAATAGATTTATTATGGCTCTTGGTGAATGCAGACAAATATAAAAAAACCTCCCAAATATACATGTTATAACTTCTTTAATTTTAAAGTCAGTGAAATATTTCTACGCATATTTTACAAAACTAGATCTGCTTTCATATGCAAGGCTTGGGTACTTATTTCCTACTCAACATAAATTGTTTTAAATTGAACTTAAAAACTTGCATGTAATGATCACAATTAAAACAGAAAATGAATCTTTCTATGTCCTGCTGGCAATCTATCCGAGTTAGTCAAAACTGGAAAAAGCACATAGTAGGCACTTTTATACTAACTAATCCACAAAAATCAAAACACCTTTATTTTGGGGAAAATAGGAGCAGCCAAAAGAGCCTGACACTAACTACACTGGATTTGCTCACTGTAGTGTACATTATGTAAACCCCATCAGTTAAGGGAAACAAGAATTATGGTATTTCAACAGAGATTGAAATGTACTTGCAGTGGTTGCTCTGCATCACTGTCAATATTCATTCAGAAGTTTTAGAGACATAAACATTCTCAAGCTTCAGAGAAATATTTTAAAAAAAACCCTTAATTGTCAAATAATTCCTGCAGTATTTAGGAATTCATCCTTTTTCTGTGAAATATTATACAGAATACACATATTTAGATCTAATTCATTTTGAGGCAGATCCTTAGTAGGCAAATAGTGGTGTGTGATTTTTAACACGTTTAAAAAGATAAGAAGCTATTTTACTGCATAAATTGACTTATTTATTTTTCCTTTCTGGGATAGTTTAATAAAAGGCACAATATTTTGAAAGCCATTCCTTCACTCTTGATATTTTCATTTCTTATATAACTATGGCACAAATCATTTTGAACCAGAGTAGACCTGTGTCCTGTCTTTGTTGCTGTTTGACAGTGCTCCAAGGGAGGGGAATTCAGCTTAAATAATCTGTGCATCTTCCCCAGCTCCAAATGCCAGGAACAAATGGAGGAGCTGAGCTGAACAGAACTGATTTTCCTCAATTTTACTCAGCTGTTTGCTTCAAAAAGGATTGTCAGAAAACACAGGTGAATCCACAAGTGTTTCCTACCTGCAGCCAACTTCTTCTTATAAATGATTTTGAAAGTGCTTTTTATATATTTAGACACACATAAAAAATATATGTATCAATATTAAAAAATACCGAATACCAAGAGACACTTTAATTTGGACCAAGCACAGACCTGAGAGACAGCAGTAATTTTACATTTTGCTTTCCATGAGCCCTTGGAAACTCATACACTAGAGACATTAAACTATAATGAATACTGTATTTGTTCATTCTTATGTTTTCTGAGCAACTTGTTGTCTATATCACTAAACCTGTTGCCTTTAGCAAGCTTTCTGTGCTTTATTAAGAGACTTTAAATGACAACTTAAATGACAGAGGACAGGCTGTTCTATGAGAAACCTGTTTTCCTCATTTTTTTGAAAGCAAAATAACTGCAAATGAGTTTTTCTTTCAGAGACACTGGTAGGAATATTTACTGCGATGGTAGAATGAACACTTTTTTGTTTTCTTCTTAAACACTGGCTTCACTTCTCAACCAAAGCAGACGGTGTGCTGAAAGCTACCAGTGGCGCCGGGTGCTGCTTCAAAGACTATCAGTAGCTATTTGAAATGAAATTTTGAAATGGCTCAGAAGCTCTTAATCACAGTCTTCTTTCAATTTCATGCAACTGTAAAAGTAAAAATAAAACCATGATCTGTTTAACTCTGAAAACTGTTTTAACAGTCTGTGGCCTTATGAATAGTGCCTTGAGAGGGGAAGTAAAATGCCTGGTTTCCCACAATAACAGCAGTGAGATAAAATTTGCTCAACAGTCCCATTTATCATCATAAGAATTCAATATCCAGGACATTTTCTGTTCACTGTGCTTGAATTCAGAGAAAGACGAGATAAGGTTAGAAAAACACAGCAGAGATTACTTGTCACTTTAAAGCATCTCCCTGTGTTAACTGTTTTGTGCTGTAGGCTCTAAAATGCCAAAACATCCTCCCAGACTGTGCTGAGAAGTAGCAGCTGAGCAGTTCTGTGATAAAGTACATTATAACTCAAGTGAGTGCTAGCTACAAGTGTTTGCAAGTATTAAGAATAATACACTAAGTAAAGCTCAACCATTCCTAAAGCAAAGGGCTGACAGCTCAGGTGGGTGGAGAGCTACAGAGATTACGAGTGTAATAAGGTAACACAGCTTTCTGCGCTGTGTAACAGAGCTGAAGCAAAAGTGGCAAAACAATGCTCAGAGCAAAAGCAATCTAAAACAAAATTAATCTTCTAGTACCAAACTACTCTCTCCCTTCTTACTTTTTTCATTGCTCCAGGATAAGCATCAAGTGCCTCAGCCAATCCTATTCCATTAACCTGAGACATCCTAAGTATGGGTGAAGGATTACAAGCCTGGGATAGTACAAGTCAAAAAAAACATGTTCTCCAGTAAACCTGTGGGCAGCCATCTACCTGCAAGAAGTGGTCTATCCACTTTGGTCCCTCAGTTTCCAGGCTCAAGCTTCCCAAGATTTAACCCTCTACAGTACACCAGAAAAATGTCAATGCATTTGCACAGGTGAAATGAGAGATGAGCCAAAGACAATCTAATAACTAGAATCAACAGCCTGGGAAGCTTAAAAGTTGGCTGCAGTGAGCAGTTTAAACTCAGCAGAGAGCTATGAAACATACTCTTCCACCGCTTCTCTTTTCCAGGCTCCTCTAGCAACATAAATCACACTGAAAGATCTTTACAGGGTCAAAACAGAATTGAAAAGTGATTTCAAATATTATGTTACTAAGCAGTAGCACACCACTGGAAAATAAAATGTAATTTATGTCTCGGCACAGATAAGGAGTCTGCAAAGATAGTCCCAGAGAGCACTTCTGGAGCACAAGGCAGAACAGAGTTTATTACAGATTATTAGCAACTAAGCATTTCCTTTGTGTGCTTTTTAAAGCCTAAACATCATCCAATGCATATGGATACCGACTAAAATTTTCGCTTATCAACACTGCAGTATTGTAAGATAATTGAGAGAGAGTGTAAATACGTTCTCAAAACCACGGGTGTGGGCGAGATCATTTTTGGTTACCTAATTTAAAACAATAGGCTTTTTAAAAGCTAAACTGACATAGTATCAGATGTTAAACTGTAACTTTTAGATCACCAAAAATACAGCTGCAAGTCCTGTATCCAGATACTGTATTAAAACATAAAGAAAAGCACCAGTAGAAAGTAACGGTCCATTTTGCTTCTCACCACACATCCAACAGTGGAAACACTTATGCAAGGAGAAAATTCTGGCAATTTCTGGGGTCGTTTTTCTTTTTAACTCCTTCAGCATTCAGTTGTGAGAGCCTGGCCCCCTGTTGAACAAGACTGCCATGTGTCCTAGCAGGAAACTCTGCAATTATTTTCAGTTCAAATAATTTTACTGTAATACAGAATTACAGTGTTTCATTTTTTTTCAAGGCTACTGGCAGAAATATGTCTAACACAAAATAAAACAAAACTAGTTTTTGTTTTGCTATTGCTCCAATAAGACACATGAAATATCAGTTTTCAATTAATGCCCCTTTATTATTCCCCGTTTAACTCACAATCTTCATTGTTTTGGATGAAGAGGGATCTTATGCTCAGGAAACAGCACAATTAAATATCATTATTCAAGCTCTCTGCAGATCTTTCCAACTTCTCTTAATAAAAATACAGAAAAAGTAGGACCAGTAATTCTGTTATTTGCTGTACAGAAAGTGAACATGAGTAGAATGAAACAAGCCAGAAAAAAACCAAATTCTAAGGCTGACAGACCACTGTACAGCATCAGTGAAAAGCTTGGGCAAACTTTGCTTCTGCTTCATGGATTCACAAAGCGAGATCTAAACAAGGCTTGCAAGGATAAAAATAAATAAACCAGTATTTTCCTGGACAGTGTTTGCCCTCTAGGACAAACACTTGGTGATATTGACTGTCTGGCAAGGAGAATGACAGTTGCAGTCACAGAAGTTTATCAAAAAAGCCATTTTCCTTTCCTCCCACTTGGCAAAATATAACATTATCTTCGCAGAGCAGGTTTCAGAACTTGGGCTTTCCAAAATCTATGAATTTTTACCTTGTGTGTTGCTATAAAAGCACAGACACTGGGAATTACCTCAAAATATAGTATCTTCAGCCTGAAATTGTGTTTGCAACCAAGACTGGACATTGCCACATCACCAGCTTTGGCACACAGGCGGACAAACCAGAGTCTGCACAGGCCAGTGCTGGAAGACACCATTCCCTTTGGTTTAGCAAAGCACTGTGACGTTTGCCTTTATCTGTTCCCCAGAAAACTGGGGCTGAAAGGCCATAGTCAGAGGGTCTCCAGGGGATGCATGGGGCTTTCCCATCCCACAGCTGACATAACCCTATGCCTGGCTCAATTCCAGGCCTCCACATGTGCCTCTAGGGTGACAGTTCCTTTACAGAGACAGCTTTACAAAGCTAAAATGACCCAGGAGCAATCAAGCACAATTATGGAGTGAATGACAAGGAAAAAGAAAACTCTGATATTGTGTGTACTCCAAGAAAAAATCCTTTCTGAGCTTACTTATTTGTACCTGACTTCATATTTGACAGCCAGTTATCACTTCCTACCTCTACCCCAATACACAAATCAGTGGGAATCCTGAATGCACAACCTGGGAATGAGTCCATACGGAAAAAATGTAGGACATACAGCCTTGGCATACAAGAAGAGACTCCGATTTCATCTATCATGTGTAAAGCAGGAAGGATTTTACCACAGATTACTGGCAATGTAATGGATAACGAACACATCCCACTGGATTAGACAACCAAAATGTTCGTTTCTTAATAGGAAATATATGGACTATTCTACTGCATGGATAACTAGTACTGACCAATTTTTGAAACTACTAATTATTGCAATCTCACTCTGCTGGTATCCAGGATATTCTTCAATTTTATGGCCTCTGAATGTCCAACAGAATAACAATTCTGACCTTAGGTATTAAAATAACACGTTGAAACAATCAATGGCTGCTGCCATACCCAAATGTTTACCATACACAGATCCTCTGTTTCCAAGCTCACAACACCCAAAGCAAGCAGACAATAACAGGTGCATATTTATTTTCTAACATCTAGAGGAGTTTTCAGCAGTTGTACATCAGTGTAACTCCACTAAAATCTATCACTTGATTTTGGCTTATGACCATGTTCTTTCTGGCTCCAAAATTCTACAATAACATTATTTTTTCAGTAAACATAACTCATGAACACTAATTAAACAGGCCTTAACTTAAAACAGCAAGTATGGACAAACAAAAGCTACCTGATTCCATGTTACAAACTGTTTAGGACACACAGTCCCACTAAGACAATGATTCTTCTATAGCTGTCAGAACAAGAACAGATTCACTTACGCTTACTGCTCAACAGCTGGTTAGTTTAGGTTTGTATCAATACACAACTGATGGGCTATGGGGGCAGACAGGAGCATCGTAAAAAGGCTGAGTTGCTATGTCATATCATCACGAATTCAGTTGCCTGTGTATTGCATTTGTAAAAATCCCAGTGTCCAGACCCATAATAGATACATATCATGATGTAACATTCCTGCAACAATGTTTTCTTAGGAAAACTTCGGCAAGTGCTGAAAACTTCAACAGTAACATAGAAGAACACTGGAGAAAACTCTGAATGCTTCACTTCAAATTTTACAGGTTTTCACCTACAGGTTCACTGGAAATCCTTACTTTTTGCTGAAGATTTTTATTGTTTTTAAAGCCAACAAGATTTTATAGAATGATTCTAACTACTCCAGCCCAAGCTGATGAAAAAAATATCTAATTTAATTTAAACAGTGATTCACTGTTTAAAGATACAATGACATTTCCTGCCTTGATCTAAATTTAATACAATTGAAAGAAACTGAGCACTACAAGAAGTCATCCATTGCTATATTTAATATAATGGACAGTCATGCAACTACAGAATATAAACCTTTACTCCGGAAGGGTTTCTGGGCCCCAGGAATCACTCTTTTTCCTAACAGTAACACCTTTATACTGAAATAGCATCTATTCCTTACCTGAAAAGAGTTCATGCATCGAAGTGAAGGTGGAAGAGATGCGGTGCTCAAACCCAGCATTAGCAATAATTCCAAACATGTTTCTGATGGAAACTTTAAAGTATGAACTCCCATGTCATTTTCCCATGCATCAGCAAGCCTATAAGGTTTAAAAAAAAAAAAAAAAAAAGATGTTTTTCATTTTCTTAAAATATATCTAAATCATAAGTTTCGAGTACTAGAATTTGTCATATTATTGTGAAGAAAACCCTCCTTTCACATTTTCCTTGTAAAAGTCAGTGAGTTTTACCAAAAAGACAAGGTGAATTTAGATAAGGCACTTTAACCATACCACCAACTGTTAAAAAAATGTGAAAGGGAAACTTAGCATATATAAGAGAAATTCACTCATGTTTCTCATGCAAAGCTTCATTCCTTTGGAACAAAATTTAATTTATCACTGGCAATTTCTCAAACTGATGTTTATGATGCTTACACTGGAAACTTATTAACAGTCTACACCAAACAAAAACCCAAATTCCAGTTCATTTTAAACAGCTTTCTGCTTCAGATGTATTAAAATAAAGATTTCTAGAGCTTTAAGAATTAAGCTTTCTAAAGTACATTTCTGTAATCTGTTCCTGCTACCACATGCTGAAGAACAAGATTAGTTCAACGTGATTTACTTGAAACACAAGATCGTTCCATATCCTATTGTTCAGGCTTATTTCTTCCATAATGTATAAACTGACAGACAGATCAGTGGTCCAGTTACTTTAATAATTTTGTCTTTCATTTTAGCTCATGAGTATCAGATACTCCAAAATAAGATGGATGCCAATTATTCTCAGCAGATCCGAGAGCATCACTTTGGAAGACAATGTTGGCTGGCCTTCCATGTCCAAGACTTCAAAATTTCAATAAATAATTCAAGAATCAGCTTTCATTTTTAAATTCCTGCAGCTCTTCCAACTGAACTACTGCTTGTGAACGTACTGGCTTATTTTAACGTACTATCTAGAAGTAGCTGCATTTTTTAAACACCCAGAAGAGCAGTCATGACCCCAATATTCAGAATGGTGAAAACTGGGCAAATACACACTATCTGTGTCCTTCTGAATGGTTCTCATTCTCTCACATCTCCCAAACCCAGCAATTCTCTGTAAAGTCCCGCTTCTTACACATAGGCTTGCTTATATACTTTTTGTACATAGCACCTTCTTAGCTCTTCTAGAAGACAATCCTATTGAGCGTAACTTACACATCTTTCTTCAAAGAGTGGGTGTATTTTCATTTTCTTACCTCCATTTGTCTGAAATGGCCTCTTGAATTTCAACTCTTTGGTTTTTTTCTTTCCTAATATCTACATTTTTTCCTCCTTCCTCACTTATCTACAGGTATGTAAGAATCCAATTCTGCTTCAGTACAGGGAAGCGAGACCTACAATGCACTCAAGGTCAGAGGGGCTTCCTTCTCCCTAAAAATAGGAGTGATTTCTCTCACTCTTTTTTTTTTTTTTAATCCACAATAAAAGACAATCACATCACAACTAGATTACCAAACACACCATGTCTTTTCTCAAAGTTCACTAGTGTGTCACTTTGACAAAAGAAGGTCTAAGCCTCACATGGTAAGCAGAAGGAGGAAGGCAGTTTGGTCTAGGCACCCTCTGACTTCTCTAACAGAAGTGCACCATTTAAGCTCTCCCCATGTCTGAGATGCTACCAAAGGACAGAGGCCAAAACCTGCCACACATTAACAGCCTTTATAATATGTACTATCTCACTGGACAATTATACTGTGCCACACAGATCTGGAAAAGTTGTTTAAAGCTACTGCAAAAGAAACCCCCAACTGTCTTCTAGGACCAGAAGATGAAAAGTTTAGAAGACACCCTGTAGTATTTTCACTATTGAAAGATACAAACCTTCAGTAAAACCCAAATAATATATCTATATTGAAAAGAAGAAGGATTCTTTTAAAAGACTACACAAGATGCCAAGCCCAGAAGAGGCAGCCCTGGTTCAGAGATCCAGGTTGGATGGGGCTCTGAGCAACCTGGTCTAGTGGAAAGTATCCCTGCCCACAGTAGGGAGACTGGAACTAGATGACCTTTAAGGTCCCTTCCAACCCAAACCATTCTATGATTCTATAAGTGTTCCAGAAGGAACACTTAATGGTCAGTGATGAGCACTGAGCAGCCAGTAACCAAGGAGTCTTGTTAACTGTAATCCAGAACTGAATTTTATATTTCACTATCACTTCATAATTTCATTTCCAAACATAATTAGAAACTTACCTTTATATGTTCCTTACCCAGTCTTTGTTCTACATTTTTTACAATGTAGATAGAGGTGATAGAGGTGACAGAGGTAAATTTAGGTGACGCTAGCAAAATTGGGGCTTTCTATTTTTCAGAAATCAGCAAGTCTAAACAAAGCATTGTGCAGGCACCTTCAAACACAGCTAGAGAATCTGGAGATTGGAGGTGATATGCAAAGTTTCTAGGTCTTGGGAAGGTGTTTCCACAGATCAACACCTCTCTGCAAAAAAACTTTTCAGAACTCCAAGTAATATTCAAAAAATCACAACTTACTTTAGTACTCTGATTCTATTCTTGTGTTTTGATTGGAAGATTTTTTGGAGATGCCTCCTCGTTTTAAAGTTCAACTAGGACAGCCCTGACACTGAACAAGGGCTTTTTTTTTTTTTTTTTTGTGGCTCTTGGTTGATTTGAGGGAAAAAATGTTTGCATAAAGACATTTAGCCTAACTATCTTGCAATTCTTGCTTATTAATTGCTCAGTTATTAGTATTTCCTGAAATTATTCCAATGTATTCCTTTACCACAAACAAACCATGTGTATCCTAGCACTTACTGCTCCAGGAACACTCATATTATTAGGAATTAATGTTTGCTACTTGTCCTTTGGCAGCATTTAACACAAGTGGTTGTGGAAAGTCACTGCTTTCTCTTCGTTCTTTTTACCCCTATTATTTTTAGAAGCATTTTTCCATAATCTTTATTGTAGAGGAAGGAGAAAAGCACCTATGCTTAAAACAAAAGCAAAACAAAATATGAAGAACCCACAGTTTTTCACTTTAGTTTCACAATTTTTCTGTGTAAGGAGAGTCGTCTCACTTCCAGTACAAGACAGGAGACAGTTTGTTTTCCATTTACTGGAAGAGGTAGATTGGCTGCTACTGCTCCTCAGTAAATTGGAAAAACAAAAAAAAATTCAATTTGACATTAAGATAGGGCAAATTGTCAGAAGGAGATTCTGGAAGGGCTGAAGAAGACAAGAGAGAAATGTGTAGGACTCAGATGCGTGCATGGTAACTTAGAATGTAGGGCTTTGCATCCATGTGCTCTCTTCTGCTACTTCTTTAATACTTTTACTCAGCAATGAATTCTTGCTTCTAAGCTTCCTTTGAGTGAAAGCAGTGTGAGTAAAGGCAGAAGACAGCATAATTCCCAAAGTCAGCACAGCTTGCTATGCTGGCTGAAAGGAGTAAGGGAGAAGTAAGACATTAGCTGGAGGAAAGTAGGAAGGTGAGGGTAACAAAAGAAATAATGTTATTCTTCCTTCAGCAAACATTCAGCTTTTCTGCAATGCAAAGAAGCCTTGAGATTCTGGACTTCACAGTCTGACAAAAGAAAAAATTGTAACTCTCAGTATCAAACAAAACTCATAAATTCTACAAAGATTCCCTAAGTCATTGCAGGGTGAAAGAATGGATCTACTCTGGACCCATTTTATGACACGTAACATCTCACCACTACCTACTGACCTTGACAGTGTTTGAGGGAAATGTGAGTCAGTTTTAGAAAACAGGCTTTAAAACAGTAAGATGTAGTAAAATGGTCCAACATAAGAGCATGCTCTGAGTCAAGAAAAGGACATGTCATTTTTTCACAGGACATTGAATCCAACTCTGTAAATCACCATCATCATCCAGCTTTGTCTGTCAGTGATCTCAGCAACAGGAGAACACAAATAATTCTAAGCATTTTGTCTATCACTCCACTCTTTAATTTTTCTCCCTGTTTTCTTTATCCCACTCTTCTCCAGAACTTGTATTAACCCTCTTAGCTTATTGCAACCAAATTTTCTTAAGAAAGATCACAAATAAATTAGGTTTGGTGAAGTTTCGTGTTTTCCTGAAAACCAGTGTCTAAGTAGTTAGAAGAAATGCCCATCGGTTACTCCCCAGAGAAAAGCTGCCGATGGAATGCAGCAACATACATACCTGCTCATCAAGTGATGTTTACCTGAGAGAATATTAGCATAAACTCAATAATATGACATTTCTATCTAACAAAAACAACTACTATAAGCAAAGTAAACCTGTTCTTCACAGCCCACTCCCTAATGAGTGAGCCAAACTGAGAGACTCGTTGCTTTCACTTAAATGCACTCAATTTCATGGGTTCAGGACAACTGAAAAAAAAAAACCAACTTAAAATTTGGAGGCAAGACGAAAGATTGGTGATAACAGAATTGATCCCAGTAAGAATAACAGAGCTATTCCCAGTATTAACCAAACTAGAGATGATGCCTCTGTAGGATAAAGCAAAACCTCAAACCCACTCCTTCTGTTCCATCTAAGAGATACCTATTAGGCTCACCCACAAAACCGCTACAAATAGACTTAAGATTAAAAGCTATTACTAGAACGCTCATATAACTTTAATTTTAGAAAGACAGAACCACATATAATGAATGCTAATAAAACTTTAATACATTTCTGGCAAACATTTCAGAACTCAACTGAAGCAGTACAGAAAGTGAAGAAGTAAAACTCTACTTAAGGGAGAGATACTTGGCTACTGTGCTAAATACCGATGAGAACTATGTGCTGTGTGACAAACTGTTATGAATGGAGCATTCAAAAATAAGTAAGAAACAAAGATGACAGGCTGAGACTATCTTCCCCCTTGTCCTTTTCGATGCTTTCTCTGAGAAATCGGTTGTTTGAAGGAGAATTTTAGACACGATATGATTGCCACATTCCCACAACCAGCCAAAGAAACACAGCTAGGAAAGTGAAATTCCTGTAGTAACATGTATATAATGCTTTAAAAAATTAAGTGGCATTTTCAAAGCTATTTAGCTGACAATAATGGGAAATCCAGGAAAATTTTGCTTTCTTTAAAAAATAAAAAGAAATCAGTAAATGCTATCTGAAATTCAACCAAATTCAAATCTGAAAGCAGAAATGAGCAAGACTTGAAAATAACTACTCAGATAAGACTAAAGACAGTTACTTCTCCAGCAGAAATAATTGATAATGTTTTACATTTGACTCACCATGCATCAGAGAACACTATTTCTCCACTACTCTCTATGGAATTGATCCCAATGAATTGCTTACATAAGTCAGAGTAACATTTCGGAACTGTGTCCTTAAAAGTCAAGGTTTAAGACACCAAAATACTGAAATGATTTTGTTTCCTAATTCCTTGATATAGTATAGTATGGCCAGTCTTCACGAACGAAGATCCGAGGAAGGTCTTTACACCTTCCAGCCTGCGCATTGGATTTTTTAGGTGAGACACAGTGTGCGCG
>JAWMRA010000113.1:81674019-81716233 GCA_035584735.1 Pseudotriccus pelzelni | reverse complement strand
GTTATTCTGACTTATAATCTCTCTTTTGAGTTGAGTTCAATTCCCCTGCTGGTTAACTTTTAAACCAGCACACTGTGTTAGCACTATAGAGACAGGATTTCATTTAACTGAATTTCTGTAGTTTCAAGGAGTCTTAAATTCTCTCTTCTGTAAAGCATTCTCATCAGAAAATTACTGATATATAATCCTTGTAATAAAGTGAATCATGTATAGTACACCATACATATACTTCAATATAGTATACATAATTATATGAGTTATATCTACATTAACAACATTAACATACAATTTTGCATATTTCAATACATTAATATGAACAGATCCAATAGTTGTATATGCAAGCACATGGTCATTATTGACAGTATTCTATCTTTTTTTTTAGCAGTGCATATTTTGAATGGAAAAACAATGTACTCTAGAGTCTGGTCAAAAAGAAGTTATCTAGAAATCCATTACAAAACCAATTTAGATGGTTTAAAATACCTCATCCTACAAAATATAAGTCCTTCTTGAACTTTCAATGTGTCACCATTTGAAAAGGCCAAGTTATTTATTACTAATAAGAAAGCCCTACAATGAAAATTAAAATTTAACCTCACTAGAGTACCAGTGTCATAATATTTTTCAGAAGGGCTGACATGAGAAATATCAAATGGTCTTGTGATATTTCAAAGTGCCTTTTAAGTACAATCATTGTATTTTCTCTGATGAATGCTTTTATGATTTAAAATCGATATTCCCCATGCACTTTTCTAATTTCTAACTCCAGTACATAGCATAGATTAAATAACTCATGCTAAAAGGTACATTAAAAGACAGTGGATTAAATTATTTTGTTTCCATGAAACAACTGCATATGAATCTCAACGACATTGATTTTACTTATGTATTTTAAATTATTTTACAACTTCTTGACATGCTTTGATCATTTTAAGCTATTTAAGGAAAGTTAGAAAGATAAATAAAAGCTACCTATCTCAATCTGTAAATCACAGCCCAAATTATTTTTCTTTTGTTCCACACCAACCAACATTTTTATTAGAGCCAACTGCCCTATATTAACTTAAATATAATTACATTAGTTTTGGTACAGTTATTAAAAAATGCTATTAGCACAAATAAAGCCTCTGAATAGCCTACAGAATTCAATTCTTTTTTTCTTAAAGTGGTAAAGGGCAAAACCAGAAGACCAAAGAACTGCATTAGTATATTGTCCCAAGACAGACAAGGTGTTTACAAATAGATTATTCGTCCAAAGAACAGAAAAGCTATCTCACCATTCTGCAACTTTTTACACAGCAATAAATCTTGAGATTTTAATCCTGTCCAGGAGTAACTTTGCCTTGGAGTATGTAATTTCAAAGTAATGCTCAACATACTTCTCGAGTCTAAAGACTCTTGGGTGTTCACCAACGGCTTTTTTACATTGCTTTCCCTCCTCCAGATGGCTGCTATGCAATTTCAAAAGCATTACTTTGAAGTCAGAAACTCTATCATCCATAAAATATTTTCATTCCATTGCAAAACAGCACCAACTGCACTGTTTCTGCTGAAGACAAAACAGAATTTCAGCTGCAAGAATCACTGAAATAAAGCTTAAACATCACAGAAGGATTAGCAGGTGTTCATCTATTCTGAAGCCTTTAGGTTGAAGATTCATAGTATCTAAAATGAATGTATGAAAACCTAAATCAAGCAACAATGTCTAAAGCAGACTTATGTTCAATGGAGCACCTAGATGCGTGGGACCATGAACATTGCAAATGTACTAAATTTAAAATTCACAACAGTACTCAAAGCATGCACAGATGGTTGATGAGTATAACTAAGACATTATCATCTTTATTTAGTTTCAGTACCACGTAAGCAAAAACAAGCTGATCAAAGAATGAAGAGAAAATGTGATTTCAATTTTGTGGCAACTGACCTTGGATATAAAATCACAAGCCTGCCAGCTATGTCCCGCGATATGTCCTACATGCAAAACCACAGTCCATAAATGTACAGCAGCAGCAGCAGCAGTCCTATTCACAGAGCCAACCCATAGCAACAACTGCCTATGGAGAGAGACGTTCTTTCTCCATTCGTCTACAAGATCAAGAGTTTACAGTAAATGATGAAAATTTGCTGCAGTTTTCTGCTTTTACATCTTTAGCTTTTGCAATAAAGTTGTGCTTTAGAGCATCTGACTGAGGGATAGAAGCTTATGCAGAAAACGGCTCCTGCTGAGCTTGTGATGTCAAACATATATAGACATAATAGGAAGAAAACATGGCAGACAGAATTCAACTGATTCACAATATATTTTCTTGAAACTACTTTTTAAAAATTCCTACATAATTTTTGCCTAGCTGGCTGCAACAGTAGAATCCACATGTTAATTTAGAAGTTCTCCTACAAAACCAAGGAAAAGCACAGGAGTTTAGCTATTGCTGGGCATTGTCTAAAGTCTGCTGTGACTGCTCCACACTATGCATCCACAGTATGCAGAATTGCTGAAGCAGCTCCAAAGTACAATGTAATTGCTGACTTCTCAGCAGCAGAGCAACATGGTCCCCCTAAATGGAGATGCAAATTGCTCCCGTAAAAATTTCATGGCTGATGCTTTAGAATATGCCTTTTCACTCTAATGGTTGTGTTAAGGCTTTAAGCTGCATTTTTTTTCATGTCTTACTGCATCCCAGGAGGAAAGAATTAAAATAACTTCTCTGAAAACAATAAAGACCAGACTCTGTAGCCAGATCACTGCTGATCCATAGTGGAGGATGGCAGCGACGTCGGTCATCACCATCTGGATTACCAACAGTTGTACTATGACTCTAGACTGCAGTTTTCTTGAATGTGCCTACAGCTCAGAACAAAGGGATAGCTTTGTGTGCTCCTTAAAATAGTTTTCTTCACCTTAATCACCTCCTGATTCCTTTCTGGATACATCTTGGTCTAAATTAGAACAGATGGCTCATAATTTCCCTAGTGTATGGCAACAACTGTAGACTACTGTGCTTGGGATGGACACAGAGGACACAGAACAGCGTGCTATTGACCTATGCTAACAACCTGACTGGTGCCTGACTTGCAGCAAATACCAAATGTGAGCAGCAACACCATCAACCTAAAAAGCCTCCTAACCCCAGCATGTATGAACCAACTACTCGAATTCTAAGGTTTGGGGGTTTGGGGATTTTTTTTGGTTTTTAACCTTTCAAGACATCAGGTATACAGAAAAGTAAGGGCTACTACCCTGGCAAATGGGAGTATGCCTCTTCTATTCATGCTCATTTCCTGAAGGGTAGAAGAGCACAGTAGGGCTGTAGAAAAACCAAGTACTATGTAAAAGCTCCTTCATGGCAACTGCTGACACCAGTATGGTTACCCTTCAGTAATTCCAGACAGTTCACCTTTGAAAGAGTCATTCAGTTTTAAGGAAGCCTGCTCATGGGACTTGTTGGACCTGCCCTTCCCAGCAGACTCTTCTCATAACTGTCATTTTCAACCTATAGTTTTTCCTCAGCAGGGCCATTAAGAAGGATGTGTCCTCTATGTAGACACTTGTTTTACAGATACTGCAGGGAAAAGAATCATTTAAAACATTTGTCTCCCAAATTGTCCAAATAAAACAAACACGTTTAAAGTCGGAGCAGGAGAAGAAGTATGAGGGTAACTGGCAAGGCAGACATAAAAGTATAAAATAATCATAGAATCATTTAGGTTGGAAAAGATCCCTAAGATCATAGAGTCAAACTGTTAACCTAACACCGCCAAGTCCAAGTACTGTCCTAAACCCTTCATTTTCCCAGAGAAATAAAACATATTTGCCTCGGTGATTTTTTTCGTAAACCGAACTCAATCTTATCAAGGGACTCTAGTGGTGTGTCATAAAAGCAGGGCACCTCCTCCTTCTTTGTACCCTACCCAGCATCTCCTGTACCCAGCCTACCTTCCCAGCTGAAGGCTGAGACAACCGGCTTTCTCTCAGCCACCCCAGGCATCACGACACTAGGCCAAAGGCCAAGAGAAGACACAAAATATCTCTGCTCTCTCCTGGGCTAAATTCCATCAAACTCCCACACAAGAATGATTTTACAGACACTTTCCTACCTCTTTCCCCTTTCCCAGACTGAAAACTCCAATCACTATACAGGAGGAAGACTCAGGGGAAGACATAAATGTCTTTGCCAAAAAATACTGGCATGTCTTTATGTTGAACACCCAGATGCTATCAATAACACTACTCTCCTGATGTGCCTTTACATCTCTCCATGAAACTATAACCTTTACTTAAAATTCATCAAAATGAGATGTTATATTGGTGAAAATAAAAACACACAGTGCCAAGTATCCTATCACAAATACAAGAGCCTTTTACTTCACAGAAAGATTTCCTGCGTACAAATGCTATGCTCAGTATCTGAGAATTATTTTGCACTATGTCAAATGTGAAAGGTTGATAAAGAGCCAACCAAAAAGTCCAGATTCATCATTCAAGGCAGAACAAATACAAAAATAATTTAACTAGTTCAGTACAAAAGGTTCCAAAAAACTCACAGGCAGTATGCTCAGATCCACTGAGGGTCAGATGCTTAAGAAAGAGCAGACCAATGCCATTTGAAATGGCATTTAATTCACTTCAGTTCACCCAATCAATTCTCAGCTGAGCAAATTATTCAAGGAGCAAATGCATAAAAAAGCTCAAAGCCGGAGAGAATAAAGATAACTTAGTTTTCAAAGAGAAGCAGAAATTCTCCTAATGAAAACAGGGACAGTGAACCAATTCCTTGCACCACCTTAGCAAGGAATTTTATTAGTATAACTATTTCAAAAGAAACTGGTACAGATTGTCCAAGATGAAAAATGTCTATACATGCCATTCTTGACTTCTTATAATAATTCTAAGCATCACAAATACAAGGGCAAGAATTATTTCAAGTTATTGCAGCTCCTAATTTCACCTGCAATTGACTTGTTTTCCACTTTCATCTGTTTGAAGTCCTCCTTTGCTCACTGAGACATTACTGGAGTTGGTCCAAAAATATCTGGTTTGCTTGACCAAAACAGCTACCAGATGATTTCCAAATTCATAAATCAGACTGAAATATCTACAGAGTAGCAGCAACTGTGTCATGTAGGCTCAATTTCAATACCCATTACTGAGAGAATCTCAAATCTCACAGATGCTGCTGAAAGAAACAAAACCAAAAAAACACAACAGCAAAACAATTGAAGAGATGAAAGATAACGGTTTGGCATTTAATCACACTTAAAGATTATTTTACCAATTCTGCATCCATAAAAGCAGAATTTTGTATCCAGACTAAATCATTCTACATTAAGCAAGGTGAATAAAATGACATTCCAAGACAATGTTTCCATCATTTATTGAAACAAAACCTCATTATTATCTGGGGCCTAAGAGAGATTACATATTCCTGTTGTATCTACACAGTGTAAAAATACATGCACATGCTTCTTGAAGATCAGCACCTGTAGCTTAACTGGTAATCCACAACATCTCTCTGTCTGCATCCTTTCATAAGATATTCAGTGTCACTGCTTGTAAAAAAGGTAGCACTGGCCCCAGCTACATTCAGGCTTGCATTTCTTTGTCAAGGTTTTCTGGGATGTGCAGTTCACTTATCTGCAGACTGCTCTGCATGGATTGCCAGTCCATGTAAATTATTTCAGAGGAACCTCACTGAACAGCTTTTCAGACCTAGTTGTCAGAAAGCCTTAATAAATCAGGGCCTTTGCAAAGAAGAGGAAGTATACTTTCCTAGTTTCAAATAAGGTGTTTGACACTAATGGCATAAAATTTACCTTTACTAGAGTAGCTTATACCATTAAGGCATTTCAGCAAATATGCAGTGTTACAAATTTGTGTTGTGTTATGTGGAAATTTAAGGCTGAGGACAGAATACCCTGTACAACAGGATGTGGACATGTCTATAGAAGCAGTGAACTCAGTTTAATGAGATTACAACATCGTGTCCAATGCTCCAGTTGTGTCTCTGAACGATCTACAGAACAGAAATCACTTACTAACTCTGAAATGCTGGCAGAGGAGCTCACTCTTACCAGTTTGGTAAAAGTAAGTCAGAATCAAAGCTTAATCCAAACCAACAAACACTGAAAATTAAAATGGCATAAATTTATCCAAAGGAAGGCTGAATGAAATAGTGAAAGTATTTACCAATGTGTAACTCTCATAAAAGGACAATGCCTAATTTCTTGAGAGAGATAAAGAATGCATTTAAGTTTCTGGATATACAGATTGCTCAGATTTATAAAGGGAGTGAAAACATCTAAAGCAACTCTGGTGCTTTGAAAATGTAGAACTTAAAACTTTCTACCAATCACACTATGGCCTCTTGTAAAATACCTTCCCTAAAAATATTAGGTTCAATTTTTATAATTTAATTAAATGGTCTAATTTTACATCAGATTTTTAATTTTCAAGCCTGTGGAGACAGTTTCATTTCCTAATTACTGAAAGAAAACAAGAGGGAGTTGAACATAAAGTATCTCATTAAATACATTCCACTTAATTCTCCTTCTAGAGCTTCTTAGGAGAAAGAAGTAGGGGACTGTTAAATTGAGGTCCCAACAGTGGCATACACGAGTAAAAATTACCTCTCCAAGAAAGAACAGAGATTTGGGTGCTGAAGAATGAGGCTCAGAAATCAGATTAATTGTAGACAAGAATTAATCCTCCTGCTAGGGAACGAGGCATATTTTTTCCATGTTCTGCCTTTTGTCCAGTGTTGCAAGTAGTTTTTCTCTAAGTGTTAAAAGTTTTCCAGTGCTGGCTCCTGGTATAGTGAAATGGCCTTAAAATTCAAGAGGTGCTGCCACTCTATTTTACTTTTTACATTAGTAGCTCATAGTAACTGTGGCTTTGCAGTACAAGAATTCAGAGGGAAGATCCCTTATACTTTTCTCCATTATTTCAACAAATTCTCTTTGTTTTTAAAGTGCCCTGGACTGTCTGAAGAGCAGCTCTGCTCTGCATGGCTAAACATAGAAGAGTTTCTGTCTTCAGTAAGGGTTTAGATAAATAATCCCAAATCCCAGTGGGCCTTGTTAAAGCAATATCATAACTTCTTTACACTTCCTTCTGAGT
Organism: Pseudotriccus pelzelni; assembly: GCA_035584735.1. Taxonomy (NCBI): domain Eukaryota; kingdom Metazoa; phylum Chordata; class Aves; order Passeriformes; family Tyrannidae; genus Pseudotriccus; species Pseudotriccus pelzelni. The sequence continues at coordinate 81,709,116 of JAWMRA010000113.1, read as the reverse complement.
TTGGGGGAAAAAATTGTCTACACATCAGTCTGAGCTTATACTGACTAATATGGCTTTAGGGAAGGGACTGTTGAAATCCCTGCATTTAGCCATTAGAAATGGATTTATAAATATAATTATGATAAATCATCATAAGTTTATTAAGTAATGGTTATTTTTTTAAAGAAATTACCAGTTACAGGTGAAAACAGAATATATTCAGAGACAATGTTTAACTGCAGTAAAGCTGGTGTGATCTGCTGTTTCTGTGCACTGTGAGCACACTGGGAGGTATTTGCATCATTCAGTTTTAGGTACTCGGTGACCTGATGGATGAGCAATGATGAGATAACTGATGAAGCTACTGGTCTCAGCTGTTGACCCTGCCTGGACATCTGAACTGCTCAATCCTCATTTCCTAAACTGCCACGGTGCATTGTGCAGTGTCTTTAAGCAAACCAGAATTGGCAACAATTTACCTTCAACCATATGCTCTAAACCGCAGCAGTTGAGGACTTGACTGTCAAGTGGCTTACACGCCTGTGATGCAAAAGCAAGGCAGACAGCTGGTGCAGTAACCTCACCTAACACCATGACCAAAAAGCAGGGTTGGCTTCTGCGAGACAACCTGACTAGGTTTCTCATCTAGGCATTGCAGGGGGAGCAGCAGAGAGGTGGTAAGCAGCAAACCCCGTAAGCAATGTGGTTATCCCCTTGCCTTGCTACAAGTGGTCACGCCACAATCCCCAGTAAAGGCTCCAACCACAAACTAAGAGGGCACTAGGCCCTATGCAGAAAATATAGCCCATAACATGAGCCCACAGAGCTCATAGCCTAGCTTATCACTTATCAGGACAGAGCTGCCTGTTGAAACTTCTAGGCAAATTATGTGCACTGTATTCATGTTAGATGACAGTATCTTCCCACCAGGTCTCTCCAACTGCCCACCTCCCACTGCTCCTCAGTACCACTGTCACACCAACCAGCAGCACCTGGTGCCAGAGGAGGCAGTGTCTTTGCTACCTTGTCCTAACAGGGTCCCAACAGTATGGAAATAGGTGTGCATTCAGGGCCACAGACTAGCAACAAACAGTAACACTTGTTTCGTCAGCATAATCATAGAATCACAGAATTAACTCGGTTGGAAGAGACCTCTGAGATCATCAGTAATAAACCAGGCAAGGGGCAGAGAAAAATTATTTAAGGAAAAAAAAATCAAATGAAATCAAAGTTGAAAGAACCAATTATCTGTATGGTCAGTGATGGGACAGCACTGCTGTTGCCCTGTACCTAAAGCCCCTGGTTCCGTAGTCACCTATTATAAATCACTTCCTTGAATGTTCTCATGGAGGTTATTCCTATCAGCTGTGCCACATGGAGATGCACATGCTCCATAAACTTCAATTTCCTTTTTAAGTCCTATTATACCAAGCAGGGGACCATTTCTGAAGTTGAAATGGATATTCAGAATAATATAAAGATGAAAATGTTTTCTGGCCTCTGATTTTTAAACCTTTGGGTAAAATTATATCTTTTCCACACTGTTGTTGATATTCCACACAGAAGTATTCACAAATACCAGGCACTCCAGAACAGTATATCTGAATCCAAAGGGAGAAGTTATCCTGCTGTACAAAAAAAAAAGCTGTAATCACTGTTCAAAAATCTCTCAGGTTGCTGCTTTAAGGTTTTTTTCCTAATGTTCCAACTTCAGAAGAGAAAGAAATTCAGTATTTTAGGATGCAATTACCCACAGCAAAGTAAGGAACACCACAAATCACAGAATTCACTGAATTCACTGACAGCAAAATTTATTATTTCTGCTCATTTAATCCAAACCTTTGCCAAACAAAATGGCTAAAGTTAGAATTTCACATGTCATATTTTCCCTTTCACACTGAAACTGCAATTTTAATGGAAGAGTTTATCATAATTTTCCCTTTCATAAAAAATTATACTTCTGGCAAAAATTGTACAGAAGCTCACTCTATGCAGGTATTAAAACACCACTGACATTAAAGTATCTGATGTGGCTACAAGTCAAATTTAACAAGCAATTAAATCCCAAATAAATGAAACCAGCAGTCAGAAACACAGCTTCCTCTCCTAAAAATAAAATTCAAATTAATTCAAAATCATAAACTTCTATAGAAACATTTTCTACAGATTTTACTACATCTCACAGCTCACTTTGGAAACTGACAGCAGACTGATTGTCAGTCTGAAAAGATCAACTTTCCACTAGCCCCTTTTCCCTGTCCTCTGCCACTATGTCCTAAACGTCTGTCAGTCTTTCTCTGTGCAGGGAAATACCCTTCCATAAATAACCCCTCCACCCTTCACAGAACTGTCCCCAGTTTTAACACGTCCTCTCCTCAGAGCTAATTCCCAAGTTTCCTCTTTCAACTACTCTGAAGCTTTCACCTTCTTTTATGGCAGAGATTGAATCCACAGTGAAGCAGATGAAGCCCTACGCAGAACTTCTGCAGAGCTGTCCTGCTGCAGACACGAAGCAGAGCTGAGGAATCACACAGGCCACACGCCACCCTTCTGAGACAGCACTGTGGGGGCTGCACTGCACACACACACACACACACACACACACATACCTGGACAAAGTCCAATTAGTGAACGTAGATTATTTTGGCTCTTTAATTTAATTTTACGGATCAAGAAAAAGGGAAAGCTAGTCTGACCTCAGAAGCGTGAGAAACAGAAAGGGAGACATACAACCTGGCAGCTGAGTTCCGGACACAAGCAAGAGAAGAAGAAAAAGGCAGAGAAAGGGGATTTAGAAGGAAGACTAAATCTAGGTTTAAAACAAGTCAATGCTGATGCAGGAGTTGGTGTTACAGACAGACTAAAACACAGCTTTGATGAAAGGAAATAAAGTAGGCATGGAAAGACTGAGACACAGACACCAGCTGAATGAGAGAGAGAGTCCAGTCAAGACTGTGGTACCAGTGTGGTTCTCTATGCAAAGTCACTCCAAAGAGCTTCCAGAGACCAAGACAGATATGGTGAAGGTGAACTTTAAAGTCTTTTGGCAGGTCGGGGACAGAGCTGGAAAAAAAAACTAGAAGGCATCTCCCAGATAAATGGCTCACCTCTTTGCAAGGACAGGCATTGTGCTGAAACATTCCTTTTTCCGAATTTTAGCGTGCTTCACCTTATTCTGTTTCTTGACACTATTGTTCCTATTAGAAGGCTCTGCAGGAATCTCACTGCTCTGTTTTTAGGAAGCTTCGAATGTCCAGTCTAAACTTTTTCATGAGCAACTATAGGTGTATGTTCTTTCAAATTTCTACTGAAAGTAATCAATGAACATTACAGTTATTTGGCACCCACTACTACACAATATTCTTGAAGACATTTGCTTAGTTAGACTGGCATCACACATAGCTGGTGATACAAGAAACTCACCTGTGTTAAGTTCAGCGGTCCTTTATGTAAAGGAGAGATGCAGAGGTGCTGTAAGTGTCTGCAGAATTGCTATGTTGGAGGGCAAATAACAGCTTATCAGTTACTGATTTCTTCTTGCAACACCCAGTGAGAGTTTCATCCATTTCAGAAACCAAAATATGGTATTCAGTAACATAACCCAGACAAGAGCTGACATGCTTGAAAAGGTAGAGGCCTTAATAATATTAATGACATGCAGCCATTTCTGCATCAGCTGAACAGCAGTTTCCAGCAGTAACATTCATAAAGCTGAAAACAAGAAATAGAGAATACTGAGGGACAAATTTTGTTAGTAAGGCTCATATTTGGTAATGATATCAGACTCAAAATACGCTAAATCATTCAATATCTGATGACTTCTCTTAGAGACCTTTTAAGCCCCTTTTTTAGAAGATGATTCTTTGCATTACCAGCATTGCTTCCATTTGGTCAAAACCATGCCGGATTCTCTAAAAAAATACCCACCAACTTCTGAAGGAAGTTTTGACGACCCCTCTTGAGCAGGGAGGTTGGACCAGATGACTCCAGCAGTGGTTCCTTCAACCTTATCCATTCTGTGATAGGTATCATTTATTATGCCTATTAGTTATACAAATTATTTACTCTGTAGCTTAAAGCCAGTATTCAGAGCAGCCAGCAGGAGAATTGCTCGTTCTGTGTTAATGCTACCAGACTCAAAATAAGCAACCAACAGCAATATCCTGTTGTTGCCCTCCCCCTACACAAATGGAAATATCCTGACCAGCTTCACGAGTTAGACTTCCTTGATCTGAAGTCATAAACTCCAAATTTGCTTTAGCCTTACTGATTTAAAAAGCATTTACAGTAAATTTGGCAGTAAAATTCTTTTAATCTAAGTATGTTAGTTTACACAGCCTGTCATGGAGAAATACAATGGAAACAACAAATGCTAATTAATTTAAAACAGACCAAGATCCTCAAACTCAATAAATCAAGTTTGAGGTTTAAGTAGTTCCTGTCAGCAATCTGTCCAACAGGCTTTTATAAGCTTTATTTTTTCACTCTTGGCTTATTATTCAATTTGTTCTGTCATTTAACAAGCATTATAGGAGTTGAGTACTTAAAGTTCTTGAGTGAACCCAACAGCCTTTATAAGCCTATGAGAAACAAACTGTAAGCTTCCAAGTGGAAATCTGCTATAGTTTGACATACAGTTATACAATTACCCCCAACGGATCATAACTATCACAGTTAGGCTACCTGGCTTTCAAAAAAGCAGTGCTACAAGGAAAGCAAGGCCTGTAAATCTAAGCCCTAAATGTAATCAGCAAGACCACTGCATGCTGTAGTTTAGGATCCCCATGTCCATTTAGCTGGTAAGAATGCACAACTGTTGTTCACCAAAACCCCATTCCTAGATCTAGCAGGACATGAGTTCAGAAGAGGTTAAAAGAGTACTACACATCAACAGCGAACTTCAGGAACACGCTATTACAAGAGAGTGTGGAGGCAGACAGCACTAGGAACGTCAAAAAGTATTTATTCAAACAGATGGTCAAAGGATGAATGGATAGCTTCCACAGGAAATCGGCAGGGCTGTACTCTCTAGCATCCTTAATACAGCAACTGCAGAGCTGAGAGTACAAGGGAAGTGCTGGGACTCACAACCTATTGTAAAGAACATCCCTGGGTTAGATGTTACACTGCTCTGACCTAGCATGGCAGTTCTTACATTCTTATCATTGCATAAAAGTGGAATTAACTATCTAAAACCACAGTTGTTTCAGACTATACATTTTAAATTAGTTTCAGATAATCTTGTTGCTTTTAATCTACAATTTTCCCCATCCAAATTGACATTTCTTTTATTACCAATCCTAAGATTCCCAGTAGAGTTGAACTACATCACTATGAACCAAAGAGACATGAGAACTACCAAAATTGTACTTACCTGAATTGCAGTGCTTCACAAATAAATATTGCTAATATGGAAAAAAATACATAAGCCTTTTTGTTCTACCTATTACAGAATCACAAATCCTAATGCAAAAGCATATTAAAAGTGATAGATCTTTATAGCATATTGATCAATCTTTTTCTAAAAAGAAAATTAGACTATAAAAGGTAGCTAAGCAATAGCACTTAAATTTCTTATTTTTACATTGCCCATTACTGCGCATACAGAATTTAACACTTCCAATGCAGAGTAAAACAGCAGTACCCTGCAAGTCCCATTACTAACAAATACTAAGCGATTTGGGATTACAAATCCACTTTTTAAAAACTAGTCAGAATCCTTCCTCCTCTGACTTCAACATTAAATTTCAAAAGATGCGCAAAAAATGGCAGCCTACACAAAAATCTCAGCTGGAGTGACAACATGAGCAAAATTTTTGACCAAAAATATCAGAACTTATTTGGTAGGCAAAGGGTTTATTCCAACATTTTCCTCTACTTCAGTTATTACTTCTAACACTATTTATAATTGGAAAGATTAGATGCAAAAAAATATGACAGCTTGAAAGAGCCGGAAAGATATATCAGACCTGTGTTTAGGAACAAGAATTAAATTCCTAGGTAACTACCGTAAAAGGATGCTGCAGGTGCAGGTCTAGTTTCAATTAACAGGAAAGTCAGGATATTTCTCCTGAAATTTACACTTAAAACTTGCATACACCTTTTCCAATAGGTAGGAGAAGATGTTACCAGTACTGAAGAGCAGTTTGTTGCCCAAGCATTCAAAGTTCATGAGGTTTATAGCTTCCACATCTCTATGAAACTCTGAAAAGTATTTTTTTCCTTCCTGTCCCAAAACCCTGATTGGCATCAGGCTGTATCTTTTAAAAATTTTTGCCTGACTGCTCAATCATGTTTTTTAAGGCAACCTAGCCCCTCTGTGGTGTCAGTTCTCTTAACTCGGTACCAGGAAATAATTCAAGAAGGGAACAGGAAAAAAAATTACCTGAAACAAACCAGATCCTTCACCAACCTTTTACAATCACACCCACTCATGAATCATTCCAGATATACAGAAATCAGCTTAAAGAGAGCACAAAACAGTGAAACACTGATCACTCCTCAGTCAATTAACTCTTGATCTGTGTGCTCCTATGTGTTCTATAGGCAAGAGTCACTGAAACACTAGGAAAAGACATTTTATTTCAAACATACAAAAATCAGTGAAATCAGTGAAACAGTAACACAGTTTGATGTTTTTATGACAGGTGAATTACTCTAGAGTTATATACAGAATGAGAGCCACTCTTGGGACAAATAAACAACATTCAGGAAAACATCAATAACAGCTTCATAAACAGCTCACTATATATGGACTGTAATAAAAGCAGCAGGACTCAAAGCCCCCAGGTTTTCAGCCACAAACTCGATTTTCAAGCTTATTTTTGTCCTTCTAAAGCTAATAAAATGAACAATTTCTGAAAGTAATTTTTCAACTCTGAAATTATAAGCAGCAAATTCTTACACAGAAGAAGGCTTCTGCAAAAGCTGTAAGCCATTCATAGAGACTCTAGATGCTTATGAGATATAAAAAGCTCTCAGTGACCTTTTGACAAAGCTTTGTCTAGCATGCTTCTATGAAGGGAAAAGTGCAATTTCCCTCTAGCTGTACCTTCACATATGTTTTCTGAGATCAAGTTATGGTCAAATTGCCATGTTACGGTATTTTCAATTTTCTTCATACATTTTACAACAGACTCACTTCAGCAGTATTTACCATTATCACTCCCACCAGTCAAGGCTGTCTGCATAAGGTGTTATTTGCCAAGAACCTGTTACTTGAAAGAAAGATCTCTTCTGTCTGCACAGAAGATTTGTAGGTGGAGAAAAGGAGTTTTGCAGAGGGAAAAGTGGAAGGAACCAACATAATCACATACACACGATCCATAAATACCTAAGTAAGGATGGAGCAGAAAATGCACCAGGCATCCTTCTCTAATGGGAGTCAACCACATTCATAAGGCACTTTTTTCAGGTGTGATAAGAAGAAATTGACAGCATGCAATTTCAACTAATTTGTCGTGAAAGGATTGCCATAAAGCTCCCCCAGGGGCTGAAACCCTAACTGTAGATGGACCTACGCAGAATTTGTGTTATCACACATAACGCACACCTAAGTGCTTCTAGCCCTGCTTCACTGCTGGAGGAGTGATACAAATCACTACAACACTTAAAAGCTACCCTCAGGAAGATCAGAGGAACACAGGTCTGCAGGGAGAAATGCCAAGAACTACACTATAAATAGCATGTCTGGATATACATATATTTTAACTTCACAACGCCTTTAAAGCTACCGAATGTTCTTAAGCAACACAGTCTAACATAAAGAGAATATACAGAGCACAACTGTTAATTCATTGCCAGAAAAAAGGTATATGGAGAGAGGCTTCACATGGCATGTTCCTAGTTTGTTCCTATTCTCTGTCGCCCTCCCAGAGACTGGAACAAGAGAGATGTTTCTTCCTGCCACAAACAACATGGAGCTGGAAAGGGCCATCATTGGCCACACGTTGGAAACAAAAATGGTCATGGCCAAAAGAGAAAAAGGTTCTGAACCAAATTAGGATATAATTTGGCAAAGGACAAGTGCACAAGCACAAAGAGGAAGGCTGCTTATTAGTCTGCAATCCACTGGAAAGGATCTGATGGTCAATACAGATCAACAAATTGAACATGAAATCAGCATGCTGTTGATGCCACCTTTGTAGCAACACTCAAACTCTGACCACAGTTTTCTTACAGCAGGCTTCAGGATAGCCAAACCTAAACAGTTATCACTTCAAATGGGCTATTACCACTCAGCAGCCAGTAATGAACCATGGACATTTATTCTACTCAAATATTTGTTTCCTTTACATTGTTAACATTTAGAGTAATACTGAATGTAAGGTACAGTGACAGATATGCCAGTGATTTACTAGAGGAAAGAGAGTACATGGAAGACATAATTTCTAGTTTAGGGGCAAAAAAAAGCCCTTCTATATCTGAGGAAGATAAATAAGCATTAAGTTTATTATGAAGAATTCCAAAACTGTGCTCTGAATAAAGAAGGAATAAAATGAGTTTCAGAGTGAGACAATAAATTTCTTCTGACATCCCAGAAGTCCTGAAAAGAAAGTCCACACATAAAAATTACTACATTCCCCTCAAGAGACATATTCAAGTGAATCCCCAGGAATCTGAACCGAAGGCTTACTTCAAAAAAGGGTGCCTGAATGTGAATTATTAGGCAATCCCAGTCAGACTCTCTTTAGCAGCAGCAGTTTGCCAAGGGAGACTTTCACAAATCTCGAGACCTCAACTGCTACCATGGAACCCATGTATTTCTCTCAGAATAAGTAGATTTATGCTTGTGTAAGTAGACTAAGTACAGATTTTGTTTCATTTCTTCACCCATGCTTTACAAATATATGATTATGTAATTATATTTAGATATTACAAACAACACTTTTACTTCTAATTTACCTTAATCTGCCTTAACCTATGGCCCAGCTAACCAGCACGGACTCTGCAGTGACCACACCTAAGGAAGGTTCTTTCTATTCCTCTCCTTACAGAGTTCAGATTCTGGCCTTGCAGGAACTGAACAGGACCCGAGTGTATCCTGGGACTCACAGCAACTGAAGAGGCTCTCTGATGGGCAATAGGTTACCAGTGTGCATGCTTATCCTTTGTATCTTCGGGGTCTGCTGGTGTCTAGGTCACATGCAGACTTGCTGCTGACAGCTTCCTACACAGAAGGTGCTCTTGCTTACTCCCCACTCCTGGGGAGCAGGCCATGGGCTCTGAAACCTTTGCATTATTTCAAAGGCAGAAGCAAGCAGGGTAATATTATAATTATTATTGAAATGTGGGCATCTAAAATATTTGGAACTTGCACAGTTTGTTCAGACTTCTTGAAATATTTGAGATCTAAATGCAAACACACTGCATTAAATATGTTGTACTGGTCTTGGTATTTTTCTTTCCACTGTATTTACATTCATGTTCAATACAGAAAGACTTCAGTCTTATTTCACAGATCCAAGTAGTACTTCCATCCAGCTCATAAATGAGTTAATGGAAACAAACTGAAGTGCTAATGTCCTTTTTACTGTATTTTACAAAGAAATATAAAAATGGGAAAACAATACTAAACTAACAGTTCCTTTAGTTTCTGGACCTTAAAAAGAATCCTCTGTTCTTTCTCTTACATTGTTGCATTTGTCTAGGGACTGGATGTCAATTACTGTCAGAGGAGAATTAAAACCTTGGTTGTGCCTTATGCTCAGTGCAAAATCCCAAAGATAAATACAAAATAATCTTCAGAAAAAAGTCATTTGTAACAAGTCTGTCTGGGGAAAGAACTGAACATAATCTCACAGTAAAACTCTGCTGCTGAGAACTCCATTCAAGAAAAGTAATTGTGAATGCTAGGTAAATGACTAAGTAGATGTGACTTATCTCAATAACATGTCAGAGTAATTGAACGTGTGTTAAGGTAATTCAATCTTCTCAGTGATACAGAACTGAAACTTGAAAAGCAAAACTGTAAGTTACACTTCTGTAAGACTTAAAGAGTGGTATGTGAAATATCATTCATCTTACAGCAGGTTGCAGTATCTCCCATTCTCAGAAGGAGCACTTTAAGTGCTTTAGGATGTATTTTGGATCATTAAATAATATTTGGATCATAGAGGTTTTCCTATGCCAGCTTCTGAAACTATTACATTAATAAAGGTATTTTTTCTTACATGAATAACATTAACAATGTAGAATGACCTTTTCATTAAATATTAGAATTTTATATTTTTCCCCTATGTCAGTTTATTTTAGCGATTCAGCATTGGATCTGTTTGAAAAACAAAAAGGATACACTTGGCAACATCCAGGATAAACAAACTATGATACATCACACATGCTTGAAAGGTGTATATTTCTCCTACCAAATTGTTAAAGTCATACACATCACGCTTATCTGTATGAGACATTTTCATTGTACTACTGTGAGGTCTTGGGCTATGAATTAGCTGTGTATTGACTGAGTCTGGAAGGATTGTCTTCTAAATTCTAAATACATTCATACTTATTTAAATCTTTCATCTAGTTTCCAAAAGGTTAAAGAAATAAAAATGCCAAACCACTATTTAAGTGTGACTTATACAAAACCAACATTTTTTTCTCTGTCACTGCAAGAACAAAAGCAGAAAATTATGCTAAAATCATACTCCATCACCTGCAAACATTGGAGCCACTGCTTAATCAATATTCTCTTATCTTTGCTTTCCAACAGACAAAGGCTTTAACATGTTAGGCAGTGTATGTTTTTCATAATGTTGAATTCAAAGCTTGCTGAAATCAAATGTTTACTTTATGAGGGCTCCAATAGACTTGAACACATCCAAGTAAAACATTTATATAGCACTGTACTCAACTGCCTCCCTCTCCTCTTCCCTTTCCCCTTCTCTCAGGGCCCTGTTTCTTTTTGAAATAATGTCACCACTGGGCTGAAAACAAATTAAATTTAAACACTAATATCTAAGTTAACTACAAGTGCCGTTAGAAATGACATAATTCTTCAGTCTATATTTTAATATCAGAGTGGAAAAACTTTACAACCAGATTCTCTCTGGCCATAACAGAAACCAAATACTACTCCTCTAGTGTTTTGCTTAAAAGAATACTTTAAAAAATACTAACGCAAAGCACATCAAATATCAGAACCCGAGTTCAGAGAAGGTTGTACTTACTCCTTATTTCTGCATTTAATGCATGGCTGGTAAAGGACTTTGACAGCATTCCAGGTCCCCACTGGTCCAGAGCTCGGAACGAAAATATCTCCAAACAGTGTAAGGACACTGAGAGAGGAGGAACTTCCTGAAGACTCCACCAGCACTGTGTCAGAATTTAAAAGCCATATCTACAAACGAAGAAATAACTTATTTTACTGTAGATTATATCAATTTCAACTTGTTACTTTACTCTGACTCTAAATCACCTGATACTAAAGCTACATTCTTACAAAGTTTCCAACAATGTATTAACAGACATGAATTGACATTTTATTATTCAGCATAGCCTCTAGTGGAGAAAAAACGATTAATACAATGAACTGATGCCTGATTTATCACAGTCACTCTTAAAATAACTTCTGTGAAGCTCCCTCTTTTAGTGGCTTTAGCACATTTCCTTTGATAGTAACAAAACAGTCCCAAGTTATCTCCTTCAGTACCAGATGGATTATTTCTCCAATTTCTTTTTTTTTTTTTTTTCGGAGGTAGTCAAGCATATGGTGTTGAGCAATTGAGGGCTAAAGACAGGGAACTGAAAGACTGCTCAGTGGAGTGCCAAAAATTGAGGATTTTTATAAGTGGTAGTCATGACTAGATGAAGCTAAGACATGCAAGGAAGAAGACAGCAATTAACATGGTCTAAAAGGAAAGCTGAGATTTACAAACAGCTGTAACAAACCCTTACTTGGAAAATAAATTTTTACCAAATTTCATAATAAGACTGGCATTCTTCAGCACTATTTGCTCCCAGCAATTCAGGGGATATTTACTGGAGTAAGTTTTTTGAGAAATCTAAACTTTTTGCATCACATTAAGGATCTTATTTAATCTTTATGTGATTGGGCATCAGTGGAACCAGGGCTTTCAGGCTAAACACTGTACAAAAAAAGTCAGGCTTTTCCTTTATTCACAGCCTGCAGCAGTGAAGTGATATGAGTTAACAGTGGAAATCAATTTTTGCAAGTGCAGAGCCTGTATGAAATGTTTATATATGAAATATTTATCATAGAAAACAGGATTTATGCAGGGCTGCTCACCAGAGAGCAATCTTCTGCTTCTCATGATCTAATCAGCTTCAAGTAAAACAAGTTACATGATGTTAGGTAGCAGACACATGACATCCCCTGGTGGAGGGAAAAGCCACCATTAACGGGACACATAGTATATGTTGTAATTGAACGTGACAGTCACAATTTATCAGAGCCCAAGGCTCAAAACATTACAGTGGAAGCTTCATAAAGAAGGAATGAGATATATTGATAAAGATATCTTGGGAGGGATGGGGGGAGGAGAATCACTTTAGCATATGCACATAAATGATGACAAGCAACTGCACTTGGCTTAGCAAGTGGCTGTTCATCAGTTTTGCTCTGGTAACTCAATGTACACATTTATAGCCCAAAGTGCAAAATATACCTCATTAGCTGGGACCATTACACAAGGTGCTTTAAGCCAAGCGCTGAGGAGGTGTTCGAGGCATTGGTGAAAAAAGAGAAGTGCCCTATACACACAGGCCACGGTGAACACTTCAAATTTTAACGGAACAGAATTTCTTCCTTTTGAAATTACTACCAGTTCCCTTCCTGGGATGCTTTTCAGGAGGGTGCTTTGAACTAGTCTAGGGAACAATGTAGCCAATAGCAGCCTACTTCTTTCAGAATCCTTCTGCAATTTGCCTTAGAGAAAACAACCAAAGCATTTCATTTGCAACATGGTTTCATCTGACAAGCACTTCTTTCCACCACAAGTGTTGACATACGGCATCTGACAGTCACATTCTACCACTTGTTCAGAGTTTGTCTCAACAGCAACGTAACAGGTCTGTATTAATAATTTAGCATACAATACAGAGAAGGAAAATTAATCTTTGGGGGTATAAAGACTCCTGGCCATGAGAAAATCAACTTCTGAACTACATTTACTTCTTTTGGCAGTATTTTCATTCTTTCCCTCATGCATGAATTAATTTTGATCTTGCTTTCGGTCTGAATGAACAACCACTCACCCAGTGTGTTGACTCAAAGCAGTTTATATGTTATTTCTGGCTAAGACAGTTTTTTATTTTGATCTGCACTTTCTACTACATTATACACAACGTGCAATCTTTCCTTCCTTTCTACCACTTCGTACAGTACAGTTTGTGCAACCGACTTCCCTTCATATTAACTGCAGTAAGTAAAGAACCTTTACAGAAAGATAAATATATAAAGTCTAGAATTCATTCATAGTGCAATTGATGACCTTTTCTGAAATGACAGCATAAGAAGAAAGTATCTGGGTTTTTGTTGGTCTTTTTTTCATTGCCATCTTTCACTTTTAAATCACTTTGTCAATAGACCTCAAAGACGCTCTTAGCAGAAAAGCTACAACAAATCTATCTCAGTTATACTTCACGGGACTCAATCCAGGCAGGTGAAATACTACAATTTTGTGGACAATTCAAACTTAATATGGGTTAAAAAAAAGCCTTTATTTTTCTGTGCTAGTTCTTTCGTAGTTACTGCAGGCATCACTATTACTTTTATCATCACACAGGTCACTAATGCAAACATCTTTCATTGCAGCTACTTTGTCCTCACATTCAGACTGTTCAGGTAAAGATGTGGTTTCCACATATTTCACAAAGAATAAAGGTCTCTAAGAGGACTCGGTAGCTAAGTCTCAAGAAGGTTCTCATTAACTCACTTGCTGATCACTGCAACATCCACTCCTTCTCCAATCTTAACAAATGCAAACTCGTTTTGCACGTGCCCTTCAAGACATGGCCCAACAATCAGGCCTCTCCCATTTTGTTACACATTAAATTTCTCGGGATATCTTCCAACTCCCTCTCCAGTCACTCCTGAAATACAAGCTGCCTTACTTTCAAGGCACTTGACACTCTAAAAAAGGTCTTTCAGCACTGAAAGACTGGAGATAGTATTCAAACTCTACCACACACTCATTGATTTTCATAGATATATGTTTTTCGGGTTTATCAGGTTGATCTCATCCATTACATGAATTCCCTATATCTATCCAGAAAATTACTTATTCACCTCTTTCAAAGCTACACTTTTTTACAGTACAGAAAAAAACAGACATCTATTAAGATACTGCTATGCTGACCAATGTAGCATTTTGCTTAAACTCTCCTATCTCATTGTCCATTTGCTGTCCTCTTATTCTTAGCTTGTAAGTCATGCAAGGTAGGGAACACTTGAACAGCTGAGCCAAGTGAGGAGGCAAGTGATTCACCTTTTATAGAATGTGGAGAGGTCAGAGATATAATTAGGATAAATAAGGAAAACTTTATGCATCCCTTTTTTTTTTCCTGAGACAAAGAGACTTCTATTTATTGACATCCTTTAAAAAAAAGTCAACATAAGTAGTATATACCTTGAACAACAGAATAAGTACAACTTAAACAACAGAAACTCATATTATGATATCTGCAAATAACGTCACTGGTAATGTTAAGTGATACATACAGAGGAAACAAGGAAAACGAGTGTACATAATGTTTGTGGTTTAGAAAATAAGAAACCTTAACCCTAATTATCACATACACACTCTAAGCTGTGTGCATTCATGTATGTAAGCACAAACACTGCAAACTACAATCTTTGGCTCATTATCAAAACAAACAAGTGGGACAGCTGGTTCACGATGCACCAGTGATGAGACTCCTTGTGTAACTTGGCTATACACTCACAGCCTCAAGCACCTCCATTTTTTACTGTTTAGCTGTGACAATCATTAATACAAACAGGGCTTAAATTATACTTGTGTCCACAAGGCCTCTGAGCCCTAAGACTTAACCCACAACTCCAGAACACCTGTTGATGTGTATACAGTTGCCAGAACTCAACTCCAGACATGAATAAGGGCTTTCTGATGTTAAACACAAAGAACACCCCAAAAAATTAGTAACTAACTAATAAAAAGGAAGAGATGCCAATCAGAAGCCAGCCCCTATCTAATTCAGCCTGCTCCTCTAATCAGTACGTCAGCAAAAATGCAATTCAGAGCTAAGAGTAATGCCAACCTACTAAACAAAGTCATTTTTCTGTTAGAAAATATCCAGTTTGTTCTATGTAAACTACTAGACTTAAGCAGCAGAATTTTAGGTAACTTGGAAACACATAAACTACAAAGGAAAACCAACAACTTTTAATGGCTCCTCGATTAGATAATACATAGTGACAAGTACAGGTCTGCTCATGATACCTTAATCTTGCCATCACGAAAGGGGTATTTCTCAGTGGTTGTACAAATGTTATCTTTGCCCTAAAATTTATGTAAAAGCAAGAGATATACACTTTCTTCAGCATCTGGGTGTCCAGAAATCACAGAACTCAGACAATGCATATATAAAATAATTTATGTAATTAGATTGTCAGCCTCAAGAAAGTGCATCTATAAGTTTATCCAAATCTATAACCATGTATTTATCTTTGTGTCTATGAATTATTTGTATAAACTGCAAAAGTACAAATTCTATACCTGTATTTAGTTCAGGAATAAAATAAAATATCCCTAGTTATAACAAGTGTATAGTATTAAGATAATTCCTATCCATCTTAAAAGTTTGGGGAATCTAGCTGTCACTATTTAAATATCAAGCTTAACCAAGTTTAGCAGCATTAGAACATTAAGTATAATAGGCAATTTTAGTTTTGTTTGCACTCCATTACTACTACATTAGTAGGCCCTGCTGGCTTAAGACAACACATATGAAAGATGCTATGCAACTTGATTCACTTCTGGTGATTAAAGATAAGAAGCACTGGAGCAAGAAGATGAAATAAAAGTTAAAATTTAAACTTCCCATGTTTTCTGAATACAAATCAGTGTTACTTCTGGTGTGTTTGTAGTACATTCATTATCGTAACAACAAGAGAAAATTTCTACATGTACATCTACTTACATTGAAGAACTTGGAGATTTCTTACTTGAACAGAACTCTTCAGAGCTACTTCAACAATTTAAATTTGTTAATTTTCTTTAAACATACAATAACAAACAGCATAAATAATACATTTTAGGAGCTGGCATACATAGGTTAAACTTCTTCAGCAAGGTGAAGATTTAAAGACTTACCAGAATATAGGTTTTTCCATTATCTCCTTTTACAGTGAATCTGAACGTGCTTTTAGCAGAGGATAATTCCACAAGACACTGAGCAACCATGCTCTGCACAAATTGAGACCTGTTTAAGAATGAACCACATATTATATGTTTTCATAACAGCTATATGGGCAAAGTCACTCATATCAATGCACTACAGATATTTGAGTATCTCCATACTGTCAATTTCACTACAACCTACAATTTCCTATTTCCTGCAACAGGAATTTTTTAATAGACCAGCATTCGAAATTGCTCCACATCCTTTATTTGGGCCGACACCAAATGTCAAATGCTGAATAAAAGCCTTCCCTTTACACATATGAACACAAAGTTCAGAACGATGCACATATTTCAAATACAATTTACAAAAAGAAAGAACTGTGACTAATGCATAGCACATGATACAAGATAGATAGACCAGGTGCTGTTTCACCTTAGACTTAATTTCAAACTGAATTGCTTGAAATTTCAAAAATCTCAGTTCCAATTCAGTATTTCAAGCTTTACTTAATTTAACTTTACATTATGTAACCTTCCATTTCTATGATTAATCACCAGACATCATGCAAGCTTAAGTCGTTCAAAAAATAGGTATTTCATTTGGTTTATCATCTGAATAGTGAGACACTGTGACAAATTATACACAATCTCTCTCCTGTGTCACACACACAGACAAGCAAACAGAACTGTATATAAGTGAATTCAAACTACATTACATTTACAATGCTTAATTCTGAGGTGGTTACATAGAATTGCACCGTTAATTATATGTAATTATTCAAGAAACTACAAGATCAGAGTATTTCAGTATCCTTTCTAAAACATACCCGTGAGCAAATTACCTGATTTTTTTTTTTTGTTACCTTGGTATTGGGCTGAAACTTCCCTCAGCTGGCTGAATAATCACCTCTGTGGCATAATATTTAATGGTATCTAAAATGACAAAAACATTTCTGAAGTATAATAGAATAACCAACTCGTTACGATTAGACTATAAGTCAGCCTATCACTAAAGTAATTAAACATTTGTTCAGTACTCCATTAAGAAGTGCAGCGGACGGTCAAATTCTGCTTTGGTTTGTAGGAGGTGAAGCAACCATAACAAAAAACCTACACTGCCTGAAGAAAACTGTTCTGAGCTAATTACATGATCAGCAATTCCTCATTCATATTGATCTTTGTTAACGCTGGGAACAATCACCTTGAAACAAAGCAAGAGCTCAAGCCAAACCTGAAAGATGAATTGAAAGGACTTTCCTAAAGCACTGAGATCAGCATAGCTTACATAAGTATTTTAGTACCCTCTGCTGCTCAGTAATGCTGCAGTGAATCACAAGAGACAGTTTTAATAACAGCACACACAGGGGAATAATTTTCTTCTTTGCTCAAAGAACAGAAT
Organism: Pseudotriccus pelzelni; assembly: GCA_035584735.1. Taxonomy (NCBI): domain Eukaryota; kingdom Metazoa; phylum Chordata; class Aves; order Passeriformes; family Tyrannidae; genus Pseudotriccus; species Pseudotriccus pelzelni. Next base: position 81,691,416 of record JAWMRA010000113.1, on the reverse strand, counting down.
GGAACTTCTTTCCAAATATCACACTTACTCAACAGTAGCACTGCATACATTCTGAGTTTCAATGTAGCTGTTCACCAAAAGCTTCACTAAGACGGCTTTTAACACTGAATGTAACTGTTTGAGGACATAATTTAATCCCCATCAATCAAGTCAGGTCAAAGATGATCATACTGAAGATCTGGGTCTATGCTGCAAACACAGCCTATGAGAGGGCCAGCAAAAGAGGTTAAGTATAGAGAGTAATAAATACATTCTACTAAGCCTTAGCATGTGAACAGCTGGAAGATTCATCAATTCCATAAATTTTAAGGGTGAAAGGGATCATCTCATCTGATCTCTGTCCACACATACCATTAAAACTGGATTTCAGGAAAATGCTTAACGTGTTTTAAAGACTCCAAAGGTTTTGTAATCCAACCCCTTCTCTAGATAAGTACTACACTTTTTAAATTATCCTCACTGCTAGGAAATTATATTTTACCTCTAAGTTTAATTTAGTCTGCTCCACACTCTGCTAGTCCTTGGAAACGGGAGGAAAAGAAAGTTCAGTCCCTTTAGTTCCTCATCCATTACCCTGACTAAGGAATTAGTGCTACTGCTACAAGGGTATTGGGAATTCAGGAGATGTTTGCTTGCAGAGAGACAGAAGGTGTGATTTCCCAAGAAAAAAATCATACGAGTGTCTGTGAGTAGAGCTGGGGAGAAATTCAACTCCAAATGTGGCCTCCACAGCTACACCACTCTAATCCTGCTTTATCTTCAAGACAGTGATATCTGCTCATGAGGAAGCACCAAACCATGACAGTCAAGTTTGCTCTCTAGTCCCTTTTCGCAGAGATGGTTCTGCCTAGACTTATACATTGCTGGTTAGTTTGTCTGTTCTTTGGACTCTACCTAAATTTCCTACAGTACTGCAGAAACGTGGTCAAAACAATGGATACGCTATCTAACTTCAGATATGTGCAGAGTCCACACCTAATCCATGCACATCTATACAGTGTTTGCCTTTACCCATTCCCACCGATTATATCAATTACTGGGTGCTAAAACCATCTGAAGGCTTAGATTAAGGCATCTATTACTCATGGCCTTATTATTCATGCTCTTTTCCAGGCACTCCTTTCCCAAAGTCACATCCTGCTTTGGGGGCTTTCACACATTGTACCTTAAATTTGGTTTTATTAAAGGGTGTGTTGTTCAGATCTCTGTACAGGACAATCAGAATGTTCTGTACAGAAGACCTCCTGTCTTGTGTCACCTTGTGACTTACTTCTTAAACAGGCTTTACATTTTCTGAGAAGTTTTTATATTCACCAGATCTCTGAATTGAAAGAGGCTCACACTGACTGATGCAGTGGAGTAGAGGGAGAATGAAAGAATGAACCCTGCTACTAACAGTCTTATCATTGCTTCTGTCCTGTTAATAGCTGAATTTTAAAAATGACCAGATACTCATCTTTAGACTACCTCTGGTAAACCCTGCTGATTCAGTATAATTACACTTCTAAAGCATCATCTCATCATCAAATGAGGATGAGACATAAACTGCTTCTTTGACAAGGCTTTCTTCACACAAAACCAGGCTGACTGTTAGCAACCATATTTTCAGCTTCTAGTTCTGTGTTGATCAAGTTCTGAATTAGCCTCTCAATTATTCTGTAGAACTGACAAGAAAATAAACAACCTGTAATTTCTCAAAGCTCCTTTTTTACTGAGATTCCTAACAAACTGGAATCAAGCACTGAATCTTCCAAAGTGCTGGAATTAGCTAAATATGCCTCAGAAACAAGGATGAGGAAAATCCCTACTGAAAATCACTTTCAAGGTCTAACAGTGGAATAAACAACCTCCTCTGTTCCAGAAGAAAATGGGATGAACACACAGGAATCAGCCCTGCACCTTACTGATAAAACTACTTTCCTTCAGAGTTTTTAACCTCCAGCGCTCAGTGGCTGATGCAGTCAAGTGTAGTTTCATTTGTACATCTCATACCCGATGATATTGTTTCTCCCAGCATTGTCTTGCAGCGCTTACAAACTACTCTGGTAGTTTCCTTTGATTTCTGTAGGACAAAGAAATATCATTTAAATGTCACTTGGATATTCTGAAAAAGGAATTCATAATTGTAACAATCTACAGAGTAGACAGTAAACTTTGTATTTCTTTCTGTTCTTTTTATGCTTACATGCACACAGGTTTGCCTTCATTACTTCATCTTTCTACAGCTGGACTTGCTTGCTGGTTTCATACTAGTTTTTAAATCTGGCAATATATTCTGACCTCACAGCAAAATAATGCACATGAAATGAAGTACTCCATAATATATACATTAAAAAGCATGATGCAAAGTGATTACCATTATTCAGTAAAAAGTTCTAGCCACTGTGGACAGTTTTATAGGAGTTGAATACCAGTTCAGTGTTCAGCAGATAGCAGAAAATGTCCACAGATGGTTTTGAGTTACTAGAAAACAGCTGAAGAACACAATATAGCATGATATTCCAGAAAGATGCAGTGTATTCCGTTCTTGAACAACCTTTCTCCCTCAATTCAAGCAGAAACAGAAAAGCTATTGACAAAGAATAATTGTCAGAGGTGCAAAACAAGTTTCCATATGTGGCAAGAAAATACACGGAACAGAAGGAAGTACAGAAGACAGAGATACATAAAATCACAAATATTTAGGAAAAGCTGAATAGAAAAAAAAACATTTGCTTTCACAGCTCACGCTATGAAGTTATAGAACCACAGCATCAACTTGGTTGGAAAAGACCTCTGAGATCATCGAGTCTTGTTTGCATCAAAGAAAAGGAAGGCGTTTGACACACAATGCATAATATAGTTTGGTTCTCACTACAGGAAAGTATTTTTCATAGTAGAAGTATACACAAGTTCAAAAAGTCTTCAAAAATTCAGAGAAAATGTTCATCAAGGTCACAGTGTCTAGTTCAAGGAGTCTCTACAATCTCCAGAACATACCTCAATACTTGCCTTACTCTTATCCATTACGGCCCTTTGAAAAAGATCTCATCTTGGCATGAAATCTGCTGTGTAACATTCCTGCTAATAAGAGTGCTAATATTTAAATTTGGTACCAAAGAAGTGTAGCTCCTACTCTAATCCAAAGTCCAAAACTGGTTCTGTGTGAGTTTATTAACCTGGACATAGTCTAGTCTGAAAGCAGTACATATATATAACATCTATGATCATCACAAATGAGGAATCAAACTAAATGGCCCAGGGAGAGCCCAAGAGCTGACTACGTTGGAACTACAGCCCCCTTGTTATGGAGATCAGAAAAAACATCTGGTTCATACTTATGCAGTTATCCCCTTTCCCAATTCCTACTTTGCTACTCCTCTCAAACACACACAGTAAAAATTACTTGCTTGATGTGAAAACCAAGGATAAGCAGACAAGGTTTTGTTAAAGCCAGTATTTGAGACTGGTACAAATACTGCACAGTACAAGTATAGAATATATACAGAACTTCCTTGAAAGCTTGAGCATTTTTTTCTGACTACAGTTACAGATGCTGGCTGAGAATAGTGCAGTACGGTACTAAAAAAAAACACCACTACCTCATTGAATCATGCTTCAATGGAAAAAGCAACAGTTCTAGCTTGACTAATTAAATCAATATATCTATTTGACAACTTGCAGCTGCTGGCAATCTGCAGGTGGAGGTGGATCACAAGCCTAATATTTTCTGTTTCTATTCCTAAGGATCCCTGATACGGTGTCAGGGAAAAAAGTGTTTCCCCAAGAGATACTATTAGGATACTGCAATACCATGTGACATTTAAAAACTATGTTACACTGGAAGACTAATAGATGAGAAAAATATGTTTGCAGTGGACGGATGCTGTCTTGGTCCCACTGGAGTCTGGAAAACATTGTTTAAGCATCTCTGGTACATTCCTGCTACTATTTTGGTCATAGTCAAACACTTCCCAAAGAACTGCAATGCAATTAAAAAAGAACTTTCATACTGGGGTAGGCTGCAAGAAAATTCTCTGAAATGAGAACATTTATGCCAATAGCAATCCGTCTTGGCTGTAACTTTCTATTACTCATATAATGGAAGAATTTTCTACTTCAGTATGCGGGTTTTTTCCTTATTAGTCCAGTTTCTGCTGGATCTTCGAGTTTTGCTCATTTGCTTGGCAACTGAGTGATGCTGGAAACAAGCATACACAGAAATGAGAATTCACTGCTAGTATGAAAGATGTAGAAAGAGGGATTTGACAGAAACAAGCAACAAATTCTCAACTCTTTTTTTTTTTTTAGCTTTAGAAAGACTTGGAAAAATCAGAATGTATTATGGGTTCAGATGTGGCTGTCTTACATTCCTAGGACATAGTAAGGAAACTGAGTTTCTTTGACTGTTCTGTCTAGAGAAGGTGATCTGACATTCCACGTTATAGCTCTTCATGTTAACATTTCTAAGGCGTTTAAGTAAGCAAACATGAAAATTCATTACACTAAACCACTATAGTATGTCTCTGACATAAAACAGCCTCCTGACTCATTTAAAAGTTCTGTTATCCTGGTGTGACCCACATCTCTGTAACATCTTTGTTCCACATCCTTTTATTATGCGTTTGTCTCAAAATCAATCCTTTGCTGCCAAACATTCTCTTTGATTGATGAAGTGTGCAACATGAACTCCACGCACCCTGCCTCTTCCCATATTTGTTCCCATTGTTCTAAGATCTCTTTTAAGACTGCTGAAATGTGAGAATTCATTTTGGGGACCTCTGGTAAAAAACATTGTCCTCTTTGAAATTAGTAATCTTCCAATTCACCTCCTTCTTAAGGAAACTCAGAAGAAATAACTCCAATTGTCACAGAGTTAATCCAAATTAATCTGCTTCTCCCATGCTGATATCCTTTCAGGGTACCAGTCTTTATTTTCCCCTTCCCATATTCTACTTTTCAAAGAAAAATGGAACAAGAAACAAAAGGGACCACAGCAGCAAGAGTTGGAGATATGGACTATAGGACAAAACTGTTCCCCAGGCATTGCACCAGCAACCATTGAATTGTAAGAATTTTACTGGGGATAAAACAAATCACTAATATGTAGCAGCAGCAGCAAATGGAAATCAGGGTCTCTGGTGTTAGTTCTCAACAGATGAAAAGTTTCATGCTGGGAATCTGGATATAGTAAGTCATCAGTTGTTACAGACACAAATTGCCAAGGTAGCAACGGTTCCCGTAACTGTAGAAGGATTTCAATAATTAGGTTTAATACTTGGTATTGGGAGAAAATATGGCATCTTCAGGCCCAATCTTTGCCAGCACAAAGGCAGACAAGCTTTATGGAAAGGTAGGCTTTGATGAACTGAATTCCTGGATGTTCTTCTGGCAGAAGAAAAGATTACTGCTTGAAATTTTATACAAGTGCTATATGTCCAGGATGAGTAAAGTACTGAATTTTCTTTCTTCATGGGTTTTATCCCACCATTAAAACATCAGCACCCCTAAAAATGTTTTTTTTTGTTTCCCTGCAAACAACAAATTTTGACATTTCTGAGCCAAATTATAGCCTTCTTTCTAGAGACTCAGCTGATGAATATAATCCCATCCTGGAACACCTCAGAAACATCCACGTGAAGAGCTATAATGTGACGTGGCAGGCCCCCTCTCTAGACAGAACAGTCAAACAAACTCAATTTCCTTACTATGTTCTAAGAAGTGAGACAGCCACATCTGAACCCATAACACATTCTGATTTTTTCAAGTCTATCTAAAGCAAAAAAAAAAAAAAAAAGAAAAAAATTCCTACCTTTCTTTCATCATATCTATGGTTATGCATCAACTCATAGTTTGAGAAGAAAAATAATTGTTACTCCAGTTTCCTCCTAATTCTTTGCTCCTCTATCCTTTGACAAACACCTAACCCATTACAGTTATTATCTTACTAAATTCCAATGTCCTTCTGCCCTTCACTCGGGATATTTTTTGGGGAAAACTTTCGGGTTTAGAACTACATAAACAAAAAGCTTCTAATTCAGTTTATAGGACAAAGTCCTTGCATATTTAGGTCAGTATCAAGACTATGGTGTGAGATTTAGAAAACATAAAACACAGCTTAAAATATTTTCTGGCTTCTGTACCACTGGATGTCAAGAACTCACTATGACCTTCAAAACAGCTCTATAATACGTACAAGTTAAACAAGCCAGGAAACAGAAAAAGTACTTTACAATTAAAAAAGTCCAAATAAATTCACTTGAGAATTATTTTAAGAAAATACTCTACCAAGTTCAAGCCACTCTGCGAAGCATGGTGTCCAGTCTCTGAGCAGCACATGGGAGATTCAGGCACATGTGATTCATTTCCTGAATTCAACAGAAAAAAAGTGTCTCCAAGAAAACAGTCATCATGCTGAGGGTGCAAAGTGCTTCTGGCAAATGGGTTAGGGTGACAACACCACTCTTCAACTAAATCACTCCAGTTTTCACTTGGGAGAGGAAGAACTCGAAGAAATTTCCTAAGAGAGAACAAGAAACAAGTATTTCAATATATTATAATTCTTTTCTAAGACACTAAAAGAGAGCTTAGACTCCTTACAAAGAGGGGCAGGGGGGAGAACATGGCATTTTCTCAAAAGGAAGTATTTGACTCTCTTTTCAGTCAAAGGCACTTTATTTGGGTGAATTCTGAGAAAGCCATGGCTGAGTGTTTCCTGACAAGTTTCTGATAAAACATTTCCCAAGAGTGAATTTCCAGTGATTATAAGGCAGAATTTGGTATAATCCTATCTTGAAATGAATCATATGTCAAAAAATAAAGCAGTTCTACCGAGTCATGAAAAATGCAGCAACGGGCATTTTGCAATTACACTTATTATTACTTGTAAAGTTCTCTTGCACCAAACGTTAATATAAAACCAACAGAAAAAGACTCATGCCACAGCAAGATTCAGCATGTACTTCGAAGCCCTTCAGAGTCAGATACCAGACTTTGAAAAAGGTAAATCCTGACAAAAATACCACAGTACATCTTCATTAAAAAAAAAACCAGAAACAAACAAAACAACAATCAAAGAATAATGCAATCTTAATTTGGATTCTGATACTCAGATTCCAACTTTCAGAAGTCACATTAAAAAAACCACAAAACCCTTTTCTCCTGGGTAGCTGTAAGACCAAGGATGCTGCTTCAGGACATATCAGACTTTGCCTTTGTCATCAGTCGTATTTTGTATCAGGGTTTGCGTTTTCTGCTCTACGCCTATTTTCCTTAAATGCTTTCCTTTTGTTACTCCATTTATTCTGCTGTCACCTGAAACCTTTACACAGAGTTTCTTGATTCTACTCCTTACTTTAAACTTGCAAATACGACTCTGCTTATGGTACTACTCTGCAAATAAAAATATAGCTGCTAAGCCACCAGTAAGACATCCTCTCTTTCTTGGAGTTCCCAAACTAATCTTTTCTGAGGATGTCAATTCTTCCCATTGTAGTTTCTTGTCCCTTTTGAATTGTTCAATCAGTGAAAGTAAAATCTTGTATCAAAAAATCCTTCCTTCTAGGTCGACAATGCATTCTAAACTGCGCTTGCCCCACCAGCAGATGAAAGTTGGAATAACTCGTCCTCTGACCCAGCTTTACCGTAACTAAGATAACCTGTCAGCACTACCCATCTGTGTCTTCATTTTCTGTGCTCTTATGTATTGCCTGAGATACAACCCAATACTGCCAAGGTGAGACTTTAATTCTGGTATTAGCCTAATGACTCATTCTTACCAGCCTTCACAATTAGTACCGATGCCTGGACTCACACTGTAAATAAAAAACTATGCATTGCTCTTTACACTAAAGAACAGAGAGCTGGTATTGCCCAGCAACGTTTTCACAAGTGTTACATATAGGAGGAAAAAAAAAGCCAGAGATTACCTTAAGCTGCATATTGAAGCTGTCCCAATTCATTACATCACCCTTTCTTTACTCTCACTGTCTAGAGCACCAGGATCTTCACTTCTTTTCCAACAAAAGCAGTTGCTGCAACCAGTAGGAATTTCCTAAATAGACTCTCCTAACTTAAGCTATACCAAAAATACAGCGTTTCCACTATATTTTAGGCTTTCACCAGTCATAGGTAGGAAACCATATCCTGGATCATCAGAACCAGAAAAATGTAACACTAATGAAAATGTAGTTTTCTGGAAAAACAAACAAACAAAACCAATTTGAGGTTCACTGGGTGCTGACTAAATTGAGGCTGATAAACACAGTGATAAAACCTAGCAGACAGGGGGACTTATCTCCCCAAACTTGCTTTTAATAACAACTGAGATTCTACTTGAAAATAGCCACCAAGGCTGCCTTCGTGGTCAGAGCAACAAACAATTTTTAGGTTGGGACCTTTCCCCTGTCCAGTTGAGGAGGGGAGTAACAGAGCAGCTTTGGTGGGCACCTGGCATCCACCCACCACAGACCTTTAAGAATTCATTCATGACAGAAGTAAAGCCTTAAAGAATTATTTTACATATAAGCTATACTTAGCCCACCTGGAAGGAGAGAAAGAAAAATGAAAGCATCCCAAATTCTTTGCAGCTCTTACATTGTGGAAGAAAAAAAAATCTAATCACTTCCTCTAACATGGATAATGTGAGAGTAATAGATAAGAATCAGAGCACATCTCCCTAACCTCTGAAGAGCAATCAGATTCAAAGAAGGAAACAGACTGAACCAGATAATTTCAGAAAATGTATAGTCAATTTTCTTCCACCAAGGAAAGTTTACTTACATCTAAACCATTCCTAATATATTTCTCTAATCCAACCTTTAAAATGATGGCTGCTTATGCAGTCTTTAACAGTAAAACATAAGTTTTAAAATAGGTTTTGGCAGCTTTTGATTCTTTTTTCTTTTTTAAGCTGAACTGCTCATGCTTCAGCTGAAGACTACTGACACCTTCCTTGCATTAACTTCTTAGATATTGGAAGAGTCTTACGTCTTCTCCACAACCTTATCTAAACTAAATCCCACTTATTTCAATTTATTCTCAAAGATATAATTTTCTAGATCTCAGGCTTTAATTATTACAGACCCTTTCCTAGTCATCCGCATTTAATAAGTTCTCCTTCACACAGTCATATAATTTCGATCCCTCCACCTGTGCTGCCACTGTCATACTTAACTCTCCCCAAAGAGATGAACACATGAATTCTGTAGCTGAAAGTTCTGACTATGCTGCTCTCTTCCTTTTGGAAATGCTGGGACAGGAGGTGCTGGATACACTGGCAGCTCTGCTCTTCTACACTTGTCTTAGTCTTTTTTTAATAGCAACATTCAAAGGGCTCAGAGATTCTCCGCAAGAAGAAATGCCAAGTAAAGAGCCATGAACATGTGTGGGTTTTTTCCTTTCTCAACAGTTCTGCTTGCATTATGTTATTGGGTTCAGAACCAAAAGATTTAAACTCCATGCATATGAATTTGATGCATCTAAAATTCAGAAAAACACGCACTGAGAAATGAAAATATAAAAGTGCAGTATGTTTTGAAAGCAAATGCTACTGACTAAAAATTAGCAGTTCCACTACTCTGCAAATGTATTAAAACAAGAGTTATTACGAGATTTTCTGATGAGACATTTCAGAAGAGAAAGTCAAAAAATCCTCATTCAGTTACATTCAGGCTAGCCATAAGTTCATACCTATGACAAGAAAGTAACAGGAGTTTACAGAATGTAACACATTTGTATTATCGAGTATTAGAAGCCACACAGATCACAAAAGGCTGTAAGCACATCTCTGACAATTCTTATATATACAGCTGAACTGTCAAAATTGTTCATCCAAAGAGCCAGATAATGCAGCAGCTTTTTACTGAAATTCCCAGTCACTCTGTAGACTTTGTAAGGAACGAAGGTAAGGCTGAGTCACACCTCTAAGACAGAGCTCCTGTGTTTTCCAAATTCAGCACCCCAGAACTACGTGGAGGTAGGCTTTGTTTACCAGATAGAGGGGAGCTGTGGTCAACATCCCCGTTCTGAGCAGCCACTCTATAATTACAGCATGATGACTGAAGGAAATTTGTAAGATACTGAAAAGAACAGAAGAGGATGCCTGAAGTGCAGAGAAAAAAGAAATGAAGAATTAAATGAATGGGTAAAAACTGCTTCAGGTAATTTTGCTTTTGTCATTCACAGTGCTTCAAATGTGTTCTTGTCTATCAGTTTCAAAATAAATAACTTTTAGCATTCTCTAAGTAGACAAAATAACGTGAATACGAATCACCATGGCATTTATTGCTAAAAATAAAAGCCACTACAGTACTCACCGGTCTTTTACTATGATGTCACCACAGGACTGACAGTAAAAGACATATTTCTTGTGGGGTTTCAGGCTTTCCCTCAAAGTAAAAGCCAGATCTATTAATAGAAGCAAACATATTAATCTTCAAAATTGTGTAAAATTTTCAGTCACTCGTACAGAAAAATCCTGCCAAATGCCTCAAACCAAGAAAGATAAATCGAACAAACAATGCAAGACGCTGACATTTTAAACACAACCTTAATTTATTTACCTGTAGAAACAAGTATTTAGATTGAGGAAAAACTTGCCATCTCCACCTCATGCTCCATATTGCTGAATAGGAATTGTATATGTGAACAATAATTTTCAAGGTGCAAATCCTCTCCACAGGGGGAGTTGAGATACAGGTATCATTAGAGAGATTGTATAAATCAAAACTGAATGCCACTCTTTTGTAATGATATATCTGATATTCAGTGTCTCCGCAATATGAGGATACACCCCAATACGTAACACAAAATAGTCAGAACAGGGAGCAGAGGGAGGCACCAGTTTTAAATTTTCAGGCACATAAGAGCCAGCCACTGTGGTACCACTCCAGGAAAAGATAGTGAGCAACGGCCTCTGCAGGCCAGCAAAGCAAAAACGGTCTCACAAAATCCTGCTCAGACAACTTTTCCAAATTAAAAAAGAAACTATAAAAGCCTCCACGAATTATCCAACACTATTAAGTAGAAGAAAAGTAAGACTTTAAACCGAACTCTATGTATGAATATCCTCTGCATCATCCACTTTGTCAAATTTAAGAATCAAGGTATATTCTCAGCACTGGCATTCAGTATTTAAAACTTAGGATTCAATCACAAGAGAAAAGTACTTTAAAAGGTTCCAGAATTTCATGTAAGAGACAACTAGTTTTGCATAATAATATAAAGCATTAAAGGCTAACTAAGATTTTCCAGTATATACGTTGATTACCATCTGGTTCACACACATTTTTCACTAGTATGGATTTCCAAGGTAAATTTTTAAAACTTCATCACTGGTGTCCTCAAGCATGTCTCACACCAAATAATTTTAGCACATGTATGATTACAGATTAACATACAGATGCAACCTCAGCATATCCTAAAATCAACAGAGCATTCCAGTGTGTGTCTGGTGCTGAAATCATTACTGTACATCAAACACTATATTGGCCATTTGTACTTTAAAACCACAGAATGGAAATTTTGTACTATTTAATATATCTTTCTGTGTCACATCCTATGCCATGAATCTAAACATACTGAACTTCGATGCCAGGATGAAAGAAAGCACCAGCTGTACTACCATGCTTTCTATTTATCGCAAAGACATCCTAGACCTGAATTAGCACCACGGAAGTAAAGAAGGTAACCTTGCAGATTTTACCTGACATTAACCTATGCAAACCCCAGCTGTGAGAACAAAGAGCCCCAACACAAACCCACAATCTTTTATGATTAAGAGGTCAGAGATGGACAACATTAGTCTGATAGCCTGGATGAATCAGATTACAGCATTTTCATAGTGATAGGACAAGGCATAATGGGTGCAAACTGAAAGAGGGAAATGTATGTTAGATATTAAGAAAGAATTCTTTATTGTGAGACACCCAGAAGAGGTTGCCCAGGGTGGATGCCCCTTTCCTAGAAGTGTTCAAGGCCAGGTTGGATGAGACCTTGAGCAACCTGGTCTAGTAAGAGGTGTCTCTGCTCATGGCAAGGCGGGGCTGGGACTAGATGATCTTTAAGGTCTCTTCTAATCCCTTAACATTCTATGATTTTCAGCTACTAAACATGAAATGGGAGAGAAAGGAAATAATTTGGAAGCGCTGCTGGGAAGCGCAGGGGGGAGGAACTGAGAGCAGCTCTCAAAACTCCCACGCTCCGCGTTTCCCTTTCGTTACGCCATTCCAATTGCACTTCAATATTTTAAAAGTGACAACTCCATTAAAATTTTCTCTGTTCTTATTTACACCTCCAATTCAGAGCTAGGACAGCCTTCGAGAAACAAGCAACCACACTCAATTCAACGCGAACCACTGGCTTCAGGCTGAGAGGGGGACCGACAAAGCCAAGGGTGGGGGGGGTGGGAAGCGTGTGGGGTGTGTTTTTCTCTACGGAATCCACACTTCAAAGCCTTTCAGCGGAAACCGAGGGGTTTTGCGCCCTCCCTCGAACGTTTTGGACGGTCGTGGCCCCAGCCGTGGCCCCGCCCCCAGCCGTGGCCCCGCCCCCAGCCGTGGCCCCGCCCCCAGCCGTGGCCCCGCCCCCCGCCCTCACCGGCTTGGGGGGGCGGGCGGCGCAGGCGCAGTCGCAGGTGCAGCCCGTCGGCGGGGAGGCGGCGGAGGCCGCGGCAGGAGGACGGCGCCAGGCTGACCCCTGCCGGCAGCGCCGCCGCGGCGCAGCGCCCGCCGCTCCGCACTCGCAGGGAATCCGCCGACAGCGACACCTCCACCGGCGTGCCTGGGTCATCCTCCGCCGCCGCGCTGGGGAGGAAAAGGAACGGCTTTTTGCCTCGGGAAGGGGCCGTCAGGCCGAGCTGCTGCGTGACACAGGCCGGCCCGCAGCTCTCCCGCGGCCCGAGTCGCGCCCCGGAACCCACGCGGCGAACCGGGGTCTCTCGTGGGGGCGAGGAGCAACCGGGAGAAATAAATCACCGTTCTCAGGAAGCATTTATTTGCACACTAGCCCGGGCTGTGCCGAGCCGCAGGGGCAGACGAGAGCGGGGGGGAGGCGCCCGTACACAACCCATTCCCCCTCGTTCAAGGCTCGGGACGCGAAAAGCCAAACCCGCCGCGCCCGCGCCGCGCCCCCGCCTCCCCCGCACGGCCCGAGCGGCGGCGGGCGGGCGGGCGGGCAGCGCCCCCGCACTACCGGATAACCAGCAAGGCGCTCTGCGTCCCCCGCCTGATCTCCATGAGGAACCCTCCCGCCATGCCGGCACCGCGCAGCTCCGGGCACCCCGCAGGAAGCGGCCGCTCTCCCGCCCGCGGCCGGCGCAGGGGCGGGGCCAGCCTGCCCGACACAGCGCCGCCTGCACGGGCGGATCTCAGAATCACGGAATCATTGGGCTTGGAAGAGACCTGTAGGATCATCTCCTCCAAACGTCCTCCCAGCACTACCGCTGTAATCCCTACGCCACCAAACCACCTCACCGGAGCCAGATCCAGACGCCTCTTAAAAAAGTCCTAGGGACGGTAACTCCACCACGCCCCTGGGCAACCTATTCCAGTAGCTCGCCACACTAACACAAAAAATTTTTTTTCTACGATCTAATCTGGATCTCACCTGTCTCGGCTTAAGGCCATTTCCTCTTGTTGTTTTACTGAAAGCACACTAGAAGGGGCCGGCCTCCACAACCTCCTTTCAGGTAGTCGTGGAGAGTGATGAGGTCCCCCCTGAGCCTCCTTAAGACTAAGCAAACCCAGCTCCCTCAGCCGTTACTCATAAGACGTTTTCTAGATCCTTCACTATCCTTGTTGCCCTTCTTTGGACACGCTTCAGCACCTCGATGTCCTTTTTTATGTGAGGGTCCCAAAGCTGAACGTAGTACTCGAGGTGCAGCCTCACAAGTGCCGAGTACAGGGGGATGATCACTTCCTAGTACTGCTAGTTACACCTGGGCACACTGCTGGCATGCTTGTAGCAAGCGTGGGTAGAGCCCTTCCCAAATCTTCGTTCGCAAAGCCTAGCCATGATGATGATGATTGAGCTGGCTGTCAACCAGCACCCCTAAGTCCCTTTCTGCTGAGCAGCTATTGCCAGTGTTTGCTCACTGCCAAGGCCTCCTTGGTGCCTCCCTCTGAACCCCCCCAGTAAGTAGGCTGTCTGTATGGGGAAGGGTAGGACACCTGATTTGAATTGACCAGAGTGATATTCCATAGGATGTAAATGTTATGCTTGGCAGTCAAAACTGGAGTGTAATCTTTCCAAAGTAGCAATTGCTCAGAGACTGGCTGGGCATCATCCATCTAGTTGTGGGACACTGCGAGTGATTGTATGTTTGGTTGTGGGGTTTGTTTCGGTTTTTTGTTTTGTTTGTTTGTTTTGGGTTTGTGTTTTGTTTTCTTTTTTAACTCAGTTCTTCACTTACTAAACCATCATTATCTCAACCCACAACTTTTCTTGCTTTTGCTCTTCTGGTTCTCTCCCTGTGCAGCACTGAGCTAGCAGCGGGCTGGGGTCACGCCACCACACCTGCAAAGTTCAGACTTAGCAGAGGCCTCTGCTGAGCCAGGGTCAGGCTCCCCAGTCAGCACTGGAGACTGTGTTCTGCACCGTGTCACTGCACTACCACTTACCTCCTGCCTTGTGAACAAACCCCTCTCCACCCTTTCTTGCAGCTTTACAAGTCTGCCTGAATTCCTCCCAATGCATGTTCACTCAGCCCTCAGATGCTGTCACATTGCACTCGGAATGATTGGATATTCAGCACAGGCAGCTGCTGCTCTGGCATGAGTCTTCCTACTGCCTCTCATGAGGTCTTTTATCAAGAGACTATAAGCCCACCCTGACACCCCTGTGTGACTGTCCTTAGCTTATGAGCACTGTCACCACTGCAGACTTCATCCAGCATGCCAGCTTCAAAGTATATAGGAAGCTGATGATCAGTATTCAAGGGCACCAAGGAAAGAAGCGTTTGCTTTGAAACAAGGAGTCCTTCTGCATTGGTAACTGCTTACTTTTTATGAAAGTCACGAGACCTGCAGTTGCAGTTAGTTGAAAACATGATCTGCAAAGCTTCAAGCAAAAAGGCAAATTTACACATGCTAATTTTATAGCAATTTACTATAGAAGACATGATTACTTTGAAATATTCTTAGTCCTTGGAGTTATCACTACCAAATAGGAGAGTCCCAAAGAAGCAGAAGGATTAAGGTTACATTTTGTGGGGAAAATACACCAGACAGTAGTCAACTCAACTGTCTCAACCAAGTTTTGTTGGTTTTTACAAAGCATGGATTTGTTGAAGTATTCTAAAATGCAGACTTATGCTGTCTGCATGCTGTTCTGAGTGTGTTGTTTGGGAATTTTGCTGTTGTTTCCTTTTTTAAGGACCATGGTCCACATGGTGGCTTTTATTTCCAATTACTTCATAAACCTATGTACATTTTATGGGCTAAATTGTTCTGAGCAAGTATGTCATACACCAGACATAAAATCCATGTAATTACTGGAGAATTGACTCCTAGGATTAGTACAAGGACCTTGGGCTCTGACCTCAGAAAGACTTACACAAGACTGCAAAGTTATGAATAATCTGAAATATTTGCAGGGTGTGAGCTTCATTTATGCAAGATTGTTTATTATAGGTTTCTCACCATTTCTGCTGTGAAATAATTACATAGAAAGGAAGGTAAATATACTACACAGTATGTGCACCTAGCATTAGTGGTGCATCCAGAACGTTATTCTGACTTCAATGTCAGTAAAATGAGATCCTAGTAAGGAAGAGTTTCGTAGTGTGGTCACTTCCTCAATGTCTGTCATTGTATTAGGGATGCTGGACGGTACATCCCTGCCTAATTCCTTCAGTGTCCACTTACGGATGTGTTTGTTGTCAATATGAATAATGCCTCCCTACGGATACTGTCAAAGCCCTCAGTCCCTATTGCCAATACGTTCTAGAAGTTCACAATCTGCTCAGCAGAAAAGCATTTTCTGTGCCTCCTCATTCTCATACTGTGGGATTTGGTTGACCACAACTTTGTTGCCTTTCATGATTTTGTAGATTTTTATCAATCCTCTCCCCTGCCTTCTCTCTCTCTACATCGAGCAGTCACAATTGTTATTGCTCTCCCTGTAAGATAACAGCGACATATCTCTGCTGTGCCTTTCCCAGCTTCCCTACATCCCTCTTGAGCCATGAAGACAAGAATTGATGCAGTAATCAATCTGAGACTGTGCCAGCCTTTCATATAGCAGCCAAACAACTACCCCTGTCTTGTTCTCAATATTCTCCCCAGCAACATACAATGTTTTGTGGGGTTTTATTTTGTGCCACTGCACATAAACTCGATGAGACAATTTCAAAGAACTGTTTGGGAGCTCTGAACTGTAACTGGCACTACTAAATTCAGCACAAGGGAAGCTTAGGAATCCAACCACCCTGCAGTGCAAGCAGTGTGAAAGCACATGGTCAACTATTGACAATGCCTTCCTGTCAGTGATGTTCACCACTGTTAAATCGCTCCAAAAGGACCACCAATCGTAGTTACAGTTACAAGTCAAATGCATTTGTAAGTCTGTTCAAAGAAAAAGAAATTTAGATGCACCATTTTAATTAGAAATACATGACATGTACAGTCATACTCAAGGCCTCAGAAAACCAGTGGGAATTGTGAGCTTTCCAAAAAGTAACTATTTCTCATCTACCAATTCCTGGTATAGCTTAATGTGAAAAGGAATAGCATTTCCTCTTTATTATTATCCCAAGTCTGAAGAATAAAATTAGACTTCATAAGATGTTGGCTGACAAACATAAGTCACCAAGTAGAAGATTCATAAATATTATGAGATTTTGCCTTGCAATATTTTAGAAATACTTGTGCTCACATAAAGTGTAAAATATTTATCATGTAATCTGGATGCACCTTTTTTTTTTTTGCAGTAGTAACTTAAGTAATTTATAACTGAAAGAAGTGGTTTTGCTATTATGAAGCCTGCTGAAATTTGAAATTCGCGATGGTGACTTCGAAACTAACAAATTGCAGTCTAAGTACCCTTTATTCTGTGGAACTGGTCGTTTGAAAGTCACTCTTGCAGTAAAATATGCCTTCTGATAGACCCGACGTGGGCACCCATACACCTCTGTGTGCGGACTCCAGCATACAAATCCCAACAAATCTTAGAAAATTCCTAACACAGCTACTGTAAACATAAGCACAGGCTGAGTTGGAAGGGACCAAGGCGCAGGTCAGCCTCTTCTCCCAGGCGGGTACCGACAGGACGAGAACACGTAGCCTTCAGCCGCACCAGCGGGAGGTTAAGTCTCGGGCATTAAGAGGAATTTCTTTATGGAAAGGGATGATCGGGCCGCCCGGCGCCCCCGCCGCTCCCTCCCCCGCGGCCGCCAGGGGGCGCTACGCCCCCTGGCGGCCG
>JAWMRA010000113.1:81504339-81673702 GCA_035584735.1 Pseudotriccus pelzelni | reverse complement strand
GAGTCTCGGGGTGGGCGGGGCGCGGCGAGTCGCGGGGCACGCCGGGAGCTGTCAGGGCGGTGCGCGGGGTGGGGGGGGGGGCGGTGCGGAGTGCCGGTGTCGGTCGGGCTCTTCCGGCTCGGGTCGCTCAGGTAACGCCGCTCCCGCCGCCGGTCCCCTTCCTCTTCCTCTTCCTCCTCCTCCTCCTCCTCCTACTCCTCCTCCTTCTCCTCCAGTCCCCCCGGTACGCGCGAGTGCCGCGGGCCCCCCGGCTGCTCGGCTTCCCTCCCTCGCTCGCTGTCGCCGCGCCGGTGGCGGGGAAGGGTCCGCCCCTGGAGCGGAGCCGGCCCTGTGCCCTGCTGTGCCCAGCTCTCCCCTCGCCGTTCCCTCCCCTCCTGGTCTCTCCTCTCCTCTTCTCTGCTCTCCGCGGGCACCGCCGGGCCGCGCCGAGCAGTGCGCCAGAGGCAGGTGCCGAGCAGCCTGGGGGGGGGTGGCAGCTTTTGTAGCCTGTTAATTGCGCCGCGTCAATTAACCTGTACCACCTGCCCCCGTCCGTCCGTCCCCCCCCACACACACCGTCCCCGGCGCTGTCCCCCCGCGGCTCCCGGCCGGGTTTCGGGATGCGGAGCCTTTCCCCGTTCCCCCAGCGCGGCGCGGCGGGGCCTGGCTTCGCCCTGCGTGGAGGGGCTTCCTCGGGGGACCTGTTCCCGCCGGAAAATGATCCCGGCGTTGGGCTGCCAGGGCCGGCCTGCCGTGACCTTGAGGGCCGTGGGCCTCTTTTGGGTCTGGCCCGGCTGCTGGAGTTGCTGAGTGCGGCGTTTGGGAGGATACACGGGGTGAACGGCTGTCCCTGGTTTGGGCGGTGCAGGGTTAAATTTCATCTGTTGGTGAGGGATGGCCTCAAATCTGGTGGTGCCCGTTTGAGAAGAACAAATATGTGACAGGTTCTGGTGTTATATATTTCTTAGAATAATATCTGCATACTTGTTACAATAACTAGAAAAGTATAAACAATTTATCTCTTTAAGTGACCTAAAATATGTTAGATATGAGGTGCAGGTTTTGATGAGCCAAGGGTGACTCAACCCTTGTGTTTTCATTGCTGATTGCACGAACCCTTTCACTCCTGGATCTGCTTTTGGTGTCCAGCAATAGTCAAAGTGTTATGGTTCTCAGGTTAACTGCACAATGTGATACTTGAATTCCAGCTGTAGGAGTGTGAAATGGTGTGAAGACTATATCTAAATAGTAATAGGCTAGATACTTGCAGGTAATATGGGGGCCCAGTATAAGGTTGAAGATCCTAGTCTTTCATTTTGCTACCAAGGCTTGGTGTGTCTGTGTTAAATACTTAGGCAGGCCTGGTGCTCAAATTTGCTCTTTTTGTTTGATTTTTTTTTTTTTTTAAATGTTGGTACCTTTTTAAAAACAGGCTGAAATACAGTAGGCCTTTTGCAGGTCTAATAGTGTGATGTCTGAATATTGTGATTATTCAAAACATACAGTCATTTTCAATATAGCATGTATGAAGGTCATGAGGGGGAATGTCTGTTGGGAAACAGGCAGAATGTTTATAGTATAGTTCCTGGTTTTGTTTTCATTTAAATGAGAATTGGCCCTTTTGGAAACTAAACAGCCTGTAAATGAGACGGGAAGAGACTGCATTTCTAATTTACTGAATGTCTTACTTTCCCAACTTGTTGGTAGCACCCGTGACAGTAGGTGTTTAAACAGGATCTTGCAAAGACAAGTTATCTTACATCTTCTGTTAGTGGAGCAGCTGTGCATTTGGGTGGATGGTTAAGTTTATAAGTTAGGCCATGTTTATACTGGTACTGCTTTTCTTGTGTAAAAATGCTGGCACACTGCGCAGAAATACTCATTGCAGGCACAGCAAACCGTGTGGGTTTGCAGTCTGTCTGGTTGTTGTGGTTCAACCCCAGCCACCAGCCAAGCCCCACGCAGCCATTCGCTCACTCCCCCACCAGCAGGATCAAGGAGAGAATCAGAAGGGTAAAACCAGAAAACTCGTGAGTTGGGATAAAGACAGTTTAATGGGGAAAACAGAAGCTGCACGTGCAAGCAAAGGAATTAATTCACTGCTTCCCATGGTCAGGCAGGTGTTCAGACATCTCCAGGAGAGCAGGATGTCATCCCACATTATGGTGACTTGGGAAGACAAATGCCACCACTCCAAATATCCCTCCTTTCCTCCTTCTTCCCCCCAGTTTTATATACAGAGCATGGTGTCATATGGTATGGAATATCCCTTTGGTCAGTTGGCATCACCCGTCCTGGCTGTGTCTCCTCCCAGCCCCCTGGTTAGCGCATGGAAGTACGAAGAGCAGAAAAGGCCTTGGTTCTGTGTAAGCCCTGCTCAGCAATAACAAAAACATCTCTATGTTATCAACTCTGTGTTCAGCACAAATCCAAAACACAGCCCCGTACCAGCCATGGTAAAGAAAATTAGCTGTACCGCAGCCTAGACCAGCACACTGCTGTAAGCGGGCTCAGCCTGTGTTCTGCCATTGTTCTCTGTTTGAATAAGGAGAGGATGCTTCTGTTGTTGGCTTATTTCTCTTAGCTAGAGTTACTGTTTTCCACCTTTAGTGTCTTCTTACTTAACTAGGAATGACTGCTGGACTGGGCTGGCTGAAAATGCTTTTTACTTTGGTGAAGCTATATTATATTAAATATGCAGTGTGTAGAAGAGAACCAAGAAGAGATATGAAGTATGTTGTAAAAAAAAAACCCTGTTTTGAAAATGAATGAGAAAAATAGGAGATAGGAAAGAGACTAAACTAAATGATACCTGCGAAAGCATGAAATAGAAAAATGGAAGTAATTGGTCTATGTGCAAATAAATTGTCTTTCAGATTAATAATCATCTTGCCCTGACTTGTGGCTGAAAAGAAGCTGAATGATAAATAGAAACAGTAAGTGATATGTTTCCCTCTGACATGCTGGGGAAAAGAAACACTGCAGGATCAACTGTTTTCCCCCAATAACTGAAAAAAGAAATGAGAAGAAAGCACCAAATTGAATCAGTAAATGGTTTCACTAGTCAACACATTCCTATCTTATCAGAAATTTATACTTCAATATAAGCATAAAAATGTCAAAAGTCAAGAAATAGTGCTTTGCCTAATTTGGTTTCTAGTATAATTTGCAGAAATCAAAGAGATTTTAACCTTTTATTTATGCCTTTTCTGGATTGCTTCAGAGGGTAAAGAGAGCAAACAAGTTTTGGTCCGGCCCCTGTTTTCAGAATAGTCAGAAAAGGTGTCTACTTTACAAATTCCTTTGAAATCCACCTGTAGAACTGTGAAATCAGGTGGATTGCAAAATGTAACTACAATCTTGATAATGTGTAGGTGTATCTTTGGGGGATTACACTATTTCAGAATTAAAATCAGAATAAAATGATAGAAATTAGTTGAAATTTGTAATTAATTTATTACTAGTACCTTAGACCTCAGGGTATTATAAAAAAGGAAGTTGGACAAAGTTTTGCCTAAATGCATCGTATTAGGTTACCAAAGTAAGGCAGTGATAAGGATTTGAGAATTTCTGACGTGCCTTTGTGAAAAGAAGTATTGGGTTGGTTTGAAGACAGAATGTTAAACTCACCTGAAGCTACATATTATTAGTACAATGGATATGGATAAATGAAAGGTTTGTCTAAATCTTCAATTTTTAAAGTTATTGTGAGCAAAGAATAGATGAATAAATTACCAAGCCACCTTTCTTGTTGTCGTTAAGTTGGTAGATTCTGTGTTAAACTGTGTATCGGAATATTTGAAGAGAAGTCTCAATATGAAGTTACAGCAGAAGTTGGCAAACTCTCATTTAAAGTAAAGTGTAGTACAAATATGTCTTTAAATTCATCATACTGGTTTAAGTTGACTTCATTGTTATGTTTGCTATAGTTTTGGTGTTATTTATTTATTTTAACTGTATTACTATATTAATTGGACTTACTAGTTTGATAAGAGTAAAAAATAAGAAAGAAAAATGATACCTCAGCCTAAGTCTCCTGTCAGTATATGATTGGAGAAGATTGGAAGAGGGAAGCTAGCTAGTTAAAAAGGCAGTCTTCTCAGAGAAGGTGCAGTGACCATTTGAAGGCATGAGGCTGAAACACATAAAAGTGAAAATAAGCTGCAGTTTCTTTTAGGAAGCTTGTCCTGTTACTGTGCTCAGGCAGCTGGAGAGAAGATAACGATTTGAAGTGGTGTGCTTACCAAGGATTGCTCAGCGGAGAGGGCAGCAGCCGCCGGGTCTGGCGGGAGTGAGTGCCGGGCAGTTCTGCTGGGACAGGAAGAGCACAAAGCTCGCAGTGCTGGGAGGTGGTGCGGGAGACACGGGCAGGGTGCAGCTGCGCTCACACCACGACGTGCTCGTTTTCGCTGTCATAAGGGTTTTTCCAAGCCACTGGACTTGTGTGGTCACCATGGATTTGGCTGTGCCGGGTAAATACCTTCCATGTCCTGTTTAGACTAATCCAAACAGCCTTATTTCTAATATGCAGTCTCGGGATCTTTTTATGAAAGTGGGGAAACTGCTTATACTGTGTGATCCTGTAGGTTTGATTGTGGAGAGCTGAAAGAGGCCTTACCAAGCCAGGGTGCAAGCCAAGGTTTTTTCAGCAGGCAACAGTTTCCTGTGGTCCAGGGGACAGTAGTTGTTACACTGCATACGCTGTTAACATTTAACTTCCGAGTAAGGATTTTGTTTCTGTTTGACTCAGCATTGTCCAAGGGACTGGTGAATCCAGGAGGTTACCTTTCATTCTAGTGGAAGGTGTCTCTGCCTGTGGCAGGGGTGTTGGTTTTTAAGGTCCCTTCCAACCCAAACCATTCTATGACTAAAAACAAACAAAAAAATATCTCAAATACTATATTCTGCATTTGGTATTGTTAGGATGTCAGCTGGGAGACTGAAATGAAGATTATTTTTTAAATGCCTTTACCCAAATTGTTTGTTTCTTTGATGAATGTATTGCTGCCAAAATGTAGGATTTAAGTTGTGTATAAGGATGGTAAATCTGGGAGCTGAGATGAAAAAATGGTTCTGGAGGAAATGCTCTGCAAACGTGTCAGATGAGTCCAGATTAAACTCTAGGTAGTTTTTTTTTTTTCTTCAAATGTGTAATTGAATATGAGTGATCAGTTCTAGATTTAGATTGAAATATCGGTTGTTCAAATACAGTGGTCAACAAAGTGAAGAACGGGACAGAAAAAGTACTTGAAAATGAGCGTTGAAGGACAACTACAGGTTCAAGGAAGCATTTCACCAGTTTTCTTTATGTTGTGTTATTCTGACTTAAATTACCATCTGTAACATGATAGATGTTTTTGTGTAAATAAAAATAAAAAGTCTGGCTATGTGGAGCTTTCTTGATTTTTAGATGTAAAGTGAATGTTGATTAAGCTATAATATATTATGTAGATAACTCAGCAATCATTTGTTGCAAGAAAGGAAAAGACATGGGAAACTGTTATCGGAAAAAGAAAATATTTTCAGTTAATGGTTGACCTGAGATCTAACAAAAATGAGTATGATATTTTAAAAGTAGAAATTCTAGCATAAGATTCTGGCATTCATGAGGTGCAAAAGTACTAAACTCTAGACAAGTTGATGTCTGTTATACTCTGCCAAAAACAGTAAGGTACTCCTGAGCAGTATGCAGGCACAGTGCTCAAGGGCTGAAAGAAAAGGAATCAGTAGTGTTCTGTTGGTTTGGAATCAAAATCAAAATTTCAGTCCAGTATGTCAAACTGTTTTGTAGTGAACCTGTTATACATTGAGAAGGTGTAATAAAGTAGAATTAAAATATCACCCTAAACTCAGTTTTTAAGAAGCAATTTGAAAAGACATGTATTTGCCAAAGGGAGTGAGAAGTGTTTGGTCATTTCTTCTCCCCTCTAACAAACAGACATAGATTTGATACTTTTTTATTCCTGAAAAATTATGCTCTAAAGCAAATTCACTTAATATTTGTTTATAATTATAAATTTGTTTTCTTAAACAGTGAATAGAGAAGTTGAATCCTGAGAAGTCTTGTTGTATATTCCTTATGAATTTTTTAAGCTTGGTACTTGTTCCTCTTTATGAACTCATGTCTAATATAAGTCATACTTTGGAATACCATATGACCGTAATAGCAGAAAGAACATTTTACATACCTTATGTATTTCTGTCAGACTATGCTCAGTGCCAGACTTCCAGTTTTATACCAGTCTTTTTTTCTGTGACAAATATGTAAAAGAAGGGAAAATGTACTCAGTTTCTTTTTGCTGACAATTTGGTTTTTTGTGTAATAATAAATAATAAATATGTTTTGTAGATTCATAAGTGAGGAGGGAGCACATCCAGTTGGGTAACTAATCCAATCCCTGTAGTACAAGCCATAGGTTTTCTCTCATTTAATTCTTGTTTGATATGAGAATCACAGGAAAAGACCTTATGTTTATTTGGAAGTTGCCAGTGTGGGTAATGCACGGATTGTTATGCTGGTTTGGTTTGATTTGATTTAATTTTGTTGTGGAAAGAAATTTGAGCACCTAGAACAATGCTGATGTTTTGGTGGAAAAATACTTATTCACTGTTTCCATTTGTGAATATAACTAGGTAGAAAAATATACTGGGAAGTTATTAATCACAATGTTCAATCTTATTAAGTGAGGTAGACTGTTGCAGGATACTAATGAGATCATGGCTAATTATAGTTAATAATACTGTCTGGTGGGGTTCTTTTGTTGTTGTTTGTTTGTGTAATGGGGGGTTTCTTCTTTCATTACTCTACTGAATAGCAGTTGTCCAAAATAACAAGCTCAAATGGTTCTTATTCTTCAGAAGACATTGGAGATGCCTCTTTGAAAAATTCTGAAATGAAGAATCTGTGGAAAGTCAATCTAGAAATAATCATCAGTAACTGGAAAATCTTTATCTGTGGTTATGGAAGAATTTATGTATTTCCAACATTTAAATTCTATCTGAAGAGTCTAATCTGGGATTTACAGTACCTATTTTACTATTCATGTTGTTAAATGCTTCTGAGGAGAAGCAAAGCATAATAAATTACCAAATGACAAGACTTCTGTTTCCCATGTATTCAAATATATGTTTGTTTTAAGGTATTAAACCTATTTAAATAAAAATGTGTTTCTGCAGTTGCCAGCTTAATATGTGGCACTATATACAGCTTAAAAAGCAATAGTTCAGTACTGTGAAATTACAAATTTTTCTCATCTGCTTTTTAATTATCTATTAGTTCTTTTACTGCACATCCCATAGCCATGCTTGAAATTGTAAACAATTTTAGAAATGCCTTGAAATGTTGCATTGCAAAGCTGAAACTTTGACTTATTTAAAGAGAGCAAGCTTCTAAGCTCAGGATCTTACAGTTCTTGGAACAAATCTTAAGAATTCTTGAAGTGATGTGGTGTATGCAGGTTTGTCCTCCACAGCCATCAGCCCCTGGACCTGTACCAGCAAGCAACCGTTTCAGTCTTGCAGATTGGTGTGAAGGAGACAAATGGAGCAATTATGTGAGGCTTGAAAAATGTAGGAGCGGAACAGTAGGAAATCAAACCTAAAAAGGAGCTTTGGGGTACAACAGATAATGGAGAACTTATGAATCAGTGGGAAGTCTTATAACCTTGTGATTAAATATAAACAGATTCTAGATGAAAGCTGCTTTTATTGAATTGATTTGATGAAACTGTTGTTCTTCTCCTATTTTCTTTAGCCTCAGTGTAAACCATTTAGAGCCTCTTAGGTGAACAGTTTGTGTTGATGTGACATAGAAGGCTCTTAGGCACATAAGTTATGAAGGATGAGCATTTGCTGTGGAAAACACAGCTGTAGCAGTATTGTTTTACCATGACTTGGAGGAAAACCAATACCACCTTACTGATGAAGGGAATTAAAGGCTGCTCTGTGAACACACTATACATAACCTCTGGCAAAAGAAGATCCACAGCCCCAGGCAATTGCTTTCCTTGTCAGAGTCATATACTGAGACTCCACAGGCATCCAGGTGTACCCAGAATTGTGTGGTGTTCATATTTTAATTCCCTTGAGGAGGTGAAATAGAAGGTAGTAAGTGTCAAGGCCTACTTCTGTAATCACTTGTGTTTAAAATGTAGTAATATTAAATTATTTGAAAGTGTATTAGCACTTCTTAGGTAGTTTCTTCCTTGCAGATAATAAGCTTTGTGCTCAGGCACTACCATTTATTTTTTCCATTGAAAAAGGTATGGCCATCTGACAGGTCAGAGGTTGCCTGTGTCCAGACTCATGAGGGTGGCTAACCTTCAATCTGAGAAGCTTCTGATATGCAAAAAGGGAAAAAACCAGACAAACCAAAACACAGGATTGTGCTCTTCATACCTTTGTTTAAAAAGAGAAACAAATAAAGAAAATTCCTTGGAAAGTTAGCCCTCATGCTAAATGGTGATTGTGTAATGACAAGATAAATGCTTTATCCTCTGGGCTGTTTGATGACATAGCAGAAACTGCTATTTTTCAGGGTTTTTTATCTATCAAATTTTATTGTTTATCTCATTTTACAAAGTAGTAAACCATGAAAGAATAAGGGTGTGATACTTTCAAGGAGATAGACATTACCAAGCTTTAACACAGTATTAAAATACTAGCTGTAAGATTAAATGTTGTTAAGTCTGCAGTTTTATTACAAATGAAGAGAACAGGAAAGTATTGATAAGAATACATAATAGAAACAAGAAAAAATTAAAAACTACATTTTGGAATATCTTCAGACTAAACAAATAGTAAACCCTGTAGGACAAGTGTATTTTTATATACGAGAACTAATAAAAATGTGCATTCCTGTAGTTTCAGTGATTGTGGAATAAAAATAGTCCCAGGTTTATAAAAATAATGTATGGTATTTACATAGTATCTTCTCTGTGTGCCTGGTTTATTATGGCTACTTGTATGGTTTGGAAGATATATTATTTAAAACTTCATTGTGGGAAACTTCATTTAAAATTTCATTGTGGGAAAAAAATATGCAAGAAATTGTCTCCCCATCATCTCAAATTGCATAATTTTTTTTTAAGAAAGAAAAATGAGACCATAACCACAGAGTAGTAAGAAAACAGGGTATGTTTTTTCTTCTCTATATAAAACTTCTTAATGATTAAATTTGCACAGCCAGTGAGCCATAGATTTGTCTGAAAGTATAGTTATTCAGTCAGAGTTGTTAATGCATTTTAAAACAAAGAGATGGTTCTCATCACTAAGTCTGAAAAAACCCCTACCTCTTTAACTCTGTGTTTAGCCTGGGTTTGCTTAACCTTAGATAATCCTGAGTCAGGCCATTTTCAGCTTTCAGGTTCTTCAAGCACTTGAGGAAGATGAAGTCTTTCACTCTAGCCATAAGTGGTTGCACTTGTGCTTTAGCTGGATAAAAAAGATGCTGATCCTTTCATTCTGAAAGCATTATTTGATATGTCAAATTCTTTCTCCATCCTTTGTGCCTGGAAAAATTTGAATTGTGATGCCTTTGTACGTTGGTTCTTTCTTCTTTTTTAGCAGTAATACTTACTTTTACTTTTAGAGATCAGACATTGGTGGTTGTGCAACTGTCTCTGAGAAATATGTTGGCATTTAAAGCTTTTTCAAAGCAAACCTGATCTTTTTCTGGACTGAATCCAAAGATGGTTATTATAAAATGAAACCACATTTTTTTATATATATATTTTTTTTTTAATAAAAAGTGTGATCTAAGTGCTTCATGTCAGCAGGGTATAGTGAAATATATCAATTCAACACCCAGGATATGGTTTTAAAGTAATGGTTTGCATTTCTGTTGTATCTTGGAGACAGTCTGTCATTACTAGTCTGCCATCGGAATCAAGAGTGCAGAAGGTTTGTGATTCTTGGCCTTTTTATTCACTCCTGCCATCCAACTCTTTTTCTTTCATTTTGTCTGTCCCTTTCTTTTTCTTCTTTGTTCTTGGAACTTCCCTTATCATACGTGGTAGACAGTCTGATGAATACAGTGGCTTTATACCTGTTTCGTGGTTTGCTTGGTTATTTTCAGTCTACCATGCTTCAGCCTGTGCTTCTGCACACAATTTTCTTCCCATTTTCCTTTAATCAAGGCAGAAAAGAGCAGCATCTGTTGAGTGTGAAGTCTCTTCTGAAGCCAAGAATCAGAGAGATCCCAAAATGTCTCCCACAAGACCCCCATTAAAAGGGGTGCTAAATCTGCCTTTTAGCACAGATGTGCTACAATAGGATTTTCCCATTGAGCTGTATTTGCTTGAGGTGAAAGCAGCCTTAAAAACTCATTTCCTTTAAAAAATTATTGCATCTCTCCTAAATCTCTGCTAAAATAAGTACTCCATGACCTATAAAAGTATGGGGTGGTGTTTCTGGATCTAGAATATCTTAATTACTTGGTGTAGACTACCATGTGATGAAAATACATTGAGTGAATTGCAAAAGCCTATGATTACAGAACACTAGTAAACATGTAATTTTGTTGTGCATGGATGAAAATAATATTAAAACGAAGTAGAGTTGCATCACTGGATTAGAACAGCAGGTCTTGTAAAAGGAAGTGTTAATGCACAGATGTAGTCTTGAATAGCATGTAACTCTTGTATGTATCCTTCATTCTTGTCTTCTGCCTGTAATTGATTCAGAAAGATTGGTGTCTTCTGTTCGCAGAAAGGCTGACTTGTTAAAAGATGTGGATTTCTGGTGATGGACCCAGAGGAAGTAAAAAAGAAAACGAAAAATCCCTTTGTTGCATTGTTTAGAACAAGTAGTGCTTTTTGGGATAAACAGGGCATTAATTTTCTAGGGATTTTTTTCTCTGGTTTGTGATGTTGTGGGGTTTTTATTATTTGTTTGAGTTTTTTTAATAGGACTTGGATTTGGACATGTGTTAAATATTTGCTAATATTTTTTTGCAATATGGTAGCTTTTGTTTAGTGTTTGTTGTAAACTGATCTCAGATTGATATTTTTTAATACCTCTGAGAAAAATGTAGTATTTTTTTTTATAGAATTATTTTAACAATATATATCTGTGAACAATGGTTTCAGGGGGTTTTATTTTGTGTTTTAAACAGGTAATGTCTGTACATGAATTGCAAGCTAGTCTCTAGTGGGGACACTGTGGGAGGATGAACACGGAGGAGCTGGAGCTGCTGACTGATTCCAAGTACAGAAACTATGTAGCAGCTGTTGACAAAGCACTGAAGAACTTTGAATATTCAAGTGAATGGGCAGATTTAATATCAGCACTTGGGAAACTAAACAAGGTACGTCTGGCAGATGCTCTTGGAAAAGATTCAGGAA
This sequence comes from Pseudotriccus pelzelni, assembly GCA_035584735.1. NCBI lineage: Eukaryota > Metazoa > Chordata > Aves > Passeriformes > Tyrannidae > Pseudotriccus > Pseudotriccus pelzelni. The sequence goes on along the minus strand of JAWMRA010000113.1, from coordinate 81,662,381 downwards.
TTGACAAGGGGTATTGTAACAGGGGTGTAGCAGTACAGAAGTGCAGTACAGAAATGCAAGGTTCCAGCCATATAATGCTCTTGCAAATATTTTAGCAGTCTCAGCCAAATGTTGGGTGTGTTCAAGGAGCAAACAAATCAAACAAATGCCTTTCTAAGACTTATGGTTGAACCCTTTGTAATTGTAAGTAAAAGAAGTTCTTTATATTTTTAGTGGAAGTAAATGCAACGTCTCTTATTGCTAACACTTACTTCTAATATCCTTCAATATTATTAAAATAGGGTAAAAAACAGTAGTCAATGTAAACATCAGCAGTATTTTTATGAAGCATGATAAAAAGGGGCTCAAATCATTTGTTGACCAGAGAATGTTGTCATTCAGATTCATTTTAACACTTAGTAAGCTGAATGTGTAATATCATTGCAATCTTTAATAGCAATTTACAAATAAATACCTATAAAAATCTTGTTTTAACCAGTGGTATGTGTTTCTAGGGAGCTTCACTCAGGAGAATAACACTACACTTGACAATGGCATAATGTTTTTGTATAAACTCTCATTTCTTTCATTTTTTGATTGTAGCAGTTCTTGCTACATTTTTATGCAAAGTCAAGGCCACGATACTGGGAAAATAAATCCTAAATATGTAAATGCAACTCTGCATTCCAGTCCTGAAACGATTACATAGTTTCAGGCAGTGGTAAAGTGTTGCATGTTGTCTCACTCTATGATATTTTCCTAAAGTTATCCCAGGCTCAATTCTCACGGTTTAATAGTCCTCTTTCAGCTCCTGTGAATCAAAATAGCAATTTTTGTCCTCAAAAGGACAAGTAAAATGAACTGGACAAGCTGTAGGTAAGAAGCCCATTGCATGTGAAGTTTTACATGCCTTGGCAATTCTACCTATAGCAAGTGTACAAGTGAAAGGCATGGCAAAGAAAAAACTCTGTGGTATATTTTAAAGAAGTGGGGTTTTTTTGTGTTGTAACCTAGGTATGTGTAGTGACTTACTGTGTTCAGGGACTTGTTTATAAAAGTGCCCTTAACCTTTAACTTGTTTTGTGCTTTTTTTCTGAACATGTTGATTTATCAGGTGCTACAGAACAACGCAAAGTACCAGGTAGTGCCGAAAAAGCTGACTATAGGCAAGCGCTTGGCACAATGTCTGCACCCAGCTTTGCCGGGAGGGGTTCATCGGAAGGCACTTGAAACGTATGAGATAATTTTCAAAATCATTGGGCCCAAGCGCTTGGCCAAAGATCTCTTCCTGTACAGGTACAATATTTTAAACAACTCCATTCCAAATGCAGAGTTGAGATGCTTGTGTTTTCCTGCTTTTTATATTAGCACATTTACTCTGTTGCATAGCAAGAATCAATTTCTTTCCCTTATGTTACTGGTGTTTGTCTAGTACTTTTCTCCTGACTATTGTATATTATATTAGAAGATAACCAGACCACTTAAATATTTAAGAACTGACTTTAGTGCTAGAAAATCTTGAATTTATTGTTGTTTCCTTGAAATAAACAAAGTTTTGTGCATGAATGTACAGTATGTGAAGTGTGAACATTTATTTCAATGTGTTCACATTACATTTTTCCATTGTGATTTAAGTGATATTGGAAAAAAATTTGAGTATAGTTTGTTGAAAGAAACTTTATCATCAAATCAACAGAACAGAAAGATTGTTTTGTTAGAATGGGGGGCAAGTACCAACTTTTTCTCACTGTCATCTTTGGAACTGATGATAATGCAAAGGAAGAATAAACTTGAAAAGTTAAAAGTAGTGAACATATTCCGATTTCTAAACCTCCATTAAGTTTTTGATTGGGGGGGTGGGCAAGACGTGAAGTTATTTATTATATAATTCATGGAGGGGTATGTGCATATATGTATATACACAGTCACATATGCTTCTTATTCTTTATCTATCCCTGGAGATTAAGATTCCATCAGTTTGAAAAATAGTGGAGTAAAACAGAATTCTGTTTAGGTAATGAAGGTGTGTATTAATGCTGGGAAATAAATTGTATGCTTTAGCACCAGGTCTTTTGTCTTGCATAGTCAAGATGTTTATATATAGTGCACTGAGGAGGGAGTGTCTCAGTGGTGTGCTTCTACATATTTTAAAAGATACTGTGAACTCATAGCTCACATTTTCTGTTTGTACAGTGATTCAGTATCTGCAATATCTTGTTAACAACAAGTTCTAGGATAGTGGAAAATGCTACCCTGTGTAATGTAACTGAAAGCCATTGTTACTGAAGCTTGGGAGAAGACAGACATTCCCACTAAGGCATTATCAAAGATTCCAGTATTTTTCGTGAAAGCAGAATGCCAGCATCTGAACATGAAATCTTGAAGGATGAGTAATAGCCTTACAAAGAGACTGTGGGGTAGTGTGCTGGTTATTGAACAAAAAGGCATTTTCTGTAGAAAAGAGAAGCCAGATGACAATGGTAAAGGCACAAATAATTTTTACACAAAGTTTTGTAGTTTGGAAAGAGTTTTGTGTGTTTTTTTTCCTCTAGTATGGATAAAACTGTATCTACACTGATTTTTTTTTTAATAGTAGATTTGTAGGTGTAGATTTTAAGACCCTTTCTTAAACTTGCCTTTTTTACTGTTTTTCCATTTTCTTCTTCATGTGTCAGGGGTCTTCTAACCTGAGTCCTTAGTAATTTTGCAAATTGTGGTTGTATTTCTGTGACTTTGATTATTGATACAGTCTGCAATTATTTGTGATATTTAGTAGCAATAGCAAAAATTCCAGTGTCTTGGTAACTTCTTAACTGATCACACTTGTAATTTTCATGAACTTACATTCATAGTAAACTCAAAACATACTTCCAGTGTTTTCAATCCCTTAGATGCTACCTCATGAATCATGGGTTTATTGTTTGTTGGAGAATCTGTTTTCAGACTGAATTTGTAAAATAAATATATACTTTATGCTACCTAACAGTATAAATATCTTAAATTTTACCTTTAGGTAACTTGTGAAGTAAAACATCATTATTTTTCTTACAGAAAATAATTTCTATAAATTTACTCAAACTGCTCTCATGCATTCTTGTTTTTTCTTAATAAACGCCAAGCAAATGTATTTTTAAATGCGTTTTTCATTGTGATGTAGTTCAACGTGGACAAAATTAACATTTTGTCATGCAGAGATGTTTCTGGTTTATCATATTTTTTTTATTGGTGAAAAACAGTCATCTCTGGGCCCTCACTGCTTGTTACCACAATACTGCTAAGCCTCATAATATTAGCCGTGACTTACCAACCTGTACATCTAAAGGCAGTCAGTCATACTGGGCAAAAATCTGGTCCTTATAATAACTACACTGGAAAAACCTATAACACTGAAATAGAAATGAATTTGTCACATGAGTAGCTTCCTTAAAAAAAGATAAAATTTATTTTTTGCAGTTCTGGACTATTTCCACTCCTTGCCAATGCTGCTATGTCTGTCAAGCCAACATTACTGAGTTTGTATGAGATCTATTACCTCCCTTTGGGGAAAACATTGAAACCAGGACTGCAAGGACTGTTAACTGGGATTCTGCCTGGGTTAGAGGAGGGATCAGAGTATTATGAAAGGTAAGGATAAACATGTTACTAAGGTGATATGCTTGATTTGGTGGTTTGTTTGGTTTTTTTTCTGTAACTTTTCATTGAATACTTGTATGTGGATTTTATTTTTTTAAGATAGGTGGTATTTCTAGCAGAGTGGCCTGGGATGCAATATTGACTGCAGAGTCTGGGTGCTGAGGTAGCATTTTAACATATTAAAGGATGAAGTTACACTCCAACTCTTGAAGGCCTTGCAGTTGTTCACATTCTTACATATTCTTGATATTTCCAACTTCAGGAACGAGAATTTTCACAACTTGTATGTTGTCTTCTTCTATTTCTGTGTAGGCAGACACACAGAGTGCAGTTGGCATCACTATAACAGGGACAAGGGCTACCCAGATTGCCTCCTGGGGCCTGCCATAGGGTGTGGAGGTGCTGCCACATGAATGGGAAGAAATGAAGACAGGGGAAGGGATTGCTTGTGCTCAAAGAATTGTGGTATTTTTATGCCCTGTTTTTACCAGAAAGGCTCAGTGAAAGGAATGAGAAGGCAAAAGCCATTTGCTTGATTCTTCAGTAGCTATGCTTTCCTGCTGTCTCTCTGAAACCTCTGTCTGTAGCAACACTTGGCTTTAAGTCACAGATGAGGGAGTTATTTGGCTCTTTGAACATAAGGAGTACATAAGGAGAAGCTGTGAGCAGGCAAAAGCATTTGACAAGCCAGATTGGCCCACGGGCTTGTTAGCTGGATCACTCTGTTCAGACTGCATTATAAGTTTCAGTGTATAATGGGTCGTCTCTTGGCCTCTCAAAACAAAATTTTGACCTTCCTGTAACAATTAATTGTAATATTTATTAAAACTGGGGGCAGGGGCAAGAGCTGTGATACATGCCCTGATTCAGCTGACTTGATTTTACTGCAGAACAAACACGCTGTTGGAGAAAGTTGCCTCGGCTGTGGATCAGTCGGCGTTCTACAGCGCTCTCTGGGGCAGCCTGCTCACAAGCCCTGCAGTTCGCTTGCCTGGCATCACTTATGTCCTCTCCCATTTGAACAGGAAGCTTTCCATGGAGGACCAACTCTACATAATTGGCAGTGACATTGAATTAATGGTAATGTTTTAGTGGAACAATGAAGATATTGATGTTATTATATAATGTATTTTGGGGGGATTTAGCTGTTTTCTCTGTCTTTTGGAACTTAGCCTTTGAAGAGATAAAAATGCTCATTTTCTATAGGTCCACTTAAACTGATGGTTTTGTGCCTGATAAAAGTGTTGCAAAGCTGAATTAATGTTTCAGAACTGCTTAGGTTTTGTGTAAAACTTTCCATTCATTACAAGCTTCAGTTAAAAGTGATTGAATTTTATATTTTTTAAAAATACATAGAGTATTATTTTGTCTTTTAAACTTAAGGTATTCATTGGTAATATAAAAAAGTAAAAGCTTAATATTTGTATTGTTCAGGGGATCTGTTAATTCTGTGTTTCCTCAGTGGTGAAACTTTTTATTTTCTTGTTTTATATTGTTTCAACATTCAAATTTTAAAAATAACTTAATTTTGTGCATATCACTATTGTTAAATAACTGTTATTTTTGAGTGCTCTCTTATATCTATCTTCTTAAAATAATAAATAACTATTTTGGGGTGTCTGCCATTACTTTAGGTAGAAGCAGTAAGCACATCAGTGCAAGATACCAGTGTTTTAGTACAGAGGAGCACATTGGACCTTATCCTTTTTTGTTTCCCTTTCCACATGAGCCAGGTAGGTTATTAATATGAGAGATAAATTGGCAAACTCCTAAATGTACTCCACTTCTTAAGTCAGTAGAAGTGTTTGGTTGTTTTTTGTTAATGATTTTTTCCAAGCTTGAACAAGAATCATATGTAGGAGTTTCTCAGATAGGTTTGCTATTCTTATGTCATAATCTCTGCTCTTTTTCTTTTTAATTTGATGTGTTAGCTTTGAAGTTAACTTCTGTACATGTAAACTCAATATAAATTATCATGTTTAGTCTATGCAGAAGCTTTTAAGTCACTTCAGTTTGATGAGAAGGCAAATTTATCTGTTCATTTGCAAGTTTCCAATTCTCAAGGTTCAAAGTCAGCAAAAGTTAATCCTCTTAGCATAACTGCTTCACAACACTAGAGAGTTGAAAACGATTATTGGTTTTGGATGAGTAGTTAGCCCAAGTATTAGTGGGAAATGGACCTTACAACTTTTACCTTTTTTTTTTTTTTTGACTGCATTTATTGTTAGTCACTTCCTATTTTTAAATGATCCATAATTTATTTTACTCTTGGAAGAAAACTAATACAAGATTAATTTTCACCTTGTTAAAAATTACAGGAAACCTGCACTTTTATGTAAAAAGAACTGTGTTTTTGCTTGTGGAAGTGCTTCGTTCACATTTATCAGTGACTGTAGAAATATTTGTAATGTCTCTGTTTAGGTATTAGAGGGATGAAATTATCTGTAAAACATTTCTTAATATTAACACACAAACTTTTAAAGCACTAAGAAACTGAAAGGGATTTAAAATTCTTCAGTAATTCTTTTTTTTACACTGGATTTTAGTTGAATTTGCTTCCAAAGCCTCCTAAGTAAAATGAAATCTGTTGTAACAAAAATGCTGTTAATAGAGTAAATTATTTTTGCTATTCATAAATGGTGCATGTTATTACGAAGTATCTATTCCAAATAACAGTCATATTTTGGTTTCCTAGGAGCAAGACCATGTGTTCTTGTATCAAATTCAGAAATGCCAGAACATGAAATTAACTGTGCCTTAATGACCATTGAGCTGATAGCATAGAAAAAGTGTTATCTTTCATTGATAAATTTAATCATATTTCTGACTTCTTCAGGCAACACGTCCAGACATGATCAGAATTCTGTCAGCAGCCCTTCACGTAGTACTGCGCAGGGACATGTCGCTCAACCGAAGGCTCTATGCGTGGCTTCTGGGTAGGTTTGTATTTCATGTCATCGCTCACTAAAAGTGGAGGGAGAATTGTATGTTCCTTAGCAGTATTTGCAATATTGTGGAGAAAGATTCTTGGAAAAAGGAAATACTTAATTTGCTTCATAAGGAAGACAGGCACTGTCTCTCTCCATGGACACAGAAGATGAAGAATGTCATGCTGGAACTCTTCCGTGTTGTATAAATTATTGGTATGTTTTCCTATCGCTGCGGTTATGGACCATGTTCGGGCTCCTGGTGTACAAGGCCCATGGAATAGACACTGAAGGGCAACTTACATATCTCTAGAAACATAAAATGAAAAAACCAGAGAATAGGCATTATAGAGTTTAAATGATAGTTGGAACACAACAGTATAGAAGATATGAAAAAAAAAGAATGCTGAAAAACATTATGGCTTGAGTGTGCAAACTCTAAACTTCATTAGATCTTTGCATGACTGAATTAACAGATCACCAATCACTTTCCAACACTTTTCTGAAATAAAAATCAAGCAGTTGCGTGGTATACATTTCTACCTCTACCAAATGGCATAATATCAATACAATGTATATTTAAATATTTATGTGAAACCAGCATGTATTGAGAAGAGGGTAGCAGAGAATAAGAGCTATTATAAGGCCCTTAACTATTTATGGAATATTTAGAAGACTAGAAATTCTGAAATTTTAGAAAATAGGTTACTCTTATTCAGCCTTGTTATTTTAAGGAAACGAAGCCTATAGTCACATAAACCTGGCCAGTTACTCTTTAAACTCACTCTGAGAGAAGACAGAATCATGGGAGTTCCTAAGAGTGCCACAGGAACTGGAAACTGAATGGAGAGACATAAAATGGTTTCTCTACTTGAGGGGAAGATTGCTTAGCAGTCTGCTGTAACCATTTTGTTTGACGTCCCAGTTCACCAGGAAGCCTGCTTCTCAGGCTACCAGAATCCCATCAGCTCTTGTATCTTTCCCAGCTGATAGTTAAGACATCAGAGGTATGTAGCCTGTGGGTGACTGGGAAGAAAGGATTCGAGTAGTAAAGGGCCCTGAGAGAGAACTGAAATGATGAAGGGAGGGATGAAGTCAGAAACAGTGTTTTGCATGAGGGGGTTGTTTTTGTTGCTGTAGAAGTTGCAGGGGTTTAGAAGATAAGTATAAGAAAATCCTGGCTTATTTAGTCAATCATTTCTCAAGACACTGACTTGTAAATTACTCACATTTTAAAGAAAGACAATGAAATTCAATGTCATGCTCCATTCCTGCATTTTCCAATTTAGGGAAAAATAATTTCTATATTAAACACTGTACTAATATTTCATCTAAATTTGATGAATTAGATATGTCTTTTGCTATCATTGAAAAATATATTTTATGTGTTTAAAATATCATGCTACTTATTTAGTTGTGGAACATTATTTTACAGCTATTTCATGAACATAGAAAGATAATACACTTTCACAAAACATCTTTGCAGTGATTGTTCCTGGTCCTGTGTTGTGAACAGCTACTGCCTCTGTTTGCTATATGTTTGGACAAACTTTCTGGCAATATAGGTTTTTTTGTTTGTCTTCCATGTGGTTTTGTGCTGCTCTTCTATTATCATGATATTCTACTCCTAATATAAAACATTGAGGGAGGAGGATCAGTTATGTTGGAAGACTCTCTGAAGTCTGATGTCCTATTTACATTATTTGACTTCAGTCTTAGCTATTTTTTTCTAGTGTTTTATAGCTGAGAGTGACCTATTAACATTCTCTAGGAATAAAAACCATATTACATCTCTTTAAATCAAGTTATCTTAACCATTGTCAGCTGTGGTTGTTTTCACTTGCTACTAAAGGGCATGCATCTTCTTAAGCTTTCTTTGTATTTTTGTCACTTAAGGACAAAATAGCAAAATGTTTCTGTGGAACAGGGTGACCAACCTGATTATTGGGGGGGTTTTTTTGGTTGTTTTTTTTTGTCTTGTTTTGCGGGGGGGTTTTGCTATTTTTTTTATTTATTCCTTAAGCCTATTTCTTCTGTGAGAAAAGATATAAACTAACAGTACAAAGGTCTGTCTCCTTCATGTAACTTTGAATAACAAAATTGATGTTTTTGTAATGTGACTGATATTCTCTCCAAGTGCCTTAGTCATGTCAGTGTGTTTTGGTGATCATCTCTTTATATTTAAAACACTAAAGATTCTGTTATCATTAATATTGAAATATTTTTGTGCAACAGGTTTTTTCTTCTAAGATACTCTCTGATTGTGGTGATTGTGGTTTGTGAACATTTTTCTATAATATAAAAAGTAATTTGCTTAACAACGTTTCATAAAATTAAAGTTTTTAATTTGTGTACAAACTGCTTGCATGGAAGTATCACTTAGTTTCTTGTATTAAACTCTATAAAATCATCTTTCTCTTGCCAACATGACTTGGACTTCATCTTGGTAAGTTATCAGCGCTAGTGTGTTAATCTAGTTTAAAGAAATTGGCAATATATTCTGTTAAGTGACAAATACTTATTTGCTTTGTCTTTTGTTTGCTTGAAGGTTTTGATAACAATGGTGCCCTTGTAGGACCCAGAAGCACAAGGCACAGCAACCCTGAGGAGCATGCCACTTACTATTTCAACACATTCTCTAAGGAGATGTTAGTCCAGGTAGCTATACCATATTTTATTGTGGCATATATCTTTATAAATAGATCCTGATCAAAGTTGCTGTCTCTTTATATTTTGACTTGCTATTGCAGTGTGACCACATAATCTGTCTTTTTGTGGTATTGCGTCCTACTCTTCTAAAACCTTCCCAGTGGAAAAATGAAGGCATAGAATGGTGTGTTTCTTTAGAATAACAGTGTGACCAGGAAAAAATATTAGGTTTCTCTCTCTCCTTTTCCACAATGAATGAAGTATATGTGGAAGATATTTGATTATAAGCCAGCACACTGGAGCCTATTCTTTTATGAAATGGAATTGGAGAATTCTCTTCTTCTGTTGATATGGAAACTCTTCTGTGTCATGGGAATCAGAAAAAGATTATCAGATCATGCTGAGAAAGTCTAGATTAGAAGGGTCTTTCTGCCCTCTGAGCAAAGGGAACATTTTTCTAGCCTTTGTGGGCAATCAGGAATAGTTAAGAAAATTAAAAGTTAAACTGTTTTACCCTTAAAGTCTTGCTAAGTGAGCTGAGTCACTAGCCCTAAGAACTGTGCTTCTTTTGTCACAATAATTAAAGCATACAGTGTCTTTCAAGATGCTATTGAATCTGATCTTGAAATCAGTAAGACATTTTGTCACTAAGGCAAATTGATACGGTCAGGATTTTTTTGATAGTCAGAATTGCACTTCTCTATATAGGAATGAGAGTGGGGATTCTGATAGTAGGAATATTTAGCTCATCCCAGCTCTCAAAGCTGATACCGAGCACAGAGCTAGCACTTCAGTTTTATCTGAACCTAGTGAGATCTGTTGTTGTACTGATGAGGAAGAGACCCCAGAAACCCCAGAATTCCAGTGCAGCAAGGACCTCTGTGGCACTCTCACCCATCTGCCTCCCATGGCAGATGATTCAGAAATTATCCAGGTGTGGAGGAGAGGCCTGAAGGTGCCTCAAGGCCGCTGTTTTTCCTGTACCTTCTATAAAAAAATGTGGTGAGATTTTAGCAACATTTAGGCATTTGTTCCTAGGTTATAGTCTTTTTAAATCTGTCCATCTTTCTGGCTTAAGCAGTGTCATTAAAGACGATAGACATTAGAATCTGTGGCTTGCTGTACATAATACAAGTTGCATACGCCTTCTAAAATCATTTGCTGCCTTTTGAAAGACTCAAAAGCATTGCTCCTTTCTGCCTTCTTTCCTAGCAGTCTCTTTGTGTTTTGCTTTGTCTAGTCCACCTCCATGTTGTGCACTGATAAAATATATTTCTGACCTTCTAGAGGCATATTCAAGTACAGAAGATTTTTCTTTCTGAATACTGGCTGATAATACTTGGTTTATAGCAGATAGCGGGGTTGAACCAGTTTTCATGCCTCTGTTCTTTCCTGTCTCTCTCTTTCCTCTAGTGTCTTCCTTTTTTAGAAACTGTAGAAGAAACTAACTAGTCTTAGCTCAGACAGCAAAGCCAGACACAAAGAGAAAACTAAGCAAAATCTGTTGCTGTTTCATTGGACTTTTTTTAATTCTGTGGCTCATTCCCTAATTGCTTTGGTATAGAAACTCAGTTTTCCCATTTATTTTGAAGTTGTCATTGCTATTCAGTCAAGAAAGTTTTCTGTCACCTTGGTGAGTATGTTGTAGAAGGGCAGATTATTATTTATTAAGCCCCTAATGTCTACATGCCTCACCTTCTCAAAAAATGTCTTCATTACCTCCCACATTTTCTGTCTTATTCTTATGAATTATTAAGTTGGTATCTGTTTATAATATTTTATTTTTGATTTTAAATATGTACAAGTTACCAAGTTCTGTTCAACAGAAATATTCTCATAGGCAAAGTTGAGATAAAACTTCAACATGGAGAGAGTGAGCTGCAGTGAGATGAAATAGTGGTGTCCATTAATAAGTTTCCCTTTATGTTCAGCTTTTGCTGCTTTTTTTTTTTTCCCCCAAGAAAATGTTTTCTGGTTTTATTTTTGTTTTCCTGATATGCTTTTGTTCTTTGTAGGCAATGGTTGGAATATTACAAATTAATGGGCAGGGAGAAGAAAGCACATTAATGCAAGACTTAAAGCCTTTTCGAATTCTTATCAGTTTGCTGGATAAGCCTGAACTAGGTAATTTTCATATTACTTTTAATCTTTAATTTGTTTTATGTGGTTTTGCTGTGAGAATATTTCTCTCTTGTTGATCAAATTGAAAAGCTATATTCTTAGTTCTAGGAGGTTAGGATTTCTTAGGTCTTCCAAGCTGTATGTATGTTTTGTGTTTAATTTAATGTAATCGTTAGATTTACCTTTCACCAAATGCCATTTTTTCTACCTTCTACATAGGAAACAGTAAGTTAAAGTCATAGAGAGAACTGACTGGATGTTGGAAAAAATGGAGATTGGTTCTTTTCCATTTCTTTCATCTATGACTTCCACTATTTTAAAATTTCAGCTGTTGCTTTTGGGAATAATTTGTTCTTTCTTCTAACATACACACAGAGATGATAGATACTTTAAAAAAAAAAAAAATTAGTTTTTTTTTCCCAGAAGAATTTATCCAGAGGAAGCAAATATTTTTTTTGTTATGTGGGTAGTTATTTTGTATTTGGTTTTGGTGTTTCTTTTTAATTTCCCTTTCCTCTATTTAAAGTATTTAAATGCCCTCTTTACCAAATGAGTGCAGAGGACTGTGGGACAAAAGTATTTACAACACTTAAGTGTTGGATATCTTGCCTTTTTCCTTGCAATATAATTTTGGAGGTGACTAGAAAAGATCAAGATTGGACTAAAAAGAATTTTATGCTCTCAGTGACCAAAGCTCGCTAATGATTTGAATAGCTTTTAGCTGGGGACTCTTGGCAGTGCTATAATGCAAGTGTGTGACTACTGGTATTTCTCCACAGGCCCTGCCATACTAGAGGATGTTTTGATTGAAGTGTTTCGAACATTATACACACAGTGCAAAGCGGAACTGGAGCTTCAGACAGAACCATCTTTCAACAAAGATCACGCACAGCTAAGCAGGTGAATAATGAGTAGAGTGTATTTTGTATTAAATAATATAACGTTTTGTTGCTGAAATCATGACTGTGAAGGCTGTGGGACTGTGACTCATTTTCTTCATAGTACAGGATCTATTGACATTAATTTCAACTTCTGTGTTGGTGTGAAAGGGGTATGGCTTTATTATTTTTACTTTTTTTAATATTTAGCGTATGTTTTATTCTTTATCCATGACAACAATGCTTGTTTGATTAGTTGTGATATTCTTTACATCTGTGTTCTTAAAAAAAAAAAAGAAGAAGAGTAGAGTAAAAATGAAGAGTGCTGCAAGACAGCCAGAGTGGAATATAAAGTGTTTCAAGATTTGAGTTGAATATCTTTAAAAGGTGGAGAGAAAAGGGAATTTCAAAGCTGGGTGGAAGAAACAACTGTAGGAACAATCATGGGAGTACAGGTTTATTAAAAATGTGGTTAAAAGACAAATACTAAAGATAGTATAGAGAAGAAACACAGCAACTGTGAAAAGACATTGATATGAGCAGCCTGCCAATATGCTGAGCCCTAGAGCAACAACCACTGTAGGGATGAGGGGATGATAATTTGTCAGTGTTAACTGGCAGTGGGTAAACTCACAGTGATGTGTAGTTATATAACTTTGAAATGAAGTGTAAAAATATAAAATGTTCGTTTTATTTTCTTTCAGCAAACTGAGAGAAAACAAGAAAACAGCGGAGTTGATTAAAACTGCCAATCTTCTTTTCAATTCCTTTGAGCCTTATTATATGTGGGATTACATTGCTCGTTGGTTTGAAGAATGTTGTAGGTAGGTGATGATATTTAATCTCTGGATGTGTAAAGTTGAAGTTAACTTTTGTTAACTTTTTTCTTCATAGAAGTTAGTCTTATGAGATCATTTAGTCTGGATGTCTTTTTTTCCCACCATCCCTTTAACTTTGATCTTTTGGCCAATTTCCAAAGCGTGGCTGGGGGTTTCAGCAATGTGAGTTCTCACAAACTCAGTGTCTGGGTAAAATCAGAAGTCAGAGTTAGCCCCTCTACTGAAGGGGACACTCCAGAGTGATCTCAAAGTTAGTTTTTGTTCTGTCTGTCCAGGATGGGATTACTTCTTGAGTGTCTGGCAAACCTGTCAGCTTTACCAGGAGTGACTTGTGGAACATGCTGTCTTTTGCTCCACTCTTTTAGGGAAGAAGAAAGGTGGAGACCCTGTGCATGACAAGGAGAGCTATGGGAGGAAATGTAGTAAATAAGGGAGAACTGGCTATATTAATGTGAGAGAAAGGGATGAAGGCAACACAGGAGTGCAGGGGGTATTGCTGTAGCAAGGGATAGATGATGTAGGGATTTCAAATGAAATCTGTAGAGAATGTTTTTCCATTGCTTGCTAAGATTAAGGTATTTCAAGACAAATTTCTCTGTGAGGCAGCAGTGTGCTGTCCTAAGCAAAGAAAACCCTGTCTTGGGCTACATTATGAGGAGTCTGGGCAGCAGGTGAAAGGAAGTTATTTTTCCTTTCACTTAGTGTTTCTAAGGTCACATGTGGAATATCACATGCAGCTTTGGGCATTCCTGAAGAGGAATGTTGAGGAAGTGAAGAGGCTCTAGTAGAGAACTGCTGAGATGGTCAGTCATAGGACACTGCATGGAAGGTTGAGTTAGGTAAGTTTGGTTTAGCCTGGCAAAGAGGGAAAATGAATGGCAGCCTATGACTTCCTGAAGGACATTTGCAAAGTTGATACAGCCATACTTGTGGTAGCAGCTGGTGGAAAACAAGGGACAGGAACAAAAGTTGGCTTAAAGGTTAAGACTGGACTTTCAGAAATGCTTTGCTAAGAGCATAGTGCAGCAGTGGAAAAGATGGAGCGATGGAAACCGGGAAGGCTGTGGAGCTTCCTTGTGAGATTTCCAGAACTCTGCCAGACAGATGTAGATGAATTTATCTAGGTTTTTTAGCAGTCCTGCTCAGTGTGAGAGGTTAAAGTAGATGAAATTCCTTCCAACATGTCTGTGACTTGGTTTTGGATGTTGGATTGAATTGCTAAAGTAAACAAAGTCATCTACAGCCAGCTAGGAAGTAGGTGAGTATTTCTCTGCATATAAATGGTGTTACTGTAAACATGGATACCAAATTGCCTTACTAATAAAGAAATGAAATCTGGAAATTTTTTTTTTTTGTTTTCTTTTTTTCTACATGAGCTGCTATATTATGTAAGTTATTGTCTTCCATTCTCAATTTTCTGTAGCCTGAATTTTCTTATTTTACAAATGAAGACTGTTTTACACTGAAAGGCTGGTTGCTTCTTTCTCTGAAAGAATGCCATGGGGTAAAATAAGCTACTTAACAGTAAAATGAGAGATTGCTTATTGGTTTATAAGCTTCCCCAATGTATACAGCTTTGCATTAAGTTACGTAAATATGCTTAATGTAAGGGGAAGGACAAAATATTGTGAAAGCCTATTTGAATTTTGCAGGAGGACATTACATGCCAGACTTCAAACTGGGCCTGGAGGTGATAGTGAGCAATCTGAGTTGCCTCTGACAAATTTCTGCTTGTTAGTGGATTTTTTGTTGGATATTGTTTCTTTGGTAAGAATTGCTTTATTCATTGCTAACATTGGGATTCTTTATATTTAGAGTCTACAGAAATACTATATATACTTTATTACTTGTTTTTCCTGAAAATATAGTGCCATTAACTGGTGTACACCATTGAAAGAAGTTTTTGTTTTACTGTAAGATTCTTGATAGACTGGTTGGACGTAAGTGAAGTGTTTTTTACGATGCTTATGCCTGAAAATTTTGGTCTGTCCTCATTTTCTTTTCTCTGTATTCATTACAAGTATAGTCTTTCATAGCTTGATATGCTAGTTTAAATGTGCAGCTTTCTTTTAAAGAGCTTTTAAATGTCATGATAAGGTGTATCTTCTTTTTCTGTTGTCATTGCTTAATGTAGCAAAGACTGTTGGAACTTTTTTCTATAGCTGTCTTTCCTCAATTCTTTGCTTTCTCATTTTAAAGCCTACTAGAAGTATGAGAGTGCTGTGTCAGGTATGGCAATCAGCCTGTTTTTCTTTTAGTTCTTAATAACTTATCTTTCATTCTTAAACTTTTATCTTAAGGTTATTAAAATAATAGTAGCATTCTTTAGTCTTATTGTTATGTTTTGTAGTGTATTTGTTGTGTAATGAACAATATACAATAGTTTGGAAAAAAGCTAAATATATTACTATTTGTTTGTTACCCAACTTTAATTTTCTAAATATTTTGAGTAAAGCATGCATTTTTTATTTTTGGATATTAAAATATTAATTTTCCTTTTTCCATGTTCCATATGTTTAGAGCACAGTTAAGCAAATGATAGGTACCTCAGGGTGGAATTTTAGTGTTACAATTTAAGAGTTTTTTGCTATTCCTTTGTTAGGAGACTTACATTGAAATACAGACAGAACACTTGCCTCAGCTGTTGCTCAGGATGATTTCTGCATTGACAAGCCACCTTAATACTTTACACTTGTCTGAGCTTACTGATTCTCTGAGACTCTGCTCGAAGATCCTTAGTAAAGTTCAGCCTCCGTTGCTATCTGCTGGTACAGATGGTATCCTGCAGCTCCCTAGTGGACACAGCAGCTCCATCAAAGAATGGGAAAATAAAAAGGTAATCAATTAAGTTTTGCAGCATTTGGGGGAAAATACTTCTTGTGCGGAAAAGAAAAGCTGTGTTGAAAAGTCTGTGCTGAACTACCTACAATTTTTTATTAGATTTCAGTATAATATACAACAATACATGAGAAACTTGGATCATCAAAGGAAATTATAACTGTGATACAATATCTCTATTCTTAAGGAATTTTATCCAAATTTAATGTTAAACGTGTATAAATCACTTCAGAATCAAGGCCTAAGAATGAATTAATCAACTAAAGTTTCTAGTGCACTTCACGAGTCTGATCAAGTAGAATACTCAAAAGACTTCACCATTTTGGTTACGTATTAGTCATACTTAAATTCTCTTCCCACCCAATTTACTTGCATTGGATTAATGCCCAGCACTTATTTTACTGCCACTTTTCATTCTTAGAGTAATTTAATAGGGACATAAAAGAAACAAACTAGCCAGCAACTCTTTCACTTTCAACATTGTTGAGTTTGGTCTCCACAGAGGCACTGTGGCTCTGTGAGGTACGTTAAGTGACATGCCCTGAAATCCTTGTTTTCCAGCTGAAGAGAGTAAGGAAACATCATAGAATAAATTAGGTTGGAAGTGACAGTTGCAGAGCACAACTCAAAGCAGGGCTGATTTCAAAGTTAGATTTTACTTCAAAGCTAGGTCACGTCACTCAGGATCATATCCATCTTAGTTTTGAATATCTCCAAGGATAAAGTGACCACAACTTCTCTGTACAGCTTGTTTGCACTGTGTTATTTAATCAGAATTTCCATTATTGCATCTCGTGTTGGTTGCCTCTTGTTCTTTCACTGTGCATTTCTGAGCACACCTCCATCTTTTCAGCTACCTAATGCGAACTCACAGACAGCAATAAAGACACCTTCACCCCCTCCACAACTTTTAGTGTTCTTTAAAACTGAGTAAATCCAACTCTCTGAGCTTTCCTTCTATATCAGGAGCCCGTGTGGGGCCTTCCAGGGGATGCACTCAATACATCAGTGTTTGTTTTGTACTACTGAGTGCAAACTTGGGTACAGTATTCTGGTTGTGGTCTTAAACTTGCTGAACAGAAGGGGCTGATAGCTTCCCTTGACCTGCTGACTGTACTTTTGCTAGTACAGTCCTTTATGTGCTTGGCCTTCTTCACCAAAAGGGTCTACTGCTGGCTCATGTTCACCTTGCCCCTTAGGATTCCATCATCCTTTATTGAGGATCCTACCCTTATTCTTTCTAGCTAGTTGATACCTTCCTGGTTTGTTTGGGTTTTTTTGGGGGGGGGCGGTGGGGGAGGGGAGGAGTTTTTTGGTTGGTTGGTTTTGGGGTTTTTTTAATAAATCCTGTTTTGATTGAATGATGTTGCCCTTTGAACCTTCACTAACCATCTCTGGTAAAGCAAGACATAATTTACTATATATAATGATGTCTCTGTTTTTATTTATAATAGAAAAAGTTATTAATATTTTTTACATTAGGCTCAAATTCCATATTGAAGATGCCTAGGGATTAGGGTATCAGACAGCAAAGCAACTTCTGGGCCTATTAGATCTCAGGCAACATTTGCCATCTCCAGTAAGATACCAGATTCAGAAGTATGAGAAACTCCTGCATGTACTCTCATCGATTCATCCATTTCTGTCTCAGTTGTTTCCTTACCACACATTCTCATCAGGAAGCAGACACTGTGCTACCAGTTACCAAGAAAACTACAAAGGGTCAGAACAGTCCAGAATGTCACTGTGGGTTCTTTTTGAAAAATCATTCATCAGATTTGGACATATTCTGAACTGATGGGGAATTAAGGCACACAATGAGTTACAAAGGAATGTTGTTTCTGGAACAACCCTTCTTTCTCATTTCTAAGGAGATGATTTATATTCTTTCTAGTTGCAAATGATTAGTAGTTTTTAAATGGAAAGTTTGTATCTTCATTCATAATTACAACTCCGTATTTGAACAAAATGCCCATCTTCCAGATCTGGGGATTGGTATACAAAAAGAAAGATGCTGGTTAGTTAAAGTTGTACCATATTTATACACCTATAAATTAAGATTCCATACACAATTAATAGAAGTCAGAGTGTACATTTTACTGATAAATTGAGCTGGCTTTATTAGTATAAACGTGTAAGTGGGAAAGTTTTTAGCTTATAAAAGGTTTTATTCTTCTATTACAGCTGCACAGCTCACTTTCTAAGGTATTTTGACTACTTGTAGTTGCTATGTTAAATGATGCTGATTGTGCCTTCCAAATGAGACACAACTTTGATAGTTGTGGTTCTTCTACAATTAATGTATTTAGACAGTCATTAGGTAAAAATAATTTAATATTTAATGTGATTATTTACCTGTACAGTGAGAACTTCAAAAGGATGATCAGCAAAGTGTATACTTTTTCATACTCTCTCAAGTCCTCCATTCTTCTTGGCTGACATCTTTTTTGTCTCCTTTGCCTGCAAGCACTTGTTATTCCTTTATGACTTCAGCATTAACAGATTAACAAATAAGTATCCTGTCCTTTTGTAAACATGCTAAAATCTAAAGTATTAATATAATCTTGCTAGCTAAAGTGACCATAAGCATCATAGTTCAATGTCCTGCTTCCTGCCGAAGTGAGAGTTTTTCTTTGATGTATAAATGTTTTGGTTTATGATGCTGCATGAATTAATACCTTGTGCCTACACATTTCAGCATTCTTTCCTAATAAAGTAGACATGATTATGATATGAGGAAAATGTTAAAAGCAATAATATTTAAAATATTTTGCTTGATAAATATTTTTTGTATTGTTAGCTTGGCCTGACAGGCTTACTGAAGCACCAAACATCATTTTGCATAAAATATATTTATATTAATAGTTTTAATACTGTGGAATAAAACTTTTGCTTTCAGATGAGATGCGAATAAATATTTTCTCACTAAGACTGCAGTAACTCATTTTGAACAGTCATTAAACTTTTATTTCACTCAGGTGCCATCAGTTTCACTTGAAAATCCTAGTGATGTATTCGAAGATGGTGAAAATCCTCCAAGCAGTCGATCATCGGAAAGTGGATTCACTGAGTTTGTGCAATACCAGGCAGATACAACTGATGACATTGACAGAGCACTGAATGAAGGTCATGGTGCACCTGGCATTCCTATTATTGGTAGCACATCCTCAGAGACTGAGACAGCATCAACTGTGGGATCTGAGGAGACCATTGTACAGCCTCCTTCCGTAACAACACAGGGGACAGCAACTCGTAGTGGGAAAACAATCCAAAAGACTGCAATGCAGTGCTGTTTGGAGTATGTCCAACAGTTTTTAACCAGATTTATCAACCTGTATATCATTCAGAGTAATTCCTTGTCGCAGCCCCTAGGGGCAGAGCTTTCGGTAGACCTCACTACAGTGCAAGGACAGAGCACAAAACGTGACAGAGAATCACAAGATGATGCTAAGGTAAAGAAAACAAACAAGAAAACACCACCAAAAGAATACCTTCCTGCCTTTATTGCTGCTTGTCAGCTGTATCTTGAATGTTCAAGCTTTCCCATTTACATTGCTGAAGGAAACCGTACTTCGGAATTACATCCTGGGAAGCCTGAAGTTGGTAAGCTGCATCTTATTTGTCTTAAAATATTAATTTTTATTCCCCTCCCCCCCAGATTAGAGTAATAGTGTTCATGCTTTGTGTGTGTTGCTGTTTGCTCTTGTTCTCAGAAATGTAAGTTTTCTTCTGTATCAATTGGTTTGCTTTTTGGAAATTAAATTATTTTCTCATAGATTTTTAAGACTATTGCTGGCATGGGATTTGATCTAATCAATATTGGAGTGACAAATATAAATTATGCAAACTGGATCCTGAGAGTAGAATCTGAATTGTCAGATGTTCCTCTTTACTGTATGAATCCACGATGTTTTCTTTGTAATATTTTGTAATGGCCGAAGCTCACATCAAGTACGTTTTTAGCTTCATTTTAGCAATTTTGGATTGATGTGCACATTGATCACTTTGGCAATACATGGAAATTGTAAGCTGTCAAATAAAAGATAAGAAATGCATTAAGTCGACTTTGCTCCTATTAAAGGAACAGTTCTTGCAAAAGGTTCTTCAAGCTATAGTTCCATTAGTAAACAAAATAAAAATGGTGAGATTTGTGAAGTATGAATGTGTTCACAGGTAGGTGAAACCATTCAGATAGAGATAAAGATGTGATTTAAACATTGGCAGTTATGGGTTACTGTAAAATGTGATGTTCTAGATAGACAGTCAGTCTACTTTTACAGTTTGTAGTCTTCAATTTACAGTTATACTTTTTGTTATACTTCCGGTCTGCAGTTTAAGAGTTGTTCCTTAAAATGATGTCATAGTGAGTATGCTTGGAGAATGCAAGGAATAGTTACAAGAATTTTGACTACTGTCACAGTCATCTTCTGTGATTTTATTTTTTTTGAGGAAATTTCATGGTTGCAGCTTTTTGTTTCTTATCCACAATTTTCAAGATCTGTTAAAGGCTAAGTGGTGGGCAGTGCTTGGAGATGAGTAGTTATTTGGCTTTTGGAAACAAGCGTATTAATTTAAGATGACTGCTGCTTCTATTCCTGTGGTCTTTAAGATGTGTTGTGTATGTCTTCATTATACAGCCAGGAACAGATCACATATTTGATTTCATAACATCCAGACATATCAAATACTTATGTCAGTAAAAGGCAACTTGGTTGTAACTGTTTATTAATTAAGGGTATTACAATGCTGAAGACCTTTTGTAAAAGATCTGTCTCAGGATCAGGATTTTCCCTGGAAATGTGAATTTTTATTTATTTATTTTTCCCAAATGCTAACAGCCTACAAAGGAGTTTTGTGTCCAAAGGGTAAAAATGTTTAAAAAATCTGCTGTTTGCCTATTACCTTTTTGTGCACGTAGCACTTTTGATTGTTGCTGCCTTGTCCACTGCAGAGCA
This sequence comes from Pseudotriccus pelzelni, assembly GCA_035584735.1. NCBI lineage: Eukaryota > Metazoa > Chordata > Aves > Passeriformes > Tyrannidae > Pseudotriccus > Pseudotriccus pelzelni. The sequence goes on along the minus strand of JAWMRA010000113.1, from coordinate 81,641,562 downwards.
GAAAGCCTCTAGAGCTTGAGTAGTATGTGCCTTGTATGAAGGCAGTGATTCCAGGAGTCCTTTTCACTTTTTGTTAAGTGTCTTGTTGTGTTTCTTGTTCATCATCTGAACCTTCCCATTTGTGATGTCTTGTTTACAGTCTACTAAACGGTGTAAGTTTGAGGAAAAAACATAAATTGTAGGTGGGTGAAATCAGTGGGAAGAATTTTGTTTCAAATGTAAACATTTGTTGCACAGAATGGCAGGGCAGATGGGAATACTGATGGGAATGAGGCTGTATAGCAGTCCAGGAGTTCTGCTTCCCGTAATACAGAATTCCAGTGGAACAGAGACTAGAAGAAGATATTTATTATAATTCTCACACAAGCTTATCTACTGATATGGTTTTTTATACTACAGAAGAGATTGTTTTAATTTAAGAGTTCCTAAATTTGGAATATGTTTTTGGTGGGTTGCATTAGTGATGTGATCCAGTTGCTCTTAATCACCCTTGAGAGTCATCAGTCTGTTTATTTGGAGGAGCCAAATTAATCTGATATTGATAGAACATAATTGTGCTTAAATTTTGCCATATGCTTAATTTCTCAGCTACCTTTAATTGAAGAAACTAAAAAGGCAACTAAGTGAGGCTGAGAATGATGGCTATATCTGTAAACTCTAGGACACTGTATGGAATTGTTAGGTGTATTTAGGTTCCAATTTACATTTCAAAATTGACTGCTGTGGATATAAATTAGAAATTGCATTGTTCTTCACTTGATTCTAACTAGGTGCTGTATTTGTTCCTGTTAAATAACACTTCTTCACTTGTATCTGATTCTAGAAGCATTTGCCTTTTTAGGAACATGATCAATAGAGTCCATTTGAAGTTTTAAGAGAAGTTACTTTGGTATCTCTAAAATAAAAGGGTGCAATATTCACTGGGAGAGTTGACTGTGAACTTCAGAGAAAGGCGCTTCCACTGTCAAGCCAGAGTATGGCATTAAGTGAGGGGACAGTAAGAAAGGGAAAACAACCACCTACAGTGAGAACAGAGTAGGGTCTTGTAGGATCAAGTTTCTGCATACAAAACATCAATTTTCACAGAAACTTTTAAATTGTTGTCAGGAAAATCTCTATTTTTTTTGTCAGTTCAAACTTAGTTTATATATGTAAATAATTCTATCTATATGTATATTATAGTATATAAGATAATATATAGTATTGTCCTAGGTATTTTTATATATCTATAAAATATACCACAGAATTATTTCAGACTAAGAACTACAGTGTTAATTCTTGACCAGCAATCAGATCTTTCAAGAAGGAGAAAAGTCAATGAAAGGATGTACAAACTACTAAAAATTCAGTTTTGCCTAAAACACCTGGATGCATTTCTATAGAATTTATTTTTCCTTTTCAAAATTTTATATTCATTTCTGGTTACTAAATGTTTGAAGTGATACAGTATTGCATTCTTAATTGTATTATCTTAAAGATACATCAGGAATTATTTCTCTTGCATACCTTTTCCTAATCCCATACAGGTTAAAATATGAAAGGTAAATATACATATGGTTATGGGATATAAGAGGAAAAATCCATAGCATTTAAAATTGTTAAGTGAATATATAATCTGTGATTTTTATTTCAGATTGTGAACAAGTACAGCCTCCACTGTGGCTACAGACTTTAATGCATGCTTGCAAGCAAGCAAGTGATTTCAGTGTTCAGGGTGTTACTATCTCCCTTGTGATGGACTTGGTTGGATTGACTCAATCTGTGGCTCTTGTCACTGGAGAAAATCTGAACAGTGTGGAAACTGCTCAACCTCTCAGTCCTAACCAGGGAAGAGTGGCTGTTGTCATCAGACCTCCTCTTACTCAAGGCAATCTGAGATATATGGCTGAAAAGACAGATTTCTTCAAGGTAAGATGCAGTATCTCATTGCTGTTTTCTTTATACTAATTTACTTCTCTGGTGAAGATAAGTCTTGGCCCCCTTACCATCCTTGGTATGGTAAACCAAATTTTCTTGCTGAATATTTTGATAACAGTTGTAACCTGTGTTGAAATCTAAATGAAAATACACAGTAAGTCTTCCTGTTGCAATTCTCTTACTGACCACGAGTGAAAATCCTTGTTTAAATGAATATTTTAAACTTATAAACAAAACCTGATTAAATAGCAGCATTTATCAGCAAAGGTGTAAAAGTGAGATGTGCATAATGTAGGCCTCTGCTAAACACCAATCTTTGCATTTGTGTAATTTATGTACAAAAGATAACCAGCAGCAGAGTATCTTATGTAGTTAACTGTATTTTAATGAAAATTGATTTCTAGAGATACCTGAGAGTTCTGATTCATAACAGGAAATTTTTGTGTAGTAAGTAATTGCATCATTTAAGACAGTTCCTTCTGTTCATACAAAAGGAACCATTTTACAGATTGCCTGTTGGTCACAGTGTCCTCAAATGTAGTGTCTCCCATCACTGCACAGAGCTTGATAGTCATTCACTTGTGTCTCTTGCAACTTTTTTTTTCATGTACAAAGCATATAGCTTTAACTCTTTGGGACCAGTTGGGTGATGGAACTCCTCAGCATCATCAGAAGAGTGTGGAGCTCTTCTACCAGCTGCACAACCTCGTTCCATCTTCTAGCATTTGTGAAGATGTTATTAGTCAGCAGCTGACTCACAAAGACAAGGCAAGTTGTTCATATATTTACTAAAAAATGAGTTAAGTATATAACTATAGAAATATATGTAGAAAAAGGATTTGTCCCTTCAGAGAAAGGTATAAATAACTTCAAAATTGAAAAAAATGTTGCCTTGCATATTTTCAGATGTTATTTTAGCTCTGTGATGGGTCTCTAGTTTCATGCTAGACAAAAGAGATTTTTCAGCATTCAGCAATAGACTTATGTAGGAGACTTCTTCTCTTATCAGAAGTTTTGCTCTGCTTTCCAATATATAAAGCACATGCTTAGCTTTTGCTGCTGTTAGTAAGAGTTCTTGTTATGACAGGCACTTTAGTTTTTTGCCTCACCTAGAAATTTATTTCACACAGAGACTGTCGATTTGACATTTGAGTTGAGGCCTTTGTAGTGCTTTAAATTTTAGATCCATGAGTTGTTTTCACAGCCCCAACAGAATGAATGCTTACACACTCTAGCAATTCAGGGTTGTGTAACTTCAGAAGCAGATACCTTTTTGCTTTTCTGGGAGAGTTACCAGATCAACAAAAGCAAATGTGAGCCACACTGTCAATCACTGCAGTTCACAGCTTGCTGTATTGTTAAAATTGGTGATGATTTTTAGTTTCACTTATTAGGCAGGTCTGTGAACTGCTGTGACTGTGGATGTGGCACTCGCTCATTTCTACCAACCTTCCTGTGAAAACAGTAATTTCTTACATCTTCCCAGCATGGATTGCAAGGGCTCATGTGGAGTCATCTGTATGTGTTTGAGAATTAGTATTTTCACTCTATTCAGCAGATGTTAGTGCATTGTTTTGTTTAACTGTATATATTTTGCAGCAGTGTTGTGGGTTATTTACCTGTGAGAAGCATATTTTTCTAAATACAAATGATGTTTTCTTTACTGTCTAGAGTGCTGCTGTCTCTCTTGGTGTTTGTTTCTGGTGTAGGGTGATGGGTTTGCTTTGTTTGTTTTTAGTTTTTATCTAATGTGATTTATCTTGTGTCTTTTCTGTAAATTTCATATCTTTTACTTAAAGTTTTCATTATTATGGCAGATACTAGTTCTGAAGTTCTATTGATGTAAATTAAGTCTGGAAGTATTCCAAATTGTCGCAGTGGTTTTAACAATTTTTAATTTTGCCTCATTTTGGTTAAAGGTGAACACCTATTGCTCATTCCCTGTAACAATACATTTTAAAAACAAACAAGTGAAAATCTTTGTCCTTTTGTCTCTGCTTATCATCTAATGATTTAGTTTAAGGCCTTATTGTACTTAAAAGTAATTTTGATGTTTTATTCAGTGTAATTGTCCTGATTGCTGTGCTTTGTTCACCCCTACAACTGCTTAGTAGCTTCCTTGTCTATTGTGTCCATGTATTCAAATCACAGCATGATATTTATTGTTGTTTGCAGCCTTGCTGGAATAACTGTTTGCCTTAATCAGCCCCAGTAAAGAGATAAACATAACAATTGTTACTTTGGACCATTTTTACCATTAAATATAAGGAGCTGGACTTCGATGATCCATGTGGGTCCCTTCCAACTAAGGATATTCTATAATTTTATGAATATTCTATATGTTATTACTAGTTATTAGAAGTCCTTTGGGCAGTAAGCAGGTCCTGTTTGTCCAAATAAAATTCAAAGTTCCAGAGCTAAATCTGAAGAACTCCTATCTACAACATATCTAGCTAGAAAATTCTTATGTCTCCTGCTAGCCAACTTATTTTCATTCCCTTATTGCTATGTGTATTGTGTTTAATCCCATCATTCCAGACGCTACAGCTAGTAGTTTTTCTCCTTTCTCTGCCTTTTCTCTGTCTCTTTTTGCTTGAGTTTTCATATTGAAAAGCTTGTACGTTTCTTCATGATCTCTTTTAGTGCCAAGATAACCTCACTGAAAACAGAGTTGTGTAATTTGTGAAAGTAAAATAAGTATTGTTCAAGCTATCACACTTTTAAAGCTTTTAAAACTTTTTTCAAGCTAGACTTTTAAACTAAATCATTTAAGATCATGATGGAGGAGAATCCTTTCATGGTACTAAATTGCTCACAGAGACCTATTGTTGGCTTTTACTGGTTTTAAGATTAGAAAATAATATTTGAATGTGTAGTCAAAGAAGTTAATTTTAATAATTTCATTGTATCTTTTAAGCTACTGTATGACTCCTTAGTTTTTCCAGTTCTAATCAGGAATTCTTACATTCTGGTAGATCTAACTTATTATTTGGTCCACAGAAAGTAAGAATGGAAGCTCATGCCAAGTTTGCAGTGCTGTGGCATCTCACCAGAGACCTTCATATTAACAAATCTTCTTCCTTTGGCCGTACCTTTGACAGGTTGGTGATTGCAAGCATGATTCAGTTGAAATAATTTTACTTCAAAATCTTTAGCTACATTATACTGGCAACATAGTTTAGAAATTGGAGAACTACAGTGTAACTGTGAGAGCAAGGAAGAAGGACAAGAAATGGATTTGTGTTAGACAAAATTGTGTTCACAGCGATAATTGTGTATGCTGTAACTTCTCCTGGAAGCTATAAAGAGTGAGAAAGGAATGGTCACTCTACCACTGTGGTTAAAATCACAGTGGTGTATATTGAACCTAGTACCTGAGTTCTTGCTGTGTTTTGATAAAAACAAAAACAGGAGAGAGAAGCCAACACAGAATTGAATTATATGAAATGGAAAGTAACAGTAAAATTAAGAAAACTTAAGAACAAAATTGCAAGCAAATGCTAAAATATGAAAGTTCTTTTCCTTAATCTGTTTTGTGTGTTTCATGTAAGAGGTCATTTATAGCAAGCAGCAGAGGATTTCTGTTTTGTGTTCTGGTATCAGACTACCTTCTTAGAAAAGACTAAGTGATCGAGATTCTGAACTAGTTTTGTCTTCCTTAGCTAGCACAAGTGTTGTAGAAGACTGTTTATTTATATTTCCTAATGCATACTTAGCTGTAGGAAGTGGAGTGAAAAGGTTGCTATTTCTTTGGCTTGATATCATCACTCATTGCATAAGCTGTGATGAATTCTATGTGTACAGCTAAAAGCTTGTGAATATGTACTACTGGAGGATGTAAAACAGTAGGTGAAATTCGGGGTCCAATATATGTATTATTTTTTCCCAAGTCTGGAAGGGATTCTTAAGGTTAGAACTATTAAAAAAAGAAAATAGTGACAGCAGAAACTGCTAAATTGTCAAGTGTATTTCTCCTCTCTGTTCTTGAAGACAAAATCTTTGAATAAGTTATCTTTTCCATGTGTCCTTGTGAACTGGCTTTTAAAGTTGTAGATTTTTTTTGATGATGCTAGCACTCAGAAGGCAACAAAAGCTTGTTATGCTAGCAGCTTTACACATACTTGAACTGATTATACAACTGCTACTATTAGAGCAACAATCTTAACTGACCTCATTACTAGCTCTTCCTGGCCATTTCTTCATTAGACTACTAGACTAAAATATAAAGCTTCAGGTTGCAAAGTTTGGATACCAAAGAAAACACTGTTTTATAGGGAGAAGACACTGAAATACATACTGAGATGTTAAAATTTGTCATATATCAGGTTAAAATGGGATTACTCTGTGAGCAGTGCAGAATTTCTGCGAGATTCATTCACCTTTCTATTCTAGGTCTTTGTTTATCATGCTGGACAGTCTCAATAGCTTGGATGGTTCTACATGGTCAGTGGGACAAGCCTGGTTAAATCAAGTGCTTCAAAGACATGATATTGCAAGAGTTCTTGAACCTTTGCTCCTACTCCTTCTCCATCCGAAAACTCAGCGAGTTTCTGTTCAGCGAGTACAGGCTGAATGTTACTGGACTAAATCTCCCAATCACCCTGAAGAAGAAAATGAAAAGCAGTTCATGCAGAAGTTTAGCTGTGCTGATGGTATGTACACAAGAAAACTGTATAAAGTTTGTGAATAATTTCTTTGACTGTTGTTTACATTAAAAATGGCAGAAATTTTTGAGGGTAACTCAAAAAACCAAGTGCTGGAATAGCTGCTGCTTATATGTGCATTTGTGTAGGGTTTTTTCTGATTCTAGTGACACTGAAGTTTTATTGTTCTCAAATTAAGCTGATATGCAAGTGTTCTTATGCAGAGTATTTTCCTATGCCTTACGGAGCCTCGGTAGAAATTAGGAATAAGGCTGGAGCTTAACCAAGAAGTGAAATGCTTTTATGACCAGTGACTTGGGACTGGCTGAAAACATATCAATAAGGTTTGAAGGTGTTTGCACATATTGTGCAGTTTTAGTACCATAGTACTAATTTTTTTTTATGAAAACAAAAGCAGATAAGACTACATAATATTTCATGGGAGAATTATGGTTTTTTGCTAAGGTGTGCTGCAAAAATCTTGCTTTGCTTGTGTAAATGTGTCATTTAAACATGTTGTTTTTTTCTGCTATGAAATGGAAAGGCACTATTTACCATGTCTTCATAATTTGAAGTCCTGATAAGAGTTTAAAATCTAAATTTTATTTCTAATTTCTTATTCTGAAGAACAAAATCTTATGTGTATACATTTTTTTGTGTTCTTCAAGCATTTTCCCATATGCCTGTAAACCAAGGACAACTTATTATACCTAAAGAAGGCAATGAAAAACCACTTGCTATGGACGAAATGGAGAACTTCAGCCTGACTGTCAACCCTCTGAGTGACAGGCTTTCCTTGTTAAGTACCAGCAGTGAGACCATACCAATGGTTGTGTCTGATTTTGACCTTCCTGACCATCAAGTTGAAATACTGCAGAGTTCTGACTCAGGCTGTTCGCAGTCATCTACTGGAGACAACATCAGTTATGAAGTGGAAACAGAAAGCCTGAGTGCTCAAGATAGCTCTCAGACTCTGAAAGAAGACTCACCTGATGAAATTGTGCAACAAGTGGTTACAGATCTTATATGCAAAGTTGTAAGTGGTCTTGGAGAAGAAGTTGAACTAGTTAAAGATAGTATACACTCTGAGGATACTTCATGTAAATTCGGTCCTTTGGAAAACTCTGTAGAGGTGGCAAAAAATGATGATCAAAATATTGAAAGTAGTCAGAGTAGTTTGCTTAGTAATGACAGCTCGCAGTTGCTGTCAGCCTCAACTGAGACTGGACTTGAGAGCTTAGGAGATGAAATTTCAAGAAATAACTCCTCACCTTGTATTGCAGAAAGTCAGCAATCTTTCTCTGATCTCACTCTTTCTTCCACTGAATCAAAGTCCAGAAAGCGAAGCCACAGTAGCATTCAGTTCAGCTTTAAAGGAAAGCTACCAGAAAAAATGACAGAAAAAGAAACAATTGTTAAAGAGGCTGGTAAACAACCAGGTGCAAAGCCTAAGGTGAAAATAGCCAAAAAGAAAGACGAAGAGAAGAAGAAATCACAAACAGAAAAGCTTAAGCAAACAAATGTCTTCTTTAGTGATGGTCTTGATTTAGAAAATTGGTACAGTTGCGGAGAAGGAGAAATTTCAGAAATAGAAAGTGATGTGGGGTCCCCAGGAATGCGAAAATCTCCTAACTTTAATATTCATCCGCTGTATCAACATGTGCTGCTTTATCTCCAGCTGTATGACTCTTCAAGGACATTGTATGCTTTTTCTGCAATTAAAGCAATTCTGAAAACAAATCCTTCAGCTTTTGTAAGTGCCATCTCCACTACCAGTGTCAACAACGCATACACTCCTCAGCTTTCGTTGCTCCAGAATCTTCTCGCCAGACATCGGATATCTGTTATGGGCAAGGATTTCTACAGTCACATTCCAGTTGATTCTAACCATAACTTTCGGAGCTCTATGTACATAGAAATTCTTATCTCCTTGTGTTTATACTACATGCGGAGCCACTATCCAACTCATGTGAAGGTCACCTCACAAGATCTAATAGGAAACCGCAATATGCAAATGATGAGCATAGAAATCCTGACACTTCTCTTTGCTGAGTTGGCAAAAGTGATAGAAAGCTCTGCCAAAGGCTTTCCTAGTTTTATTTCAGACATGTTGTCCAAGTGCAAGGTCCAGAAAGTGATCCTGCATTGTCTGCTGTCTTCTATCTTCAGTGCACAGAAATGGCACAGTGAAAAGATAGCTGGAAAAAACATAGTGGCTGTAGAAGAAGGTTTCTCTGAAGACAGCCTTATAAATTTTTCTGAGGATGAATTTGACAATGGCAGTACTCTACAGTCACAGCTTTTAAAAGTACTTCAGCGGCTGATTGTGCTGGAACACAGAGTAATGACTGTGCCTGAAGAAAATGAGACGGGGTTTGACTTTGTCATAACGGACTTGGAGCACATTGGTCCCCAGCAGCCAATGACTTCTCTTCAGTATTTACATTCCCAGCCAATAACCTGCCAAGGCATGTTTCTCTGCGCAGTGATTCGAGCTTTACACCAGCACTGTGCCTGTAAAATGCATCCCCAGTGGATTGGCCTTATCACTTCTACGTTGCCTTACATGGGAAAAGTTCTTCAAAGGGTGGTTGTTTCAGTGACTCTTCAGCTCTGCAGGAACTTGGATAATTTAATTCAGCAGTATAAATATGAAACTGGATTATCTGATAATAGGTATGTGTATGTAGAGTTCTATAACCTTTTTAAGTACATTTGATTGGGTGGAATTATTTTATCATCAGATTAACCCGTTTTAAAAAAATTAATCTCTTCTTTCAGGCCTCTCTGGATGGCATCAGTCACTCCCCCAGATATGGTTCTTACTTTACTAGAAGGGATCACAACAATAATTCATTACTGCCTCCTGGATCCATCTACACAGTATCATCAGGTAAACTTATCTGGTGTCTGAGAGCTTCCTATGCAGTACATGTCAAATTAGATCTGAGTGGGAAAGATACCAAATATGTTGATTTAGCTGTAAGTTTGGTTTTTATTGGTAACATGCACATCTCAAACAGAAAAACAATTCTCTATAAATTGTACTTTTAAGAGTTGTTTACTTGTTTTGCTGCCTTTTTTTTTTTTTTTTTCGATTACCCTGAAGTAACTAAAGAGTGAACTCCTTCACTTTCAGACCTCTAAAATGCCACTTGTTAAAGCTGCTGTTATTTTGTGGAACTTCCCAGAGTGACGCTTATCGTATTACTTTGTTTGGATGGTGTTTATCTTGCAATATGTCAAAACATTATCTTTCTGCTTCTTCTGTATATTCACAATTTGTCTTTTAAGTCAAACAATATTTTTAGATCTGATATTCTGAGCATAGTCTCAGTTAAGAATTTGGCCCAGATTCTCTAAGAAACTTTTGCCCTTTTCTCTCTGTAGTCTTGTTTTTGCACTTTTTTTTCTTGTTCTTACACCCCTTTCCCTTCTGTTCATTTAAGAGTGACTGAAAATGTCTTCTGTTCATGTAAGTAAATAATTTTGCCTGGAGTACTTGTTACACTTAAAATTCTGAAATAATTGTTTTGCAAAGGAATAGGCAGGTGATACAGAACTGATTGCTGTAGACATGAGGCCTCACGTGTTCAGAATGCATTTGATATTGCACAACTGAGTCAATAGATTCTGTAACTGTTATTTTAACAGAATCAAAAATTGTAAGCACTATAAGAATTACTGACAAACTGTTTTGGAAGAGTTAAGCTTGAAAGCTCCCATGCCAGTTAAGTCTCAATTTACACTCTTTTAATTATGCTGTTTATGTAGATATTTAATACCCTCTTCTCTCCCCTGAAAATCTACTAGCTTTTGGTTAATGTAGATCAGAAGCACTTGATTGAAGCACGCAATGGGATACTATCTATCTTGCATATGATCATGTCTTCTGTGACTTTGCTGTGGAGCATCCTGCACCTTGCAGATTCTTCAGAGAAAACTACTGCTGCTGCTGCATCCATTACCACTATTAATCTTGGGTCAACAAAGGTCAGAATATCAGGGATAATATAATTTAAGTTGTTTAATAATACCTCTGTGAAAATGATTTCAATTCCCTTCCCTTAACTCTGAATTTATTTTAATACCTTTGTCCTCATCTACTCAGTCACCCCACAAACAAGGCTTTTATAAATGGGTGTTGAATCTGCTTTTAAACTTGAGTGTATTGGTTCAAGGCTATAATGTCTCATCTCTTTGTTTCCTGTAAACAAAATGAAATCCATCCTGAAAAGATTTAAGCCACCCTTTTACGCCTCAAAAGATATGCAGTAGTAATGTAAAATCGTGACAAAAGAGAACTCTCCTCTTAAAACATCTAGTACTGTGTAAGAACACTTGTGAACTAGTTCCTTTCCTCATTCACTTCCCATGCAGTGATGTCACTGCATGGGGAAATGCTGTAGCAGGTAGTGAGCTGGTGATCATTAAGAAGAGAACCTGAGAAGGAGTGAAATAATACTGAGAATGCTGCTTCGTCTTCTTATCTGCTCAAACTTATATTTCATGGTGTTAAATAGGAAAACATAATTTGAAATGTTTTAAAATAAAATTTCCTAATTTAATTTGAATACTCTCAGATATTATTTGTGATGATGATGCTACATCCTTTTCAACCTTTGTCATTCAGGTTGAAGGAATTTTCACAGGCAGCATCCGTGATCATATTTTTGCTGCCTGTAGTGTTTCCTATGCACTGGAAGGATGGGAATATATTTCTTGATGGTCTATAATACTATCTATCCTCTATGAAAAAAAAGATAAACTTTTCTACTGTGGTTAAACATGGCAAGTTTTCTGTACATCCCAGCTTTCCTTTAATTTACTCAAATCTGTATTGTTCAAAAGATTATTCAACATGTCCTGTATATGAAAAAGTCCAGTTTGAATTTACCTTATCTGGTGCAGTATTCCATTTTTATAAAAGTTAGTGATAGTTGCCATCCAAATATGGTTTTGTAGCTAGTTGTTTTAAACATAATGCTGAGGTGCTTATCTAAAGGAGTATGTGTTCTGCTTTCACACTTTAGAATTTGAGACAACAGATCCTGGAACTTCTGGGTCCGATTTCAATGAATCATGGTGTTCACTTCATGGCTGCCATTGCATTTGTATGGAATGAAAGGAGGCAAAACAAAAATACTTCCAGGACAAAGGTATGTTTATATTACAGTGGTCACTTCAAATAGTGGTAATAGTTTTAAGTGATTTAGAAGCAGGAAGACAAAATTCAGACATTGCAGTGGAAAAAATTACAATGAAATATATACAATATTTACATTTCTGATGAACAACTGGAGTGTCAGGGAGCTACCATTTTAGAACGGGATAATCCTCCTGAATTCTTCAGGAGAAGAGGAAGTGATACCAAGTCTCTAGATGGAGTGTTAATTACTATCATTTCAGTTCCGTGAGGCCAGCTGCCTTAATTTTGGCATAGCCATTGTCTGTGATGATAATCTGTGACATACATTTGATTCTTTCAGGTTATACCTACAGCAGGTGAAGAACAACTTCTACTGGTTGAGCTGGTTCGCTCTATCAGTGTTATGAGAACAGAGACTGTTATACAAACTGTGAAAGAAGTTTTGAAGCAGCCTCCAGCCATAGCAAAGGACAAGGTATGAAAACTGTAGAGATGCTATTAATTTGTTTAATGTCCTCTTAATGAAGCCTAGAACACTGATGGTACGGGTGCTTCATTCACAAAGCTGAGCAGCAAACTGCCAAAATTTTCACACTATCTAATAGATGGAATAACTTTTGGAGGGAACTCATACCTTCTTAAGTCATTGCTATTTACTGAACAACTCCAAAATCCTGCCTACTGCAGGATTGTAGTAAACATAGCATAAAACACTGTACAAGACCTTCTGTTGTGGGGATATGCTGCTGACATTAGGGAAAGAGGTTCATTCCCTAGCATCAGGTTGATTTTTTTTTTTCAGGTGGGAAAGAAAAGTGGGGAAAAGAGGGAATAACAAAAAAAAAAAAAGAGAAGAATAGCTTTATAGAAAGATGTCTAAATGGACATTTGAAAATATCTTAATGAAATAAGCTGCATATTAAGACACTCAGACATTAGATCATTGTCAATTTTGCCCTGGCAAAAAAAGTCACTTTTTATTTCCTGATGACACAAGTTTCCTATCTTTTTCTAGAAGCATCTTTCACTGGAAGTCTGCATGTTGCAGTTTTTCTATGCTTATACTCAAAGGTAAGAAAAGAAGTTAAATTTTATTACTGCCCTCAAGAAGCAGATGAAAAATTTGAGTATTTTGCATCTTTTTGTAATCTCTAGGGTGAGAAATAGCCTGTGTAATATAAATAGTGAAGGAAGAATGGTTTTGAACTGTAGGTGTCATAAAAAATAGGTGATTTATTTTGTGAGTTCCCTAGTTCTGCACCACCTTTCTTCCCCCAGCTAAAAGTCCTGCAAGTAATCTGCCCCCTGCCCAAAGAAAGCTGATCTTAATTGGGCTGTAACTCATTGGTACCACTCCGACCTTGGAGTGAAAAGCATCTGTTTTGAGTATACTGCTCTTCTGCCTTCCTCTGGTTCTAAATGACTTGATGTAGCTTCCTAGTATTACAGGAAAACACAGAGAATCTGTAAGAATGTTGATTTACAATATCAGACAGGACAATTGTGAGGTAGAAAGCAAATGGGGGAATACCTGAGGGAGACAGTGTTGTTTTCATTGACATTGCTGCTCTGTCTCTTAGGATTCCAGTGACCAGCTTAGTAGACAGCTGGGCAGCACTGCTGCTTCTATTAAAAGATTCTATCCAGGTTGGTCTTCCAGCTCCGGGACAGTTTCTCATACTTGGGTAAGTGCTGTTGATCTTTGCAGTTTCCGGATAAGCTCAAATACAAATGTGTGAAATCATACTGAAGTGCCAGTGTTTTCAAATTTCTATCACTTACTTTTGACTGGTAGAGTAATTGCACGAGTTCTGTTCAGGGTCCAATCAAATCAGTTTCTTCTCTGAGGAATAGTTACATACATTAAATTTTATACTATAATACGATATAAGCCATGATCTTACCTTACTGATTATTTGAGTGATTCAGGTTCTTTTAGCAGCAGTCAGAAGTTTCTGTCTTTTCTTAGAAAATAACTGCAGTGACTATTTCTTAGGTATGTGAAAATTCTCAGCATGAAAACAGTTTCTGGAGTGTTAGAAATAAAATTTCAAATATGATTTTCTTTATAAAGCTTCAGGGACCATTTTCTTGAATATTTTAAATTTATCTTCCCTAGTAAAATGTCTCCAAAGAGACTTTTGTATATAGTTGAGTTAAACATGTTCTTGGCAAACTCTTATGATACAATCAAAATTAACTTAAGGAACTTGAAAGGATGCTTTCTCAAATATTGGTAAGTAGCAATCACTGAAGGCTTAATAAATAAATAGTACAGTGCAAAGAAATGTCTTCAGATTTGTTCTAACCCTTAAAATTAATGAATAATTTATTATGGGAAGAAAATCCATATTGACTTATATATTTTTTCAGTGTTCTTAATGAGTTCATCATGAAAAACCCAAGTCTGGAGAATAAGAAAGATCAAAGAGATCTCCAGGTGAGAAATTTGTTGTATTATCTTTTGAAAATATCGAACAACAAATCATAGAATCATGGAATGGTCGGGGTTGGAAGGAACCTTAAAGATCATCTACATCCCAGCACAGGATTGACCTCTTGGAGCAAGTCCAGAGCAGGGCACCAAGTTGATTAGAGGAATGGAGCATCTCTCTTAGGAGGAAAAGCTGAGAGAACTGTGTTTGTCAGCCTGGAAAAGAGGAAGCTTTCAGATCTAATTGCAGCCCTCCAGTACCTGAAGGGAGCCTACAAGAAAGATGGAGTGGGACTCTGTTCAAGAGCATGTAGTGACGGGACAAGGGGAATGGCTTAAAACGGAGAGAGAGGAGGTTTAGAGTAGATATTGGAAAAAAATTCAGTGCTGTGAGGGTGGTGAGCCACGAGAACAGGTTACCCAGAGAAATCGTGAATGTCGCCTCCCTGGAAGTGTTTGAGACCAGGTTGGACAGAGTTCTGTGCAACCTGGTCTAGAGAAATGGGTCCATGCTCATGGCAGAGAGGTTGGAACTAGATGCTTGAATGTGCTAGAATTTTTTTATGTCAGTTCTGTAGTCTGAAATAACTCTTTAGTATGTTCTTCTTATATTTGTAATCTTTTGAAAAAGTTCTCATTTCTTGTGGAGTTATTAATCACTGACAACATAGAACAGAAGTGATTCAAAGGCAATTCTATGTTTGATTATATGGATTTTCTATATGTTGGGACAACAAATAAAGCCTTTCTGCACAAAATTCTTAAAATGCTTGGGTTTTTTTCCTACCAGGATGTAACGCATAAGATAGTGGATGCCATTGGGGCAATTGCTGGTTCTTCCTTGGAACAGACTACTTGGCTAAGACGAAACTTAGAGGTTAAGCCTTCCCCCAAGATTATGGTTGATGGAAACAACTTAGAATCAGATGTTGAAGGTAGTTCCACTTTCACCTTTATTTCAAACAAAATTATCAGGGCAAAATCAACAAAGATGACACCTTTGCCATATTTGAATACATTAAAAATGCTTCAGTATTGTTCCAGCATTAGTATCTTACAGAGTGAATATGGCAAAAGTTTGTGCGTCTTCAAAGTATATGTTTTTAAAGTGTGCTGTAAAGTAAATAATAGCTTAAGAAAACTAACTTTGGACATTTTTATTATCTTCATTTAGATATGTTGTCTCCAGCAATGGAAACTTCAAACATAACCCCATCTGTTTATAGTGTCCATGCGTTGACCTTACTTTCTGAGGTAAATGTCTCTGTGAATGTAATGAATGCTGTCTTATAATAAACTTCTATATTGTGAAAAGCTTTGGACCAGAAGCTTGGGGAAGGAGATCTGATGGGAAACACTGATGTGCATGGATTTTGCATCCTGACATGTAAAAATGTATAAAACTTCATGACTAACCCAGCTATAAAGATTCGTTGAGGTGGATGAAGCATAAAGCATGGTCTTTCAGATGTATAGTGTAGGAAACTTTTTTGATGGCCAACTTTGTACGTTAAATCTTATTTAAGTGGTGTCAACAGTATCTTACTGTTGATAATCACAGTCAGTCTTTGAATTTTTTTCTTTGTTTGTAGCTTATTCTGTGGAATGCTTTGCCCAGGACCTTATGCTTCTGTGCTTTTATCTTAATTTGTTTTTAAAATGATGGGATCTTTATACTCTGGATTTTATATGGTACCTGAAATTTGATAACTTCTATCATAAACTGTTTGGTCAAGAACATTATACAAAAAATGCTGAATAGTGGATTAAAAGCGGTTTAAGAATGCATGGTAACATACCTTCCTCTCCTTGTATAGGTTTTGGCCCATCTCTTGGATATGGTTTTCTACAGTGATGAAAAAGAGAGGGTTATTCCTTTGCTCGTAAATATTATGCACTATGTTGTGCCCTACCTCCGTAATCACAGGTACATTTACAGTTTATTGAATTGATGTAGATCTCTACAATCAGTTGAAATCTGGAGGGTGACACTTAAGTTGAAGCAGGCGTGGTAAGGATAAGATGCCTATCAAACTTCCCATAAAGCTGCAATTCAAAATTGGTTTATGTTGACTTTTTTTTTTAGTGCTCACAACGCATCCAGCTATCGAGCCTGTGTCCAGTTATTAAGCAGTCTGAGCGGGTATCAGTACACAAGGAGAGCATGGAAAAAGGAAGCGTTTGACCTCTTCATGGATTCCAGTTTCTTCCAGATGGATGCTTCATGTGTTAACCAGTAAGACTCTTTTTCCTGCTTATATCAATGGCGCTTACAAATTTTACGTATACCGTTAACATGTGGACCAAAGTTTCTCAACAGATATCTGTTGAGAGAAATAAAGATGTTCTGTAGTTAGATTACTGCATGGAATGTGAAACTTGCTTACATAAGGTATATTTTTATATACAAATCTATTTTAAAAAATAATAATCTTAAAATTGAATTATTTTCTTTTTAATCAGGAAAAAGTGGTTAGCATTTTGTAGAATCATAGAATGGTTTGCATTGGAAGAGACCTTAAAGATCATCTTGTTCCAACCGTTTTTCCTTGGGCAGGGACACCTTCCAGTAGACCAGGTTGCTAAGAGCCCCATCCAGCCTGGCTTTGAACACTTTCAGGGATCGGGCATCCACGGCTCCTCTGGGCATCCCGTTCAAGTGCCTCACCACCCTTATAATAAAAAATTTATTTCTAATATCTAGTCTAAATGTGCTTGCTTTCAGTTTAGAGACATTTAGTGTCCTATCACTCTGCCCTTGTAAAAAGTCCCTCTTCACCCTTCCTGCAGGACTGCTTTAGTTACTGTTAGGTGCTATCAGGTATCCCTGGAGGCTTATCTTTTCCAGGCTGAACAACCCCAACTCTCTCAGCCAGTCCTTCACAGGAGAGATGCTCCAGCCCTCTGATCAACTTTGTGGTCCTCCTATGGACCCACTTAAACAGGTCTGTGTCTGTCTTATGTTAGGGGTCCCAGAACTGGATGCAGTACTCCCAGATGGATTCTCACCAGGGCAGAGTAGAACCTAGGTAGAATCACCTCCGTTGACCTGCTGGCCACGCTTCTTTTGGTGCAGCTGAGGGTGTGGTTGGCTTTCTGGACACCCCCAACTCCTTCTCCTCAGCGCTGCTCTCAATCCATTTTCTGTCCAACATGTCCTTTTGCTTGGAATTGCTCTGACCCTTGTGCTGGACCTTGAACTTGACTTCGTTGAATTTCATGAGGACCCACCTCTCAAGCTTGTCAAGGTCCCTCTGGATGGCATCTCTTTTTTTTTTTTTTTTTTTTGGCAAAGGGGTTCAAGAAATATAGTTTCAGATTAAATCACACAAAGTAATTGGTATCTGTGAAGCAGAGAGCTTGGATTGGAAGTTGTAGGCTGAATTAAAAGGGCAGAAAAAGCTCTGTAAATATTCCTGAAAATTCTTGCTTTTCTGATTTGTGTACAATCTGCCTCTTTTAGTTGGAGAGCTATTATGGATAATTTGATGACACATGACAAAACCACATTCAGAGATTTGATGAGTAAGTATTTGTTGATGTAGTAGTGACTTTTTGCCAATGTAAATGCTAAATAAATGGGAAAAAATATCTTGAAAACATTTGTTTAACATTTATTCAAATTTGTTTGATTTATTCAATTTTTTTCATGTTTACTTTGACCATTTATTTCTGTAAATCCATAAATAGTGTGAAATGAGAGAATTTGAGCCCGTCCTGGCTTACAGTGAATTTTGCTTATATTGCAAGGTCGATTAAGCAAAGTGGATGGGGGTGGTTTTTGGTTTGTTTGGGTTTTGTTTTCATTTTGTTTTGTTAAGATTTGACACTAACTCTGCCTAAGGAAAAAATGATTCTGCACATTTCCGAAACTTCTGAGCACCTATACATGCAAATTTTATTTTAAAAAACTGGCTGAACTCCCTCCCTAAAGCCCCTAAACCCAGCCATGTATGTACTTACAAGTTTTCTTTTAATATGTATTTTAAATCACTGTGGTTAAAAATACAAATTGCAGAACACGCATTTTCCCAACATCTGCTTTTGAACTCCATTAATGCAGAGAAAGTAAAAGTTACTTGTGCCTTGAAGTGAAACAGAAGGGAAATTTTTAAGTTCTTCTCTGTGCTTTGCCTCTTCTCTTTCAGCCCGAGTGGCTGTGGCTCAGAGCAGTTCACTCAACCTGTTTGCTAATCGGGATGCGGAGCTGGAGCAGCGCGCGATGCTCCTGAAGAGACTCGCGTTCGCAATTTTTAGCAGTGAGATAGACCAATACCAGAAATATCTTCCAGACATACAAGGTCAGTAAAAATGCACCATTCGGTGGACTTCTGGAATGTTTGTATGACAGAGTATCAGCTGGTAGATTTGTCCCCTGGAATATCAGTGTGTGGTACTTTTCCATGGCTGGAACAGAGTTTCTGCAGACTTTGGTTAAAATGTTTTTAGCCTTAAATGACTAGAAACCACATAGACTTCATAATTACCAGTTGGCTTTTATTCAGATTATTTCACTGATCTGTCATTTTATACCTTGATCAATATCCTTGGGTACCTGCATCATACGTTTTGAGGTGAACATCTGAGGCGTAAACACCCATCAATTGGGGATAAATAGAAAAGCTGACCTTGAAGTTTTTAACTTTTGACTTTTGTTGCTGCTTTTTCTGCTGTTCTGTTTATCTGTCCTATTTATCACTGAATTTATCTCTTACCTTTTACCTTAAGTGATTGGGAATGGAAACTGCTCGGCTTTATTTTAAGACGATGTGAATAGTTATGGCAGAATCTTCTAGATATATTGTCTTTTTGTGCCACCAAAGTGGACACTTTGGTCTCTTCCTCCATATGGAAAATCAATTGCATCATCTTTCTTGTTTCATTTGTTCCAGAATCTATTTTTTTTTTTCAAGTTGTTTGGGGTTTTTTGTTGTTTGTTTTTGTTTTTTTTTTTTAATTCCCAGTGAAGTCAGTAGCTGAGATTACTATGTTCATGGTATCAGGTAGTTTCATTGGTTTGAACTGCAACATGGTGGTTTGACTGAAAAAATTCCTTATGGACCTGCCTCTATATATGCTGAATGTTTAGACTTGATTATAGTTGAATAAGACAGTATTGTCCCTGTGTAATTTTCTGTGTACTATGATGGTGCAGCCTTTTAATAATAATAATAATAATAATAAATCCTAGCTGTTCCAGCTCTTGTTATGTTGTTTAGAATCTGTTAACTCCCCTTTTAAACTCTACATAAGATGAGCAAAACTCCCAGATAGACTATTGCATTTATGTGGAGGACTTTATCAAAATAGACAACTGCACTGTTTTGAGGTTTCTCTCTTTTGTTCCTTTCTTGGTGAAAATGATTATTGTTTTTATATTGGCAGAATAAAAATAGTAAAGTTCTGAAACAGTAACATGACAGATACTTAAAGTTAGTTAAAATTGACAGTAAATGAGGGAAGGAGAAAATGCTCATTGGAATTATTCTGAACTGAGGAATTCTTCTTGGCTTTTTGTTTTAGAAAGGCTGGTAGAAAGTCTCCGGTTACCACAGGTGCCCACCCTTCATTCCCAAGTGTTCCTGTTTTTCAGAGTATTGCTTTTAAGAATGTCTCCACAGCATCTTACCTCACTTTGGCCAACCATGATCACTGAACTGGTGAGTTGCAGCTGGCATTCATTATTTGGAAGGCAGGTGCATATCTGAGACACAGCCTCACTCTTTCTCAATATTTTTAAGACAACCTCTTCTAGAGACTGTGCATGTAAATGTACAGTGTACACAAATTGAAAGCTGGCTTATTTTCATTGTCCTCGTGTCTGTTTTTTGCAATCAAATTGAATATCTGTTGGCTTACACTATTTAAGCTGTTCAGCTGTCTTCTGAATTAAATTTGACTTTGCCCTCATTTTTCCCTACTGACTCCTGCTTAAATTTCTCCTTATGTACGTGTACCCTTTCCACCATTCCCACTCCGGCTTTTCTTTCTTAGTGTCCCTGTTTCTACTTTCCTGGTCATTCAGCCTTTTTCCTCCAGCAGTGGGGATGGGAGCCTGTGTAAAGGAGTTGGAATCTGTGTTGTATAGGCAGCTGATGGTCAGTCAGATCATATTGTGACTAAATTTATTGACTAGATTTATACAAGGCTTGACTCAGATTTTTTTTTCTTTCTCTTGTTTTACTCTCCATAACAAAATAGTAAAAGCATCTGTTTTCAGAGCTGCTACCTGGGGAGTCTCCAGTGTTAGTTGTTTGACACCCTCTTTTGGGTTTCAATCTCGGCAATGGGAATGGAGGAGAGTAGTTAGTGCATCCTGTGATCCATTTAGCCTGATATCCAAGGAGTTACCAAGGAACTGGATAACACAGATAGTAAATCAGAATAATTGCTGTGATGATTTTTTTTTTCTGTCTGCAATTGACTAACCTAGCCCTTGTTTAACTACAGATACAAGCAACAGAGGGAGAAAACCTATATCAAATATTTTAAAGATCAAGTGTATTGTTTTAACAATAGATGCATTTCGTTTTAAGCTGTCAATAGTAAAAGTACTAGAAAAACTATTCTACTTAGTGTGGCCTTCTGATTTCTGTGTTGTCCCCTGGCCTTTACACAAGTTACCACAGTCTTGGAACTACTTTCAGTCAACAGGACTGTGTTGCTTCTGGGAATTCACACCTGAGCTTGACTGCTCCATTAAATGATGCTTAACTCTCATTTCCTTTAGGTCTTGCTCTCTTTCTGAGTAGTGGAGGGGATTAGCCTATGAGAACTTTCCTGGCCATAAAAGAAACAGCGTCTTATGGCCCTTGTGCTACTCAGGCTGTATCTAAGGGATGAACCAGCTTTAGGTTGGCAGTGTCCACTCATAGTTCAGAGGGTTATTTCATCATCCGGGAATGGAAATAAAGCTCCAAACAGCTTGTCTAAGATGTATTACGCAGGCTCCCTATAGCATTTTCCTGAGTCACAGTCCATTAAAATATGATATTAAAATGTAGCATTTGCTCTTCAGGTGCAAGTGTTTTTACTGATGGAACAGGAGCTCACTGCTGATGAAGACATTTCCAGGTAAACTTTGTAACAGTCCCTTTGGCATGCTGATGGGGAGTTGAGTCATTCTTTAGAATAACTGGTCTTAGAAAGAGATGATGAGCTCAAATGAGAAGGACAAATAAAGGGTAGCAATCTGACTGCAGTACCAGGGACATACTGTTCAGGACAAAATAAAAGAAGTCCCACTGTCAGATTGCTCATAAGTCACTAAGCCAAATTATACAAGTGTGTGAGTTCTTACAGTGTCTTTGTGGCTGAAAAGACTCTGCTGCTGCAATTAAATTATTCATGGCATGACTTTATATCTTTTCTGTATCATACACTTACTCTAAGTAAGACCAATTTTCTGTCTAAAAAATGTAGTTTCTTCTAGTATTAGAAAGACATAAAAGTGAAGTAGGTGATTTTTCTTGTTTTGTTGTCCATTTTTATCCCGCCTGCCTTCTGCACAGTGTGATCCAATTTCAGTCTGCTAGCAGCAGAGGCAGATTTCTCAAACGAGCCAGACTTTTTGCCCAAGTCCTGTTCACTTTTTTCCTAGACTATCTTTTTTTATTTGAAGACTTTTCCCTCAAATAAAGTAATACTGATATGATTGGCAAGTTTAAACTTTCCCTTAATTTGGGTGTCTGATGGGAATAAGATACAGTGCAACATGTTTTATTATATATTAACCTTTTATCACACACATACACATATATATATGCATGCAGAACTCTGCCCATAGTACAGACTCAGTGTTCTGGTTTGATTTATGAATTCAGGATTAAGCTGATAAATAGAGTAGTGTGTTTGTAAAGGCAAGTAAGAAAGATAAAGTTTCCATTGTGGCAGGAGGTTGTTATACTCACCTGCCTTCTGTGATTTACTTTTAGAACTTCTGGCCCATCTGTTGCTGGTCTGGAGACGACTTACACAGGTGGCAATGGTTTCTCCACATCCTACAACAGCCAGAGGTGGTTGAACCTGTATTTGTCTGCTTGTAAATTTCTGGACTTGGCCCTAGCTTTACCATCTGAAAACCTGCCTCAGTTCCAGATGTGAGTAGAAGACACTGTCATTTAAGTTTTTGGATGTTTGTCCATGCCTCTTGGTAAAGTTCTGGTGTATAAAAATGTTTTCCTGTTGCCTTTCTGTCTTTAGACTTCAGCCAGGGTAGCCCATAGTTTGTTCCCTCACAGTACTGGAGTGGCCTCCAGTGCAAATTATGCAGCACATCAAATTAATTCAAGGTGGTTTGATTCAGGCTGTGGCAAGAGATTCTCCACACTAGTGAGCTAATCAGTGGTAGTGATTTACTCAAGTATTCTATTCCTAAAGTACTTAGTTGCAGTAATGCCTAAGAACTCAAAATACACCCACTCTCAGTGACTAATGCATGAGATCAGAGGACTGCATGTCATCTCAGCATGACTTGCTTAAATTACTCCTGCACGATCTGTCTGGAAGATGTGGCAACAAACCTGCTTAAAAAGGGGACCCCATGGGTTTTTCTCGGTCAGCAGCATTCACATTAGCAAACTGCTTCCTCAGTGCCTCTGCAACCCTGTGCAATTGGAAAAAATGAATACAAACCAACTGGAATTTGCTGAAGACCCTGGAAATGAGAGGCCACCAAGGACAAAAGAGAAAGTATCTTGTCTCCTCCTTTACACTGTACAGTGATGACTGTGAGAGAGCTGCTGCCCTAACACAGCTCTGTAGACATTTGGTCATCCTAATTATTCTGTTGTTTAAAAGACACTCATGTGGATCAGAAGATGGAAGGACTTGCACACACTGTGCCAGTCTGTGCCCTGTAGTATTTCTGCATCTAAAGCTAATGTTGAAGGTTCCTTCATTTTTTTTATTTTCTGGGGATTTGGCTCATAATTCTTGTCCAGTTCTCCAAGCTGTCCTAGTCCCTGTTATTAGCCAATCTAGTTTTATTTAGGTTATTACTGTGCATTTCTGAAAAGACAAAAGTCATGCTGAATCATACTGGTTTTTATGGAGTTCTCACAGAGGCTTGGATTGAAGTTTTAAGGACAAACTTTGATTTCCTTTATATTTACAATATACGTAGCCAGTCCTTGCAGTGCAGCAAGGTGCAGGTAACAGAATGGTCTACTTGGTCTCACTGGCCTGTGAATAAGTCAAATAAATGAGTTTTTGTTATCAGCATGGTATACTGAGAACATTTTGTGTGTACACATTGCAAATGTGCAGCAAAATTTCAGTAATTTATATTTTTTCATAATTCAGAACTGCTTTCAGTTCTCTTGCACACAATGAGAATGTGAATACCACTGGTTTTTAGCTTCTCTGCCTTATCTTGCTCTTGGCATTTGTAAATAAGAAACTGTAAGGGAAAAATGCAAGGCCACGTTACCTCCTGCTTTTCAGAATGTGCCTTTCTCATTCTTTCTTGTCAAAGACTAATGTTCTCTTGTGAGGGTTGATTTGGGTTTTTTTCCCCGCTCCTTGTCTGGTACTTCACTAGATTTCCTTATCCACTCATATTTTTTTGATCCAGCAGAAGAGCCTGCATGTTCAGTAAGGATAATGTCTGCTTTTGTTATCTCATGACAGGTATCGCTGGGCTTTTATTCCAGAAGCATCAGATGATTCAGGCTTGGAAGTACGAAGACAGGGTACACATCAGAGGGAATTCAAACCGTACGTGGTGCGTCTGGCAAAACTGCTGCGCAAAAAGGCAAAGGTAAGTTCCTTTCTTCTAATTTTTTCTTTACACTGAAAGGCTTCCTGTGCAGTAACGCTCAGCAGTGTTTCCATTTGGGTATTTTACTTTTTTAAACAATGAAGAATGGGAAGGACTTTATTTGTTGTGGGAGATTCCCATTGAAGTAATCTCAAGTCAGCATCAGGCAAAAGCCATGTGTAGGTGTAGAAGACAAACAAACTAAACCCAAAGCCCAAACCAAAACAAACAGACAACAGAAAAACTCCAAACCTATTATGGTCACAGTCAAGTAAAAGTATTATTTTTGTAAAATGTAAAATATGCTTAATTTTCTAATATATTTTAACATAGAATCACTTTCAGATAGCCAGTCATATATGTAAATACTAGTCTGACCAACTACCTTTTGAAGTAGAAAAGCATTTTTGTTAATAAGAATCATATTTAAAAATTTTAAAAACTGAGACTGTAGGGAAGTGGGAGTCGATTTCTTCCTTGAAGCTGCTATGATGAATGGAAGAAGGCAGAAATCTGTAGAAACAGTTCTGGGGAAATGCTGGCTGCACAGCTTGTAGAGTGGGAGGAGAACTGGGGTTGTCTTGTTGCATGAGGTATATTAAAACCCCAGTTTGGGTGAGGCAGAGGCCTAATCCACTCATGAAGCTGATGGAAGCTGGCCAAGCTTTCTCCCAGGGAGAGTCCTTCTGCTGCCACAAAGTAAGACCATTGCTGTCGGATACATTGCTGCTCCTGCTGTGAGGACAGAGCCTCCATGAGCAGGAACTTCTCTGGGAAAGGTTGCTGGGAGGAGCAGGGAAGCAGGGAGGAAGTGCAAAGCCACATGGGAGAAAGCTTTGAAGTTTTATTCTGAGGTTTTCCTCCAAACAGATGGCATGATCAGGGCTGTAACACTGGCAGCTTTCTGTAGCTGCTGCATTTACAGTCTCCAATGAGTGTTTTCACTGAGTAAACAAACTACTGCTGAGATCCAAGTGGCTACATAAAGCTTAGGGATAACTTAGTTGCAGGAAGATCTGAACTATTCAAGCAAGGCTCACAGCTATAGGGAATAACAAGTATCTGAAGCATATCTGCCCTCTTCATTTTATCATTTTTGAACCACAATGAGACTACATTTCTCTTCTTGCATTTATAAAGGAATGATCAGTTTTAACTGACTGCTCATCAGGCATAGCCTCTAACCCTGGTGTTCAATGTAGTGTGTTGTATCTGTTAGAAAGTTGTCACGCTCCAAGTGATCTCTGTGCATGAATTATAAAGCACATTTGATGTGTAAGATATGCATGCTGATGGTAAGTATTGTATGTTGAGATAGATTTCTGAAGTCAGAACTTCCACAATATGCTTCAAGAATATAGAAAACTTCCCGGAATTTCTGGAACCCCCTAGTCACAGCAGCAGTTGCACACTGAGCCATAGGTAGGCGTATGATGATGAGATAAACATGAGGCAATGAATATTGGCCTACTTTATGCAGAGGAGAATATTGTTGCATAGAGCTGTGGGGTTTTCTTAGAAAATAACTGATGTGAGCAAAATGGAGTGTATCTTCGTTTTCTTTCAGGGCACTCTGACTAATGCTTAGATTCATGTAGTACGGTGTTGCTCAGGCTGTGTTATCTGAGGGAAACAGGCTTAAAAACCTCCTTCACCACTGCTGGAAATAAACAGAAGAACAGACTGACAGTGGTGTTTCTGTCTAATAGTGTCTTGGCCACATTAGCTCAAGTCTGCCATTTCTGGATCATGCACTCATCGGCGCGGGTGATTTTTCTAGCACCCAACCAAGCAACTGCACGGCCTTCACGGCAAAGTATTATTTTCATATCTGAAATGCAGTCTGAAAGTTCTCCTCTTTCCTTCCACAGGACAAACAGGAGGACTTTAAGACGGTGGTTTTGGAGGGAATGGAGATGGCCAAGCATCAGGTGAGGGTGGCCTTTGATGCTTGAGTTGTGAAACAAGCTCGCCATAATACCATCACCTCAAGGCCCTGGGCTCTATTTAGCCTGCAGTAGGAACTGCGAGATCAGATTTGTTGTAGAACAAAGCTGAGAGATTTTTGAGGTGAAAGAATCATAAGGATCCTTATTCTTATAGATAACTTAAAAATAAATTTAAGTTGCTTTCCTGTATGAATTAGATTACAAAAAGCTACTGCTAGGTTTAAGAATTATGATCGCAAATCACTATAAAATTAAATTGTAAAATAATTTTTGTCAAACACCAGGTATGAAACACACAATCCCTAATCGAGGTCTCTGTCAAATTAACTGTTGCTTTAAGTATCTGTGGGATTAGTGGTGTTTGCTTAGCAGCTACAGCCATCATGAAATGGCTTGGATGGGTTGTATTTCATTGCTCAGAGAGAGTCAGTATTTGCACATGCACCCCATTGGGTTGGGTGCTGTGTAACACCGGCACTTGCTGTGGGCTGGAGGCAGTCTGTGCTCACTGCTGGGTAATGCTGAGCACAGTACAGGACCACTATGGAGAAGCTTCTCTTCTGTGAATCCAATGAGAAGTTTTTAAAGGAGAAACTCTAAAAACTAGTAGCTTCATTAAAAGAAGGAGGATCAACAACTCCTTCTGTATTGGAAATTCAATCTTCCCTTTTTCTGGTTCAGTGTGAGCTTTTTCTTTCTGGAGACTTGCAGAGCTGGAATAGTGATCTCCTGTGGCAGGAAGCCAAACAACCAGATTAAAATATTAGATGCAATCATATTGAATTTTAACTTAATTGGGTTTTGTGAAATAAATGTCATGTAGGCTCCTGAATTGCAGGAGTTGCTTCATTTAAAGGGTAAAACCTGTATTTGCTGAATAATCATCTCATGAAGAAAAATGTTTGCTTAAAAGGCTGTGCAGTCAGTAATTCTTACCTTGCACTCTGCTCCCACTGCTGTTCTTTTCCCTTCATTCTCCTTTTATTACCAAGCCTATTCTGAAGGAGCTCTGCAACCTGCAGGGGTCTCGGACTCCTGCCTCGGCCACAGGCACTGTCAGGGCAGCGGGACAGAGGTGCTGGTCAGGGATGGATCAGGAGGTGGCTCTCCTTGGTGGGGTCTTTGTGCTTCTTTTCTCCTTTCTCACAGAATAAAATCCAGTATTGCTGGAATTTGACTTCATGGTAGAAGCATTCCTGTACTGGTTTGTCAGTAACAGTGTTTCTAGTGATAGTACCTTACTGTCTAGATTTTAATATGTTTTTTGACTGAAAGAGATAAAGGAAATGAGTGAAGACTGCTGTATAAGAACCTGGGTGTTGGTGCTCAGGTGTTTCAGTACACAGGTATTTAAGGCAACCCTAAACAGCATTAGAGCAGTGTGCTGACACTGCTGGTGAGCATCTGGTATGTGACTGCTGCCTTTGCTTGTGGGGTTCCTGAAATTCTGTCCCTTGAAATTCCTCTATGGAATGGAAGGAGCATAACTGAGTTCTTCTGAGAGCATGCAATGAGTAACTGAACCACTTTTCTTTGAGGACAACTTCAAGTGTTTCTCAGAACCTCAGTGTGTGTTATTTCTGATAATAAAACCGGCATTACTTTTGCTGTTCCTGCAAACTCTGAACTCAAGCTGCAAAGTGAAAATGCTTTGTATGTATTTTAACTTCCTCTGGGGTTTATCATCACTGACGCTGGCAGCAGGGTGAAGTGTGAGTGTCACTGGGGAGGAGCCTGCTTATGAAAGCAGCTGAAGTAGTTCACAGCTCCCCCGAGCAGCCAGTGCTGGCTGTCACCAGCTCAGGCCATTTGTGTTATCCCATGGGGTGCTGCACCAGGAGCAGCTCTGCAAGGCTGCCTTGCTTTGAGACAGCCCTGGGATGAGGTGTTGGACTCAAATGCCCACTGCAACTGGCTGACCCGACTGCCACTCGTACACTCCCAGCCCCTGCTTCTGCAGGGTGTGGTGAGGAGGAGCAGCGGATCTGCTTTGGAAGCTGCACTCCAGCATATGTGTCTTGTTGATAGGAAAAATACTTTTGGAATATAGAAGAATACTTTATTACACATTACTCTTTCATTCTCACCTGTGCTTTTTCTGGTCTGTCCTGTATTATTTGCCATGTCTGTGTATTTACAGAAAAACCCAGAGGAGGATGGCTCAGGGAAAACACTAAGCTGGGAACCAGGTCATTTGCTTTTAACAATCTACGCCGTTCGCAGCATTGAGCAGCTTTTGCCTTTCTTCAACGTACTCAGCCAAGTTTTTAACAGCAAAGTCACAAGCAGATGTGTTGGACACTCAGGGAGCCCTGTCCTTTACCCCAACTGTTTTCCAAGTAAGGACATAAAAATGGAGAACCTCAAGTCCTTCTCCAGCAAAGCAAGGCAGAAGATAGAAGAAATGGTTGAGAAGGATTTTCTTGAAGGCATCATAAAATCATGAACCAAACTGGTACTACGCAGCCTATGTGAAGTGTAACTATTTAAATGAAATACTGTATCTTTCCCAGGTGTATAGTATTCTTTTCTTACTTTGTATGTAATGGAATACTTAATGTTGTATTTAAGTTAAATATTTGTAAATAAGAGAAAAGTTCTGGATGTGGCCTGAATCAAGTTTAAATATTGGTGGCTCATATTGATTATGGTGCCTACTATTTACAGTAAATGTTTTGTTGTCTTGAGTTCTGTCTTTAAAAAAAACTAAAAAAAAAAAAAAATACAAGGTGCACATTTTTTCAATTTGCTTCCAGTTTATTTTTGTCTTCTTTTTAAAATCTATTAGAACTTGTGCTTATTTAATAATCTGGAAAATGCCATTATGTCAGGAGTTAATACAGGACTACAAGAACAACATCAGAGGTAGACACCCTGAATCAAAGTAAGCTGAGGAGGACACTTGTGTGTTTAAAACACTACATCGGCTTGACCCAGCCCCTTCATGGTGCTGGGCAGCAGTGAGGGCCACAGAAGACAAACTTGTCTCTGTCCTTCCCTCTTAAGTGTGATTATAAATACTATTACTGCAAATCACTTTCTAATTAATTTCATAAAGTATCTAATGAAGATAATATTGCAATAATAAGTTATTATTTGCAAATGTTCTTTTTTATTTTCTTGTTTCCCCCTCGAACTGAGGTAAACTGAATCTGAAGACTAGTGACAGCCTGTGCCTTACGCTGTTTGCCCACAGATGATTGGGATGCTGTGGGAAGGTGGGGATGATGTTCCTGCAGCAGGCACTGTGCTGTAGCCACTGTGAGCAGAGTCACAGCAGAGCAGCAGCCATGCAGCCATGGCCAGTGCTCTGAGGGTGCAGGAGCTGGATTTCAGGCACAATGTGACAATGAATTAAGCTGGACCGGGGCAGATTTCCTTCTGGGCATGGCCATGGCCTGTCAAGAACTTAGACAAACTTGGGGAGGGGAACATTCAGCAGCAAGTGCATCTCATTAAGAGGTAAGTTGCTAAAGGAGGTAAAGAATAATTGGAATAATATTTTGTTCAGTTCTGATCAACCCTTGTTACTCCCAGGAAGGGTTGGGTACGCGCACAAGAGCACGTGGTAAAAAAAGTAATATTAAAAGATAGGTAAAGTTGTGTAATTTAACTGCTGTTGTATCATTCGTTATATAGGCTGGGGTGGTGCTCCTTTTCCACCAGCGAGGTGGTAAACGGCCAGGCTCACTTCGTGGGCAAGGACATCCGCATTCTCCTGTGGAATGTTGGAAAACTTAGTTATGCTGCTGTCACCATGAGAAGGTTAAAGCAAATATGTGATATTAAGGCAAGCATTTTCCTGCAAATGCTGTGCTCCCTGTATTGCTCCATCAGTCTGAGGTATCTTCGGCCACTGCCATCATGCTGGCAGGGAAAAGCAGGCTGGAGCACAAGAATGAGGGAGAGCAGGACCACTGATTTGCTGTCTACTGTAAGTTCAGATGTGGACTAACTTAACAGCAGCCAGAATTTTTTTTCTATTTTGCCTCTTATGAAATCATTCAGGTTGGCAGTGCTTCAGTAACTTTCTTCTTAACCCTGAGCTCTCAGAAGGTTTTTCAAAATCATCTAGCATCAAATCTGCCTTTATAAACACTTCCATTTTCCTTTTAAAGATAAACATTGAGAACATGAAACATTACTTTTCTAAATAAAAGAAAATCCAAAGAGAGTTTTTGTGATCATTAAGTCTTTTTTTCCAAATTTAGCATTTGTTAAGTGTGATTAACTGACAAGTGTGCAACCATACTTTTTCTGTCACCCCGTGCTAAGCAGAGCACTGTTTAACACGAACAAGGGTGTTTAAGCACTGACCTGTGTGTCTGCTTCAGCGTATATTCTAACGACATCCTCTGTTCCTGAGGGGCGGACAAAAGCTCGTGACAACTTGTACTTCTTTACAAGGGCGTCAATTTTCTCCTGCAGTCCCGGAGGTGTAACCGCACGTCTTTCTGCATCTGTTGTGTCAATAACGCGTCTGTCTGCAACCTGCAGCATCAGAAACAATTTATTTGTGTCAGGGATAAGTCATTAAATTCAGGTTGTGCTGCCTGAAGAAGAGTTCCATTTGAGAGTTATTAAAGGGCTACTCAAACACTTGGGATCCCTAGGATGCCAATATATAATACTCAGCATGTGTTAACCACGTCCTGACAGGGCTCAGCTGCTCAGTTTGCAGAAAGGGTCAGCTCTGAACATGCCTCCTTGGTCAGACCCTGAAGTGAAGCTTCTCCCAGTAGATCAGAAAGCTTAAATTCTCTCCTCTGATTAATTTAAAGTCCAGAGCTTCCTTACTTTGTCTGACAGAATGCTACCATGTGGCAGCCTGTTCTGCTCAAGCTCTTCGAATATTGGAGAGAGAGGATAAAGAAGCAAGAGGTTGAACATTCAAGTTATACAAAGTGGCACAGCACGAAAAATCCAGCTGCCCAGCAAGCAGGGCCCTTAGGAAAATGGGATTTTTCTAATTTGAAAGTCAGGAAGGATATTTTTAGAGTTCTAGTCAGGTTTTTCCATTTACCATAGTTTGCTATTATTTCATCATTTTTGTAAGTTGTATTTTTATTTTAGTCCAAGTCAAATTCTGGTCCCTCCTGTGGGCCATTTCAGGGCTTGTTTGGCCTACTTCTGCCCTTTTTTAGTGGGCTGTTTCAGCTTTAAAATAAAGCTTACCTAAGTATCTGCAGGCACAAAATGCTCACAGCAGGGCCCCGAGAGGCTGCTGTAACCTGAGCCAGCATGGTATGTAACTCACCTGAACTTTGAGCAGCCGATTGGGAAGGTCAGTGTAGAGGGCATCCCACTGTTGCACTGACAGACCTTTCAAGGCCAGGATTGCTTCAATAACCAGCATGTCTGAGATGGCATCGCCAACAGTCTGTTAATAGAAAGGTAATAAACACTGGAGCAGTCAACAGTGAAGAAAGGAAGGCAGGATTTGATCAGTTAGCTTCCAGCTGAAGAGAGAGAGTGCAAATACAGCCAGGTCGACTTGCCCAGTGGGGCTGAGCTTGTTTGGTTTGGTTGGATGGGCGAGGAATGTTTGTTTTGGTTTCTTTGTCCATACCACGCTGCTCCTGAGGTAAGAAGAGCAGCAGATTTGTACAGTTCTGCCAAGGGCAATTGATAGCCCTCACCCCTCTACTAAGGAGGACTGGTACCTCACCATTGTTCAGGGGTCTTTGGCACTACCACAGACAAATAACATCTGTGCTAAGACATGGAGTCCCAGGGCTGTGTGGATCCAGGCACTGGAACACCCCCATCCTCCTGTACTGTACAACTTAGTGAAAAACTTCAGACAAAAGATTACTACTTGTTGAATCATGAACAAGTCACATCTTAGCACTAAGTTCCCATGCTATCCCACTCCTTCTACATCCTGCAGCCAGCAGACTGCACCAGATAAAAACGTTCTGCATCCACTCATAAGAAGGTATCACATCTTTCTAAAAAGAGTGATCCCACCCTCCTCTTCTTGGCCCCTTCTGTCCTGGCACCTGACTTCCTGCTCCAACAGTCCCCAGCAGTAGCCTGACAAGGACTCACTAACAGGATTAGCCTCGTGACTGCCAACATAGCGATTCACTTCTCTCAGTTTTTACCTGATTAATCAGGTCAATCATGTTTTCAAGCACCTTTGCTGCTTCTTTTTTTTCATCATCCTTCTCCTCTTTCACCAATTGTCTTATTTTAGTTTCAGCAGCTTTACTAAATAATACCTAGAATAAAAAGGTGAGAGCTTGTCAAGATCAAACTAGGATATGTGCAGCAACAAGGAAAAAACTTTTACCATCTAAGCCCAAATAACCATCATTAATATTTGCTGTCATGGATCCCCGTGCCCACATAAATCACAGAGAAGCTGTGCTTTATCATAGCAATGCTATGATAAAGACAGAAGGCGAAAACAAGTCTGTTTTCAAACAAGGAGAGAAAAGTCTAGTTTATAAAAGTAAGCAGAGAGTGAAAAGACGTTCCTCTCCAGCTAGTCTAACTAACACAGTGGCTGATCACATGCATTACATGGTCACACTTACTGTACCATGTCCATTTGCCTCGAAATAAACACCAACATCAAACTCCTGGGCCTTGTGATGCAAGTGTTTCACTCCTGTTTTGACACAGTGCACAGGTACCTGCAGCCCAAAGATATGCAGAGAATGACAAGGATGCTACAGACTGTCCTCAGAAGGCAGAAACTGCAGGTCAAGTGCGGGAACAGAGCACCAACCTGGATAGACTGTTACAAACTAACTCATGTTTCACAGCCACTGACTCCCCAGAGAGAAAATTCTCCTCTATTTCTGCAGACCCAATTAAAAAATATTTCATTTATTCAAGTGTAAATAAAAGCTAATGAAAGAAATCAAGAAACAAACTCCAAACCTAGAAAAACCCAATTCAGCTTATGGCTACAGGGAACACAACAGATTTCTATACAAACAGAAATAACACCTCCGCTCGATTTCTGTAGTGAACAACATTTAACTTGTTGCAGAAAATTAAACAATCAGTGTTAAAATACCAAGGCACCTTTACCAACTCACTTTGCTGCAAAGTCCTCAACTTGTTAGGGAGGGAAAAATGGATTTTGATTAACTTTTTTTAAATTAGTAAAAGCTGATAGAACTTTTTCAGCTTTGCTCTCTTGGGCCTCCTTTGCCACCAAGAATTTAGTCAGTAGTGTAGCTTTGAAGGAGTAATTTATTTTCACCCAATTTAAGTTTTCCAACAATCATATTACAGAAGCATTTATTTTAAAAGCAAATAAATTTGCATTAAACAACATTTGCAGAAAACTACCAAGGAAAAATATGGAAAATACCTTTAGTGTTTCCTCGAGGTAGCGCGTTGAGCTCCCATTGGCATACGCTGTTTGTACCACGGCCATCTTGAAGTCCTGTCTCACCTGAGCAAACCAAGAAGCCAAGTGCTTTAGTGTCCCATGGGCACATAGCCAAACAAGTAGGATAAACTGAAGAATAATTAGAATTGTCAAACATACACTTAAAACTCCTGGGCATCAGAGGAAAGCATGAGCTCACAGAGAACTTCTTTATGTTTAAAACAACATGAATTCTCTCCAAGTCTTTGCATATCCTGTTTTTTTTTTTCCTGTGGCTGGCTGAAGCAGCTCTCCAAGCTCAGACTTTCCAAATTGCTTTTTCAGATTCAGTTAGCTCTGTGCACAAGCCAGACACATGGCATTACGTGAGGCCAGTAAAGTCAAAGCTTCCAGTGCAAAGGCAAGCACAGGCTGGTGGCAAGCACAAGTTCTCCTCAGTGGCCAGCTTTTCTGACACAGAAATGAGCTGGTCTCCGAGAAAACAAAACCAGGTTGCCTTGTCTAGTTTCAGTATCATAGACACTGAGTCCAAGAGGACTTCTGCAAAAAAAAAGAAAAGCTTTGTCTCTCTATGCCCTTTGTGGAGAGGATGCTCTGTGGCAGAGGGTGGTTTGGGAATGATAACACACAAACCCTTGACTGCCACAACCCAGTTCCTCAGACCATTTACACATTACCATCTAAAGTGCCACCATTCACTTCATATGTTAAAGTTACCTTGGAGAGAAGTTCTTTAAGGAAGATACTAATTAAAGTTGCTATTTTATCTCCATCGATTAGGTGAAAATGGCCGGTTGCATCCTTATAGTAATAAACAATTCTATCTGCATCTCCATCAAATGAGCAGCATCTCTCATTGGGCTTCATCTCTAGCCCTAGTGCACACAGGGTTACAAATGCAAGTTAGAGATAGAAAAAACACAAAGTGTTCAAATTAGTCCCAGAGTGGATCTCATGAGGAAATTAGCTCTGTGAACACACAAAAATAACACTGTCAAACAGACAGTGATATGTAACAGCGAGCCTGTACTGAATGGCAACTGAAGAGTGCATATTCAAATCAAAAATACAAGTGCTAACATCAAAAAGGCAGATTCTCTAAACATTAATGATGTTAATTATTAATAATTAATACCTTCTCCTCAGATATGTATGAAAAGCAGTCCCAGAAATACTCTAAAATTTGGAAATAAGGGCTGAGTATCAGTGATGGCACAAGGTTAAAAACCTTGCAGCAGCGGAACACCCACCCCTTTTCTTACACACCCAGTCACCAGCAAGCAGGGTGTGACAAGCTGTGCAGCCCTGGGCGTGGAGACAAACTATATCCACGCAGAGGGCTCTGGGGACACATCACCTGCACTTCCCTGCTCATGGCATGTCCTCTGCATACTCTGTACTTCATCCTCCAAGACAACAATTAATTTTTTTTCCCTTGCATCAAAAAATGCTTTTCCTCAGGAAATACTTCTGGCCTGTTTAATTTTTATTCCATTCCCACTTGCCAGACCTGCACCTCCCCTTTGATTTCTTTCCTAATGCAAGGCAAGTGTGCACCCCCACACCAGCAAAGCCACCATTGTACAGTTACAACAGGGGGTGGTATATAAATCCTAACATTGAAAAAATCACCCCTCTTCAAAGTAGCCATCACCAAGATTTCTCAGAGCTGTACAAAACATACACAAGTGGATCTGCTGCCTATAAAATGCCTCACATTTAGTGTGCTTGATATTAAACTTACACAACGATGTATATAATGCATAAGGAGTACCTGCCTCAAAAACTTTCCAGGCTTCATTCCAAAAGAGAAACAGCTAGGAAACAGTCCTCAGTGGCACAGCAATGCCACACAGAAATGAATTGCTTTAGTTAAGGTCCGTCTTGCTTTTCTTTAGATGTCATAAGGTTGTATAAACCTCAGAGTCTACTCAGAAACTGCAGCTGGCCATTCCCTAGGCTGATTTCAGAGTCCACTAGGAACCCAGCAGGGAGCTCCTAAGGACATGCTACATCTGTGACCCCTTCTTGGAAAAAATATTTTAGTGCACAAGCAGACAGAAAAACAGGCCCATCTTGGTGACACCTTGCCCTTCACAGCACAGGAAATTATATCCCAAACCTTGCCTGTTTCTTCTCCTGCTTTCCTAAAGTGATACAGGACACTAAATCCCACTGCCTGTGAGGTCCTGAAGCCAAAGCATGAGGTAATGGCAACTGCAACATTTAACAGGCTGAGACCCTCTATGACTTTAAACAGGAAGCTGATACCACTTAACCGTTCAGAGAAATCAGATAATTTATTTCTGTAAGTGATTAGAAAAAACACATTTTCTTTTCAGAGCACAGCCCTGCATGGAAATGACCAAAGAGTCTCTCATCAGGCACAGTTAAAGCCAGGATCCAGAGGTGACGCACAACCCTCCATCCCCAGCAGCGACCGACACTCTCCTGCTCCCATTACAGTATTTCTCCAGCACACAAACAGCATGGGAAGGGGAAACCACAGCACGATTTGGTGTTCAGATCTGGCCAGCAACTGCAGTGAGAACACAGCTGTCCAATGGAGAACACATTTTAGCCTCAAATAACCTCATATTCAAATCAGCCTGCTCTTCCAGTTCAGGGATTTTCTTTTATTTTGCAGGAAGTCAGCTCAAATAATTTCCTCTCTGGTTTATGTCAGTCACTAATAAGTCAATATGCCAGTCTGCTGGCACCAAGCTGTTAATTATCCCAGATCTTCTTCAGGAACCCGGAAAAGTGTCTGCAGACCCAGCCCACAATGTAAACGTTTCTTCGTATCACAAAGGGAAGTAAAATGAACAACATTAAGCCAGTCCTGACTGATCTTTGGACTATACCAGCTTAACATTCAGAACAGACTGTCAAACATATTTCAGCCACTCAGAGAGATACTGTATCCCTCCAAACAGTTTAACATAAACTAGGGATGTGCCAAACCTGGCCACACGCTTCTCTCTTTCCATTGCACCAGCAGAACCATTCATGCAATCACTTAGTAAGAAAAAGGGAGCTCAGCTTATCTGAAGATGATGCACCCTTGCTAGACCTTGCACTTTCAGGCCTGGAGAGGAGGTGAAGTGATATAAAATTACCAACTACCTACCTCCAGGTGGCTTCTGATGCACTTTCACAAAATCTGCACCACATAAATGATTGAGTTTCTCCTTGGTTCCATCATTATATATGTGAATTAGCACCTCCTGTGGAAAGTAGGGCTTCATTTCTGATAGTTTCAGGGCTCCTATTCCATTGGCACAGTCAATCTTCAGGTGCCTCTGACACTCTCCAGAGCTGTGAGACTTAGCACAAGAGAAGAAGGGGCAAAATGAACCCTTGCCCCAGTGAAACCACAACTAGAGGCAAGCTGAATTCAAAAATTCAGGCCCAAACAGGCTAACAATCAGAAGATAGTAATTTTGTACATTTGCGTGAAGAAGACAACACCCACTATTCACCTGTTTTATCAGTTCCACAAAAGCTTTGGATAGTTTTTCATAGTAGCCTTCCAGTGTTGCTTTCCCATACTGCCCTTGGGTGTTTTGACAGCAGACCATGTAATGTAGCTGTGGTGTTGTCACCAGACCATAATCTAGCATGAAATAAAAGGCACAATATTCAGAAATAGAATTGCAAGTTAATTGTTGATTCAAAGGTGTCCAGTATACAGACAAACGCAGCGCAGGAAACACCTACGAAATTTTTAAAGTTCTGTTGCAAAAAGATGACCTCCCCCCACCACCACTCCTTGCATTAAAGCCATACAAATACCCTGAGAGGACACTGTTGCAAGCAAGAATGGAAATGTGTCTGGGCTACTGCTTTAGACCTACTTAAAAGAGTCGTATCTACATAAAAAACTTGAATCAAACTAGAATTGCAGAAGTTAAACATACCATGGTACTGACCACCCAGAACAAGGATCCCATCTATTACTGACTGGGAGAGTTTCTCGCTGCTTGGCCTGGAAAACAACAAATACAACTGATAACCTTCGCAAAGACATTTATGTATAGACTTGGGAAAGAAACACGTGTGGAAGACTCTACAAGCTTCCTGTCAGTACATTCATAGTGAAGAAATCCATATCTTTTTCTATTGTAGGCAATTCTCATTAAAGAAGGTTGAAAGCCAACACCCCAGGGAATTAAAAAGGCAGGTAAATGCTGAACACAGGTGGACATCTCACAGTACCCACAAGAAAACCCCACATCACAGTAAAGCATCGCATCCACAAACTGTGATAAGAAGTTGTAGCTATCAAGGAAGCTAACACAGGAACAGCATTGGAAAACTTTTGTTTATTGCTATAATGGTAAATTCAGGCATAGAAAAAGCACAATCTGGCTGGGGGGGGCAAAACACCCCAAAACCACCCATGAACACTGTACTGGCGCTTCCATAAAAGCAATACACATCTACAGCATTTTGTAATTACCTGGTGTCTCTACCAATAAAAACCAAAGCATCTTTGTGCAGGTCCACTGCTGCTTTTTGGCAGATCTCAGTTATCACTTGCTGTAATTCTTGCTCCTCTGCATTTGCTAGTTGTGTGGCATACTCCTCCCAGGAAGGGTGCAGCATTTCTCCAAGAGGATCAACCAGCTTTATGCCATTGTCTTCCTTAGTAGAAAAAAAAAAGAACAAAAGATACTAAGTCTCCAAGTGGGGAACATAATAAAATCTCTGAAAACAGCCAACACATGGTTCAATCACATTGCTTCTTTAAAGGTGGAGAACTGCTGGGATGCAAAAGCTTAGCTATTTATTTAAACCTCCGACAAGCCCCCCAAAAGTACCATAACCAGCATATTAAGTAACGGACTTTTTACCCCTGGTGATTTTGGTATGAAACTCATTTGACATTACAGTGACATAGGGGGAAATTCAAATAACCTGCAATGCTCCACAGCAGCAATAAGTCTAAGTGTCTGATCTGTAATTGCTGCATTTGGGTGCTTATTTTTAAAACTTACAAATTTTGCTCAGAAGTTCCTCTCTTCCCAAGGGTGCTCCTAGCTGGATAATATCAGAAAGTTACATTGCAACATAAAATGTTTTCTATGTTACAGCATTTCCACATGAGAAAAAATGATGCTTGGGTCAGAGATGTAAATTCAAATATGCCAGAGATCATAGTTACAGGGAGCAGGCTAAATGTGTGCTTTAAGCAGGTCCAAGTGTCTTCAGGACCTGGTCTCTCAGTGCCATGATTTGATTCCACCAAACTGATCACATCTTTCCATCATTCTACCAAAACATTTCACATCACTCCACCAAACCGGTCCCATATTTAAGGAGAAGGCTGATCTTACCTCAGGGTTGTGAGATGCTGTAACCATGACCCCAATAGTTGCTGCCATAGCTTTGGACCTGAGGACTGCGAGCAGGCCCATGCGGAACACGACATGATCCAGCTGCTGGGCCTTGGTGCGAAATCCAGCGGTGCCATACTGCAGAGCCAAGCCTGCAGGTTTGGGATGTAAGGCTGAGTACTTCCTAAGGGCTTCAGCATCCATTTCTAGAGCAGGAAGTAACACAGATACAACTGAGAGAACTCCAGCCATTGTAATTAGTTTCGCGTTTTACACTTAAACCTTGAAGCCCACAGGACACTTTAAATCGCTCCCTTGGTGGGAGCGCAGCCAAGCACCACCAGAGTGAAGGAGCCTCTCCATTCCCTGTACAGCACTGGATAAACACAGCTCGACCAGATTAAAACAGATCACGCACGGAGGAGGCGGAGAGCCGCGATTCCCGGTCGGCTGGATCCAGGGGTCCCGACAACTTCCCGCCCGCTTCTCACCGCGACACCAGCGCCCACCGCGTTCGGTCGCGACCCTCAGACCAACTCTCGATCCCCAAAGCCTCCTGCCCTCCATCTCCAAGCGCTTGCAGGGAATCCCCCAGCAGTGTCCCCGGGATGTTTCCCTCGGGCGGCGGCTCTGCCGAGGCGCTCCGTGCGGACCCACCCGGCCACGGGCACCTGAGGCGCACAGAGCCGGCGGGCCGGGCAGGGCCGGGCTGGGTGGGGCCGCCCGGACACGCGCCACCAGGGGCACCTCAGCGGCCGCCCCCCTGCACGGCTGATGCTCCGGGACCCCCCGGCGCCGACGCCCGGACCCACCTGCCGGCAGGGACGGGACGGCAGGGACGGACGGGACGGACTGGAGGGACGGGACGGGACCGACCGCTCCGGCCCCGCTGCCGCCGCGCGCCCCGCACGGAGCCGGCGCGGCCACGCCCACACGCGGCGCAACCGACCAATGGCCGCGCGACAGGCGGGGCTTAGTCCGCCACGTGGCGCCCGGGCCACGCCCACGCCGTCCGAGCCCATCCCGCGCCTCTCCCGCCCCGCTCCTGCGGGAGCATCCGGCTGTGTCCGCGACGGGCCGGGCCCTCGGGGACACCCAGCCTTGCACAGCTCCTCCGACGTCACGCTCGGACTCCAACCTGCCGCCCCAGTGTGCCGGTTTTGGCTGGGGCGGAGTTATTGTTCTTCGTGGTGGCTGGTACGGGGCTGTGTTTTGGGTTTGTTCCGATCACAGGGTTGATAACGTGGAGATGTTTTTGTTATTGCTGAGCAGAGCCAAGGCCTTTCCTGCTTTCCGTACTGCCACGTTGGCGAGGCGGCTGCGGGTACGTGGGAGGCTGGGAGGAGACACAGCCAGGACGGGTGACCCCAACTGACCAAAGGGTTATTCCGGACCGTGTGACATCAAGCTCAGTATATAAAGTGTGGGGAAGAAGGAGGAAGTGGGGGGACACGCTTGGAGTGATGCCGTTTGTCTTCCCAAGCCACCGTTACACGTTACATCTCCCTGCTCTCCTGGGGGCGGCCGAACACCTGCCCGCCCTCTGAATTAATGCTTGTTGTTGCGCGGCTTTTGTTTTTCATATTAAACTGCCTTTATCTCAAACCCACGGGTCTTCTGGCTTTTACCCGCGGGTAGCGGGATCCCGGGGCTCGGCTGCCGGCTGGGGTCGAACCGCGACACGCAGGCACGGCCGTACCTGCCCACGCACATTAACGCGGGTCTCCATCCTGTGCCCTTCCCCATCCCTGGGGCCGGCGCGGCTCCGCCTGGCTCTGTGGAGCACCGGGGTGCCAGCCCTGCCCCGCGTGTATGGGGGCATTCCTGCGAGGGACTGGCTGCTGAGCGCTGTGCGCCCAGCCGTGTTTAATCAAATTCTGCTCTTACGCAATCGTGGGGCTTCCTTGTTGGGTTGTGACGTGGCGCTAAACCTCACCGTGTTCTAAACAATCCAGGCCTCTCGTTCCAGGCGTGCGTGGAGGACAGCGCGATGGCTGTCACGGTAAAAGAATGCCTGGAGCTCCAGCTGCTGGAAGTGGAAATGCTCCTTTCGATGTTTCCCAAAAGAGGTGAAATCAATCTGGATAAAGATGCTGTGCCCAGCATCCAGCGCTACCTTAAAAACGCTAATGGAGCTCTGCCCCCGCAGCTCGAGTATTGCATCGCTCTTGATGTAGGGGAGGCGAAGGTAAGAACTGCCAAGTAGACGTGTTCATGTGTGTTGTTTTCTTTACTCCTACACACAGTTGAAAACTCTACTCTGGAAAAAAAAAAGGGTGGAAAAAAAGCCACCTCATTTTTGTTTGCTTTTTCAAGGACCAAGAGTAACAGGCTGTTATTTATTTGAGTATTAACTTTCTCTGGTCAATAAAGGCTAATAGACTGGCACATAGAAATAGGCACCAAGATCAGTGGCACACACAGCATTCACAAGAGGCTGTGCAATCAGAGTTTACTGGTTTACAAACAGTTGTGCGTTTCAAAGGCAATGTTCCCTGCATGGGAATATATATGTTGGACTTTACATTATTCTAGCAAAATCACTCTATTATTTCTCTCTTCCACCCCTTGCACATGTACTAACATTAATTCATCTGCATTTGAAATACAGTAATGTAAAAACAGCCCCGCATAGCAGAATAAAATTGAGTCA
This sequence comes from Pseudotriccus pelzelni, assembly GCA_035584735.1. Classification (NCBI taxonomy): domain Eukaryota; kingdom Metazoa; phylum Chordata; class Aves; order Passeriformes; family Tyrannidae; genus Pseudotriccus; species Pseudotriccus pelzelni. Next base: position 81,600,367 of record JAWMRA010000113.1, on the reverse strand, counting down.
CACAAACAGTAAAACTAAACCAGCCTCTGAGTAGGGAAACCAAACTTACAGTATAAGGAGTGACAATAGTTTATCTGATTGAAGAAAGGTCTACAATATGACAAGTAAGGGATGTAAATACTTGCACAGAGAATATAGCTCTGAGTGTATAATAGTGCAATGACTAGAAATTGAGAACAAACTCAGCCTAGAAGCCATTTTCCTCAGAACAAGGATAATTAAACACTGGAAGAATTTACTGGGTAATGAGCTGGCCTCATGATTATTTGGAGACTTAGAAAAAACCCATTACTCCAGCACAAGCTCTCCCCTACATGGTTCATAAAACTTCTCTCTGAAGGCTGGTGAAAGGGTGCATTTTAGAAAGGTACCTAAGCTTGTACCTACGGCAGATTGTCAAGGAACTTGGAAAGATAATTAGTCATTTCACAATTCATTTTTCTCTGCAGGACTAATCATATGATTGTACACTCTAGTGAGAATCCTCTAAAGGTCTACGGGAGCCTCAAGCACTGAGGACACGTAAATCCTCTCCTTCTCTTGGACCAGAGACAGGGTTCAGTTTCCAAAGAACAGTGGTGCTCTGTTTGAAGGCACTGTAGGAATAATCAAGAGAAATTCAACAGCCCAGGGTTTATAGGAGATCAGACAAGATAATCTAGACATTTCCCCGACCTAAAATGCACATAAATCTTTTTATCCCCTATAATCCTGAGAATACTTCCCCTTTATTGTGAATACTTGCTTAAAATAATAATAATAATAATGCATAGAATCATAGGATGGTTTGGATTGGAAGCAGCCTTAAAGATCATCTAGTTCCACACCCCCCCACCCCCGCCATGTATCTGTATACAGTATGTACGGTCATAAATGCTGTTTCATGTAACTCGTGGCCTTGTTTTCCTGGGGCAGATCCAGCAACTGGCCTGAGTTCATTGATCAAGTGTGTGTTTGGCAAGGGATAAGATTCTCAAAACCCCCTGACTCTAACATACTCATAGTTCATCACTGTAGCAACACTGAGCACATACTGAGAACACACAAGAAATATCCCTAGAGGGTAGTAACTGTGCACCTTATCCCAAGCCATAGCATTAGTTCTGTGAACAGCACAAGAGCAGGCTGGATAACATGAGAAATATTGTGAAAGTGGCAGCATGATGCAACAAAAGGAGCAGACAAAAGAATGGGTTATTGGGACAAAAGGAAAGTAATTGCAGTCATTGGGATGCTGCAATCTTAATTACATCTCGTCATAATCTGCCTTTGACAGGGAAGAAGAATCTAGCATGCCTTGAGCAGCTGCAGAATTAATTTTCTCTGTGTGTGTGTGTTCTGTTTTCAAGGTAAAGGTGGAATTGCAGGTACACCTTCCTCATATGTACCCTCAGGTAGCTCCTCAGCTTTTTGCCAGATCAGATGCACTACACAGACAGCAACAGTTGCAGCTCAACACCCGTCTCACTTCTCACATCAGCTCTCTGGATTCAGGTGATCTGTGCATATGTGAAGCTGTGCAATGGGTGAAGGACAACAGCCTGCCTTACTTGGAAAACAGTAAGATCTCTTCTGAACGTGCTTCAACAGAAGTCAGAGTTAAAAAATCGCTACATCGCATGTGGATCTACAGCCACCATATATACAGGCAGGAACTGAGAAAAAAGATTTTTGACTCTGCAAAGAAGTTAAATCTGACTGGCTTCTGCCTAACTGGGAAACCTGGTGTCATCTGTGTGGAGGGGCCCCCAGAAAACTGTGAAGAGTTCTGGCGTGTTATTAGATATCCCAACTGGAAGCATATTTCATGCAAACATGTGGACAATACAGAAACAGAGGGAAACATTGATGATCTTCGTCTCTTTCGTGGTTTTGAAGACCTGCAGTTTCAGGCACATGGTGGTTATGGCCTGAGGAATGACTATCACATGGATCTTGGCCAGTTCCTAGAATTCCTGAAACAGCATCAAAGTGGACACATTTTTCAGATTTTATTTGGTGTTGAAGGCAAACTTTCAGACAAATAAGAGAAACTGTGTAAGGAGTTCTAATTTTGGAGAGCAGCCACTGAAATACTGGGACTTACAGCTACTGTGAAAAGGGAAACTTTAAATACTTGAACCATTCTTCTTGGATATTAATCTTAGCTTCTGTTCTGAATTGCCACATATTTTTGAGAAGTGCTCACTGATTTTCTAAGACCCTAGAATTGGCATTTGTGACTATGAGCCATGCCTCAAAGAGCCTGCAAGGTGGTAAGCACCCCACACTACAGTATCCTGAATTACACACTCCAGTCTCCTCATCTGTACTGTGTTGTGTGTCCTAAGGTGTGGTGCAGGCCTGTAGTTCACTCCTGCATACAGCTGTGGGATACCAAAGTGGCTGCAGTCACAGATGAATGTGGCTTCCAATGCAAAAGCACACCCAGCTCAAGGAAGACTCTCTGCTACATTAATGAGTTTGTGCATCCAGTGTTCCACAGCTTCACAAAGCATCCACTTCTCACCTCATTCAAATAATCCATTAAATGCAAAGGCTTGTGTCCAACCACAAGATGAAGTTTTGCTTTTCAATAAAGGGCACAGGGGAGAAGAAAGAAGCACACGTCACCCCATCCCTTGTATGGTTTGGGTATTACCTGTACAGTTATGTTGCCAAACCCACTATATTTGCATTTCACTTCCTCTCATAGAATCATAGAGTGCTTTGGGTTGGAAGGGACCTTAAACATCATCTCATTCCAACCCCTCTGCCATGGGCGGGGATACCTTCCACTAGACCAAACTGCTCAGAGCCCCATCCAACCTGGCCATGAACACTTCCAGAGATGGGGCACCCGCAACTTCTTTGGACAGCCTGTTCCAGTGCCTTACCACCCTCACAGTAAAGAATTTCTTCCCAATATCTAATCTAAACCTACTCTCTTACAGTTTAAAACCATCCTCCCTTGTCCTGTCACTACATACTCTTGTAAAGAATCCTTTTCCAGCCTTCTTGTAGGCCCCCTCTAGGTACTGGAAGGCTGCTATAAGGTCTTCCTGAAGACACCTCTTCTTCAGGCTCAGCAACCCCAATTCTCTCAGCCAGTTTTCACAGGAAAGGTGCTCCAGCCTTTTGATCATTTTTGTGGCACTCCTGCCGATTCTTCCCACCAGCTCCATGTCCTTCCATGTCCTTCTTATGTTGGGGACCACACAGCTGGGTGGGGGCTCCATTTGGGGTCTCACAAAAGTGGAGTAGAGGGGGAGAATCACCTCCTTCAACCTGCTGGTCACGCTGCATTTGATGCAGCCCAGGATGTAGTTGGTTTTCTGAGCTACAAGTGCACGTTGCTGAGTCATGTCGAGCTTCTTGTTGACCAACACCCTCATGTCCTTCTCGCCAGGGCTGCTCTCAATCCGTTCTCTGCCCGGGCTGTATTTTGTGCTTGAGATTGCACCACACAGCTCAGTGTCATCATCAAACTTGCTGAGGGGGCACTCAATCCCGCTGTCCGTGTCAGTGACAAAGATGTTAAACAGTGCCGGTCCCAAGACTAATCCCTGAGGAATGCCACTCATCACTGGTCTCCACTTGGACATGGAACCATTGACTGCAACTCTTAGTGACCATCCAACCAACTCCTTATCTACTGAGTGGTCCATCCATTAAATCCACATCTCTTCAGTTTAGAGACCAGGATGTCATGCAGCGAAGTGTGCATCTGGTCATGTTGATAGTAATTTTTCATCCGCTCAACTCAGGGCATTTTATGTTTACACTGTTAGGCCAAGCACCTTGGAAAGGAAAATGGGTAAGATGAAATAAAGTTTAGTGTTTCTGCTATTTTTCCTCTACATTACATAAGGAAATACATGTAAAATATAGAAAATAGGAAAAAACCCCTATATATATTATATCATACATAAAAATACATATAAGTTTAAGAATCCTTTCTATGTCAAATTAGTATTGAGAGACAATTTTCCAGCAGCTTGTAAGAGGAAATGGTAGCACTGATTCATCAGGCAGCGTTTTCCTACGGGATAGCATGCTGAATGCATATTTAGGTAGTGAGTTTTCCAGTTCATAATGGATGGTCATATTTAAAGGTTATCAATATAGTATGTAGCTGAAGAATGCTACTGAAAAGTCCCAGCAGCTGTGCCTTAAAGGACCACTAGCCTGCTACTGCCTTCCACTGTGTGCTTGAGTGCCGTAATGTGAAAATCAGTACCGAGCAATAATAGACTTAGTGCTGAGCTGCAGAGGTCTGACTGTTCCAGTCTAAAACCCAGGCCACTCAACACCAGCTGTTTATAGACTGTGTTTCAGTACACTCAGTCGATGACTATGAAAATAACAGATATTGTTTTATTTCAAATAAAACACAAGGAAGTGTTTTAATGCTCCTCGCACAACAGCAATATATCGAAATGGAGAGGATGGCAGTTGCTGAGCAGGTTGCTCAGAATGATGACTGCTGTACATTCCTTCACTGCTGTAAGGGTAATGTTTGTATGATCATAACTTTGACCAAAAGCACAGTGAGGCAAAAAATTACCCGTTGAGGGAGAAAGTGCCTCCCCTCTTTGTGAATTCAGGACCTGCAGTCTGAAACTGTGGCAAAGCTGAGGGGCTGGACAAATCAAGTTAGTTTTTGGTTTCTAGAGATAATCTCTATAGTAGAGATTAGAAAGAGATAGATAGCAGAAAAAGAGTTTAAGTACACTTTGTTTCCAGAACCATCCAGAAAATATATTACATTTTTCCTGGGGTGGTAATTGTTTAACAACTAATAATTCTTTGACACCTATGCTATTCCTAGCATTTTGATACTCCCGTTTTTCAAGAATGTGGAGTTCAAGCACTTCTTTGAACTTCAGGTCCAACATTTGCAGTGTATCAGAATACTCATCTTGGTGGGGGAATTAAATCCTTGATTGTTTACAGGACATAAGCTTAGATAATGTTAAATGTTAGTAATATTAAATGCTATTGTTAGTAATGTTAAAATATTCTAATTAGATGTGGATAAAAGGTTCTGCAGGTTCCATTCTTGCTAGAAAATTATCATTATTCTACACAGGACTGACCAACAAGAAAATATTCTAACCTTACAGTTGTTTAAAGTTTGGGGGTTTTAAACAATAGGTTGACAAATTACTGTGATCTGTATTAGATTGAACAGTCATCATATGCATTTTTTATTTGTCCAAAAATACCGTTTGTCTGCTTAAGTTGCCGTGGACGTTTGTGACATAATTCTCAATTCAACATACAACCACTTCTTTTGAAAAGATCTGTCAGACTGTAGTGGAGGATATCTCAAAAAGAAATAACAATAAAAATAACCAAACAATTCAAATCTATTTCTCAGATTTTTATTTTCTGATGTATGATTCACGATTTCTTGATTTGAGTTGCTAATGAAATACTATGATTTAGAAAAAGTTTTCTGCATCTTAAAAAATTAGCTATTCTTAGGCTTCCTAGGCAGAGATGATCTTAATATTTTAATGCTTTTTAACTGCTGCTGGTTTCTTCATTCTTCATTAAATATTTACAGTTTCACTTTCATGGCTTCTTCAGGCCAGGTATAGGAGTCAGCCACAAAGCTGTTGTAATCGGTGCTGTAAATCTGAGAGCGGATGAAGGCTTCCAGGTCCTTGGGCTGAGGATAGGTGGAGGCAGTGTTATTCCTGTAGGCTTCTTCTGCGATCTAGAAAGATGCACAGTCCTAATTAGTGCTGATAGACTATTTGAGTACATTTAGCAGGATTTAAAAGTAGGAATTAGCTCAAAACCAACACGAGACTTCATCTTCTCTGGTACTGGACAGTCACCTGTTCTCACACTGTATCCGGGTTAGTATGCAGCGAATCAGACTAGGAACAGGATGATGTTTGTATTTAAGTGGGTCTGACTCATGCTACTTTTGAACAGGATTTCAGGAAGTCTGTGCTGTTACAAATACAGTGCTCCTTCTTGCCCAGTAATATCTTAGCTTTTAATGTGCAGTGGTGGATAAAATATCCCACAAGCCCCAAGCACTGAGGTACAATTTCTGCTTTTCTATCGTCAGACTACCCTGATTAACCATCTTCTCCAAGGCACTGTGAGAAAAGTGTGATGTGTTCAAAGCTTCCACACTCCCTGCATATTAGAGAAGTTTATTATTGGCCATTGTTTGGTAATATACTTCAGAAAAGGTAAGCTCAGAGGAAAAAATTAGTCCTACATAGTGCACGGGTCTAATTCTAGGGATGGTTGGGGGAAATACAGCTATTTGCTTGCTCTTTCCTCACCCAGACCACGCCTAAGTGAATCAATTATGGATCATAAGTATAGCTGCAGAAAGAAGGAAGTTTAGAAGGGGTTGAAGTTCACTCAACGTATCAAAGTAGCCTTTCTCATCTAAAGAACGCCTCCTTGAGAAACATGTATCTGTAGGACATTTATCTACAAAACAAGAGAATTCAGTCACACTGGTTTTATGCAGCAGCACTTTTTGGAAAGATCTGCTTGAAACTGTACTTGGGGAACAAATACTCGACCTTTGAATAACAGGGAGATGGTCTTCTTCCCTTTAAAACATAAATGTTTTAGTTTGGTGAGAAGCTGATACCCAAAGTCACTATATTTAGATATCTTTTCTAGGATTAACCTGAACCTCAACTCCATTTGGCTCAGAAGCACTTTGGGTGTTTATTTTAAGGCCTATCCTCAGGTCTGTGCACACAATTAGCATGGTTGAATAAGGTCTGAATTTATATCCAACATTCGGTATTCCAAAATGTTTTTATATTGCTACTCTCCTGGAAAAGGCAGAGGCCATTGCTAAACCTCTTGGGCTGTATGAGCCAAAGTATTTGCAGGAATAAAGTTTCAACAGAGAACAGGCAGAGAGAATCATTGAGTAGCATTTTTCTTTTTTTGTTTTTTTATATAATGTGCACAAGTAGAAGAGGAATTTCTCTCACTGTGTTTCTACTAAACACACAGTCAATTTGATTTTGCCTGAGGAATCCAGGTAACATTTTGGTGTCTACAGAACAGAGTTTTTACTTGCCTAAGATGACATGTGAGTAGGACTTTTTTTCCTTAAATATAAAAAATGAGTCAATCTCGGGAAACTGTTTCACGCATGAGGGCTCCTTGTTATTCTTTCAAAAGAATATGGAGTAAGTGGAATTATTCACATTAGGTGACCAAGAGAAAAAGAATAATTAGAGAAAAAAAGGTTACAGAAGATCAACAAAATAACCTCCTAAAATATTGAAACACCCCCTAAAAACAGAATAAGGGAGGAACTGAGATAAATGCAGTATTTGAAATCTTCTTCTTCTCTACAGGACAGCCAAGTTTCTTGGAAAACTGTGGGTTTAGGTCAGTTTGTGAAAATCCACCCTCATCAGCTCTGTGTTTGCTGGTAAAAAAACAACCAACCAATCATCTGCTGACCCAAACCCAAGCCATAAACAAAAAAGCATGCCCTGTAGACTGCCCTGCAACTAATGATATTTGATAGACCAGAATAACAATGGGAACAAGAGGGAACAGTGCCTGGACACAGGTGGACATTTACTCTCTTGACAGGCACCTGATAACCATGAAGGGCCGAAAGCCTTGAGATGTGCAGCTGGCACGACTGGGGCTGGGAACCTGCTCCTGACTGGTGGACAGCACAGTCTGGGCCCTGCAGACAAACACTTGCTACAGTTCCATAGCTCTCCTTCTTGCATTTGGGATTACATTTACATTTATGCATTTAAATTTAATTTTGAAACTGCTACGAGTCCAAATATTGATTGATGTAAACCAACCTCAACTTGTGTGAAGGTGTGTTAGTTGATCCAATCCAATCCAATCCAATCCAATCCAATCCAATCCAATCCAATCCAATCCAATCCAATCCAATCCAATCAAATGTTCAATTATGTAGAGAGCATGGGAAGAAGAGAAGCCACAAAAGACTGAAATGACTTACCCTCACAGCAATTTTCAGTGACACATCCTGAATAGTGACTAGTGGAGGGTAGAGACGACCTTCCTGTAAATTCTCCTCTGAAACTTGCTGAGCTATAACCTAGAAATGAGGTAGACATGTTTAACTTGACATGCAGATGCTGATGTAGCTTTATTAGACAGTGATCTAGTTTTAAGCAAAAAAAAAATGTTTCCGCTTTGGCAAATCACACAGATATTGCTTAATCGACCTGGCAGTGTTTTTTAGAACCAGCCTTGTCATTAGGAGTAGCTACACAAGAACTAGAAATTTAGGGAGTTCTGCCCCTTTCTCACTCAGACATTAAGGCTTATTCAAGTTTTGAGTAAGTCATGACACCCATAAACCAGTAAATAGTTCATAATGAGGTAAACATTCCAGCTAACAATTGTAATTGGATCAAAGACTTCTAGAATTCAGTGCCCCTATTATTCTGGCAGTTGTCAAGTCAACCTGTACAAAGAACAGCTGAAACCCCTAAGTGTAAAGTGCTCTGAATGAAATTACTGGTGCCTGAGTAGGTTTGCTGTGTGTCCAGCTCACAGATCTAGCCTGTATGAGATCATAAAACTAAGTATGAGTCAACCACAGAACAAAGCAAAATAAGATTATCCAGGGCCTTTCAAAGCCCTGCTGGTTGCTGTAGTTGGATTTCAAAATGGAAGGTCTAATGCTAAATTCTGGCTTGCTGGGACAGAAAAAACCATGCTGTTAGAACAGTCTGTCCACTCCACTTGAAGGCTGAAGGGGGTCTGTCATCTCAACCATATCAAGTGACTAAAGAAATTATTTTGCTTTTTGATTGATTTTTCACCAGACTGACCAGGGGAGGAACAGTGCAGGGGTTTCAGTGCACGTCTGAGAGCAGCATCGCCTTTATGGCTTGAATATTCCTGCTTCGTCTTCCTAGCAGTACTGGAAATGTTTTGTTGCCATCACCACCAATGAACAGATCAGGAAAGCACAGCAAGCTGGAGAAGTTGTTTTTTACTGTTTACTCATTGGCCACATGAAAAACCTTCTGTTAGCAGAAGGGTGTGAGGACATTCTGTGCAAAGTGAGGAGACACTGCTTACACTGCCTCCTTATGGGCTTACTTCATGAACTTCCTCTATTCCTGCAACAGAGACCTTTCAAGAAGCAAAAGGTCCTGGGGCTGCCTTTGCAACTAATGATATTTCTGGTATCATTAGGAAAAAAATTGCTTGTCATCTGGGGACTTGAAATAGAAAATAACCTTACAGGGTGATCCAGATGTGAATAGAAGAAAGACTCTGGTCTGGATAGCATCTGGTGACAACATGTATGACCCAACAAGGTTCTGGAAACGCTAGGATGATCTGAGAAACACTGAGGAATGCAACTGATAACAAAGAGAAAGCAAGAAGTGCACTTTTGAGGGAATTTATTATGAAGATACTTGAAACAGAGCAAACTGCTTCCAACAGTTCTTGCTGCATGTGGGAAATATATATACATTACTTGCAAAAAACTAGAATGGCATCAGAACAGATGCCTGGATACTTCTGGCAGAATTAGGTAAGTAGTTTGAACCAAAGTAACTCCAGGTTCAAAGAGAACCAGTGTCCTCTTGTGCAACCTAACTGCATGTTGGTAGGCGCGGTGAGTTTTTCCATTTGGAGTGAAAATGCAACTCAGAAGAGTAATAAGAGTTATACTCTTGAGTATAACAAGTACAGGAAAATTACTTGTTTACATTTAGATCTGATATTGAGACATTCAGCAGGGAAAAACCCTCTAGGGGGAGCTAAGAGAACGTGAAATCTAGATACTGCTCCCCATAATAGTAACTGGGTTACTTCAAAATGATACACAGCCCTTTGATGTGCATCTGAATGAGTAACGAGGAGCTTGCAACATGAAATCTCTCATGTTAAAAGTTTATCAGGGCTCTGTAGGAAGATGAAATCTGAAGAAATCAACAACAAGCTGCTGTTAGTGTAATGCATCACTGAGAAAAAATGGTTCAGGAGTAAGTACTTCTGTTTTGTGATGGGGTTGAAAGAAAGTAACAATATTTAGGCCGTGCTGGAAGAGGGAGAGGTAGCAAGTTCAACTACATGCCATGCTGTTCCTTCTGACAAAATCATGTAACATCATTAAAAACCAGGCAAAACCACAGAAACAAGCATTTTTCAAAGAGAATGACACCTTCATATGGCCTTTAAAAAACACTCCTTGAGAACACCAGGGGAAAAAATGATGAATCAAGATTTGGAATTATTGAGAAAGTAAGAGGTGACACAGGAAATGTAACTGAACTAATATATAACTTCACAGTGTAACACTGCTTTGAGCAGCGTGTGGTTTTGCTCCACATACTTTAAATAGAAGTACTGGAACAGAATCCAGAGGGGTGTAAAGAATAACAAGGATGATCAAAAGTTTGTATTTTGTACAAGGAGACAAAAACCAATAAAATAGACTTGGGAGAAAAAAAAGAGAAGACTGGAAAAAAAAGCAAAAGACAATTGAAGGTGAGTGTTTCTTACGGTTCTGTAGGAAAGCCAAATCATCAGACAGCAGAAAATTCTAAGAGGAGGAGTTTTTTTGACCACAGAACTCTAAATTGTGACACTAATTGCCAAAAGATGTTTGAATGTATAAAAATGTTTAAAACGCCACTAGGCTCATTTATGAAGGAGAAATCCATACAGGATAAAACATCCAGCACAGGAAGGCCATACAGCACAGGGTGCCAGATACTGAGGAGCCATTTCAGCAGAAGGATTACTCTGTATTTCTTCCCTATTTATTCTCCTTTCTCAGCTTCTGCTATGATTACTTTCACAGGAAGATACTAAGCTATTTGGATCTTAGGTCTTAACCCAATATGGATACTTTTATGCTTTAAATTTTAATTAATTCAAGGTTTTTGTAGAAAAATTAGCTAAGCCTTATTGCAGAACCTAAATGAAAAACAACCAAGACAAGACAAATGGCATAAAGCAAGTTGGGGCATCTTGGTTTTTGGAAGACATGTTCTCCATAATGAAACAGGATTATTTCTGGAGTAACTGAACCATAGGACACACATACCAAGAATATTTTATTAGTTCATAATTCTCTGTCCCTTTTGTTATGTTTAGTAGGACTTAGAAGAATAGGTAACATCTCTTGTCATCACAGAGCAATTGCCTGCAATTAAGAGATATTACAGCCTACAGTACCTTTGATTTATCACCCGAAATCAAAGTTACATTCTGTTTCACTTGGCAGGAAGCAAAGAACAGGAAAGTAAAATCTGTTGTAGTTACAATAAGCTGTTTGTGACTTCTGTCATCAGGAGAGGTTGGAGAGGTGGCAAAGCAAGAAGATAGGAGGTGCAGCTATGGCAGCCTGGGCTGCTACTTTTTATAATTTCTTTTTTTCAAGTAAGCTACCGCTACAATCTAAGAAGGTCGCTCTGCCCTAAAAAAGGCGTGGTTTTGGTACTTTAAATTTTGCAGCATCTTGGATGCTTTCATTTCAAAGGAAGACTACTAAGCACTATGCTAAAACCCACATGAAACTATTCTGATTTTATCCTCCCATTAAAAAAAGTCAAGAAAACAAAACAAAAAAAGCACTTTTGGTTTGTACTGTAATTTCAGCTAAGGGCCTATGCAGCCCTCCCAGTCTTCACACCCCTGACACCTCTTCTGGCAAAGCCTCCTCTGACATCCATGAGCTGTTGCTGTGCCCAGTGACTGGCTGGAGCTCACCCAAGCCCAGCCACCCATGTCCCCTCACATCCATAAGGAGACCACATGTGAACGCCCTTAGCTCCGAGCTGTAGGGCAAGAGGCTCTCCAGGGATATTGCCACTGACAGAGATTTTCTATGTGAGATGAAAAATACATTTTTACATTTCAAAGTTTTCTAGGGATTTTATTAGAGGAAGGCAATTGTGTAGCAAAACCTTTATCAAAAAAGAAGAGTCAGGAGAGAACTTCTACTTCAAGAGAGAATTTAAAAGCTTCTTCACCATTTCTGACACTATTTTACTTCCCTGTTAAATTTCCTTGTTCAGAACACACTTTTTTTTTTACTTAGTAGACTGTCATTTGGAACACAGTTCAACCCACCTTTCATCCATCAGAACTCTATGTATAGGAACCATTTCACACAAAACAAACTGAAGCAACTTCTACAATGAAGTAGGACAACTGTGTAACACAGCAGTTTAGACTGGAAAGTCAGGATCACCGTATCCAACTGAAATTACAGGGGAGGATTTAAAGGGAAGATATAATTATCCAAAGACTTAGGAGATGGATCATTGCCCTCCTAAGCTGGTTAAAGCCAGTGGAGACAGTCTGGGCCTTTTACTAATTTTAAAGATGGAAATTGTGAAAATCATTCTTACAGAGGGCAGGCTGCTGGCAAACTTTTTTAAAGATGCCCATAGTATGCACCTTTAAACACCTTTCAAAATCCAGCAAGGGCAGTGTCCGAGTGCCCACCCTTTAAGAAAGCTTCATTTGACATACTGCCCGTCATAGGATCCCATTGCCTATCAGTTGCCCTAGAGTGATAGCCAAGAGCCATTTTCTTCCCTTTAATCCATGAAGTAGACAGAAGGAACAAGAATAGGGAATGCAGTATCCCTTTGAGAAGCTGCAGGAGTTGAGTCAGGCATTCACATATCTGTTAACTGGTGCAACTTTTTTTCTTTTTTTGTTGTTCTGCAATTTTAATGTTCTAATTTCATTGCTTTGAGCCTTCCTCTGTGTGCTACCTGCACTATCCATGTACTCCCAAGTGCGCTTACACAGCTTCTTTGAAGACTAGGACAGTGCACATTGATGAAGTTCTCTGGATTGTAACTGGTATGAACTGGACTGGGTAGAAATTCCCAATGAAGTGAATCTGGGTCAGTTAGGGTTAATGTCGTAAATTAAGGGTAGCCTCCTTTCTTATTTGCATACCCTTTAAAAACCCCAAAAGCATCAGACTTTTAATTACTTTCCATGGACATGGTCAGACCAACATCCACTAACCCAAGGCTTTCTAATCCCTGACCTTGTCTCTTTCTCAGCAGGATGAGCTTAGGAGCACATTCCTGGGAACTGAGTAGTCAGGAGCTTATATAGGGATAGCCCCCACCACTATGGAGAGAAGGAAGCTGAGTCCTATGAGGCTCATTATATTGATCTGGGTACAAGCCAAGAGCAGAACCAACAGAGGCAATGGAGGAGACAGGAGCTCTAGGACAGTGCAGAAAGAGAAGAAAGAGTGAGTCTCATCAGAGGCAGGAGTGGTAAGGGTGCAATGACACTGTAGCAGATGAGGAGCAAAGATGCTGGACTGAAAAAAACACAGAAAGTTTAAATTTTCTTAAGCGAGAAACAGCTGAAGAAAGACTGACATTGTTTTGGGCAATTCAATGTGTTAAGCATTTGATTTCAATCCCCTGATGCCAAATTTATTTTGTTTGAATATAAGATTCTAAAATAATAAAGGCCAGATTCTTCTCCCATATATGTTGAAGATACAATTCTGTGCACTTATGATATCATAATGTAAGCCAGTGGATGTCAGATTTGGAACAATCACTGGAAGTAGGTGGTGAATGGCTTCCAGAACCAAAAGTGTTTGCTCTCTGTTCATCTCTTGCCCACTGAATGGAGATAAAGGAGGAGAGATCACATTTTGGATAATGTCAGAACAAAGATAATAAAAAATTGCCTGAAGAAAGAGAAGAACCAATGGAAAAAATGATAGGAAGGAAAATGGGAAGAATAACATTGCATTTGTGTAGAACTATGGTACAAGGAACCACAAGGCAATGGAGCACTTCCACCTGCTGTTGACAAGGGAAGTCCACAAAAAATGATGCCAATGGCTCTACTCAAAAAAAAAAAGAAAGAAAGAAATTAAAACAATTTTTGTAAGCAAAACACACACACAAGTCACCCCAAAGCTACTAACATCAATAATAATAATTCCTTTCTATCTAAAATGAGACCTATGTGCCTGTGCATTTTCCTGTGATAATACAGTACTGAAGTCTTTCTCTTTTTTCATTCCAAATAGCAAGTGACCTTTATGTCAGATGACCTCAAGTATTAACTTTTTAAAAACACACTTTGCATATAAAGGCCTTACACAGGAAGCAGTATTTTTCCAGTTTTATGGATAAAGTTTAGCTGTTTCTGTTTAATTGCTCAATAATACTAAGCCACTAAATAAAGGAATTTAAATAATTTTGAATACAGTACCTCAGCAGTTGTGAGGAATACATCCTCATCAATATGTCTCAGTCCACATGAAATAACTCCAAGAGCAACTCCTGGGAACACATAGGAATTGTTACCCTGTCCCGGATAGAGAGTTTGTCCACTTGGAAGAGTGACAGGATCGAAAGGACTTCCACTGGCAAAAATGCCACGTCCCTAAATCGTATCAAGAAAGCCAAAAAAAAGCACGTTAGCTGAGAGATTGCTGTTGAAATATTTCACACAGCTTTCTAAATATCCACCACTGTGGAAGCTGGGTTGCATATGTTTAGCATCTTTTCAGATGTTAGAGCTATTTGACGGAATATGTCTCAAGAACATCAGGACGCTGATCCTAGAAATCACTGCGACTCTCTGATGTCAGAGAGTAACAGCTGCCTTATTCAGGTAAGAGCTGCCCATACAATTTAGAAGGGGAGAAACTGAAAGCCAGCACTCATTATTCACTTTATGAATCCATGCCAGCAGAAGGGTACATGGGAAGCAGGTGTGCATCTGGAGCTGTAAAACTCAAAGTGGGCAATACAGTCATGGTAGCAACAAGTGACGCTACTGGATTACTTTTTCCCAAAAAGAAAAGCATCCACAAAAATGACACCAAGGCAACTAAGTGTTGCATTTTTGTGTGGGGCAATTTCTGTGAGCAGGCAGAGCTCTTTGTTCTTCCCAATTCCTTATTTCAGGCCCTTGGGCCCACTCTGCAGCTCAACAGAACAACTAATGGGCAAGCTCCGTCCCAGGAACATCATCCCACAGTGCAACCCACAGCACATGTTAGTGTGGGAGTTCCTCTG
Organism: Pseudotriccus pelzelni; assembly: GCA_035584735.1. Classification (NCBI taxonomy): domain Eukaryota; kingdom Metazoa; phylum Chordata; class Aves; order Passeriformes; family Tyrannidae; genus Pseudotriccus; species Pseudotriccus pelzelni. The sequence goes on along the minus strand of JAWMRA010000113.1, from coordinate 81,585,341 downwards.
CCTGGACCTTGTGGTTTCCCTCTTAGTAGTACACTGAGCAGGGTGAGGGCACCAAGTCAGGCACTGGCCAGTACTGATGGACCATTAGAATGTTTCCCAGCAGATTTTTGGGTAATGACAAGTAGGACTGTGGCTGTCAGGGCCCAGGCACCCTGCCCAGACTGGTGCATGTAGGCAGCATGGAAGAGCCAGCCTGTTTGGGGGAGTTAGAGAATTTCGCCATAGTGGTACAAGTTATACCACATCACTTGTCCTGAGGACAAGAGAACTGGCTCTAATCCAGTTTATGCTGTAGGTTGTGTGGGACCTTTGTATCTTTTTCCGGGACCCAAACAGCGGCCCACATGCTGGCAGAGCAGACATCAGGCAACTGCAGGGAAGGACAGAAGCCTGTGGAGTGGCCCAGAGGTGGCAACAGGGCTTGTGTTGCTAGTGTTGACATTAGCTGAGAGGAATATTAGTCCTGGTGTCACTCGGTAGCCTGCATGTTTAGAGTTGTGACACCATCTGAGCTGTGTCACCTCAGAGGTGACTCTCCCACAGCACTAGTGGCTCTCCCCAGATCATTCCTGGTACACAGGAGGAGAGAAATAATTTCTGCAGTTTGGACTAAAGAGTGGGGTGACACTGCACAGGCTCTGTGTCCGCAGGCCAAAGGCCCCTGGTTCTTCCCTCTCTGGGGAGGGAGTACCCTCAAATTTAAGCACTGAATTTAAACGGAGAAGAAAAGCCAGCCTTTATTTATGCTGCACTGCTGAAATGATAAATGTCACTGTTAAATACTTCAGAAGCACTTTATATTACAAATGCCTATGCCTGTTTTAGAGAACTGGAAACGTGCATTTTAGAATATGCCACTGTTGCTATTCAGCTCTTCAGAAGAATATTCTGTTTGGTTTGGTATCATGCACCATTATCATGGCTGGCTTATTATATGTTTTGGTGACAGATCAAATACTTCAGTGTGTCTTTTGCTCTGTCTACCAGATGTGGTTACCCACTATAACCAATATTTCATGTAGGCTGCTTCCCTGGCACCTGCACTGTGCTGTAATTGCATCTGTGCAGCGGGAAATAGACATGCTAAATTTGTCTTTTAAGCACTGCAAAACTATCATTCAAACTGCCCTGCATTTGACAGGAATCCAAACACAGTCCGGTAGGAAACACATACAGTCAAGTACTCATACATTTCAAATTCTAGACTGAATTACAGTATAACATGATTATTAGCACTTCTATAATACAACAATAAATAAGCAAGCACAGTTCTCTTAATTTTCACCTATGTTTCTATAATAGAAATCTTTGTAAGAGGAGTCAATTACCCCAATTCTTAATGAAGAATGATTTTAAAGATTATGTTTCATGTACTGAAGTATTTTCTTACCCTAAAGAGTATTTCTAAAATCTCAAATGAAAAGCATGCCACTGTGTGTATATATTTAACAAACTGGTACAGTTCAAAAGCAGGCATAAGGCTTTAATCATTGATGGCTACTGATGCTTCAGTTATAATAAAGGTTATAAGTCTTGCCTGACACCAGTAAAAGCTATTATATGTTTTATGAGAGTGCAAGCATGTAGAGAATTCAGTGCAATTGTCTTGATAAGATCTGTTACTTAATTTAACTAATTCTATCTATGCACACAGACATGATTGATACTTGCTACTGCACCCTCTGTCCTTCTCCCATTTTAAATTTAATTTTAGATTTACTTTTCCCGATGTGTACTGGAGAGATGTTAATCTTTGGTTACCTCTGTGTATTTGTAGCACTGCTCAGCAGTGCATTCTGCTTTGCTGGTAGGATTGCTGAGAGCAAAAATTATAGGACGTTTGTTTAAAGCAGCCATATCCTGAAGAATTTGTTTAGTAAAAGCACCACCAACTGCAGCAACTCCTAAAAAAGAAAAACACACACATAACAGTAGACAAATTAAATCAGTTCAAGGTAGGACGTGCATGTCACTTGTAAATGAACAGAGCTCTTTTTACTGCCTATCTCCTTCTTTAAAACGGAGTCCAACCTTTTTCCTAACATGTGGTTAAAATAAAGTTTTGTATAAAAGATTTTGCAACAGTGATACTTCAGTACGATCCCTAACATGAGGCAGAACCTATTCAACCCTGTACAACGTGGTGAATTTCTCCTTTCACTTTTCTCAGGCCCTTTATATAACATAGAAATGTATCTCCTAATCTGCAGGTAAGTCCAGTAAAGGATAGATGCAACTCTGGCTCCTAAAGTCTTATGCAACAGACTGGATAGTTTCTCCCAAATCCAGTGTGTCAGATTTCAGTCTTTTCTGACATGGTGAGTAAAGTCTCTGCCTTCTACAGCTGAGCTGAGCTGACAAATAATTCCAATTTTGAGTCTAAGCCTTCCCTGACAGCAGTTAATTTTTTTTTTTAATACATCCCTTTTCATCTCACAAGAGACACTTTTCTGGACAGCCAATAGTAAGAATGACAACTATCTTCAAATATAAAGTTAAAACAAAATGCTCATTGACTTTTTTTTTTTTTTTCAATTGCAATTTCTTATACTGAGTCAAGCTAAATTAAGGCTTTTCCTTGAGCCATCACAGGCAATGAAATATATATGAGGATTTGCTGAGCCAGAGCTAAGTAAAACACTGGGAGAAGGACTGTCAGCATATTTCCCCATGACTCTCCATTACCCCATGGAAGATACTGAATGGTTAATCACCCAAACCAAAAATCCCCAATATTAGTTTCCATTGCTGTTTCTGATAGAAGAGCCTTCATTATTCAGAACGGGTAACAGCAAGTGACCTTGAGGGAGAATCACATAGGTTTATATACAAAAATGATACCCAGTAAACACTATATTTCATAACAGCACATTTTCCCTAAACATACACATGCCTTTCTCTATACAAATATCACAGATCATTCAATCTATTCTTCTGTTCCTCTAGCTTTTTCAGCCTTGTATTCTACTAAATAAATTCCCTAGACCTCTTGGTCTTTGTCTTACAGTCATGTCTTCCTGTAGCATAAGAAAACATAAACTTTACCTCAGTCATGCTGACTGTCAAAAGCAGATTTTACTGAACAACAACCATGAGGTCTAGGCATAGTCAGAAAGATAGCTCATAAAATGCAGGATAATTTTCCCTGTGGCATTTCAGTTTTTCTAGCATCTGATAAATGATTTCACTAGCCAGATAATCTTCAAGTCTTATGTGTAAAAAAAAATTATTCAAAATGAACTTGCAGTTCATTCCTGAAATTGTCACTGAAATACAATAATCAAACTACAGAAAGCTGAGCAATCTGTTACCGAGACGACAGTCCTGCAGCTTTTACAAAAGAAAAAGTCTTTGTAAAATCTGTATTTTGGTGTACATAGAGGACTGCTGGCTAAGGACTTAAATGTGAGCGAAAAGCAGACTCAGATACAGCACACTAATAAACCCACAGTTTAATATGTGCTTAGCTCATCTTTCTCACTCTAAATTTGAGGCTGTTTCTATTACATCCACGTTAAATCAGAAATAATTTAGGAAGGTGGTAAGGTCCTCCATCAGATGTTTAGACTGACTCGGATCATCCCCCGTGTAAACGGGTGGCTCAGAGTAAAAGCAGTGTTACATGCCTGGATAGCTACTATTTGTTCAGTTGCTTAATAGAGTCCATTATGCACCCAGTGTTTTCTACAAACACACAAAGGTAAACTCTGTTCAGAGGAACTTGATCTTGTCTTCAGACAAAGCCACATCCCCATTTTTATTCAACACAGAATAAGGTCATTGCTTTAAAGTCAAAGAAATTACCTATTAGCACAGATGGCTTTATGTCTCTAACAATATCTTCTAGATCCTTCATTTCACCATGTTCGTGGGCAAAACGCTGCTTCTCAGATGTTAATGAGGCACGTCCCTGAGCAAGGAACAAAAAGAAAAACATATTTATTTTGAGTTTAATGGAACCTCATATCCTGGGATAATCAGTTTACAGAGTATCCAGTTTAACACATCCTATTTTCATTTCTACTCTTGCATCTACCATATTAGACAAAGTTACACTGTGTACAGTTAACATGCTTAGGATAACTTAAGACTAATCTCTTTCTCTAAGCAGTAGATAATAATTTTACTTTAAATTTGTAACAGCTGCAGAACACCATTCTATTAACAATTATATGAAAGTATCATTCATTTCTTCTTTGAAGCATTCTTAAAGACGTTTCACATGTTAACATTTAGTCAAATGCTTAAAATTACTAATGATAAAGCATAAATATATTTATAGAGCAATCAGTGCAGATATGCCAGGGAGACAGGGAATGGATTAATAACTTAGCAACACAAAAATAGTTTCTCCCAGCTTTTTCAGCTTTGCTCTTGTCTCAAAGTACAGAGACTGTATGGGGTGACTATATAGACTATAGGAGAGCCTATATTTTGCTTCACATTGTTTAAGTCACTCATTATTAAGGATGGAATAAAAATAATTCTAACCAGATGTCTGGTGCACCGTTTTTGCATTAACAAAATTGACTCAGCTGTGAAACAACTTTTGCCCTGATCTATACCAGCAATTTCCACCCACCAAGGCCCAACAAGGTTCCCAAATGGAATATGATAGATGCCAGAGAAAGGGCTATAGAGTATCATTGACATGGACTGGGCTGCAAAGAGGATTTGATCTCAGCGTAAGTAACGTGGAGCACAGGGCAAGAAGGGGACAGAATTTTTGAAAATTATATTAGTAGTCTCAATATGCAGAGCTCTGTCTGCACACAGGCATCTGAAAAGTTCAGCAGAAGAGTTTAACTTCGTACGCTTCCACCCCTCATTTTAATCTCATGCCTGCAGAAAACATCACTGCAAAAGCACTTCTCGAACACAAATCTAGAAGATGGTTCCAGCCCCTCAAACATCTTACAATTTCAGACGGAAAGAAGCAGATTAAATAGATTAAACAGATATATAGGAAAGTGCGTGAGGAAAACTGAATGCTAAACGCAATTTTGCCCAAATAGCCAGAACAGATATGTCTTGGTTCCCCAGCCAAACCTTTCCTAACTGATAAGATGAAAGTTGCTTTACTCTTAGCAAGTTTATTAACACTACACTAAAGTATTGGAAGAGAATTCATTCCACAATTTCACCAAAATCTATGAATTCAACAACTTTGGCTCAATTTAGGACTTTGGATGTAAGCCAGGATTAGTTTTTTAATGGCGTTTTTGCTCCATATTAACAAAACCAAGACAATTGATGCTACATGTCAGCCCACAGTTCTGCAATGTGGCAACATGTGGCTGTGCCAGTCCCATCACAGAAGCTCCTCTGCTGCTTCTGGGAGAGCCACTGCAAGAGCTGGTAGGCAGAGGAAAAGGTCGTTTTTCATTTCCAGCTGCAAGAAAAGCACTTCCATCCCAAGGGTACCATGGGAAGCCGCGGAAGGCTGTTATGTGGTCAGGACTGACTGAACTGGTCTGCCACACAGGATGCCAGCTTCTGTAGGCTCATCTGTGATTAAAAGGGATTTCCAGATTTCTCTTCTACAGATTTTTATGCCTGGATGGGCTTATGCGGGTCTTAAGTGTTCTCCTAGAGCTATTAGCACAGAAACACCGAGATATGGGCCCTTGGTTTCCTTTGTGGATAAAATGTGAAATTCTCAGCCTCGAGGGAATGCTGCAACATTAATATTTTTTGGCATATTCCTGCTTGAATCATTCTACTATGAATACGCATTTTGCAGTCTGCCCTTTCCCAGCATCCCAGCAGATGTCCCCACAGTCTGCATGCCTGCTTTGGACCCACCTCATTTTAAAGTAGGAATTTTCCTTAACGTTTTCAGGGGAAAAATATGAAGCTTTTTTTTAAGTCAGCAAAGAAAAAAAAAAAAGGCATTTATGACTTCCAGGCCAAAAGCTTGTTGCTAGGAATAACTCAAAATACTAAAGCCACTTTTCATTCTAAACCACTGGTTGGCTGGAATCAAAATGCTCAGTGGAGCCTGACTTGGAGACAAATTTCCTGGGGAGCCAGGAGTGGGTGCTGTGGGCTACCATCAGATCCCAGGCTGCTTCTTCAGCTGGTTCCTTAACGGCTTATTGTAATGCTGTTGAGGAAGATGGTTTTTAATCTGGCCTTAAAAATCCCCACCTCTAGGAGACTGCCTTGGGCTACCAAGAAAAAACGAAATCACCGCCGAGAGCTGTGACCAGCTCATTCTTCAGGCTGTAGCAGGCTGGTAGATCTGATCACCACCAGGATCTGCATATCTGAGCAGATCATTTGGGAAAGATGACCTTTGATTTTTTCCATAGTGCAGAGCAGCCAAGAGGTCAGGCTGACACCTTACTGGATAAAAATGTTGATATTCTTTCACTTTTAGTCAAAATAAATAAACAAAATCCTTCATGAAGTAGTTACTTCTTCATACAGTTTTATACTTGATTGGCTTTTGAGGAGGTACTTCAATATTTGAAAATGAAGATAATGACAAAGCTGTTAAAACATTTATTGATGCAACACCAAGGATTCAAAGTCCTGACATTGATGATCATCTCTCCTTTAATTAGCTACAAAGAAGTACTCAAACTATAAGGATGTGATCTACTGAAACATTTTTCAGGCCACTAGATAGTGAGACTAGTGCTAGCCAGATGGGTCAGGTTAGGTCAGATTCATTTCTGCCTTATCTTAATTTCTATCTGCTCTTAATTTCATACATGAAATTCTACCATTCTAAAAAAACAAACAAAACAAAAAACAACCCCTCAAGAAACCAACCAAAGTCAAATCCCCCAAAATTTAAAATTTATTTATTTATTTATTCAGCTTTGGTCTGAATTAACTTGATCCCATTAGTCAGAATGAATCATGTCTCCAAGTAAATATTTTTCTAGTATATTAACTAAGAATGAAATATTATATTATGTGGCTTAGCAAAAATAACAACAGTGATGTACATAGAGATTTTTGCTTAGAAAATGCTTATAAAAGAAATTCCATAGTTAGGGGTTTTTTTTAATACATATTTTAAAATAGATTAGAATTATGGAATGGTTTGGCTTGGAAGGTACCTTTTAAAGGTCATCTAGTTCAACTCCCTGCCATGGACAGGGACACCTTCCACTAGACCAGGCTGCTCAAAGCCCCATCCAACACGGTCTTGAACACTTCCAGGAATGGGGCAGCCACAGGTTTTCTGGGCAACCTGTGCCAATGTCTCACCACCTTCATAATAAAAAAATTTATTCCTAATATCTAATCTGAATTGATCCTTTTTCATCTTAAAGCTACAATCCCTTGCCCTGTTACTCAATGCCCTTGTGAAAAGTCCCTCTCTAGCTTTCTTGTAGGCCCCTTTAGGTACTATAAGGCTGCTAGAAAGTCTCCCTGTAGCCTTCTCTTCTCCAGGATGAACAATCCCAATTCTCTCAGCCTTTCCTTATAGGAGAGGCATCAGAAACATATTTTAATGGCTAATTTGGTGATCCTAAATGAGCTACATAACTGTAATGAGCTAAAAACTGTGCCCAAGATTTCAAGATCAGGTGATTTGATTACAAAACACCGATAATTCAGAGGACAGTGCTTAGGCAGCATTTTTTTTCTCCCCAAATTGACAAATTCTTAAGTTCTGCTCTCTACTAAGTAGAGAGGTGGCAGCAAGAGCATGGCTAGCTTTCCTCTGTGCCCTGCCAACAGGGCAAGCAATGGCTTGCAGGAAGAAACTATTCAGTTTTGTAAATGTTAACCTCAGACACAGAGGTTGCCAGTCCACTTAGTACAAGCTTCCAGACATCCATCCCTGAATGCTTCTAGCTGGAATAAGAAATTACAGAGGTTTTGTCAGTCAGCAGAAAGAAGAGGATGGAGCTAAAATGCAGAAGTCTCAATTCTACATTTGTGTGGTTTGCTGTTTTGTCTTCCTGCTGACACTGGAGAGATGCAACATGGATGAACCTTTCAGTGTCAAGCTGCTCTGACTAAAACATCTTCCAGAAGCACAGAGCCCGTCTCCTGGCATTTTTATTTCCAGTCATGGTTTAGCCAGCTTTTGTACTCTGGCTGCTAGGAAATGAGCTGTGGAGGATCAACACAAGGCAGCATAAATCAGAAATTGCTCTGGTCTTCTTGCATCTCCATAATCCTAAGATACTAGCATCACACCCAGCTCACTGATATTTCCTTTACTCTTCTAATAGGAAAAAGAAAACAATTTAAATACTCCATACTAAGAAAGAATTTGAATGAGCACTGGTGTATGAAGCTCTGAGCCTTAAGTAGAAACATCATCTCCAGTCACATTTGGATTTGCCTTCTAAGTCCACTGTCTTGCTCTTCTGGCATTATAAAAAATTAATTCACTCAATGAAAAGGGCTCAGAAAAATCAGTTTAAAGACAGGCCTTTTTCAGTAAACCAAGGCTCCATACAGTCTCATTGTTTCACTGAAGGAGTTCAACACTCATCAAACAGGGGAGAGATTTTCCAGGAGTTCTTATCAAAGGATGTTATTGCACTGTTGTTCAACCAGCTATATGAAGGCTTATCTAGGCCAGACATCAGCTGTCTTAAGTTGTAATATGTTTTCTATTACAAATAACCTATGTAGATGTACATAAAGATATATGTATCTTTCCTCCATCAAGGGACACTCCCCAAATCCCAAAAGGAAGTCTTTCACAATGAAATCCACAGGTGAACTAAAATATTTAATGTGATACCCGTGCAGCTATTCACAGAGGAAGATACAAACTCAAAAACTCTTTCAATAGAAAGAAGAAGGTAAAGTTAAAAAAAAAGAGAGACTGTATGTTCTTCTTGCTTTTACTTCCCAAATGTATTCAGCATCCCAAGAAATAAACAAAAAAACCACCATTTCCTCCTATTTTGCAATGCTATATAATCTTATATGATTTTCTTAACTTTTATATAAAAAGTAATTTGCTAGGGGCATTGTAATAAATTTGCTTGAATAAAAAAAAACAACAAAACAAAACCGCAAAACAAATGAACTTACAAACTATTAAAAACTAATGCATTATAATGACATTCATGATATCTTTAAAGCATAATCAGGCTGCCTGAATGAACTATACAATACACTTTCACAGAAATGCTGAAGGTGGACAATGTTAATAACACTCAAAAAGATGAATAAACCTAAAGTCCAAAAACTTGGTGAAAATTCCAGTAATTACTTTGGAGAGGAAAAGTATTGCCTCTATCCCAGTATAATTCTGTACCAAAAACCTATGGTATAGTTTGATTGGAACAAAAGAGAATAAAGCAACCTGAAAACAGATATATTAGAAGTCACTGTGGTCTCTCAGATGGGAAGTAATATGAGCTAAATCCTTTATTAGCAAATTAATTACAATGTGGACTGAACAGCAGATGAAGTACAGAGATAAAGAAACAACAGCAGCATTTTTTGATTGTAACATTATGTATGAGATATTTTTGCAATCCTAAAATGTCTATACTCCTTAATGGACCAGAGTAATTTGTATTATATATTATTAATACAAATAGTAAAACACAGCCAATTGTACAACAGGACCTTTCAATTCAAGGAGCAAAAGGAAGTAACAGGACTCAGTATTTAATAGTTTTATGAAAAAATTGCTCATATGTCAGATTTGAAATGGAAGCAGTTCTTAGTTTTAGGGGAGGGCTCTGAAGTTTTTAGTTTTAGTGTCTGATCAACAGGGATCAGGTTCCAAGCAAATATACATCACAGTTTTCACAGAAAGTTACTCATATCATCATATTATAGCCAAATTGAGGCTCAGATAACAAACAAAAATGACCCATCAATAAACCCCTGAGAAAATTCACAGAAAACAGCTGTAAAAACAGGAGACTAGTCTGCACAGCAGACATCTATATGGGATATTACAAAACAAGAGGCAAATCTTGCAAATATCACCCATGTGCAGTCTAATGCCACAGCTGGTTCTGCTGGGGCTGCCCCATGCACCAGGGCTGAAGAGCAGAGCAGCTCTACACCAGTGAGGCAAGAGAGGCAGGGCTGGAAGCTCTCCAAGAATTGCTCTTTCCATCAGCTGGGAGGCAGCTGTGAATAAGCCAGAGCACCCTGACGACTGCACTGTCCCATATTCAGGCAGCGCTGGCACTCGTCCTGTCTCACAACCAGGGAGGCACAAATCTATTTATATAAACACTTGCCTCCATTTGACTCTGTCAACTGCGGCTTATTTAAACAAGAGAACAGAGATCAGTACACAGACAAATTAATAAATTCATTGGAGGCTCTTAAATACTGAAGACATGAGAACCACAGAAGACATGAGAACTGCGGACTAAAGAGCAAAGCAGTCCATTAGTAAGTAGAGAACTTCCAACTGCATATGTTTTGGTTTTATTTGAATTTTTCCTGTGAGTTTCCCACTGCTTGGTTAAGAGCAAAACAAACAAAAAAGCAGTTGTGAAAAAAAAATGTGGTTAAGAGTCATGGGAGAAGGTGGTGAAACATCTCCCTTTCGGAAAATCATCTCTACATGGATTTTTATCTCTTTAATCACCAGTAAATCCATGGTCTAAAGGTTGTTCTGAACCATCTGGTTCAAACAGCTCTAGGCAGGGATCGCAGACAGCACTGGGAGCTGAGGGACCTCCCTGGGGAGTCCGACAAAGTCATGAAAAAGAAGGAACGGGAGAGGCAGAGAGAGCAGGCTGGGAGGGGACCGACCAGGCTGCCCCCCTAGCCAGAACTACAGGACAGCATCAGGTACCAGGAGTCACAAAATGTAAAATAAAAAAGGTGGAGGTATGGTCGTGGACTCACTAGTCAGCGTTAACTGAAGTCCAGTTCCTGCAGGTGACAGGCACTCCTCTGCCACCTCATTTAGGAACCAAAATAGCAGAGACATACCAGCTCTCCTAAACCCCTGTACCAAGGCTCTAATTATAAAGTGACCATGCCTCCTCATCAGTCTCATAATCTAACACCTAAAGGTGAAGAGAACACATTAAAACCAGACCAGGCAACTCGGACACAGAACTAACATACAGGTTGTTACCAAATGTGTGAAAAAAACCCATAACATTTTGAACAGATAATGTCATAATGGTTGACCATTTCATACCAATAATTTAGGTAAGAAATGTAATTCTGGTGTTGACTTTAAAACATGTTGTTAGAAGATTAGGGCTGTTTAAGTCCTGTAAAATTTATAAAGTACCCTTTTCACATAAATAAGCATACATGGTTAATGGGTTAACAAGGTTAACAGGCAAGACAAAAGTTATAAAGACAATTATTTCAAGAAGATAAGATCTGAGAAGCGGAGCAAATCACAAATACACAGAGCAACTAAAAATTGAGCCAAACAATCATTCATCTCAATAACAGAGCATGAGTGAAAGAAATCATAAACCATCCAAATGAGTACATCTAGTGTACACAGTGTTAAAGAGTTACACACTAACAAAGTTAACAGATTCTGAGGGTGTCTCTTCTGGAGAAACACTCCACCAATCATCCGTTTGCCTTGTTCTCACTCGTTTTCATACATTACTCACCAAGCATGAGTAATGTTCATGAGTTCAGAGACAAATTAACGTGTTTCCTTTTTGCAAAACTTATACTTCATATAAAATACAATAAATGAAAAATGAAAGCACACACACTGATTGCCCAGACATCAGAATAACTGATGAAACAAACAAGGATTTCTTCACTAGGATGTTACATGAGTAAAATAAGGTAGAAACTGCTTTGAGTGATTGTCGTGCCTCAGAGATACCCAAGGCTTTACATCTTTGCTAAAACATAAATAATTTTTTTTTTGCTCAAAAGGTCATAACCAGTTGCAGTCAGCCATAAAAGAACTGATCAAGAACAGAAGTATCAGAATAATGGACTGTTGATAAGAAGAAAGCTAGAAAAAATTAAAACTTAGCAGAACAAGGAGTTAACACATTAGGTGGTATATAAAAGTCAACATTAAAACCATTAGCACATTAATATCTAGAATGAAATATAAAATTTTTTAAAGAGTGATTATTGACAAAACAATTTAAAAAATCAGTAACAGTCTGGATGGGATTCAGTTCAATATTACAATATTTAGTTGTGAGCTCTAAAAACTCTTTCACTTGTTACATGAGGTCTGCTGACTCTTATGGAAGCAACCACACGTATGAGGCACTGAAGTTCTGGTGTCAATCCCAAATGTACCTCTTTCTCTTCCATCATTTTCTAAACAAAGACTGGAACTATATATGTACCCAGCTTTGACCGAACCATAAACTTTAATCAAGGTCATATACCCTGCCAGTTAATTGGTTGTGAGGATCTTATCCAAATAAGATTGCCAGGGATAATGAAATGGGGGAAGGAGGAAGGAAAATGAAATCATTTTATGGAATTATCTACAGGTTTACCTGGTTATCTCAATTTTAAATAATTAGCACCACAGAAACTGGTAAACTTTTGGGATCTATTTCAGTCCTCCTCTTAAAAAGATCAGTGGATGTTCTTGTGCTTGCCATACAGGGGATAAGATCACACATCTAATGGCCACTTAAAATACAAATCACCTGACTAGATACAAGTATTACTGTGCTGAACTAGAAAGAATAGAGTACAAAACTGTCAAAAGCAACACTGCTCCATGTTGACATACTCTTCAAAATTAAGGATAACATTCATGCCTATGCAAAGGAACTTCTAATGTGCACTAGGGATTATGTGGCATACAAAAATCTAATGCTGCCTTGCAAATCACAGACAAATTTCACCATAAAAGAAGCACGTTTGGCACCCCAGGAACATTCCCATCAGCATGTCCATCCTCAGCACAGGAGCAGCCATCCTTGGCAGAGGGCAGGGGGGTTTCTACTCAGTCCTTTTAAATACTAAGAACACCTTATTATTTGCAACTTATTCCTAGGAAGTTCCAAGAACCATCTTGCCTACCTTGTTCTTGGCATTGCCTTAAAAAAAAGAAGGAAAATAGAAGTCTTTGCAGCACATCACTGAAATGCTCAGACGATGGTGAACATCATGAACATCCTGCCTCTTCTCAGCTACTTGACACAAAAGAATTTACTGCCTTTGAAGTTCACCGTGAAGATTTGACCACTAATAGAGCTAAACATGACACTATGCCAACTTTAAAGCAGACACAAAATTTGCGTGATTAACAAAAAAAAGTATGGGAACACTGCGAATATGGCAATGGAAAGGAATGCGGAAGACATAACCCATCAGTGTTTTTATATAGGTAAAAACTTATTAATCAATCAGAGAGAATGTGATCACAGGACAGAATTCAGAATTAAAGATGAGTCCCAACTGCTCATGTATAATCTTCCATATTGGGTCTGGATGAGCTGGAGTTCATTTCCCCACAGCAGCCCTCGCAGTGCTGTGCTTTGCACTGGTAGCTAGAAAGAGGCTGATAACACACCAGTGTTTTGGCTACTGCTGAGCAGCGCTGGCACAGCACCAGTGCTGTCTTGCCAACATTCACCCCCCTATCGTTTGCTGATAGGAAGTAGAGAATAAGCCTTTTTTTCTCTGTGCTTGTGAGCGCACAAACTTGCACTTTTGCTTCAGTAAACTCCTTGATCTCAACTTACAAGTCATTTGCCATCCTATTTTTTCTCCACTGTCCAGCTGGGAAGGGGAGCAATAGAATGATTTGATGGGCACCTGGCATCCAGCCAAGGTCAACCCACCAGTCTTGTATTGGCACCCAATGTGGGGCTCAAACCCAAGACCCTGAGCACCTCCTGTCCCTCCTTCTTCACTGGCCTCGGTGTCTGCAGAACTGTTCCTCTCACATGTTCTCACACTGCCCTTCTCTGGCCACAAATTCATCTGCACAATACCTTTTTTCTTTCTTTCTTAAATATGTTATCACAGAGGCATTACTAACATTCCTGATTGGCTCAGCCTGGGCCAGCAGCAGGTCTCTCCTGGAGCTGGCTGGCATTGGCTCTACCAGACATGGGGGAAACTTGTGGCAGCTTCTCACAGAAGCCACCCCTGTAGCTCCCTTCCCTCTCCCCTGTTACCAAAACCTGGTACATCTTCAAGTACACAACGGTGCAAAAGCAACTTTAAAAGTGTCTTTTAATTAAATGTTAAAACTTCCATTTGAATGCACTGGGATACTTAAGACAGTACATTTCCGAAAGTCACATAGTTTAAGTGTGGCAAAATTCTAATGGTATTATTATCTGCAAGCCTTCCCCACCCACCTTTGCAAAACAATTAATTTCAACTGGTAAAAGCATTCTGAATAAATTTTAAAAGACCAACTAACAACCCCAAATGAATACCAACAACACTATAAGGTCTCTAGAATGCAGTATAGAACACAACTATAGGCAGCATAACAAACACAGCCTTCATCACCAGCTCTTTCACCACAACATAGCAGAAAAGTTGGTCATCAGACTTGGTTTAATGAAAACAGATGATTCCCATGGGGGGGAGGGATAAAATTAACAGGAAAATGAAAACACAGCTGCACTTAAATTAAAATTAAAAAGCCACAAAGGACAAATTCAGCAACAAAAGCCTGATAAGTGACTTCGTGGCAGCTTTTGAGGGTGGGGTAAGAAGAAAAAGGTGGAAACTGCAGTTAGGTCAACAAAAGTTCCAAGGTTATTTTTCTTTGGTTAGAACGGGTTGCAATACTACAGAAAGCAGATGAAAGGAAAAACGTTTAAATCTATAATCACACATCGCAAAATTAATGATCAAAGGACAGCACAGAATATAAATGATGTAAAAATTAGTTTAGTTGGACAAAGTAATCACTGAGTCTTATGAGATTCTTTTATTTCTCACACTGCTAAAGCAACAGACCAGAATATTTCTAGGACTCAAAAAGTCTCACTGCTTCAAGTAAAATTCTTTTGATTAAGCAGGGTTTTGTAAGCCAGAGCTGAAGGGACTCTTGTTGAACAGATTTGTATTGATACATGTCCTTAGTAGTGTGTCAGTTTAGTTTATGCAAAAGTTGGTTAAGTGGTGATCTACATTGTAGCATATTGGCAATTCTTACCTTCGCAATAGTGAAAAGGTTGCTAACAATAGAGTCCTTTGCTTGTACAGTTTTCTCATACTTTTTCCCCATTTTACTTCTCTTATCTCATTTCTAAGAATTTGGAAAATCTTACAAGCCTTGCAGCCCTTTTCTGCAATCAGCTAAAGCCAAAACAAGTTCCTAAGCAGACTTAAATCACATCATTCTCTCTCAGGCCAGAAAAAGGAACCAGGAATAGCTTAATTATTTACTTGCTGTACATATTATTTCCTGGTAGTTAAATCTCAAGCCTCAAGAGGATTACATTATATTTTCTTTGTATTTCCTTTCTTTTGGGGTAGGGCATTTTTCTTTTATTTTTCTTACTTTTCAGGCGAACATTTATCTGCAGAAGAAGCCAAAACAGGACTTGCAGAGCCTCTAGACCAAGAACATGCTTCTTTATGCCCAGCTCAGGCCTTGCACTGACAGATCTCCAGCTTCTAGACCCAGCGGGCTCTTCACAGAGTGCAGCAGTAAGCACCCACCCATTCTCAAGCCCCCCCGGACAGCTAGACGGGAAAATTGATGCTCCCAGGTCTTCCAGGAACACAAGCAACGACCTGAAATGTGCACCGTTGGCTCCTGCTGCTTGCGTCAACATCTGGTCACAAATTCAGCCCTAATCTACCTCAGACGGCTGTTATGTCTGGCTATCACAAACAGTTCACAAATATACTCCAGGCAGAACATGAAATTCAGTGGACTGCTTTTTGGACAAAACCCAAATTAAAGCTCTACCAAGAAGAACAAGCAAGGAAAGGAACATCGAAGCTGTGTGAGACACTGATTAGTTTTGGCACTGCTTGAGAGCACAGAAACTAGAAGGTGGTGAGGAAAGAATGCAGTCACCAAGTCACTAAAAATTTAGAACCTGTGAAAGGAATCAGTCGCTGCTTACCAAAAGCAACAACCCGGCTTCTCAACTGACTGGCAAATTAGCAGTGGGAGGTGTAAAGAAGCAGGGAGAAGAAATGAGGGAGAGAGAAGAAAGGCTGATTAACCACCTCGAATGGACAGACATGCAGTCAAGACTTTTTCGGCTGCCTTAGGGCTGGGAAGTTCCTACACTTCTGTCCCTGTCAGTTTGTTCCCTTAACAGTACCAGGAGGTAATTTTAGTTCAATTGTATTATTTGATAATCCCAGTCTCTACGGTGGAAGAAACGGTGCAACACATCACTCTTCTTAGACAACCTCAAGGTTTCAACAGACACAGACAATACACAAGCCTTCAGTCATCTATGTTTGCATGCAAAATCAGTTTAAGATTATTAGATGGGAAAAAAAAGATTAAAAATACTCACTAAAACAAACAAACAAACAAAAAGAAAAGCACCAACTCCCCTCCCCCCCCCCAAAAAAACCCCAAACAAACCAAAACAAAAACACCTGTGTCCTACTGGCATTCTTCTGTACCTGATCAGGCTACTTTTGTGCTTTCTGGCAAGCGATGTCCAAGATGACTTTCTATGAATCTACTATATTCCCTTTAACATCATGAGTGAAAGGTGCCATGATGCTGTTCAATAAGCCAACAGATACTGACTGCAGACTGCATCCTCCTGATGCAAAGGTATGTGAACCGCAAAAGATCTTTCATATCAGATAGCTAAAGAACACTGGGCAGGAGTGTGGTACCAACAAATGACCACAAATATTGCAAACCAACAGGCAAGGTGAAAAAACCAAGCCAACTGGCCTGCCATCCATTTCCTTTAAGTAGCTCACAAACTATTAAATATATAACTACCTTTAAAACAAACCAGTTTCTTTATTCTGGCACATGGAATTCATATGTTTCTTTATTTTGGCACATGGAAGGAATGAGGTAAGGGTGACTGATGAAGTCTCTCAGCAGCTTCAAATTCTGACCGGTGTTGATAGCACTGCAGACCACAACATCTGCAACATGAGCTATATCACTGTGCAGAGAAGTTATTTGTTGCAAGCTATCTCAGTTCTTGCAGGAGGATGACTTGCCTGCCATCCTAATAACATATGTATATGTCTCTGTGCAAGACTGTGCTCAAAAATAGTAGTTCACATTAACATGGGAAATATTAAACCCCTAAGCTGGACGTTTCTTTCTTTACACATTTTTTAACAAACTGCTGAAAAATTCTCTTCATTATGTGCTCATCCCTAAGAGAAATAGAGCAGGAACTCCAAGCATAATCATCCCCCACCCTGAAGTAACATGGAAGTCTGTCATTAATTTAATAAACTTTAGAATAGAAAAACAACTTACTATGACAAGGGAGATATATCGTTGCAGTTGCTTTCACAAAGAATATATTCTTGTCTTTATCTACAGAGTGCAAGTAATATCATGATATTTGAAGGAATGATAAAATCATATTACCTTCACTACTAATCCTTTCGAGTCAACCAACCATATCCTTTTGGTAGCTGCATCTTTGGAAACTCCTTCTTTCTCCATAGCCATAACAACGAGGTTTGCTATCCCTAGTGCAGCCTGAAGGAAAAAGAAGAAAAGTAATATAAAAAACCAAGAAATAAAAGAAATCCCCTGCTCACTTGTCTCCTATAGCCACTATTTAGGTAAGTTTTTTAATTTCCTTAAACAATAAAACGGAATAATTATTTTTCCATAAAGTAAACCTAATGAACTTTTGCTACCCTTTGGTAATTAGAAACCATAATGTAGAAAAATAGCATAGATAAACCTTATATCATATAGATAAATCACAGTACAGATAAACCTTCAGATGGCACTTAGAGTGTGGAGAGTGCAATAAATACTTAAACTAGAAAATGCTAGAACTAGCATTTATTCCACATAATAATATTTACAGCCCTGGAAGTGTTCAAGGCCATGTTGGATGGGGTTCTGAGCAACCTGGTCTAGTGGAAGGTTCCCTGCCCATTGCAGCAGGAGTGGAACTAGATGATCTTTAAAGTCCCTTCCAACCCAAACCATTCTATCATTGTATGATAATAATCTCAGAATGCATTAAGTATTTTTTCTTCTTTGAAATATTAGTAATTTAAACCAAAGGAAATCACAGTCTGCATGCCAGAAAGTAAAACACAGTTCTAAAAGATTTTTTGCTTTTATCTTTTTTTAAAATGTCCATCAGGAGGGTAGGTCTCCTTTTACCTACTATTCATTTATTTTGTAACTCTACACTTGGCTGTGCTCCCAGTGAAAGCAGAGAAGAGAAAAACTCACTTATCAATATTTTGCTGAAACGTGTATAATTCGTAGTGGATTTTATAGTGTTTCATCCTACAGATAAAATGTCATACAGGTACAGATTGAAAACCAGGCAATAAAGCAAGCCAAGAGACCACTCAGTCTTTCTGATTACCGATTCACATACATATATATAAGGTGGATTCTGTTTCTTGTTCACTGAGAATCAAGTGATATTCCCCTTTTTTCATTAAGAAATAAGTAGTTTTATTAAAAACGAGCTCCTGCAGGAGAGATGACATCTACCATTACCTCTTTGCAGTAACAGATACACTGACAATACTAATAAAAAACCCCTCAAAACATTAGACCATGGATTCAACCAGGGGAAGGAACTCCAAGGAGATGGATAGTCTTGATACATCAAGGCATTGACACACCAGCCATGGATACAAGTAGGTCTGAAAACTACAGATGTAACACCAAATATTTAATGAAATTAAAGAAATCTCCATGAAGTTGAAGACTTCATGCAAGAGATGCAAGAGATGACAAGCCACACTGCAGATAAGTACAACCTTCACTTGCGTATCAGTGGCTTAGAAATTAATACTGAAAAATTAGTATTAAAAAAAGGTGCACAAGATCTTCAGAAATGGATGATCTTGATATGCAGAACACTCAAAACCTGTATTCAATGACAAAAAAAATTCCTACTAAATAACACTGATTTATGTAAATATGTTTTCTTTACTTTCTCTGATGTATTTCCTCATCTTTCAAAAATGTTGTTTGCTTATATTGAGAGCAGTTCAATAACTTACAGCTGAAGAGCTAAAACCTGAAGTTCTAAAAAAAGAACAGATCTCCAAAAAAAGTCTTACGAAAAATACAAGGCTTGACCAGATGATCAGAGAGTTTTCTGTAAGTTTACATTTGAATTTAAAAACAGCTTTCAGCACGTGTTAGTGATCATTCTACACATTTAATCATCTTGTTAAGTGGACACATATAACATGATTAAATACTATGAAAAATCACCATGGCACAATTTTTCATGATGCATAATAATACATACCTCTCCAGCTCCCTGGAACAACACTGTGTGATCTGATAATCTGTTCTTGGTGACACGCAGAGCTGCAAGGAGACCTGCAACAGCAACAGATGCAGTTCCTGAAGTAAAAAAAAAAAAAAAAAAGAATAAATTTGGTTATTCTGGACACAATTATAAAACATTACATTTTAAATAACTCCACAGCTCCACAGCATCTTTCGGCCAAAAGATACAATTAGTGAGGGTAGTAACAAATAGTTGAGTGGAACTGGGGTTTGCTCTACTTTGTTCTTATGGAAAGCTAAATTAAGTGGGAATAACTTCAGAGTAACGTGAAATAAAATATGATCAATTAATTCTACTGGATTGGTATAATATCTGGGACATTCAAACTCTCATAGAATACTCTGGTTAGGACCTTTCTTAGAAGGCAAGGGTGTGAGAGCCCAGACAGATTTATTTTGAAGGACTCCAGATACTGAAATTAAGATACTGGTTTCATTCTTAAAATAGGTATACTCCAAGTACAGTAAAATACAAGACTAAAATAAAACTTCATTTCTCATGGAGAGGTTGTCAGAGCAGATGAACAAACTCAGCATTTACAGAGAAGGAAAGCCAGCTGAAGGAATAAGGCCACCTTATTTAAGACTCCAGTCTGCTGTGAAGGGGGTTTCAGCTTACTAGCATCTACAGCATTGGAGGTGCCTTTTAAATCTATCTTTGAGTTATGCCACACAGGGAAAAAGGCTACCACTTAGTTTTAAGACTTAGCCTGTGGAGGCCTTTCTTCTCAAATCAGAACCATAAAGAATGAGATACCTGTCTTTGAATGAAAAAATTTTGGTCTCCATTGTGAGAAACAGCTATAAATAAAAAGTAGGCCAATAAAGAGAACTCAAGCAGGCATCAAACCCAAACTTGTTCACAGGGGCAGGATCAATCACACCTCTGTGACTGCTGACATATCTTTGTCTAACTTGTCCCTAAGTCTTCTTTTGAATGCTCTTATGATGTCCTCAGAAAGCTATTCCGGTATTTAACTATATTTTTTGGTTAAAAATTTAAAATTTAAATGTTCCTTTTATTCTTATTCATCTTCTATTTTGGTCTCTTATCTACTACTGGAAAACCTGTTATTTTGTTTTTGCAACAAGTCATGTACTGTATTTGAAGACTAATGCTGTCCCAACCTGCTTTTCTGATGTGGAACAATCCCAATTCTTCCATGCTTTCTAAAACAGCACTCACTCCTCTCCTTGGGCTGTTTCTTCTATTCCTTGTACTGCAGCACCCAAATCAATGCACTACACTGCAGGTGAATTGTCAGCACTGCTGAGTCTAGCTGTCAGCCCCTGCCATGCTCAAGAAAGTTGTATTTAGTCGCCAGGACCTCATATCTGGCCCTTCTGAACCAAAGCTTGAAGGTGACTCCTTCTCCCCAACAAAGTCTACTGGAAGAGGGAAGATTTTCTTTCATGGATCACTGACTTCGGGCAACCAGCTTGTATTTTTCACAAGTTTTTATCCTCACTAAAGCCCAGGCATAAGGTGGACCAAAAAAAACCCAAACCAGTCAGACTCTATTTCTGCAAGGATCCGTTAAATACTGAAAAAAAAAGCTGAGAAAGTGCATTAGTTTTCAACAAGTTCACAGAACGCATAAAGAAAAACAAAGGCCCTGAGATGTCCAGTTCTGGGAAAAGAACCGAATCCTTCCTTCTCCGGGCAGCGGCTGCCACTGACTGACCTAAGCAAACCAAAGGTGAGGCCACAAATGATTTTGAGAAGCCTGCAAGAACTTAAAAGGAGAAGATCTGCTGTCTTCTACAAATCTATTCCTGATCACCACTGCTCTAACTACAATTGCCTACGAGCCATCCGGTTGCTCTTGAGGTGAAAATTCACATTGCTACTGATTTTTCCTTCATAAAAATTGTGAAATAGGTATGACAAGCCCTCCGAAAGTGTGTGGCCCAGAATCTGCACATTGGACATTTGCCCTCAACATGCAGCTCCCCTAAATTTGCTCTTCATAATGTTACTTGCCTATAAACAAGGAGAATTTTAAAACTGAGAGAACAGTAATCTCTGCATTAAACTCCTGGAGGTGCTCAAAACAGACATTCATACCACAGGTACTTTTAGCAAACAGATCATGTAGCTAAGGGACTAAAAAACCAGAAGTAAGAAGAAGCCTGGTACTGGGTAAACCTCTCCTTAAATGTCGTCTTTTGGTTGTTGAAGGCTGGGTTTGAATCTGTGTTTCATAAGTAGGAGCATCTGAGTCTCAAAAATGGTTACTTTTTCAAAAATAAAAGATAACGCTTAATAGAATTTAACAACACATTTTAAAGTTAGAAAGTCACTTTCTGAAGTAAATCCACCTGAGCAGTTAAAAAACGTGCCTTCAGAACTAAAATGTTTGTTACGTGCTTTTGATTACGACATTTCCCTTCAATCACCAGAAATACAGGACACCTTGTTCTCAGCCCACTTCATGTTTAGACCATACAAATTTGGCATTTTTAGTTATTTAGTGATTTTTATTACTTGTTCTGTCCCTCATTTCTAAATAAAAATATCTTAGAAATGGTTCCTCTGAGGCATGCCTTTGGGAAAAACCATCTGTTTTAAGGAAAAGTAAAAGATTTATGAAACATAAATAAAATACTACAATGATTGTCAGTAATATTTTTCATTGATTATTTGCATGGGATGTGAGCTATCATTACCTCTATGTTCATTGTGAGGCTGATTCAGAACAAAGGTTGTAATAACAATATATAAAGGCTTAAATTTCTCTCAAATCACAATTTGCAAAGTACTACTCTAAAAAGGGTATTTAAAAGTAGTCCACACCAATTTTATTCAGCCTTTTGATTATAAAAGGGATAAAGACCTAATTTATTAGATTACTGGACTCACTATCACTGCTGCTGGCAGTGGCTGTCATCACTCCTCGTCAGCAGCTTCCCTTATTCCTTCCTACTGAAAGGGGGGCACCGTCAGCCTGAATAGCAGATCTGTTTAACCGGAACTGCTCTGACTAACAGTATGACCTTAAATTTCACCCTGAATACAGACTTAAGTTTTTGAAAAGAATCAAAATGCAATTCACTTCCATCTGCTGAAGCCTAACCACTTTGTGCAGACATGATGAAGCACAAACAGAATTTTGCTGCTTTTCTGACTGTCATCGCTATAGGAAGGAGAGAATTGACTTGGCCCTCTCCTACAGAGCGCAGGTTAAATCCTTTGTGTGCAGAATAAGATAGACATTGTTCATGGATATGATTCTGAAAACCCATTCTATTTTCCACAAATTTCTAGAAGAATAGCCAAAACAAATTTAACAAAGGGTATTTTTCTAAAGCGCCATCAACTGCTGTGACAGCAAACATTTCATTATAGTTTTCTAGGAAGGTGAGTCTGGTAAAAATACAGTAGACGTGAAATTTCAAGGTACACCATTATATACCAAGTCTTTGTTTTCTGTGCAAGATTCTTTAGCCTTACTTATTACTGTAAACTGTGCAACTGAGCATGAATATGTCAAGGGAAATCCATGGCCTTTTGGGGTTGGCACAGTATAAGTGTTTTGGAGCATGGAGTATTCTTTCAGCAGATACATAACTGAAGACAAAAAATGGGGGAAAAAGCCCCAAAACATGAGGAATAAGAACTTCATTTATGTTAGATGTAATTTAATTTAAATTAGCAAAAAATGGCTTATGGCACTGAAGCATTTGTCCATTATATAGTTTCAAAAAATAAAACTTGTAATCAAGTATTAGTAGTTCCTTTATGTAATTTTACCTACCTCATCTTAAAAAGCTAGCAAAAAAGAAGAGGGGAGAACTTTCTACAGCACATCCTAAGATCTGAGGTATTCATTCTGGACTAAAAGATTAGGTAAAAGTAAAATTAATTTTACTTTTTTTTTTTTAAATTACAATTACTTTTACTTTTACATTCAATTTCTTAATACAAAGCATAAGAGAAATCACATATTAATACAGCCAGTCATTCAAACAGCACTTCATAGAGTGCCAGGGGAAAAAAAATCCGTTCTCATCTCCGAGACTTACTGGGAAAAAGGTGAGAGTAAAGATCCTATCAAAAAGGTGTAATCTCAGCTGCTACTGAGGCAAATGGTACTGCTGAGGATAGTTCAAAAGGACCCTTTTTTAAGAGATGAGAACTCTTTCTCCTTGCCATGAACTAGCTTCTCAAAGCTTTGCGTGCACACTGCCCCGCTCTGCAGCTGCAGCAGTCAGGCAGCGCAAAGCAGGGAAAGGCTCTAGGGAAGGGGAACGTATCCTTTTTAAAGCAGCAACCATTTGGCATGTTTGGAAAGGGATACAGAGTCCCAGCAGCACAGGGTGGCTGCGACTGGGAGGTCATTTGGTGTAACAACTTGCTCAAGCCGATTGCGAATGGATTTCTTTTTTAAACCCATAATGAGAAAAAAATGAAACAGAGGAATACCTTCACATACATGCACTTGCATATACACATGGAAACTTATACAGAAGCTACAGTGGGGGATTTACTTGAAAGCATACTGATTTCAATGTAAATTTACCACTGAGTAATGGAGAGGTGATATCCTGAACATGCTAACAGAAAAATACACTTTGCATAACTCTACAGCATATGTCTTAATAGTTTGGTTTTTTAAAAATTATTTTATTTTAAAAATCCCAATGTCTTTCACTGGTAAGCAAATGTCTCTTCTTATTATGAAAGAAGTTTTCTACAGTTCGCACATGATATCAGAATTTGAGATATACAATATCAATATACGAGCCATTGCATGGCATTCAACTTTGCATTTCTCAAATTCTTGGTCAGAGAATGAATTGGAAGCCCCATGCCCACCACAACAACAAGCCTAAAACTTTCTTTACAATTCTATTTCAAGAACTGGAATTTCCAGGTACCAAATGTATGCTTTTTGATGTTAATGTTAAAAAGAATTAAATCTTAAAAAGCAGAACAGTTGTGACAGAGAAATTCTGATCTCTGAGAATGGCACTGACTTAATGTTGAATTGGTCATAACGTAACTTCCAAGTATAATTTTCCTAATTATTCAAATGGCAGTCTGGTGATTTAGCATATATTTCAGACCAAAACATACATGCAAAATCAAACATTAATCTTAAGTTATATGGGCTCTACGTTTTTATTTTAGGTTTCTTTCTTTTCATAAAATGTTGATGCAATTAAACAGCACAGCTGTTAAAAACTAATGATATCTAAGGTCATGATGAATACCGAAATTAATTCCAATCCAGTGCAGTCCCTCCAAGTAAATATTTTTGTTGGCATAAAATACAGTCTCTGTGTCCATAACAGGGGGAAAGCATTGTAGGCACTGTGGGACACAGAAACACTTATTTCATGTAAATTGGCTTATACTGCAGAAGTTTGTCCTTGTCAATTGAGACAATTTTAAAGTACAGGAGTGGGGAAAAAGATGAAAACAATTTGAACCATTGACCTGCATAGAGGCAGCAAGGCTAGAGAAATTTATACTGCTATTTGAAATGTATCCACATCAGCAATGACTATAAGCAGCTACCACATGATAAGCACCCAGAGACCCACATAAAACAAATGCACCACTCTAAAGATGTACAAACATGCCCTAAGCCACTGACTGTACCTGAGTAGCAAAACCTCTTTCAAAAGACCCACCAAAATCAAATGGGTGTGGAAAGGGAGCACTACGGCACCCTGCACTGCCCCAGCTGGATTTGCGAGGGGCAGGCAGGTATGGCCCAAGCAGATCCCACCTGTAAGCAGGACTTCAGACACTGCAGTCCTGGCCTTGTGCCTAGGACTTCTTCTTTAGCAGGTCTTAAGCGACTTCTCCTGCAGCAGGGGAGGCATGCTGACACCCTGTAAATACTTGTGAGCTAGGTAACTGCATTTGTTCAAGTTAGTACCTGCAGATGGGTATGCAGCTTTCCATGTTTTATCTTCTGTAGTGTCTGTCAGAAGTCAGGACCATATAATAGCTTGTCTAGATGTGAGATACTTAATGGTTCTCTTTGCATCACTAAGATATATAGGAATTCCTTCACTGGATATCCTATAGCAGTGAAAATCCTCCTGAAAAAAAGCCTTTTCCATGAAACATATTAAACATTTCTTTTGATCTGAAAGTAACTTTCCCTTAAAAATATTAAGACTAGTAGAAACTTTGTTTAAAATATCATGTAAGCACTACCTTCAGAAGATGAAGGCAAATTAGATGCAGTGCTGTGTTTCTTTGCCTTTATTGGCCTAACACTACTTGTAAGCTTTAGTGCTCTAGGGGTAGGGAATACAACTTACATACAGAGAAAGCCACTCTTTCAAGCAGTGTGGGAAAAATAATGCCATTTAGAATCTGAAAATCTCTAAGGACTGCTAAAGAAGTTAGCACCACCCATCCTCATGTAAATTGTGAGGTGAAAAATCCTTAGGGTTTTTAAAATTGGAAGAGAAAGAGAGATAAAAGATCACTGGATCTATATTTGGGCTATTATTCTACTTCCATGTTATAGGGGAAGATGACATCCGATGAAAATAAAAAGCTACTGAAGGTGATTACGCAGCTATGACACCTCCTTCCAAGGTGCATGAGGGAGAATGTAGTGGTTTGAAAATGCAAATAAAGACACAAAAGACTTTGTCAGCTAAGTTTATCCACAGCTGGTACACTTCTGCTGAAAAGCTTCCCTTCCATTTCTTTGAAACCACATTCTAGTTGAGTCTCTCTCTGATTTGGGCTAAGGACCTTCGTCCTGCAAGGAAAGAGAATTCCCTGTAGAAGCTGAGGCTCTAAGCAACCAGGGAAACTTCCAGATGCTTTTTGGCCTGCTGTATTGGACTGTTGTAACCATGGCTACATTCAGATCCTGCAGGGTAGAGAAGCATCATACTTCTTACAAAGGGAAATTACATTTTATAATTAGTTTATTTCCCATCTGGGAGATTGTCCTCCATAATCTGTTTCAGATGCAAAGTAAAACTCAGCCAGGCTTGTAACAGAAGCGTAGTTCATGTGGTTAGCCAAGCCCTAACACCAGAAAGACAAGGGCTATTTGAATCCATTGCCATGCACTGAGTCCCTGAAATAAGACCTAGACCCCAAGCATGACTCAAAATAACGACCTCTGGCATACTCAAGCTCCTTATGGTTGGCTTAAAGTGTCACTGAAAGCTGTGAGAAATGAAGACAACAAAATTCCCATTTTCGATCCTGTCACTGCTGAGAACCTCTACCTACCCAAGGAAACAGTGGTTAGAGGCAAATGTGTGCCCAGGGCCCTCCTCAGGTACCTCTCTGCAGCAGTTCTTCTGATTTCGGCCTCCTCGCAAGGATGGGAGCCAGTGCACTTACTGCCCCTGAGAAAGTTGTTTTCCAGTGCTCTTTTCCCAGCTGGATATAAAGCAACCCAAGCAGTAGCATCCACCACTTCAGCCCTGCTTGTCTGTCTTTCTGGGAGGGAAGGGATAAGATCCCTGTCTAGATAGAGCACTGGGGAATCCCCCTCACCGACATTTCCCATCCTAGATGTTTTCTTTTTGCCAGCTGTACAAATGATTCAGATGGGAAAACAGAGTCATTTCCCTCTAACACTGAATGAGACTGTGAGGCAAATTACATGAATACTTAACTGAGTTGTCAGTTTAAGATCTGAAATACAGTTGCATGGAAGAACAGTGGAGCAGTTGTCACTGTGGTGACAAATAAACTGAGGGAAATACATTCCAGGCTTGAGCTCTGACATTTGCTCAAAGATCTGAAGTCCATACTTTATATGGTGAAAGCCATTCACATACTAAACTATTAAAAAAAATCTAAATAGAGCATGAAGTGTAAATGAGAAGGGAAAGGTTAAGAACAAACACAGCACAGGAACCCATGCTGAGGAAACCCAAGGCAAGATATGACCTGTACATCTACAAATATCACAATAAAGCCGATAGATTTGTTTTCCTCTGGAAATTAAGTCTTACTTTTCTGGTTTGTCAGCACATTAGTGAAGAGAAGAGTAAAAGTCTGTTACCTTGAATGTCATCATTGAAAGTGCAGTACTTGTTACGGTACTTGTGCAGGAGGCGGAATGCATTAGCATTAGCAAAATCCTCAAACTGAATGAGGCAGTTCATGCCATATCTAGAAAGACAAAAAAATATGCATTACATTAAAAAAAAATCTAATTTTATATTAAAAAGCTATTAACATTTGCAGTCAGGTTTTGATTCATACATCTACTGATATGTTTCTGTTATATTTTGCATCTTTATGTTCATATAGATTAACTAGAAGGCATAATTATACTGCTAGTAGCATTTACTCAGTTCTAAGTTATGAATAAAAGGTCAGTGGAGAAAGCCTTCATCTCTCTGCAGACATCTCGACAGAAGCCTTCACTGACAAATTAGCTAGTGAACAAAAAAAGTTGGTCCCATAAGGAAAAGAATAAAAAGGTAACACATTCAGAACATGGATTTAATTTTATTGTTGTTATGCAGGTCAGAACCATGTAATCACTCACAACATTTTGCTTAACCAGTCTTATTATAAAAGAAGTATTGATCAAAGCCATGGTTAATCTGGACAAACAGTAAAAATCTGAGAACAGTTTAAGGAAGTAAAGTGGTAGCTGCAAATTTGAATTGAGTTACACTTGGCTAATATACATTAAAATTTTGCGTATATACAAAAACAAGGCTCTCTACATTTCTTACATCTCCTGTTTCTTAAATAATATGCTAAAAATTAATGTTATCGTCCATTTTAATGTTTTCTTATCCTTGTAGCTAAAGGAACAATGCAAAAGTTAATGCCAGTTCACTAGTGTACAATTTCTAGTTTTGGTAGTTGCCTATGATGACTTCAACAGGCACAAGGATTCTCAAATACATCTGAAAAATATAAAAGACAGGAACAAAGGAGTATATACATGGAAACATCCAAGGTCAGGTTGGACAAGGCTCTGAGCAATGTGATCTAGTTGAAGATGTCCCTGCTCACTGCAAGGGATTGGACCAGATGGCATTTATGAGTCCATTCCAACACAAGCCAGTCTATAATTCTATTATTCTGTTTTGCGGTTTTTGGGTTTTTTTTTGTTTGGTTTGTTTGTTTGTTGGGGTTTTTTTTTGTTCTTTAAAAAAACAAACCTGAAGACTTCTGGTACTAGACTTGTTTGCCAATATCTAACAAGTAAACAATTGCCCTGCTGTGCCAATAAGGTTACTCCGAAAATGAAAGTTAGTAAGAAGTTAAGTTAAATTAAATTAACATTACTACTATGTATCACAGAGTCATAGAATCATAGAGTGGTTCAGGTTGGAAGGGACCTTAAAGGTCACCTAGTTCCAACTCCCCTGTCAGGGACACATTTCATCAAGACCAAGTTGTTCAGATCTTCATCCAGCCTGGTTCTAAACATTTCCAAAGATGGGGCATCCACAAATTCTCTGGGCAACTTATTCTAGTGCTTTGCCACCCTCAGAGTAAAGAATTTTTCCCTAATTATCTAATTTAAAGCGATTCCCTTCCAGTTTGAAGCCATTTCCCCTTGTCCTGTCACTACATGCTTTTGTAAATATCCTCCAGTCCTTAAATACATTATTCAGTAGTATTGTCTCTAGATTCCTTGCCTACCATTCATATGTGGCATTTTCAAGTACTTTCTTAAAACAAAAGCAAAAAAGACCACAAAACCCCAAAAAACAATGAAGACCTTTTCCAGACAAAAACTATGTAAAGACTGAATTCAAGCTCACCGACACTGACAACAGGGAAAAAACCAAATATAACTTGAATCCTGTTAATATCACATGGGGAGAAAAAAAGATTAAAACATGAAAAGGTTAAAATACAGTGTTAACACTAAAACTGTCTGCACAAGTTTGGTTGGATCTGGAAATATCACATAAACATTACCGCACTCTGGAATAATATTACAAGAAAAGATATTTTTAAAAAAGGTATTTCAAACTTAAATAAACCTACTGGCAATTTGCACAGACTAAGGAACCATCTGATTAAAACTTTGAAAAAATATTACATTAAAGTGTGGCTATGAAATTACTACCACTAGTGTCTAAGAGGACAAAAGCACATATCCTGATTGATTTAAAGGAGGTTTTCCTTATTTGCTAACAGCACAAACCCATGAGAGACAATCAAGCAGTTCATGCTTCATCCAGAAAAGCAATATATACATGTCCTGAGAAGCTCAGTATAAATAATAATATACTGAGCAGTTCAGTATAAATATGTTCATCAAGTTTTTCTTTAAACCATATATGTGTTTGGCAACCACAGCAAAGCCATCAGTACAAAAAAAAAACCCACACAAAAATTCCTGTGACTAAACTAATTTCCATGGAAATCACATATTTATAGCCATATTACAATTAGCCAAATCTACGGGGATTCCACTGGCAGAAATGGTAATCCCTGCTGAAAATAAATACACTTTCAGGTTTTATGGAAAAACCTGGACTTCTTCAGCAGCGTAATGACAGGCAACTGTTTAAAAGAGAATTTGGTAAGTCAGTAATCCAGTACTGTAAATCATAACTGAGTTCAAATAAGAAACTAGAGCTGCTTTCAGTAATTAATTTAAATTTCTAACCTGATTCAGTTTCTGCAATGAATTTCTGTGATTCCACAAGGGTCCAGGAGCTGACAGTTGCATAATAATATGGAACTAATGAGATTAACACTCTGGAATTCTGGAGCTAGGGTATATGTGTTTCTTGGATGTCATTAAGCCAGTCTCTTTCTTTATTTTAACATATATAACATTCCATTTTCTCATCTGCATTTGATTTTTCTTCATTTTCTTATCCATTACCTTTGTAGACACAGACCGAAACTTCCTGTGAGTTATATTAAACAAGCGTCTCTGTAGAAAACACTCATTCTATACTGGGCACACTATCCATACTAACTCTTTGAGCCAGGTATCATGGTTGTTTAATTAAAATTGAAAAAACCAGGCAGTCTAACTCTGGACCTCTGAGATTTTCGAATCGTAGCAGAAAAATTTCTAAGCAGCATTCTGATTCATTGCAAGTGTCATACATGACACCCAGGTAAAAAACTGAGACTTCAGTACTTCCCAGACCCAGTAGTACTTCATAAGACTTTGAGGTCTATGTTCTCAAAACAGTCTCATCAAATCCAGTCAGTGGGACCCATGAGAAAATTACAGTGCTTCTCTTTTTTCAGTATTCCCACTCTCAAAATCACTAACAGAGGAGACATACAGATGAGGTAATACAAAATAGATAATATCTGTCATTCCAGAAAATCTCCTTGCAATAAGGAATTAGCTTCAAAGTTGCTACACAGTTCTGGAAGCAACAGACACACCAAAACAGCCACCAATTCTTCTATGACTTCCACATCTTATTATCGCAATCACTTTGAGCAAAAATTGAGCCAAAACCTAAGACAATGTTCACAGCCAACAGCTGAGATCCACTTTCCTTCCTGTATTACTCTGCAATATCCTTCCAACCCTTTCGCACTCTGATGGACAGTTTTAGCTTGTGGTTTCTCCACTATAAAGGGAAATTATTCAAACCAACACTCACGAAAGCAGAACATGTCCTCTCTGTTTGCACCTCATACTCTACTGCCATTCCAAA
This sequence comes from Pseudotriccus pelzelni, assembly GCA_035584735.1. NCBI lineage: Eukaryota > Metazoa > Chordata > Aves > Passeriformes > Tyrannidae > Pseudotriccus > Pseudotriccus pelzelni. The sequence goes on along the minus strand of JAWMRA010000113.1, from coordinate 81,554,383 downwards.
TTTTCAGTTTAGAAGTGCACCTTTCCATATGTGGGTATGGTAGACAAATAACTGCTGGATGAGAAGGGAACCAAGCACTTTATTCCTTGCCCATGTGCAGTCATCAAATCTACTGAGCTTTCCAAAGCACTCAAATTCAAACAACTGTGGGCCATTACAGTTCTGTAACTCGAATTATCTTTCAAATATTTCGGAAAGAGAAAACAAGCATGCAGCTGTCCTAAAATGTGACCATCTGAATATTTATCATCAATACTTGACACAGATACAGCATAGACTGACTTCAACTGAGTTTCCTCAGATGCCTCAGAGTGACTGATCATGCAGGTCCAGATGCAAGTAACAGATTTACTACCAACAAATTCACCAGATTTAAAACCATTGGATGGTTGTGGTTGACTGTTACAACAAGTATTTCAAAAGCCAGCAACTTCAGGCAGAACAAGATTAGGAGGCAAAATTGCAAGAAGTTGTCATGACAGAAAATGCTGTAAGAGGTACTTCATATTTTAAAAGTAGTGGACTATTTAATACGAAAGTATGAAATAAGTGTATATTAATAACCTGTGTACTGCTTATCTATGTAACTAAACTTGATCACCATATACTTTAGAAAAATTTCATCTTCCTATTTGAAATTTGAAAGCACACACATTTACAATGTAACCTAAAAACATTCTAATTTCAATGTGTCACCAACAGCAGAATCACAGGAGAAAACATCGTATTCGGTTACAACGCTGCCCATACAACACATCAGGCCTTACTGCTTGCTCAACACAGAGACACCAGTTCTCCAGCTACCACTACTTTTGACTAGGGACACACAGGGGAATAACTGGGGAACTGGAGGAACACATAACTAACATGCATTTTCATACTGAAAGGTGGTACAGCCAAATGGAAGAAAGAACCTATCCAGTACGCACAAACTGTCCTACCCAGAACACCTGAAGAAATGATAGGATCTAGTCCTACACTACCAAAAGTAAATTAAAAAGAAAGAAAATCTGGCTGACATTCCTCCTCAGTGTGTAACTATAACAAATGCCCTAATGAATTCTTAACTATTTTTGTGCTCTGAAAAACATCTCTCTGAAAGTAATAGCTTTGCATGAGTGAGTCCTGGCTAGGACTGCTGAATTTTTGCAGGCAAGTGATTTGTAGCTGTGAATTCCTTTCTCCCACATATTTAGGATGTGTCACAGCAGTAGCTGATTAAACAAACATAAATTGTCCCTAGAAAGTGATAATCCAGATCACTGTTCCCCCTTGTAAATCCTGTTTTGTCACCCCCGCCTTTCTGTGTACTTGGATCTTAGATTCCTGCTGAAAGTCACACAGGCAGTCTGAATCAGGATCCAACAGGACAGAAGTTCAAAGTCATATTTCCCTTCTCTGTTATGAAGAGAAAATGTGGACAAGAGAGGTGGCAAGCATGCAACATCAGATTTGTCATCAAGTGTGGGAAGAAAATGCTGGACAATGAACCATCCTACTGAATAATGTGTGGTTGCCAGAAAACAATGGTTCCAATTCTTTTCCCAATTTGCAACATATTTTTGTGACAGTCTTAGCTTAATTTATCCCATTTATAAATAAATTTATATTCAGTTGTCTGTGACAACAACGTTAATGTTGCAAGTAATTTTACAGAGTATGTCTTTATGTAACAGGCTGGAGAAAAATGCCCAGAGCTCTTTAATGATCCCAAATATACAATACCAGCATTTTGGCAATCTAATGCTCTCTAGAACCTCAAACAGGGAAAACCCTCAAAAATCTAGTGGGAGCTATAAAAGTTTGGGCATAATTCTGAATTCAAACCATATGATCAGCAAAATCCATGCTTACTTCGACAGCTAAGAATTTTTTCTGGAAATAAATTTAGATCATTTGTTCTTACTGCCAGCCATTGTTTTGGAAACCGTCCTAAAGGAACAAGTGGTTGCTTTTTAGGTTTTTAGCTTTCAAAATCCTACTTGACTATTTTTGTTGTTGTTCATACGTGCCTAGGACTGAAAAAACCTTAGAAACCATCAGAAGTGGTTGCTGCCACCCATTCCTAAGAAGGAGCAAACCAAAATGATACAGCATCAGCAACACTGGTGCTCTCTCCCTTGCCTCGTGCGTCATGCAGCTGCTCTGCCAGCCAGAACTATTTAAAGTGCACCAAGATGATGTGGAAATCATCTCCTTCCTCCCTGCTCCAAATGCTGTAAGCTTGCTCATTACCACATCCCACTGCTCAAAAGAGATGTAAAGCATAAAGGCCACTGCTACAACCTCTGCTCTGTGACAGGGCTTCCATGAAAGCATGCCTTCCCACCTTCCCACCTCCACTCCCGACAGCTCTTAGGACCTGGCTGCCTTCTCCTCCTGCTCTCTCCCAGGCTACCTTTAACTTCATTTCATAAAGCAACTAAACTGCTGCAATGAGGTCATACATCCATCCTAGCACCTCTTCCACTACAATTTTACCCTGCTGGTTACATTTAACACAATTTGAATGAGCAGGACAGAGTTTTTCCACAATAATTGCTACATATGTGTTCAGCGGAAAAAGGTGGCCTCCAGCAAGCATCCCAGACCCTCTGAAGCAGATGTTACTACTCATGCTGCCTTTCTAACACCCTGATGTGCTACAGCTGCACAGGACAAAAATCTGTCCAAGGTGCACTGAGCTCTAGCCAGTACTACAGTGCAAAAATCTTCCTATAAGAGGTATCATTAAACTACAAATACGTTTCTCTGTCCTGAATTGGACCAGCAAGTCAGACAGGACGTTCTTCACAGAAAGAGATTTCCTAAAGAACTTAACAGAAAAGTGTCAGCATCTCTGCTTTCCACACAAATGACTCTATTTAAAATTCTTTTTTTATTCCCTTGTAGGCAGACATTGGTTTTATTTTATCTATAGAAAGCATGTACTTTCATAGGGTTATTTTTCATAGCCATTTTCTGTTTCCAAACCAATCCTTACCTCTATGAGCTCAGTACACATCCAAAGTAGGCATGGAGGTAGAGCTGATGGCAGCATTTCGCACCCACCAGCAGCATTCATGTTCTCTTAAGGCGATGTAATTCTACAAAACCTAGCACTGCTCCATGTGTGGGCTTCACAGGCTTTGAGAATAGCTAGGCTTTAGGAATACCAAGGCTTAGGAGCAGAGCAGTGCTCAATTAGGAGGGTCTTGAGGTTGGTGGTCCCAGAATTTTTTGCTCGTAAGGAGAGAAGCAAAACCAGATTCTTTGCCCACAGTCAGGCACTATATACATAAAGGGCTTCTCTCACAAATAAAGGTAATTAATTGAAAAGCTTTTGTGGTATACTAACATACACAATTACTGTAAGTAAAACAGTCTGGTTTTTTAACTGGTCATCAGCTTGGTTGCATCACACTCTGCAGCGAGAACTATTAGGTCTTTAAATTGAAGTCTCAGAAGTCCATTCTACTGAAACAATAAGTTGAAAACAGTTCTAAACATACCCCCTTCTAAGTTTTTGTGCATTTTCAAAGTGCTGTTGAAGGATTAATATGGACAGTCACTAGGGAACCTGAACTAGATTTCTTCTATTTCAATACCTGATTGAAGTAACTCTCAGATGCCTCAGGGCTGTAATATATAAAGGCTATGAAATAATTAACTGTAAGTTATCATAATTGTAAAGTTTGATTTCTTCTTGTTGATTTGGATATTTGTTCTAAAGTACTGCACACAACAATGTTGTCAAGAACTAGGCTTGATCATAACTTAGACTTTTCCAGTTCACATGTATAAAGTCTTATAACAGAATTAGGGAGGGTGCTAGCAATGAAGTATGAATGGAAATGTGCGTACTACTAGAAGGAGCAGCAAAACAAAGGTGAAAACAGTGGCACACATGGATAAGGAAGGACAAAACTGACTGCAGGAAAACTTGTTTAAACACTTTTAACATAAATCCACTTCTCTGTTCTGTAAGAACTTTCACTGAGCGCTGTCAAATCAATGTCTTACAGTGGATTTCGGCAAGTTTCCTCCTTTCCACTGTGAAACAGACCCTTCAGCAGGAAGGTGGCTGGATAGCACAGTAGTAAGATGTGGGGTATAATGCCCATTACACAAATTAATTACACTTTTGAATTTCACAAAGTCAGATATGAGCCAAAATCTTACACTTAGTTCTTGACATACACAAACATCAGGCCTAGCAGATTAGGTCACTGCCATGAAAAAAATACACCACCAAACTTCCACAAATGCACGGTATCCGGGCTTGCCTAACTTTCAGATTAAATCTGAAGAGGAAGAAAACTACATTGTAAATTTTGGTAGCTTTCCTCCTCAAGAAAAAAAAAGGTCCATGCGAATTTCAAGTAAACAGCAAACTGAGTTACTGTGATGCTTTCTCATGACTTTGTATTGGTTTACTTGTTACCTGATCCTGACCCTACCTGAGCCAAATGTAAAACTCAGGGAGCCCGAAAATGTAATTGTATCTCTCCTAGCTATTCTACTGCCTTTTTAGTGTTACCGCTTAGCTGCTTTAACTGTGACTTAGACCAAAGAAAAATCTCAAATTACCTTCAGTTTTACATTCACTTAAAAGAGATGAGTGAAGATTTGAAACAGATGATCCAAGAATTTTTTTTTTTCTTTTCATCCTCCTCAACTCTTCTTTAGAGACCTGGCACCAAGACACTTTTGGCTGAGGGAGGGAAGAGTACTGAACAGATGGATTGGTCAAGTGTCTGAGCAGGCTAAATCAGAAAAACAGAGAATCAAGAAAGAAATCCATCTCAGATGGAAATAGTAAGTAGCTTTACTCCTCATGAATCTTTAGCTGTAGCTAAAGGTGTGTGTCACTTCTTGCCATCCCAAAATATAGAATGCTCTTTTTTTTCAAGCCTGCTTTTTTATTTTAATTAAATGGCTCTTTTTTAAAACAAAAAAGAGCTATTGTTATCAAAAAGAGTGTATAAAATACACTACACTGTTTGATAAGTCATCCTACACAGCTTAAAATCACTTGAATCTAGTTTCAAATGGGTGTTTACTGGTTACTTCTGCAATCTCTAAATCAGTGATTATTACTATCTGGCTTAGATTGTCAGGAATTTTACTTAGCCAAGAAAAAACATCATAAAGCCACAGTTCTGAGGTTTGCCCCGGTATTGGCATGCACCTGAACACTTTACTAATCAGATTTTTAATGCTCTAAATTTTGCAAAAGTTATCAAAAAGAAATAAGTATAGCTGCGCTTGAACAGTGGTCAACAATTGCACAGGGCTGTCACAGGGAAGTCCTCTAGAGATCTTCTAGTATGAATGATACTGTTTTATATATATTACTCTTCATAATTACTGTGATTAGTGGAACCAAGAAGCCTGGATTCCCTAAGCATGGACACGTTCTCAGATTTCTGTATTAAAATGAGAGCTACACTTGGAAAAGGTAAAGGTTTCATTCTGGACGGACAAATTATATTTGTATTGACTGTGTGCACTTTAAGGAGGCATTTTGCTTATACAAGCTGCATTTTATTTTCTTGAGAATGAACTTTCATATATTCACTGCCCAGACACTAATTTTCCTCATTTTCCAAAAGGGGAAAGGGTCTGCATTACAACAACAAAAATAAAATTAAATCCTTGGCTGATAATTCTACACCAAAAAGTTTCCTAATAATTTTTCAATTTTATTTATTTAACTGAGTCTGAGTTTTTTAAAATACTACTTCAAAAAAGGTTAACTTATTAAGGTATTTACTTAAATACATGAGAATTCCAGCTTGGATCAACAGGACCACTCTTTTGCTTTAACTTAAATGCCTGCCTCGATGCCTCACTGAATCAGGTCTGAGTGATTTACAGCAACTCCAATGCCTTTTTGGAAAAGATATTGTATCTTTGGCCAGAATCTAAAGATTGCTAAGTAGCCTTAGGAGGTTAAACCAAGATGACTGCACTTCCTTACATATTTGATGATATTCATAGGAGTTTATAGATATTTTCCATAAAATAAAAGGCGCAATTGGATAGCCAAATTAGTAGAAAGCCTGGGGCAGCACATCTGCTCTTTCTCCCTGCTACTTAAAGTATAATGAACAGATGGAAATCTCAATTCCACCACTGACAGCCTTCACCTTGACTGTTAAAAGGCAAAAAAGTAATGAGCTTTCAGAAATGTCAAAGGGAGGTTGTAACAGGAATACTTAAAGCATTTCTGATAGATGAAATACACTCCATAATATTTGTACTGTTTGATCATTTATGAAACAAATGTCTCCCTTTCTAAATTCTTGGTGGTGTTTTTAAGGCATTAAAATATCTTATGTACCTGCAACACAAATAACACTTGACAGAAAAGCAGCATAGTGGAGGCTAGACTGAAGAAATGGAGAATGTACTATTTTCAAGGCATTATTTAGATGGCATGCTTTTGACTTGAGGAACTGTGAATATTACAGTGGAATGTCACAGAATCACAGAATGGCCGAGGCTGGCAGGCAGGTCTTGAGATCATTTTATCCACTCACCTGTTCAAGCAGGGTCAGCCAAAGCAAGCAGGATCACATCCAGTCAGCTTTTGGATATGTGTAGGGACAGAGTCTCCACAACCTCCCTGGGCAACCTGTGTCAGTGTTCAGTCACCCTGACGGTAAATTTTTTTTTTTTCTAAAGCTGAAACTTCTCTTACATTTAAGCACAATGTTTGTGTCTTATTTTCTCTTGTCCTGTCAGTGGGAACCACTCACAAACAACTCGGCTCCTTCCCTAGCAATATTTGCACACACCCTCTGAGCTGCTGCTTCACTGGGCTAAACAGCCTCAGCTCTCAGTCCCTCCTCACAGGAGAGATGCTCCAGTCCATCATCTCAGTGGCCCTTCACTAGTCACTCTCCAGTATCTCTCCCTTGTACTGGGTATAGCACTGCAGGTGAATATGGATCATAAAATCCAACTGAACATATGATGTGTAGAGCACTGATTATTTGACATAATAATACAAAGACCTATTTCTTCTCCAACTGGTCAACACTAATTTTGCAGTGTGAGGAAATAATTTATATATCAGTAATGAAATGAGGATACAATACTATTTGGTTTTCAGTGCCAAATCCACTTCCATTTACATTAATGTCTTTAGAACTACATATAGGTGATCCATACTGTACTTATGAAGAAAACAATTTCCTCTACACAAAGCCACTAATTCTTTTATGCCTAGATATGATGCCTAGACTTTAATTAACATCACTATTTCAAGGAGAGGGAGAAAAGGGATTTCTTCTGTATGTATATATGCATATATGTGTGTATATATATACGTACATACACACATACACATAAACGGTTAAATTTTTAAAGCTTTCTTCAACTTTCCTCTTCTGGATTACAACTTCACTGGCTCTCTACACCACACTAACTGTGAGGGATTGAATGCCTCAAGTTGGATGTACTTGACACATCATACAGTTGGATCTGAAGAACAAACTTCCTTTTTCCACAATGGTCCCACAGCAAACACAACATGCTATTACTGCCTTCAGACTATAATCTCAATTATGTACATATCTCAGACTGGAAACCCCTGTACTTCACAGTGGAGCTATTATTCCACTGTGTAGGAAAAATTCATCTTCATTACACTTATTTCAGGATAAACTTCAGCAAAGAATTGCCAGGATAAAACAAAAACTTGGGACTTCAGGAAGGATATCTGAGAAGTCATTTACGGCTATATACTCTCACGGTACTGGATGGTAAAGGAACTGTTCTTTAAGTCTCTAGTATTTCCCCAAGGCTAAGGGAAAGCAAGTTTCAAGAGAATGTTTTTTGCAGGCTTTAAAATTCCTGATTTTAAGTTTCTACAGTTAATAACATGAAAACTTGCAATTGACCTATGATTCTATGATTCTGTGACCTATTCCAGGCAACTTTTCAGTTCCACTCTGACTCAAGGGAGAAAGAAAGAAGCATGGAACATCTGCTATGTTGGTATCAAGATAGTTTATGTGCCTTATGCCCAGTACTGTACTAGAAAAAGAAATCTGTCCAGACAAGATTTAAAATTCTTCATAATCACGTTGTGATTATGCAGTTTATGCCACTATCCTGGTTAAAGATTTTTTACATATGAAGAAACAACTTTGACACTTATGATGGCTTGAAGCCAGTCTCACTGTCTTTAGGGGTGATATTACTCTGGAAAACACTGGATCAGTGTGCTACAACTCTTCTGTAGTCTCCATCTTGTGTTAGATACAGGCCCAAAGGACATTCAACTTCGAATTTCTCTTTTGGCTCTTTTCCAAGAACACCGTCTACATGGACTCTAGGATGTTTTTCTGCACTATATTTTAAGCATTTGACCTGTTTTTTCACTCCACTCTATTTGCATTGTTAAGATTACTCAACAATTAATCTATAGATATAAATCTCGGCTCTCCATTACATAATATCTAAGCATCATGTCCAGGGGCAACTAAATAAAAGGAGATGAGAAGGAAGAAAGAGAAGCATTTATTCCTCCGGTGAGCTCTATAGGAACCAATGCTTATGTATAAAGTTATTAAATATCCATAACGACAAATAGATGGGAAAAAATATAATAAATAATTAAGTTTATGAAAATTATGAAACAGGGTACTATCTTGTAAGCTGGGCAAAGACAAATACATTTATTTCAATGTGGCTAAACGTAAATTTATAAACCAAGGGCCAAAACTGAAAAACACTATTCTAGACTTAAAAAAAAATTAAAAAATAAAAAAAAATCAAAAAAAGCTATGGGTAATGGACATATACTACTTCTCAGCAACTATCACAGCCAAAAAATTAACATAAATAAGGGCTGTACACATAAAGGATTATCAAATATGGATACAGCAATATCACCTTTTATTATAGTTTCAAAATAGTTATACCACTATTTGTTATAGTATAACCAGTGCTAAAATACTCTGACCATTTCTGATGTCTATGTTTAAAGAATAAACATTAAAACCAATTGATTCTTATCTAAATGCCTCATACTATGCAGCAGGTCAAACTAGTTTACAAAAATGTTTTCTGTCTTTATAAACTTGCAGTACATTGAATATGGCTAGAAGAATGCTTAAATAACATACAACTCCAAACGCTCAGTTAGGTTGACACACTTAGCACTCTGTGGAATGGCTGAAAGAACTCACAAAAGGTAGGTTTCGAATAGCAACCTGAAGGAAACAAAGAAAAGTTGAGCTGCAGATGTAACAGGGGAAGAAATTTCATATTAAAGGATAAAAAAAAAACCTCTTAAGCAAAACATGAAAAAAATAGAAAGTAGCAGAGCTGTGTAACTAAAGCAGAGATGACGTAGAGGTACCAGTAGAGCTGTGTATAACCATGAAAGAACAAAAACTATTTTGGTATAGTAAAGCCAGTAAGAACATTTTCTCAAGAGGAAGTGAGAACAAAGCCCATGAGAGGAAGAAGAGTTTGGCAGCAACATTTGGACTGCCTGTAAGGAAACCAGGTTTGCATCACAAAGGCCAGAAAGTACTGTAATCCACAAGGGAGATCATCCAAGACTATAAATGTTTTGAAATCTACCCTAATAAAAGATATACACAGAGAACAACTATGCCCAGGGAAAGACATCAGATTCATCTTACACATCCTAGCAACTGTCACTTCTGTACAGAAGCTGGGTGGGTTCTGTTTGAGTAGCATTGCCAGAGCAATTTAATTTTCTCGCTCCATGTTATTTAGCAGAAATTAAATATCAATAAAGATAGGCAACACTATCAGTGCACACCACATGTAAGACACCACACACCAGAAAACATTATAAAAATGAATGAAAGCATGTGTTCAACCAAACCCTTTAGTTTGTGGGGAATGGTGACTTGCTGCTCCTCAGATAGTATTCTTCCTTCTTTCTGCCCTTCCTGGGGCAGATACATAAAACAGTTAGAACATTGATTACAGCTTCCATACCATGTATCAGAGATTCTCTAAAGATAAAGGCACCAGGCACTTTTGGGTCATGCCATAAATTTATTATTCTCTATTAATGAAAAGCTTTTCCAATCAGCTCTACGAGTGAAACTGCAGCTCAAGTTGCAGTTAATGTACATTTAATCTGCAGCAGCTGGCATCAGCAAGCTAAAGCAAATCATTATCTTTTAGAAGAAAACTGAAATTAATAGAAGTACAGGTGGGCTCCACAGGATTTACGTAGTTGCCTTTAAGAACATTTCTCCTAGACTTGTGATGGTTGGCCTGAAAAGGGAGCTCTTCCCACTCAATTATTGCACATTTTGCATCTCCCTCAGCACACATGACTTTCTGACCAGTCATGACGATATTACAAAACCAGATGGCAACTGGTTGGTTGCTCTTTTGATTTCACACGTGATGAACAACTCAGGTTATTCTGGACGAGAAAAGAAGTTGTTTCATGGGGAAAAAAAACCCCAAAACATTCTTAGATCAATGACCACATAAAATCAGGTCAGAACTATATCACAAATTTTTAAAAATAACCTTGTACTAGAAGAAATTCCATGCCATCTGTTTAAAGGTAAGAAAGAAAACAAAACTGAGAGAATACTTCTCTAAAATACTCAAGTGTTTGCTGTTTTGAAAATATTAGCCAGAACTTAAGGGAAAGTCACATTTTATTACAACAACGAGATGCATTTTTCTATAACTTTACTTTGTGATTATATATAAGTCACAATGTTCAAAGCGCCACACAATGAGTAAAGCTTCAAAGACTAACAAAATTTCCTTTCATGGCTCTTCGATACTCCAGAAGTCGCCATTGCTATTAACATTTAAACAAAGTCAAGACTTCACGTATTAATTTCAAAATCACTCCTAATGGGGTTTTTACTTGGGAAAAAATGGAGGACTGTTTATAAACTTTGCCACAGAAGTGGAACCTTCAAGCTCAATAAAATGGTATATTTATAAGAGTTAATGTTTTTTCCAGAAGTCATCATAAAGAAGTAATAGCCACTCTTGCTTTCACTGCAGAAACAGAAGCTTTCTGAAATCCCAAGAGAAAAGGAACGTATGAACATTGTATTTTACATTGAAAAACTGGCAACGCTTTCGGCTGACCTACGCTGGACATATTATTACAGCCTGTGCTACTGGCTACAGTTACACTTTATCATCATGAATTTAACTTTCTTACTAATTGCCTTTGAAGTAAGTTCAAACTTTTCAGTCCAAACTGTCTCACTGGTAAACTTATATTCAAATATTTATTAATAATGATTGGAAAAAAGGTTAATTGGAGACTACATTAAGGTCCCATAAGTGTTCTAATTCTATTTTAACATTTTAAACAGGTGGTTAGAAGTTCAAAATGGCTGCTCCTCAAATATTCAAGATCCTGGGAATTATATCAGTGATCTTAAAAGAGCACTGTATAAAACTATAGTTCCTATAACTGGGGACTAAGTGAGAAACAGAAGTGGTTGCATGCACCACAGAACTATTTACAATCCTCTGCTAAGCTAAATACTATCTATCCTTTTCACAGTATTATTTACACCTTCCTCAGGGAACCTCAGATGGTGTACCAAGTGGTCTCCTAATGCCTGGCACAGGGAACTAAGAAATTGATATTCAATGTATTATTTTAGATTACAGAGGCAGCACACCAATCAGATGCAATTTTTCTCTGATTTTATTTCAGACTGTTTAGAAAGTAACAATACATCTAAACTAGAATCCTTGGCTGTGGCATATAGACTTTGCAGAATATATGTGCATTTCACATTAGCTGGCTCAGATACCATCTTTGGTGTATTGCAAAAGTAGAATGTACCAAAATAGTTAAAAAGAGTATTTTTGTGTTGTTTCTAAATTCTATTTCTATGTATATTATTTGCCTGCTGTATATCACTCACTTATATCTTGGATTTATCAATATTAATCCACCAAAAAGCCTTGTATGTATTTTAGTGGACTTGGTAAATTGTTTTTTTCAGAGGTGAGCTGCCAGAATTCTTACTGGATCCAATCATCATTGAACATGCATTGAAATGAGACCCAGGCCACAATGTTTTGGAAGGACTGCAGGGAATTATGAAGGAAAGAGGTTTATGCTAATTCCAGATACTCTGATTTTGGTGTTTGACACAAAACCTTTCTGTTAATTGTAGGTACTCGTAAATTCCATGACTAAGTATTCAAAGTTACCAATACGTATGTATTCCACAGACTTTAAAAATTTAATTGTTGTAATGTGTATGCTCAGGATACCTTGCCTAAAAATATATACATCTTGGTTACTTCAGTAAGTTTAAATCCCCAGTTCATGATTTATTGATGAGAGATCCATCTGCCTTTTAAGACTAGTTAATATTCCTTTTCATTAGCCAGTAATCTGACTACTGGTCTTTGTTGTCTGATGAGTATTGAAATGTTCACATCCATGGTTAGAATTAATTGGTCTGCTTGAGTACTCATTATTTGAGCGTGCTATATGCAGAACAGTGAGCACCTACTGAGAGTGCTCATGTTGGAGCATGAGTTTAAGAATGCCAGTTAATACAATTTTACTCTTTTTTAGGGCTACTCATTCACAAAACTACAGAGTTGGATTCTACAGACTCCTAAGGCCACCTTGCATCCCAAAAAATAGCATCTTAAACCACAGAAGAAATCTTTTGCTATGCAAGTTGCTTGCATAGATGAATCATCCTGTCACCTCATGCCAGCCAGAAACTTAACTTCTGAGAAAGGAAAGGGTATTTAATAGCTTTTGCAGAAAAAATAAGTGCATGCGGGCAAAATATGGCAAAGTATTTTACAGTATTTTACACCTGTGCAATGTTTACAGAATGTAATTAAAGTCATAACAAAGAAAATCAAAATAAGAGTTTGTTTTTTTCTTTCTGTAATGCTTTCTTGAGAATAAACAAGCTCATCTGGAGCTTCCTTAGCATGGCAACAACCACTATTACACAGCATAAAGCAAAGCTTTTGAATTGTCTGTGTATTTTCTATGACCATGAGTTTCTGAAAGAAGCCTGAAAATGTATTCAAGGTAATAGATTACACGGTCTAAGAAAGTGTAAAATGATAATTACGCTTATTCTATAATAATAATAATATCTGTTTCTTTCAACTACCTGTCTGAAAGCTATTTTCCCTGTCACCTAATACACATGACCTTTACAAAGGCTATCAATCTTTCATGTGTTTGGGTGATGCCAAGCACAGAACACCCACAAAAGCACTGTGTGATCTAACACTCCAATGGGTGGCTGTAAATGAGTGAACGTGCTCATCCTAATCCATCTCCAGCAGTAACACTGGATAACTGTCAAAATACTTATTTTTTGCAGAAATGTGGGGAAGAAGTAGAAGGAAGTTATTACAACCATATTTCTTCCAGTCATGCAGAAGCAAATGCACGTATGCACATATTACCCTTCTGGGAAAAAATTTTTATATGGAGAAAAGTCTTATGAAGAAATGCGAGTTAAGAGATTGCATAATGCTTCAAACTTGTGCAGTATCAAGACATATCTAAATGTGCATGTCAAACATTCACTGTGGCATCTGAGGTGGCTCCCAAAATCCATCCCTCACATGCTGGTTGAAGTTCAGTGGACACATACAATCCATAAAATACTGATTATAATCAGAATTATGCTATAAAATGTTGTTCCTCTAATATAAACTGTCACGTACTATCAAAGACTCTCATCTGGACTCCCTTAACGAAAATTTGCTTTCTGAAAACTTTTTTTTCTTGCACAAGATAGCTTAAAGCTTGGCATCTATGTGTCTCCTTGGTCCTCAGCCTTCAAATTCCACCTTTGCAGGGTGAAGACAGAGTTAAACCCTGGTTTGATAAATGTTCTTATTTTCCGTTAGGTTTTAATAGCTAAAAATATAAAGAGGGTCAATGATTACATCAAAAGATTTGTTCATACTGGCAGGATCATCTGTATATTAAAATTTAAAAAAAAAAAAGAAAGTAAATAGCAAATGCCTCTACTCACTGCCAATAAACGAAAAACCAAAACTGTTTCTGAATCTTATGTCATGTTGAATCACGTGCTCAAGCAATGCAAAAGGTAATGAAAAAAACATTGTTTCCACTTCAAGAAGCTATGGAAGACAAGGCTGACTGAAAAATAAGAAGAGCTTAAGCGAGAGTAAGTGTTACACTTTGAAACTGTTCATTTACTTAATTGTACATTGCATTGCAACATTGCTGTTAACAGACTAACAGGGACACTCTTCTAATAGCAAATGGTCAGAAATATCAGACTGCCTGTATCTATCCTACTATTAAAGTACCTTTTATTTTCATAATTTACTTTTGTGAGCAGCAATAATCAGCAAAAATTACACTTTATGTGATTTATACTAATGAAAATGATTAATTGTAAAATGTGTTTTTCACAAGCTTTGGGAAAGCTGCCATCTGACTAATCACTTAGTGAAACGATGACATGGAGAATGCTGTTGGTGTGAGATTGCACCACTGTTGAACATCCTCCTTAAGGATTTTGGAGGAAACTCCTCCAGAATTCAGGAAAATTTCTTCTTACAAAGAAACCCAGTCAATTTCTTTTTGTTTTCATTTGTCTCAGGGCTCTGACAGGCAACAATAAACTGAACTCAGCCGAAAATTAGGATCAGATGGTGAACTGAGATTAGTTCTGTTAACTTCTCACAATTTGACAAAGATAGCAGAAAAAAAATCTCTCCTCATTCTACATCTCCCCCCTATATGATTTAGGAAGCTAGATCATCTAGACCCAGACATTAGCTACTGTGATCAGGGGCTTTTTTTTGTTGTTGTTGTTGTTGAATCTGTTCAGCTTTTCATCCAAATGCTCGTAAGATATTGACACAGGACTGGATTTTTGGTCAGGAAACACATATCCATTACACTGCTTCCCTCCCCCACTTCCCTCAAGAAGGCCAGGAAAGATGTACAATAACTGTAGTTGTCTGCAAAGTCTCTTCCCTAGAGATGGCAATAATGAGCTCTTGGAAATGTTTAAAGTCTACTAAATAAGAAAAGCATCTAGCAATGATCTGGTAAAACAGTTTTAAAGCCATGAGATTCCACTCAATATCTCCAGTGCTATTATTTTTAACCGAAAAATAGGACTACAGCCAATTTTATACTTCTGGAATTATTGTTGTTTTACAAATTGAGTACACATATACACACACATATGTATCTTCTAAGATGTCTATATTTCTTGGCATTCAACGTAGACAACTAGTGCTTTAAATCTTCACAAAATTCATCTCAATAGTCAAGTCCCCACCCATCTCTAAATATTTGAAGTATAGATGAGTCCAAAATGATTTCAGTTCCTTTCCCTTTGTTGGAGCCATTAAAAAATAAAATAAAAGCATATTAAGATTTTGCAAATTTATAAATATTATATAGTTTCTGGGATAACAACTCAGAAGAGTGAGAAGAGACTGTCTCTAGGGATTCCTCCAAGAACCTCTTGGTTGGAAGCACGGATACTTCTGTGAAAATAGTTACCGTTTAAATACATTTAAATATAGTGAGGCAAGCTCAGCTTATGCATTCCAAGTCATTGTACAGTGGCTATGATGTACAAGCTACTGCGTAGCATAAAGACTAACAACCCACACACAGAGAAACACTACAAATAACAGCCCTGGATGGCCATTTGTCAACTTTGAGATGTTATTTCTTATCCTTCGAGCATCAGTAGAGGCTAGAAGCATTACAAAAGCTATCTTGCACTAACCACATGCCCAGAGTTCAGCTATTAAATGTAGCACTCAGCAGCTAAACTTTTTCAAAGCTTGGCTTGAGTCTCCAGCAAAAATTCTAGACAACTTCTTAAGTAATGAGCAAGAATGCCATGACCTGAGCTCCAAAGGAATCTCCTCTCTGTGCGGACAAGTGACATTGTGGCATTCACTCTGTCCTACAAAATCCCCTCATTAGCTCTCAGCTTTCATCTCAAGTCCAAAAAAAATCTCTATTGCCCCTTTGGTAGTTTCCAAGTACTTTAAAAACCTTCTTAATAGACCAAAGTGAGTTTTAGATGCTGGAATCTCACATTTTTTCTGATCTTCTTGCAGTGTTTGCTTGGTAGAATTCGAACACAGATCCAATAAGTGTTGCTGTATGGCACAGCCTTATCTTTATGCCAAGAGACAGACAACTTGTTCTCCTAGAAGTACAGGGTATGCCCTCATCAGGACTATCTGTAACATACCTGATGTTTGAAAAAAACCTACAATTTTTCAAACTGCAACACCACAAACAAACGACCGAATCCATATTTTCATCAACACCGAGGCCTCTTCACCATATTGTACCATCCAAAGGGAAAAATACGACAATGCCAAGAGAACAGAGAAGCTGAAAGGGACCTACAGTAATCATCTAGTCTAACTGACCACCTCAGGGCTGACCAAAAGTCAAAGCACATTATTAAGGCCACTGCCCAAATGCCTCTTACACAGTTACATAATGTGTTTCTCTCTGGTCCAAGAGAGTGCTAGAAAATAGCAAGAAGCTTGTTAGTACAAAAATAAGGCTGTGCAAAGTGTAATGTTTAGGTGGATCCCTTTAAACACATTAGCTCTGTATGTCATTATTTGACCAGAGCAGACCTAACTGCAAGAGACTCAGCAGGCTGTGAAAAAAGGAGCTGCATCCCCAGCATTAAGCCAGATGGTTGTTACACAGGAAAAACAGGTGGGGTCTATCACTGGAAAGGAGCAGCTACACTTAAAGAAAGAGAAAAAAAGTCGTGTGGAGCAAACCTGATTTTCTTAAATACATTCCCACCTATTTACAGCAAAACACACTGATAATGACCGTATGCTTTTGATGATAATTCTATGTTGCAGCATTAGTGTTCAAGTCATACTATATATCAGCTACAGAAATGGTCCCCAAGTTTTCACTTCTTATTTTCGTTTAGTAGTAGGGTATGTGACTACAAATATTTTGAAACTCGGTATGACAGATTTGGAATTATACCAAACAAAATTAATAGTAGTATAGGAGCAGTCACTGAGACAGTAGGATACGTGGCAAAAATCCTAAGACTGTATTCACCACACAGTCTTTTTTTGGATATTTTGCAGAGTTTAAATCATAAACAGATGTTTGTGGAAAGAAACTGTCTCCTCTTTCTTACATACAATGTATTAATCGCTCTAAAATAAGACTATAAAGATCGTATCTTGCTGAGTCCTTTGTACTTAACAAGGTTGCTAAATACTTAATTTACATCCTACTTGGGACAAAGCTCGAGAAGCAAAATTTGAAACACTTCAGTGATCTACAAAAACAGTTTTAAGAACTATTCAAATACTTATACTCCGGAAGCTGACTAAAGGATGCAGTGCCCTACCATGCTGGATGCTGGCAGACAACAGAATCTCTGCCTTCAAGGGTTATGGTTCCAAAGAAAAGAAACCATCCCGCACCCTTCCTGAGACTGAATATACAAACAAACTACTTTGAGAAAGAATCAACATGATTTAGTTGCATTATGACATTCCTTCCTTATTTTGGTAGGGGCAGTGATAGCAAGGATGTAGTAATGAAGCTGAAAAGTGGTAGTAGTTGCTTCATCTGCTTATCCCTTAGTAAGGGACTGGGAAGGGTGAAAACTGTGGTGTGCTATGTGGTGGGCCAAGGAACCAAGGCCGTGGGACATACAACTGCCAGCTAGAGCATGGCAGAGACAGCAGAAGTCAGGAGATCATGAAACGAATTAGATAACCAAACCAATATATTTAGAAAACCTCATACTTAGAATTACAAATCAACAACTCAGGAAGATATAAAAGAGGGCACATCCGTGACATAGAAGGATTAGAGATAATTCCAGGTGGGAAAAAAAATGTCTGAGAACACAGGTAGGATTCAGATTGAACAAATCTCTCCAGAGAGAACTAGGCAATAAAGGAGGAAGCAGATTTGGAATTTATAAGAGTCAATCAGGAAGAAAAGGCAACAGGACGAGATACCACTAGTAGAAGGCAGCTACAGGAGGTAAAGAGAAAAAATATAAAGACAAAAATTGTGGAATGAGTGAGTCAATGAGGAATTGCAGACTACTATTACACGCAAGCAAGCTTTTCAGAACCCTTAGGTCTGATTTCCACACTATCTTAAAGCTTAGGGACTGCTCAGACTGCACATTATTTTGTGCTAACCAGCTGAGGTAGATGGTTTGCTGCAGACAGCAAGGGGGTTCATTTTCTCATTTAGCTGTGAGGTGGGCACTGTTGGGCTAAGCAAAAAGCATCCAAGCCACATCACACCAGACAAGGTTATTATCTTTACAAGCTTCTACCAATGCTCCTCCAAGGATGCAAAAAAATTAAGCAGACCACAAATAATTGTGCCATCACATTGGAAACTTAACTAATGTCTATACCATATTAAGAGAAAAAATATGTCATTCTGCCATCAGCTGCTTTACCAGGAATGCCTGAATCCACAAAATCTGGCAAATTAGTTTTTCATTTGTTAGCTGTTTTGGTTGGGTTTTTTTGGATTTTTTTTTATGCCTTCACCGTTCTTATTTCACAGCATTGCTGTGATACAAGTTGCAGTAATTTAGTGGTGGTGTAGTTCACTCACTCATAATGGTCCTTACAGTCAGGAACCTCAGCTACCACCTCAAAGCACAAAAAGTATAACCCATTGGTGATCTCACACAGCCCACATAAAAGCAAAGCATACAAAAAGAAGATACCAGATTTTTCCCAGTAGAGAACTTATCTCCTCTTACATGTTCCTTCTGAGGATATAACAGCCATGCCTGCATTAACAGTTTCAAAGTGACACTTCTGAGCAGCAGAACACTGGACTTTATTACCTAATAACTAAATAAGAAAAAACAAATGTTACCCTTGTTAAAAATGAGGGAACACAGGTTCCTGTAAATGTCACATTAAAAAAAAAATCATCATCCACAAGCACAATCTGTATGTCAGGCACTATAAATAAAAAGTGTCCCTAGCATGGATGGTAGTTCAGTTTATGAGTACTATAAACTGCATAACATTTCAAAATAATAAAAGCAGTCTAAGCCAGCTCTATTTTGGTACCATCAGCACTGCTCAAAACTTCAAAATTAATTAATAGCACAGCCTTGCCTTTAACTAACAGGTGAGTAGCATGCTAGCATTTGTTTTCCGCTCCTACTTCCAAAAGTTAGGGTTTTTTTATTTTAGAAACATCTTACTGCCAAAAGCTGCCTAAAATTAAAAGCATTTGCTTTTTTAAATGAAAATAATTACAATAAAAATGGAATTGCTTTCCATTTCAGCCATTCTGATGCAAAGGAGATATTTACTATTGTTTTTACATAAACAGCTGGCTCAGCTTCTTTGGGCTATACCTCCACATTTGACCTCCAAAAGTGGACACAGGAGTAGGGTTTGATGCCCTTTCTAAAAGACACTTTGTGAAGAAGCAGCCTTGTCCATTTCTCTTCAAAAGACTAAAGTTCTAAGGTCACTTCAGTAACCAAGAAGAAGAAATGCAATAGAAAGCGCCTGAACAGCCTGTTTAGCTAATATGCATTTTCAGGCTTTCCCTTATACAGCTGCGTATTTTTTAAAAGTCTCTTCAAACTCAGATAAAACTCATATTTATATCAATCTCTGTCATACTGTTAATAGAAGTAAGACACAAGGCTGCAGTGAACAGTGCGTTCTTAAGGCCTTATATACTTGGGGCCAAGTTCATTTGGTTTGGATGCATTTTTCATGCTTAGTAAGCATTCACAGGGTTTGTGTAAGGCTAGATATTAGTTCATATTACTTCATGTTAGTTCTTTTTTCCCCATGCTATTAAACACAAGGTTTAATAAATTATGAAAATTGAAAAGTTTTGATCAATAATAAAATACGCTGCAACATATTTACTTGTTTCATTTTAAATTATATATTAAATATTACGGAAACACTCTGATTGTTGTATATAAAGAATAGAAATATTACAGCACATAAAAAAGAGGCTTGCTTAAAATAATTTTGAGTTTGCCCAGTTCTCCAGAAAACCGTTTTGTCTTTTTTGTAGACTTCCAAGAGACTTTTTCTTAATCACAGAAAAGGAATTTCCGTACTTTGTCCTGAAGTTATATTCAACAACGTTGTTATAGTTATTTAATAAAAAAATTCTAGTCTTTGATATGTACCAAAGAATGTTTTGAGTTGTAAGAGACCTTAAAGACTATCTTGCTCCAACCCTCCTGCCATGGACAGGGACACTACCCATTAGACCAGGTTGCTCAGAGCCCCATTCAGCCAGAGATGGGACACTCACAACTTCTCTGGACAACCTGTTGCAGCACATTACCACCCTTTTCAAATCCCCTTCTCAAGTGCTTGGCTTAATTATTTGCTTGCATGGAGGTCCTCGGATGCTGTATCTCCTCAGTTTGTTTCAACAGAAGAGCTAAGAGGACTGATTGGTATTCAAGTATTTTTCAGAATGACTATCACCAACGCTCAGGAGCTGCCTGCTCAGATGGAGATGTCTGCTGATGCAATTGAACAGCACAGCTGCAAGGGGCTGATCAATTCAGGTAGAAAGCCAGTTGAAAATGCACAGTGTACGCAATACACCACTATTTCCTCGTTGATTCTGGATTTTTTGCAAACAAATCACTTAAGTGTCTTTAGGATGTGAGCCTGCAGTGTTTGAAGGTGGTGCTGTGATTAGGTGAGGATGTGCAACTGAATCTGACATCAAGATCATACCCAATGTTCCTCACGTGTATTAGTTCCAAAATGGCCATCATGCGACAATCGGCACATGCTGGCATTTTAGCTAAGAGCAACAGATGAGCAGCTGGTTTCCATTTTGAAATCTGATTTGGAAAATATACAAAACCAGCTGCACTCAGTTCTCTTATCCTGAAAACATCATTCTTTAAAAATATTTTCCATATATAATCTACAGCTTCTATACTTTTCTGACAAAGAAAAGAGAACAAACCCTACCTGTGTAGTCTGGCTTAAGCTAAAAAATAATGGTTTTAATTCAAATTTAGAATCATTAACAAATTTAATATAGCACTTTGTAAGTGTTATGACATTCTTAAATCAGCTGGTATAAATGTGAAGGATGAATGATTTAACTAGTTTTTTTCCCCACTATAAAACAGTAGAAGCACTGTTGTCCCACAGCTGAGGAAATGTAGTATTCCAGAAGTCAAACATGTGCTCAGCTCATAATCAATTCTTCAGAAGAAAAGACTAATCAAAGACTCCTAATAAAAACTTGATATTGTAAAAAGATCTCTAAATGTCTGGGCCGTTATGTCTGCCCAGAGAAATGGACTCCATAGGTTTTCAGATGACGCCAGGCCTGACAAATGCAAAACCTCTAACAAGGCAGGCTTTCTATTCTGAAGCTACTGAAAAAGGCTAAAAAAGAATTAATTTTAAAAATACATTCATTTTAATGGTGCAGGACCAAAGTATATGTAAGCAAGTGGACTTAAATATTATTGATAACTTTGGAGATTCTCACAGTTGGTTAAACCATGTGAGATACGAGATTACTGTGAGAACTGTAGTATTTCACAGACTTGCACAAGTGTTTTCTGTTTCTAAGTAAGGAACCACAAATTCAGATGACATGTACGCAAAAAAAAACCTGATTAAATATTTTTGAAGCTTGTACAGAACCTGAAATAAACACAATATAAGTTTAATTCTTTGTGACAGCTAATGGCTTATTAAAAGAGCAGATCTTTTCCTGCATTTTTTCCTCAATGTGCTTTCAGATTTGAAGACTCTTCTGATATTAGTAACTGTCATAACAGTTTATCTAACAGGCTCAAATAAGCTTGTTCCCATTCATATGTTATTTTAAAGGAAAAATAACTCCTGGGCATGATTTCTGGATCAGAGCTCCATCCTGAGAAAGAGCAATGATTCCAAATATCTATTCCATCAAGGTCTTTTAAAACAGGGGAAAAAAAAAAAAAAAAAAGGAATTTACTTATAACAGTAGAAATTAAACACAAAGAAATTAAAATCAAATTAATTTTATAGTATCATTTAACTATTTGCAGAAACAGTACCTTCTATGGTTCTATGATTCTAGAAAGAAGGTTTAATTTTTTCTAGCAGTGTTTAACTCCATTTTTATTAAAATCTGCGTAGTTCATTTTCAGCCATCCCTGCCAGCAATCTCTTTCCAGTAGCCATTTAGGCTTCCACAGACCAGCAAGTGATTAACTTTGATGACAAAATCCACCAAATTCTGACATACAGTTCATCGATGAAGTGATACTTCTCTCGCTGTTTCTAAAGTATAATGTTTGAAACAGACAGCTTTCTGGTTTTGCACTACGCTAGGTCACATTTTTAGAAGTATCAAAGTAAGCAATGTGCCAGAGACAAAACAGTAAAGGCTTCTTCTGCAGGAGCCAATGCAGGGAGAGCAGTAGAAATTCTTCCCACAGAATTACTAAGAAGATCTGAAAGTGTAAGGGATTAGGAAAAAAAGGATCCTTGAATCACTGAAACCCCAGTCTATTTTTCAAAACGCGTTCCTTTTTCCTCCCCTAGTCATACAAAGATGACCTACCAGATCACTATTATCTGCCTCTGGGGACACAGACAGCATTCTTTGGAAATCCAAAATTCTAGTTACTCAAATAAGTTCACTTGTAGAATTGCAAAGAACTTTTATAATTTTGCAATTAAAAAAAAAAAACACATTAGCTAACGAGATAACATGATTTATTCAGACACTGTTAGCACTGGCACCACTGTGAGTGTCAGTGAAGTGTCAGTTAACTGCACTTACATATGGTAGTGGATTTGAAGTGTCGCATTGCATTTTTCAGCCATTTTCAGGCTAATATTTTTTACAGGGGTGTATAAACACTAGTGATTGCTAATGCAAAAAAAAGACATGTATCTGGAATTTCCAAAAAGTGTTGAAAATCCTGAGGATACCAAATACTGTCTCCTTACCTCTAGATTAAATAAAAAGACAAGGATCAGTAAAATTAATCAGTCATATCATCTTGCAATTAAAACCATCAGTTTTTAGTTCCCTTCAATTAAGCCAGTTCTCAGTATGCCTAATTGGCATTAAACTGGTATAGGGACACTGCAGGGTTAGCAGGAGAGAGGCAGTTCCAAGCATTCAACTGACAATGTGGACAACTCCAGAATTCAGTTCTGGCATGTTTTCCAACTCCAGTCCCAAAACCTGGGCTGAGAGTTCATATCACAAGGTTTGCACAGCTGAAAGGCTAACATGGCCATAATCTCAGGACACTGTTGAACACTTGCATTTTACAAGTCAGCATTTAATTCCACAGATAAGCACCAAAATAAAAGTATCCCTGATTTTCAGAAGTGCAGTGTGTCCACACTTCAGTAGGCTACAATAGCTGGATATATGGATTACTACTGCAAATCCTAGGATGGCCAGGGAAGCCACTGAAGTTTCCATTGCAATTTGCTAGGAAGACTGCACAAAAACTTGTTGAGTCTGTCTCGCAACAATCTCAATGAGTACGGATAAAAAAATTCTAGGAATACTGTGGTTTCTCTAATCTGGGACTATAGCTGTTTTCTAATGCCACTGTCAATTTTTAATACAGTAATGACAACACTTACAAGAAAAAAAAACCACCTTTTTACTTGAGTACGAAAAGATCTAAAATCATTTATTTCAATTCTAGGACAACCACTGAAGATCCATGGCAATGTACCTCTCATGCTAGATTTTATTTCAAAAGGGTGCAATTATAACAAAAAAAAATTATGAAAGTAGTCATACAGAAATTTGCAAGTACTTGACATACAAAACAATGAGCCATGACGGTTTATTGTTAAATCAGCCAGTGGCAACACAAGTTAGCAAACAACTCTGAATAAAGCACAGCAGTGTTGCTGCCTAGTATAAAGGATCAGAGAGGAATGAAGCACTGAGGTACCCAGATTCCATTAGCCAGACTGACAGTGAGTGAAAGTTTTCCTGAGAGTTGAAATATAGGTAGAAATAATTCTTGACTTCTAGCAGGAGAGAGACAGAGCTGGGATAAGAGGCACAGATAAGTTACTGCATTCTGATGTAAACTACAGCCATAAATTTGATATTTTACTTACTAGAGTTTCCAAAGGAAAAATAATAAAAAAAAGAAACTGCTGCTTCTAACAGCCTGGAAAACCACTGTACTTCCGTAACAACAATATAAACCTTCTTAAAATATTACACTCACACAAATTATTCAAATAAATCAACATTCATTCCATTTACAATACAGTTGCACCAGCTAACTTCTGTTGGGAATCCTGCCCACCATTTGCTGGAGCTATAAAAGATGAAGGAAAGTAACTGAGATTACCCAGGCCTTTTCCATTTGAAAAATCCCTTCTTAAAATAGTTTGGAGAAGAAAAGCCTAAGAACAGCATGTTCTTCACTTGTTGGGTCTTGAATGGCTGCAGCAAGTCTGGGACATAGCTGAGCATTATTAGAAGATGAATACATACATCTGAGCTCCAGAATTAATTTTGGTACAAGAAGCATAATAAAAATACTAAATATTCCCCCACTTTCTCTATCTTGTCTGGCAAAACCAAAACAATAGTTTTCCCCCTCAGTACTGTGTTTGAGGATTTCATTACTTTTTGTTTTCTTTAAGGGATGAATGAGGCTTTATTTCTTCAAGGTTCCTCTGCTGATCTTTGCTCAGAATTTCTCTAAGGTCTCACATTCCAAACAATAATAGGTCTCTCTCTACAAATAAACTTGATGTGATTAGGGTCTGTCTATCCTGCTACAATTTTGCTTCACTGACAGACTCACTTCTCTTTATACCACTTACTGTGTCTAAAAAGTTTGTAAAGCATACATTCGTAACATTTCCAGCAATCAGATATGATTTAACCACCAAATGAACCAAGAGGAAAGGGAAGAAGAGGGATAAAGGGCACGAAATAATAATAATTAAAAAAACCCAATAAAATTTTAAAAAAACCACCTATCCCCCCTTTCCTAACAAAATACTCAGAAGTAGATGTCTTTTATCCAGAAGACATGGCAGAGTCCCCTGGTTTTGGCAACTGAAGGAGTGCCAAATGTGCACAAAAGCATCCCATCTCGAAAAACACGCTATACCCAGGTTACTTCTCTTTTTCCCCTACAGGGGCAGGTGAGGATGATTCCAAGCATGGTACTGCACTAAGCATCACAGCCTGGGAAAGGGCTCAGGGTTCCTTAACAAGCCTCCTAGAGATGGCATCATCTGTTAACAATTTAAATGTTGCAAGTGGTAAGAGTGACAAGTCATCATGGTTAATCCCAAAATTTTCCTCAGGCAAGACATCACAGTTACTTGAAGTAGGATAAAAAAATGAACTCTGATTATGAAACTGAGTTTTTCTCTTCCACAGCACCCTCCATTATCCAAAGCAACAGTCCCTGTTTTAAAACCACAATGTGGGTGGTTTTTTTCGTTCAAGAGCCTTTTTTAAGAGCCAAAACCCGTAAGGATCCTCCTGAATCATTTTACCCCGTAAGTATAAAAGCAAAGTCCACCTGGGAGTTTAGGTGGGCAATGAAGCCTGGGTCTAAGCAGTTTCAGGAAGAATGCAAGCCCATCAGTTACTGGAAATCAGTCTCAGATGTAAAACAGGAAGGAACTGAGGGGGTAGGTTCAAAGAGCAATTGTAGCTGCAGTCAAGGCAGTCTAGGGGCCACTGCCTAAGAACCCACCTTTCTCCTATCCTGCTGTCCACAGGGATCTTCACTAGGGAGTTAATGTCCACTGAATGATGGAAGGAGCAGGTAGTCATAGACTTGAAAAATTGCCTCAAAGGGCTCAAGTTCCACAGAGCAACAAAATCTATAAACAGAAAGATCTTCACAAAGTCTGCCATAGGAGGGAGTTGTTGCAGTAGCATTTCTTCCTGCATGCGTTCTGACAGCCACTTTAACTTGATCAGTATGGGAACATATAGGCATGACACAGGTCTTAGTCTTGCACCTCTGCAGAAGGAGGATAGAGGCACAACTGCTCTTGTACTCATGATCTGTGCTTGAACATACTGTCAGAACCACCGTGTGGTCCAACTGTGCCCTTAATGATGCACAGCTCTGTGCACCTTTAAAGTTGACTTCCTGCTTGTATATTCTCTTGCCAAAAGTAAGGGCTGTTTGAATTTATTTATTCACAAATTGAACTATATTCTAATGTAATCTACTAAATGAAAGCATCTATTAAAATATTTTCGTATTTGTATTTTGTGGATACATTGCTTTTACAGTTGTTCTCAAAGCTAGCTAAGCCATATTTACCATAAACCACTGTTTTAAAGTAACACACGAAGTGAAATGAAACACTGCTACCATCTGTGAATAATGTAATCAAGCAAATGAGGAATAATGACTACAACATGGTAATTTAGGATGGAACATAGTGAATTACAATTGTCAGCAGCTTGGTTTATAACTCACAAACTTGAGAAAAGCACAGCATATAAAAAGAGCAGGGAAGGATTTAATCAAAATATGATTACAGAAGAGAATGTAGACAACACATGGTATTACTTTTCAAGGGTCCACCACTATTATTTGCATCTTGAAGTAAAACTGAAAACTTACCATCACACACACAGAGAAAGATGATTTCAGTGATACAGGGTTTCTTTTACACATCACAAATCCACGAGGTTTAGCTCACAACACAGTAATAATTCCACCCAGCTCCTTGGGGCTGTGGTAGGTAGGCAAGGAAACAAACTACAGGAATTCTGTCAGATTCTTTCCATTTTCTAAATTTCCTATCTTTTCACAGGTCAGAGGTGCAAGTCAGTATTGTCCCTGTCCAGTGTACAATCACTTCCACTGGAGATGACCTGCAGCAGAAGGCAAGCTGGTATGATGCTGTTCTGACGTTTTTTGGAGGATTTTAGGGTGAAGTTATTTTTACCAGATTTGTGAAAATGAAATATCATTTGAAATATGGAAAAAAATTTCCATCCCCTTTAAATCTATTTCTTGCATTAGACAGTTCAGGTCCCTCTTATTGAAAAGGTGTTTTTTCCTCTTCTATAATTTCTTGTTCCATCTCCATTCTACACATTTCTGCTCAAGCATTTCCATAACCCCTTCACTACTGTACATTAATACCTCTTGGCTATTGATACATTTCTCTTTGCATCATCACAGTCAAGTAGGGAAGAAATAGGAACTGGAATAAAAACATAAAGTTATTTTCTCTGGTTACACAGGAAGCCTTGGTGGATCAGTCCCAGCTACCAAAGTGTTGTTTAGAAACCTCTCCTCTCAGAGTTTCCTCTGTAAACATAGATATTTAAGAACAACTTGTCATTCGGAAAAATTTACTTCTTTGTATAGAAACTTAACAAACGTTTCTGAATTCCAGTTTATGTTCTTCACTGATGAAGGCAACTGTCCATTTTTACCTCATGTAACAAAACATTCCTTCCATTTGGAATATTCCTGTTCCCCTAAATTATCACACTGACACAAGGGCAAGAAACACCTGGTAATGTCCAGAGAAATTACAGTACATGCCCTCAGAGAAGGCAGCTGCTGGCACTGGTAATAAATAAATAAACAGATAAATGTATACATAAGTAAATAAATAAAAGCTGTTCACTGGATTCATGTCAAGAGAAATCCAGATACTTTCCATATGCTTCTGGCTTCCCACATCTGGGAAAAATCACAATGTACTAGGTTCCATTCTGCCATGATAGTGCACTGGATACTGTTCCAAAATCTTTTAGTAATGGATAGTTTAGGTTGTGGGTTTGTTGGTTTGCTTTTTGCTTTGTTTTTTTAATCCTGACTCTTTCATAAATAATTTTGTTTCATAAGAAGATCTTTCTGTGGGTGAACAGCAGTGGAGGCTGAGAAGAGGAAAGTAATGAAGTTGATGAAACTATACATTTTTATAAAGCATTTTCATTATTAAACATTACGGCATTTACTGTATAAAGGTGATGTTTCAACATGAAACACTATAAATTATGCTGCATCAGCTTATAAAAATCTAGGTTTTCAAAATTTAACAATCAATCAAGATGATGCGCATTCCTTGGAAGATAATGAAAAGCCTGTACAAAGTGCACCGCCCTGTACAGCTGCCTACTCCTTGTTGCTCCCAGGCAGTGCTGCTAAAACCTGGCTCTCACTTCTATTAGCATTTGGCCTCTCTGGAGAATTATGGAGGTGAAAAAGATCTAAAATAGGTATTTCACATAGTTTTCCAACTTGAAAATATCTGTCATCACCGTGTCTTTAACAGAGGCTTATTAAAAATATATGACAGCCTCGTGCTTTAGAACGTTCATGGTTATGTATGTCTTGGAGATGTACTGAAAACACGACAACATATTTCTGCAGAACTTCTTCCATTCCAGGAACTGATTAGGCAATGCTAATTAAGAAGGCTTCTTTTGGAGCACCATGGCAATAACTAACTATAAATATGACTAACCTAAAATTTAACAGACCAAACATGCATCTAAGATTAGCAAAGCAAATACTCCCTCAGTGACACAGCCAGCAGAAGGCTAAGAAAAGTGAAAAGAGGAAAAACATAATAGAAACTTTCATAAGGAAAAAAAGCCCTATTATTTAACCAAAGTATACAATTACCTAGATCACCACAATGGCTGGCAAGGGAACCATGACCTGCATCTTTAACAGTCAGACCTGCTATGCCAGAATCAGCTGCAAATGCTGAGTCTGCCAGCGGCACATCAAAACAAATTCAAATTTAGGAACATATGAAATTATTGAGCAAATGGACTTGATTTTGACTTAACTACATCACTTTTCCCTTCACCTTAGAAAATAAGTATCATAATCAACATAGATGTCACACTACAGCCAACACGGTTCATAAGTAAACCACACAAAGTCTGAATTATAATTTTTAAGTGCCCCACTTCAAACATGAAATAAATTACACCATTGCTGACCATGAGAGATTTAGCTGAGAACAAAGTGATCTTTAAGAAGGTCAAGCAAACACAAATTGCTCAAAATTGCTCAAAATTACAGAACTTTAAAGACGTTTAAGTAAAAAGAACATGTCAACCAGACCTTCAAGCATTACTGAGATAATCTTCTGGTTGCCTCTGATGATTTCCTTCAGTATGAAGAACAGTGGTTCATTTTAAAGAAAGGGTGAATTAGGGAATGCAATATGTTAGAGATTCTCAAAAAATGGACCACAGAGCAATTTCTTAATGCTCTAAACCTTCTTTTAGGGAGGTATTAGGAAGGTGCATCAATTTAATCTGAAATGGAATATTCAGCAGAGGAGTAAACATACTGCAGGGTAGAGCCAAACTAGCAACTTTCATAGGAAGATTATCAGCAAGGGAGTGGCAGCTAACTGGGGATGGTGGGGAAGGGGATAGTAATACATGAAGGAATATGTGTTTCAGGCATGGAAATTAACACATCCTGCTTGGCCAAGTTTCTTTAGCGCAGCAACCAAGTCAGGAAGAGCAGAGGTTGTGCTTGTCCTGGTAAGGTCACAACATGGAGTCAGAATGCTGAGGGACACAAGGCAAGACTGAAGAGCTGGAAAGTATTTCCAGGTTCCACAGTTCAGCCTCAACTTTGGGATGCAGATGCAGAAAACATATTCTGCTAAGGATCCTGGAACGTGAGCTATTTTAGGTATACACATTGAATGCAGGGTTAGAACTCCAAATATTTTAACAAACAAGGAAAATATGAGCAAACTTTATTTGGTGTGTAACGAGAACTATTTTATGGATCACGGTCTAATAATACATTTAACTACTTTCTGTATAGGAAAAAAGAAGCAAGAGAAAGAGCTGACTTGGTGTAGGTCCCTACCATGACATTTAAAATTAAAACACTGAAAGTTTAGTCATGTTGTGGCTCTGGTGGGAGCAGAGGCAGTGCTTGCCGAGTATGAGATCTTCCTTTAGGGCTCGTGACATCTCACAGAGACAGAGACAGGCACAGCAATATGCATAGAGAATTATTAGGCAAATACTTAGCGATAAAAATCTTGAAAAAGAAGTTTGAAAAACGAGTTCACTCATCTTAAGATGAGTTTTACCACTCAAACAGTGAATTCATATATCTGCAATAGTTAAGGCAGTTATAAACTCATAAAATCCTATGCTCAAAATAAAAATTATTTGGAACCTAACAACTCTGTCTTCCTTTCTTTAGCTACTGACCTTTATTTCTGGCAAGATGAAGTTCACAGTAGAATTCATCAAGGACCAGCACAGATATATCACTTACCTTGAAGTCACAGCTTCCATGAATTCATCAAGAAGATCATCGTAGGCTTGACCTCTAATTCTCTTGTGCCTCAGCCCAATATACAAAGGATCTTTCAACAGTGTCTGTTAAAAAAAAAAACTTTGAGTTGTTACAAGAGCTAGTTACAATACTACACTCTTATTTAATAAGAAGGGGAGAACAATACAGTGTTTGAAGATTAACCCAAGCATATGAAGTACATATCCACTTATCCATGTCTACATAAAGACTGAAGAAACATAAAGAGATTAAAGAGACACCGTTTTGTATCAAAGAAAAGGGATACGCTAGTCTCAAAGGAAGTGCACAGTTTCCAAGTGAAAAAGTTTACTCTAGGAAGTCAGGTTTCAAACGTATCTTTTGAAGCTTTAGTTAGTACTTTTATATTTTTGCTTTATATCCTGACAGTGCTCCGACATTTTAAAAAAGGCATTGTCTTTACTTCTATCATCATGTTCCACAATCTCTCCCAGAGCCCACCATTTCAACTCTGTTGATGAGCTGATACTCGGGAAGTGTGCTGCTTTCTAAAATCCAATATGCCAAAACATAAACAAGCCTTTGACTTTTTCATTCCATGCTTTTTAGATTATCAGTTTAGATTCCAGCATTCTCCATTTCAATTATCCATGTTCCATCAGTTGGATAAGATTTCTGAATTTGCCTATGCTTAAATCTTGTACTTTTTCTTCCTTTAGATTTATGAAACAGACTTTCCCTTAGGTCCGTAAAAATACCAAGCCTGAATTATTCCATGTTTTCACTACTAGAGGGCCCTGGTTTGGTCTGATATATTTCCAGATTATAACTTCCAAATTACTAAATGTATGCAAAGTGTTTTGCAATCACTTTTGACAATCCACTTCAGTTACAGCAATTCCGCAGACTTACACTATCACTGGATCTCCCAGGAACTCAGATACACCCTTTGCTATTATTTCTCCCATGCCTCTGAAAATGAATAAGCTAATTTTGCCATGGTATGTAGTGTGCAATGCTCCTACACATGCCCAAACAGACTGCAGAATCGGTCAGAAGCTTCACTAAATATTTTTCATTCAAAATCCATTTGGAAACCCAACAGCAGCTGCAGAAATTTGTTGCACACCAACTCAAACTAGAAAAACATTGTAAAGAAAAATACAGACAGCCCCTCCTTCCAAGAGAGAACCTTCAGCACGCCACATGAAGCAAAAAGGCTGGAAAGCTTTCTCAGCCTGCCTCAGCCAGAGAACCAGAAATGAGATTTTAGAGAAATGCCTAAATTGCACTCCCAGCTTTTCTATGTTGTAGAACTGAAAAATATTCTGGGTCAGAAGTCCCAGTAAAGATTGATTTGAATCAGCGTGAAACTTAAAACCTCTGGTAGTATTCTGCATCCCCTGGGAGTATCCTGATGCAGACGTACAGGTTTGATAGAAATGTTTCTCTCTCCCTCACTTTTCTCTTTGCTTCCACAAAAAAGTAAAGGTATAGTATTAGAATGTTCTTAAACATCAAGCAGGTTTAAAAGCTGAATTTTCTGAAACCATTGCTAAATTCATCACCAATTCAAAACAGTTTCTAACATGTTACTTACAGACTTTCAGAGGTTATTAGTTCAACTTTTTCAATTGACAACTGAATAAAGCTCAACATTAAAATTACCCTGTAAATGAAGGTGAAGTCATTACTCTGTATTTTATTTATTCCCTTCACCAACTCATAGCATTCATGATTAAGTAGTATATTTTTTTCTGAAATAATTTTACCTGTAAATTTACATTATTTTAAGTATTCCAGCAGCAAAATCAAATTCAGACACTCCAGGAAAAATGCAGGCAAGAATTTGATCTGATATCTTTCTAAGTAATTGTCCCGTTTGTATAGTTTTCTTTCCTTATATAATAATTTCAAACTTTGTTGCCAAGAACTATTTCTGGAATTAGTTTTTCATTTCGGTTTTGAGTTTGCCTAGTTATTAAAAATGACCTCAGGAAAACCTGAAAAAATCAAGGATAATTTTTTATCTCTGGGAGATATATTCACAGGAAGTGTAAATGAACTGTTCAGCAACATGTAAACTTCAGGCAAGTTTGGAGAGGCTATTGCTTCCCACCAGACTGAGCACGCAAAGTTGGAAAGAACTGCCAAGTGCCGGGAGCCTCTGACAGGAACATCACAGTAGGACTCAGAAACAGAAATCCCATTTCCAAAATCCCATTGGCCCAGCTTTCCATGCCGGTTCATGTCCTGTGCAAACATACTGCATGTTCCACTGTCCAATTCAGTGTAAATAACTTAATCCTTTTCCGGCTCCATAATTCGTCTTCCTAAATTAATTTGCTCTTTTCAAAGAGCTTCCACAAGTTTTTTATTAAGCGATGTCTGTTTTCTCATTTTTTCTCATTTTGTAAAACAATGCTTAAAATGAAATAAAAAAAATTCTTAGGTCCCTTTATTTTTCAAATTCTGAAGATGTTTCCATAGCACTTTGTGGCCAGACTGTCAGGCTAATTCCTTCAAGAAGCCAGATCAGATGGGCAGTGATTCTGTGAAAGTTCAAGAGAAACAGGCTTCACAGTTACTCTGTTCAGAAAGTGGTAAACAAGACATGGGTCTGCCTTGAAACACAGGCTCTTACACTCCTTTTGCTACTTTCCTTTTGCATCTCTCGTGTCTGTGAGCATTTAAATCTATAGTCAACACTAAAACTCAGAACTTCAAAGCAGCTCCCTTTGTAAGACCACAGCTTGAGTTTATTCACATAACTTTGATGCTGAAATTTAATGTGGAGTTTTTTAAACAATTATTACAGTGTTTCTGGAGTATGTTTAAACCTCTAGCCTGGGAAGTCTTACTAATAGAAACAATTAATTCAGCAACACATCACTGATGAAAAGCTCGGCCAGCTATATACTCAGAGTTCAAAATTCCTTTACAGCTCAGTGCATTTTGCTTAACAAACGTTACAGTTTGACAAGAAATAGCCCCAAAAAGTTCCTTTAGAGCCCTGTTTGGAACAACGTATGAAGAAACCCTGGGCGGAGACAAAAGAATGAAACATTCAGAAAGTGAAAAGAACAGTGGTCACGTCTGCGCCCTGAGTGGCAAACCATTGTGGAGCCGCTCCCTTTCCAAAGGGCACTGAAGAATGAATAAGCTGCTTAAGCACATTATCCCTTTATTCAGGTCAACACCATGCAAACCGGGTCCATGGTGCTTGGTTTTTTTTTTTGGAGGGTTCACACATCTTGAGAAATTAACATTTGCTATCGACTATTTCATGGTTTTCAAAACAGATTATGGAAAAAAAGTTCCACCCTACAATCGAGTATGTCAAGCTGACATGATGATTAGGTGCTTCTCCTCAATGACTTTGGATTCTTTTGTCACCCAGCTTGTTGTCAAAGCTTAGATTTTGTTTTGTTCTTTTGGAAATCAAATGTCCTTCGAAACAGACCTCTGCTTTTTTCAGTTTAGTGGGTTTGTTACGCATATTACATGATACTGAAAAAGTTAATGCCAGTTTATTTTTAGACACACTTATTCTAAGGCTAAAAAAAAAAGTCCTGAGACATTTAGGTTTACCAGTGTGCTACATTCAAGCTTTAACAGAAATACGGAAGTTCTGGTTGTGGAAATATCATGCACAGCTATTTAGAATTATCTGTATAAAATAACAAGTTCTTTGAAGCACCACTTGAGTGAACTAAAACTACAATGGCCTTTGGGGTTTGAGAAAAAGGCAAGCCATTTATACCACCTTACTTGCACACACTTAAAGAGATCAGCAAAGCATCAAAGTTCAAGCAAGGCTTGAGCTGTGCACCTGGCTCTAATTTATCTACAAAAGCCAAACCTGTGAGAAACAGAAAACTGCACACTCAAATATTTCATCAGCTGAGCACAAACACACTGAAATGTCATCTATTCTCAAACTTGCCACTGAGAAGTTTCTTTGGAACAGGTACATTTTTGAGAACAGCTTCATGGAAAATTGGAGATGCAGAACTGCAAGACACCGAGCCTTTCCACTGACAAAGATGGCAGCAGCCAGTGTTCAGAACCACTCAGTGTCACCTAGACAGAGTTTGGTACATGGTAAGGCTTCAGAGCAAAAACTAACTGCACACCACTAAAATGTCAAAACCCTCCAGCAGTTCTACAGTGGAAAATGATGATTTGCATTAGAGCCACAGTTATAAAGTTAAAGAAGAACCATATTTGTGGGGGATATCTGAAGCTTTGGGACAAAGACATGCCATATACCAGAAATAAAACACATTTCAGAGTATGACTGGTCTAACAGGGCACACAGTTACCAAGAAAACCAAGGGAATACTGATGCTTTTTCTAGTGTTAATATTTTCTTATGTTAATACACTGTAAATTCTTTCTGTAACCTTCTTCTTGTCTCAGTTTTCACAGGTTGGGGAAGGGCTGGTGAGCACAATGGAATTTCTATTCTCCAGGAAAGTTGGACATTCCAAACCTTTTCTTGTTTTGTGTTCCACAAGATTGAAATTTCACTTGATGTGAAACTTTTTTCCAATAGAAGAGTTAGCCAGTTAGGAACAAAGCCAGTGTTTTGGACTTAGCTTCAGCTTCTATCAGTACTCATTACCCGGTAATCAATCTGTGTTCATTTAAATTTTTGGTTTGTAAGCACTAACATGCTGAATCACAATTTTCTGTCCTTCAAGAACAGCTTACAGCTGCAAAGTGTTTTTCATGGCATTAGAAAGAGTGTATAAGATTTCAATTTATATTAGACTAGGAAGCCTTTCTTTTCTTAGAATAAGCTTATTTTGAAGTCTGAAATACAGGATGATGCCCTTAAAACATGTAACAGATTCTGCGTTTCCAAATGCTAAGTGAATTTTGGGTGAGTTGAATGCTACTAATTGGGTTTGAGGGTGCAGAATACTTTGCAAAAAGAAGTTTCATAATCAGAGAGCTAAAGATTTTTTTTAATTTTGTTTTCTTTGAACTACGCTGGCCCCATGGCATACTCACTAAGAAGAGATCATGGCCCCTCCTATCTAAACACCAGATTTTTCTTGCATAGGAAAAAGGCAGCCTTTATCCTCAGTCTCCCCAAAAGAAGGAGACTTCATCTTTGGGAGTCTCAGGTAACACTTTATCTGGACATGCCCAACAGACAGGCACAGGCACACAGAGCAGTAGCTCTCTTTGCACCTCAGTTTCCTCCACGGGAAAGTGACAGGATGTCACAAAAGGTCCCAAAATAGGAGGCCGAAAAAGGGGTATCACATTGGGTCATTCTAGCTATAAATAAAGGAGGGAAATCCCCACACACTGGACATGAGTTCAAAAAGTTGAGCCCAGCTGTGTTCACCTTCCCAAAACCAAGTGGCTGCCAGTACTTGAGAGGCAAAGATAGCAGTGTATGCAGATAACAACTGTACTATAATTAATATTTTCCCACCTGTAACCCTAAAAACATCACTGAAAATCATCCATTGTTCGTTCAGACAAAATTCCAGACCTGAAATAGCCAAGAATTTAAAAGATAATACATTCATAGTGTTTCTTTATCATCATCAACCCCTAGTATAGTCCTTGAAGGGAACAACTTCCATGGAATAAAACTATTCCTGAAGAATATTATGAATTTTTGAGACAGTTCAAAATATAAATATTTATTAATATTCTGTTGACGCAATATCCTAATGTAACAGAAAAGAAGTTATGGTATTTCAAATTCTGTTTAAAAGAATTTAAGGTTGTGCTAAAAAATACAAAAAATATATTCTCTTCCATACATGCATAGTGATACTTCAGTTTTGCACATCCAGACTACACATTTTCGGTTATTTCTCCTCGAAGACAGGCTTCATTTATTGAATTCAACTTGTTCTTTACTTTCATAAGGTTGTTTAAGTGTCAATGTGATTTTTACATCCTGTGCTTGCTTCTGCTCGGGAAGCTTATTCATTTCTTAACCTGAAGAGGAATTACCAGTTGTAGCTTTGAATACTCACTGAACCCTGTTGCTGATAGTCTGGTTATTTCTCACACACACATACAGCTTTACCCAGCTGAAAAACTGTCAGCTCCGCCGAGCTTTAACAGCAAAATAAAAATCCCTCTAATGGCTGGAAAGAATGCTTCATGCAGGAATCTTGTAACACGCTATGAAATTACCACAGGCTGTCCCTGAGCAAGAAGACTGCACAAAGCCAGGCGGTGCCAAGGACATTCTGTGGGATGTTTCCTGCGCATGTATGTGGCCCTGCATAAAGGCCCCAGTGTGCGCGGGCTGCGGGCAGACACTGGGCCGGGTGCCGAGCGGGCGCCAGCCCTCCAGACCCCTCGCACTGCACGCTCCCTCCATCCCTCGTCAGGGCACCAGAAGGGCTCTCCCAGGAAATCAAACTCATTCCCACGAGCCAGCAGGCGAAGACCACGCAGTCCCCTAAGGGTAACATTTACAAACGCACCTAAGATATGCAAAATAGCACAAGCTGTGTGAGCCATCATTAGCAAGGGAGCACCAAGCGCAAAACACAAAGGCAGAAAGTTGCAGCAGCAAGGTGCACTTGATATTTCAGAAGTCTGCTGTGCATTCCTTTCTGATTCTTCCATGCCAAACAACCTGGAATTCACAGGGACATTAAAGTTCTTTTCTTGATTGGCTCTGAAAATTACAAGTATAGACAGTATAGCTAGGCTAACTGTAAATAGTGCTATATCTGATACTGAAGACTAAAAACTAAAAATTTTTAAAAGCAATAATACACCCAACATCAGATGTAAGATAAGAGCAGCCTGCCTTTTGTTCCACCTGCTCACCTGTCTGGTAACACAGTATAGCAGATTCACACAACAATGACAAAGCTTTTCCAGTAAGTTACCACTGCTATTAAAAAAATTCTTGCAGTAAACCTAATTGGACAATCTAGCAAAAAACTGCTCTATTCACCTTGTTCTTCATGGCAGTTTCAATTAGAAAAGACCTGGGAATAGCTGAGTAGTGAAGCATACCTCAACTACAACTTTTCTAGCCAACAGAAAAAGCAAAAAAATAATGGTATTTCCCTGAAATCTAAATGCCATCTAAATTACTTTTTTGGGGGGGTCAATCAGCTTACGTTGATGATTTTCAACCAGTTTAACTTCTAAAAACTATTAGAAGTAACTATCAAAGAACAGCCATCACTGAATCTGCAGCACTGGTCATGCACTGTTCATAAGGAGAAAAGCGGGCATTTTCCTGAGGACTGGATTAGAAGTTGTTTATGAAAGTACTGCAATTGAAGAAAAAAACCAAACCTACCTTCAAAGCTAACTAGTCTGACAGTTTTTCACACTAGAAAATGAAAAACTAAAAAGATTTTCAATTGTAAACATAAAATTTTGCCAAAATATTCTGTTGAAGTCAGCTTCAAAACTAAAATCATAAATTCCTTGTTAAACTGACCCTTGTAGCACTAGCATTCTTTTCCTAGTACTGTGTTTGCGTACCACCACCACATGGATGCATGAAGTCCTTCTTTTAAATCAACTTTTAAACTTCTGCACCAAGTAGCAGCTGTACCAGGCTGGTCATAAATAAGGCACGAGATTACCAGGAGGAAGAGGAATTAATTTCTAATTTTCTTAATTTATACAAAAGGAAAAGTAGAGAAAGACCCATTTTCTGCGTTACTTATGGCAATCCAAAACCGACAGCATGCTTTGTATGAATAGGGCACTGTCACCATGGATGGAATACAGAGGCTCCTTCACAGAAAGGGTTGTCAAGCACTGGAACAGGCTGCCCAGGGAAGTGGTTGAGTCACCAGCCCTGGAGATATTTAAAAGCCATGTAGATGTGGCACTTAGGGACATGGTTTAGTGGTGGACTTGGAAGTGCTGGGATAACAGTGGGACTCAATGATCTTAAAGGTCTTTTCAAACCTAAAGGATTCTATGACACAATTCACTGCCAGAACCATATTTAGCAGAGTTAGTAAGGAGAACAGGGAGACCTAATTCATTGTGTATTTTAAGGGGAAAAAAAAACCCAGCAAGATAAATACTCTGCATTATGTTTAACAGTCTGAGAGATTTCTCCTGATGTTAACATCTGTCTGCAGGGATAGGGATAATGCCAATTCCACAAATGCCTGTAATTTGAGTTGGAAGTTGGAAGACACTCAGAACCATAGTTTCAGAGGAACATTTCATCAGACACAATTTTAGCATGCATAACTCTTTTACACAGTAAAACTGAAAACAAATGGTTGTCTGCATGCCAGTGGCATTTCTTGAAAAACTTCATCATTTGCCTATTGAGAAAACAATAGTCCTGAAGAATCCAACATCGTTTAGGACTTCAGCACATTATGCTGCATGTAATCACTAATATTTTAACATACAAGTAATAATCAGAAAGTAACGAAATATGAGAAACCTCATGTCTTTTATTCACACAGTTTTCAGAGCACCTCACAAGAACTCCTGATATCTGCTTTCTATAAAAGCTTTACCTGAATCACAGAAAAGGCTCAGGTGAACCATTCAGCTCCCTACACAACTGACCTTCCACAGACCCTATACAGTTAATGACTATTATTTCTTCTTCATGAATCCCAGCAGTTACATGTCTAAAATCATTTAACAATACCCTCAATGCCACATTTTGAAATATAGCTGATAGATATTGGGAACTGGAAGCTATAGAAATATATTATCACAACCAAACTTTCAAAAGTTTATTGCTCTCAAAAAACCTGGAGATGACATGCTAAAACCTACTTGAGGGTCCAGCAGTAAGAGCTCATAATAAATCACAGAAGGTGGCCAAACAATGATCTTTAAGAGAAGTCCAAATATTTCTCATGGCAGCCTACACAGTACCCTAAAAACAAGTCTAGGTTCAGTGGAATGCTTTATAGAAGTCAGAGATTTTTTTTTTCCCTGCAAAGTAAGCAGGAGTGTTGCTATATTAATAAATTATTTTTTTAGCTTAATCAAGAGAGTATAAGAGAGTACAAGATACAGATACTTGATGTTATTCAAACACTGTGAATACATCAAACTTTCCTATATCATTTTTGTGAAGCAACAAACACCTATCATTCCTTTTATTTTCATGCACTTACATTTCCAAATTTTGTTTAGGATGGGCAGCAGAAATGTTTGAATGTAAGGAGTCATCCAGTTTTCAAAACCAGACAAAAATTAAGACAAAAAAACCAAAACAAAAAACCAAACCACCAACAAAGTGATTCAGAGGAGCAAAGAAGATGGCATCAGTGCAGTTTTAACTAACTGTAATAATGTTAGTAACTAACAATATTCAGAAGAATGCTATCTTAATAATCTTGCTTCATGTGATAAATGACAAAGACAACATAAAAAAACCCTCAAAGATTTTTTCATTCATCTTTAATATTCTATTAATAAAGAGGATTTTGCTATTATTGTATCAATATACACATTATGACAGCACAAGTGTTTTGACTCCATTGAACAGAATTTTAACTTATCAACATTTAACTTATCAGACACCATTTACAAAACTGAAAATCTTGTTCTAGGTTACCAGTACATTTAATTTCTATACCAACAGTTCTGATATTTTGTTTTGATTTCTTTTCAATTCATATGTAACTATAAATCTCCACTTGTTGTGACCTCTTTTCAGTTGTATTAAACTTACATCTATTTCATTTACTTGCATAAGCTACTCCCACACAGTCCTTCATCAAAATATCTTTGACTCTGACATCCCTGTCTACTGTGCTGACAATCAGCCATTTTCTTTACTAGAGCCAAATGGGTTGGACCTCTTCCTACATCAACAAGTCACATCAACAGCGTTCCTTTGACTGACTGGCAGTTATGAAGAAGTATGTTGATATTATTTCAGTGCTGGCATCCCAGCTATATATCTGTCCTACCACCGAAAGAAAAAAAGGAAAAAGTGATTCTGTGCACAAAGTAGACCTGCTAATGCAAGGCCAACATTTGTAAGAACACCTTTATGACTAACAGGTGATATGCTTTGTCCCAGACACTAAGCTGTCTCCTGTGGAGCCATAAGTGATGCATATTATCCTACCTTTTGTGATAGCAGCTATATTTATCTTTACTCCTTCTCTTGCCTTCTCCATTGCCTGTGAAATTGCTGAGGAGGCTGATAGCTGGCAGCTACATGAAAGCCAACCAAAACAAACAGTATCTGTTGTTGCCTTCTGAGCATGAAGAATTGGAAATGTCTAATGTATCTTGAAATAAAGTCTGCCATTAGTTTTCTCTGTGGATATTCGTGCTTGCTATCCAAAATAAGCATTTCCAGATATTCATTTCTGCCCTCTTTCACAGATCCCCTTCTGCTGAAAAGTGAAGTAAGAAGAAATTAAATGGACTGACAGAACTGCCAGTAATATCAGTACACAGCTCATTCTTTCTAACGCCAGCTGAAACTGAGACTTAAATCCTGGGTCACCATCTATGTTCTTTCTGCTAAAATCCTCCCATCTTCAACTTTTCAGGTCTTAAAAATCATTGCCAAAATGCTGTTTGGCAAATGTGGAAATCTGAAGCACCACCTGATATTGTCACATTTTCCATGGTCTAATGAAATAGAACACTTCACGAAAGATATATTCATAATAGCAAATTTCACTAAATTAACAGTCTCAGAAAAAGAATACCATATCCTAGCCAAAACAACAAAGTTCAAAGAATGACAATAGATCAAAAGTAGCAGACAGTTGCTGAGGTCTTCCCATGCATTAAGCACGAGAATGGCATTTCTCAAAGAGAGTAGAATGAACTTCTCAAAGATAACAAGGGTTTGTTTAATATGAGGTTGACATAAGTTCCCTGTAAAAGTCTCCCAAGCCACATAATAACCACATGTCAGATGCAGGCAGAGGTAAGCGAAGTGCAAACTAAGTATGAACTCATGTTAGGTAACTTAAGAACCTCTTCTGGATACTTCAACATCTAAGCTAGTCTAGGCTCATTTTATACTCAACAGGTAAAACAATAGATTAAAGAACATTTTAAAACACAATTCATTGAACAATTTTAACACAGTTCCTCTACATGAAGCAGCATTTGTTGCTCTTCATAAAATTTGCCAAGGAGGATTAGTTTAGGTTCATATGACTGTCAAGCTCTGCATCTCTTTTTCAGTCATTCTGAGCTCACCTAATTTGGTGAACGGGCCCCAGACTCTCTAGACTAGGCATTCAAACACAAGATTATAACTGGCCACTCCACTGAATCTTAAGCATGGGAAAGATTAAAAAACCCAAGCAAACACATTGCTGCCTACGTGGGTACACTAGAAAAGTCTAGATTTGGGTTGACTACAGAGGCAACATGGAAAGGCTGGATGGTTACAAGAAGGTTGCAAACACTAATCTCTATTATTTTATGAAAGAATAAGAGAACTTTAAGCAAAGGCAATATAGAATCATGCTGGATGTAGGTCTGGCACTAAATATATAACAATATATATTATTTTATACAACATACATATTAAAAAGATAATATAAACTTGAAAGTCTCCTTTTATTTGTACTAAAACAACGGAATGAATTTTTAAAATTGCAGTTGTGTGATAACAACAGTAAGTGCCTGGTGAAAAAAAATATCTCCTCATCGGTTTTTTATTTATTTTAAAAAGACCATAAGTATTTTTGTTACTGACAGGAAATGTAGATCAAGGTATTTTTCATTCTCCTATTAAGGCACAAGGAAACATGCATTATAATAGTAGTAATGTAAACACAGAATGTTTTCTACTGTTATAGTAAATAGCAAATGAATGCAGCCTTAAACAAAATGCTGATAGTGTGCATACTCTGAAGCTGAGAAAAACATTTTTAAAAAAATGTTTAAAAGCCAAGCCCATTTATATTTGAGTTTTAGTGGAAAACGTGCTGGTAGTCATAGCTGCTGATGTATGCCTAAGAAAATATGGGAAAAGCAGCTAAATTAAAAAAAGGGAGGTGATGCAATACATTCCCTTGGGAACATCATGGTAAAGAATAGCAAATGATCTTCTACATTTGCAAATAAGTCAAAACTTTTAGCAGCTATAAATACGGTGGGGAATGCTGTTCCCCTTTGTACACAATTACTTCATAAAAGGGGTAGGCAATGTTTTGTATTTCAGCTCTCTTGATTCTCACTAGCAGAATGCATCCTCTAGGAAGAACAAGACGTTTATACACAGTCTTCTACTGAAGGTTTAATATAACCATGAAAATCCATAGTAAGGCAGAAGATATAGAAGAAACAACAATTTAAAAAAATTGCAGAAGACTAGGGACAAAATAGAAGACAAACTCAATGATTTTTCAAAAGGCAGTCTTCAAAAGACTGAAACACACTGGAAACTTCAGTATCTTGGGTAAATCTAGGCTTATTACTACACTTGCAAATTCTCAACCCATCTGTGTTAAACCACTGAGTAAAAATAACTTTTGAAATTTTCAAGTTGCAAATGTATCAGCAGACATTTTGTAACTATTCAAGAAGAGCACCGAAGGGCCAGAAAACGAAAGAGCTGAAGAACATCAGCTGTCCACAAACTTGTCACCCACCAGTCCCTGCACTGAGGGGAAACGGTGACTCTTGTAAGTACCGTCCCTTTCCCAGCTCATTCCTTAGTCTGCAAGTGTAATATGGATGCTGGCACAGTTTCAGGTGTTCCTGTTGTTTAAATAAAGTATATTTAGGGGTGATTGGTGATGCCATATTTATTGTAGAGGTGGAATCTTTTGAAACACACTGGAAAGATGACACTAAATGCACTCAATTTTAGAATGCGCATCTATAAAAACAGATGCACCAGTCCATTACCTCTTCTACAACATGGTCAGTTCACTTCAAATAACTTAGTAGATTTAAAAGGAGACTACCAATTCTGACAAAATAAAATAGTATGCGTTTTTTTAATCTGCATAATGGGCTAGACAGAACTGTAAATTCAGAAATTAC
The DNA here is from genome assembly GCA_035584735.1 of Pseudotriccus pelzelni. Lineage (NCBI taxonomy): Eukaryota > Metazoa > Chordata > Aves > Passeriformes > Tyrannidae > Pseudotriccus > Pseudotriccus pelzelni. The sequence goes on along the minus strand of JAWMRA010000113.1, from coordinate 81,511,127 downwards.
TTTACTTTTCAGTACTTCTGAACAGTGAAAACAGAATAAATGACTCATGGCATTGACTCTAGGAAAAATAATATCCGATCACACTATTTACTTGCCAACTGGAAGCAGGAAAAGAGGAAGAAAAAGGAATATTCATGTATTTTCTCCTTTGTTCAAGTGCTGTCCATGTGCTACCAAGGAAGGATCTAGCAGCAAGATCTAAGAGGGAAAAAAAATCCACTTATAAAATAGAACTTAACTGGTGAAGGAAGTGCAATTACCTCCTCCCAGACTGACACGGACAGGCAGCAGCCGAAAGATAAAAAACCCAGAAGATTTACTTCATCAATAGTTTTACAAACTTTTATGCCTGGAACTCAGCATCACTGGGCCACAGAATTACCTTTGAGCACCTTCCTTGGCCTGATTGTTTTGTGGAGCATGGAAAAAAGCCTCTTTTCATCATCCAGGTTAATTTGGTCCATAACACTTTAACACACCTAAATGAAAAGCTGTGCATCTAGAAACCTTCTGTTTTGATCATTCATAGTGCTATTTGTATTGCAGAAACAATCAAAACTCCTAGGGAAAAAACTACTACTACACTGGAGAACATAACCTTGAAATGTGATTCTCATATATGCACCAGATACAAAAATAAATAATTTTTATATAGACAAGACCAATCTCTATTCATAGAATTCAGGAAATATTACTACTATTTTTACAGTAAAACTGTCACTGAAATGCTGTCTCTAGTTCTAATGATCACTATTCAACAGAAAGGCAAAAGGAGCTTTTTAAAATCAGATCATAACCATTCCAGAACATAGTTACTACACCAAAAAAAAGTGTAAAAGTGCCACTACTCTACATATGAATGCAAATTGTGACTGTCTTTTATTTAGAAATCCCTGCAGCTGTACACAGTTTACATTATCTGCTTGATACATTTATATATTTAGACTGACAAGGTATGAAACAGCAGGCTGCCTCTATACTCAGCTTTCTACTGTCCAGGTTTCTATTTTGGTTGGAATATGAATAATAAAAGCAGGTTTGTTTCTGTTTTCTGAACGGAATTAATTTGCGCATTCATAGGTGGGTATTCTTCAAGAATATGAAAGCTGGTACCAGTTCTTATGACAATTGGAAATAATTTGGTGAAATGCAGAAAGCTAACTAGAACAAGCTGAAGAACTGAGTCTGAATTTGCACCTCAGCTTTTCTGGATTCCATATTCCACCACGGAAGCCTGCCATTCCTCCAGAGGAATCAGAATTGCCAGTCAGTCACAGTCATTGACCTATTTAGGGCAACTGGGAGAACCATCACATTTCTGCATTTCAATATTTTAGTAAGTTAAGGGAAAAAATATTCTGAAGCAAGCATGCAGGAAACAACTTGAAATAGCAGCCCACAAATCCCTGAAGTGTCACAGATGGAGGAGCAGCTGCCCTAGGAGCTGCCCTGCATGTTTCTTTCTCTTCTGCACTTTTCAGTACTTAAATAATAGAACCATAGAGTTGCTTAGGTTGGAAAAGGCCTTTTATTCATTGAGTCCAAATAAACCCAGCACAGCCAAGTCCACCACTAAACTATGTCCCTAAGCGCCATAACTACATAACTTTTAAATACCTCCAGGAACAGTGACTCAACCACTTCCCTGGGCAGCCTGTATCAATGCTTGACAACCCTTTCTGTGAAGAAATTGTTCCTAATATCCAATCAAAAGCTCCCCTGGCACAAGCTGAGCTCATTTCCTCTCCTCCTATCTCTTATTACCGGGGAGGAGTGACCAACAGTTAAACAAATAGAAACCAGTTCAGAAACACATTTTAAAAAACCAAACTGACCATCATGACTCATCAGTACATTAAGGGCAAATATATGTGACCAGTCAGCTGTTTAACTCTGTCTCCACAGGGCAAGAGAATGTTTGTGTGCCCAGCTTCCTTGCAGCCACCACAGCTGATGGCCAGTGTGTGGCACCGTCCTGGTGCTCAGAACGCCAAGATGCCTTCTGCTAAAAACTGCCTGAGTAAGAAGTCCTTTCAATAAGAGCTGCCTTGGCCTTTTCACACTGTGTGAAGGCACTGCCTAAAAGAGTTGGATGCTTTCTAGTTAGACTGAAATTTATTATAAATGGTTTAAGTTAAAATGCTAACACACAATCTTTGCAAAGCTCCCACAACTGGCCGCTGCCCGTATTGAATTTACACATTAAGTTTAGAATTGCTATGTCAGCCATGGACTTGTCAGAGCTTCTCTTCTAAGATATCAAATAAACACAGTTTTCATTCCTCTGCTAGGCAATCCAGTATTAGATTAAGATTTTTATGGTCAGAAGAAACCCCTTCACCACTGGTTTGACTTCTATATAACACAAGTTATCAGTCTTCCTAGATTTCATTCCTGCTCTGGCTGGATAATAGTATTTTAACTAAACCACATTTCTTTTGTGACCCTTAAACAACAGAAATTGATAAAGATATTAAATGTTGCAGAGCTGAAAAAAAAACAACCCTGAGATACCATAAACCCACAAGTATTTTATTATTCCTCACAGAAATATAAATTTTAAATTGCATTTTCTCCAGTAACACAGGAGGCTTGCTTTGTTTTTTCATTGGTCTAGTTAAATGAAAAATTATGAATTCAAAATGTCTTATAAAGGTAAAAAATAAGAGTCAACCCAAAATCTGTAAACTCATATCAGACCAGGAACATTGTATTTTAAATAAGAGCCTTACTTTGAATCCAATCTGCCTGAGCTAGTTTTTCCTCCCCACCCAGCTCAGCACACTACAAAAAGCTTTTACCAGAGTTTTTTTTTAAAAGAACTGGCCAAAGCATTATTTGGACATTCTGATTTAAGGATCTTGACAAACTTTTAAAGCTTTAGTTCAACATATTCATTTGCTGTTAATACAATGGAAAATAAGACTTCCTGCCAAGACAGATAAAACTGACATTTAAAAATTGTCTACTACTACATTCATAGTGACAGTCTAATACTTCCACACATATCGCCATTAAGGAAAAGCATCAGGAACAGTAAAAAATCTCATTCTTATTATTCATAATTATTTTCACTAGGTTGCTTTTCTTTAGTGTCTTTTGCTTTTTACTGCCTACAAACACAGTTTCTGAACTTGATTTCTGTTATTAGGTTTTGCTGTTTATTTGGTTTTATTAAACTGCCAGTTTTCACATCCCTGTAAGCCAGGTTGATTTTTAACCCACAGGCTTGCCTCAAAAAATTGTTTATTTTGTGAGAGTTTAATAGAATCTTTTAAGTAGAAAACAATCATCACTCACATTCTAATGTTTAAATGTTTCCCCTTGATCCAGCTTGATTATTTTCATCGTTCTTAAACCATCCCACTTCCAGTGCTGAGAACATGTGTTTTGGGTAGGTCTCCATTAAGTTACAGCTGTTTGTACCTTGGCAACTATTCCTTTTTCTTCTACAGTCTGTTTCTTTAACCATTTCAAGGTAATTTAACATATGCCACTACAACATTAGATGAACACTCAGGATCCAAGATCATATCACCTCAGGATTTCCAACAGCAATTTCCTATCAGCAATGAGATTGGTGCCTGAGTATATTTTAATTGGATTGAAATTCCACCTAAAGAAGCACCGTTCTCACAACTAAAAAATACATAGCTACTGGGTAAGGCACAATTTTTAGTGAGATTGTCATGGTTTGTAGTAAGTAACTAATAGTACTTCAAATAACATTTCAAATGCTTTGAATAAAAATGTCCCTTAATAATTACTTGTTTACAATTTTTCAATAATTTCCAAAACAAGCATATTATTTTTAGCAGCAGTCAACACTTCTTCTTTTGGACACTCAGTCCCACATAAATTACATGGAGCAATTTACTAGTTTGGTGACACGAGACTTTTTATTAGGTCAATTTTTAACCATAAATTAGCAGTTTCCATTTTTCTTGCTTATTATCTATGCAAATGTATAAAAATGCTTTATTTCTTTCTCTTTTCTTTCTTTAGTTTTATGAGAACAGGGCAATACCCCAGCCAAAAATACCTCAGCTAAAACTAACAGCAACAAGAATTTTAATAATCATCTGAAATTGAGTTGCTTCTCAAAGTTACTGTTTCAAGTCCTGTATACAACAAAGCAATCCAGGATGAGAACTTGTAAAATCTTATGGTTTTTTGCAATCTGCTTTAGAGTAAGACTTAATCTTTCTGGAGAATTTGCAGGTTGTGCACCTCCACATTATAGTTGCCAAAAGTACATATTTTAAAACTTCTTTTAAAGTAGTGAGGCCCCTGCGGAGTGGGAGAAGGAACTAATCTAAATGGAAAACATCTGCACATTTTAGAAAATATGTTCAGCATAATTATTATTTATATGTGCTCAAGTTGTGAGAGTGATTTCTACTGTGTTTTATTATGGAAAATACTGGCTAGACTAAGAAAATATAGCATGAAAATACAGTTATTTATCCAAGAGGTTTAGATTTTAAGATAAGGAATTGCAGTGCAATTGCACAGCAGCTTGACCTAATATAATCAGCTTAGCTAGCAAAACGTGAATCCTTTTCAGTCATTTCAGTTCTCTACAGTGACTCACCACCAGGTTACATGAACACAGGTGTTAAGTAGGGAACAGGGATGTGCCACTGGGTAAGAGGAAGGGTGTTGGAAGAAATTAAGGGACCTGGTGTCCCAGGTTTCCTGACTTTGACTAAAGGAGCCTGGGAACTACATCCAAGCTTCCATTAATGAATCAGGCCCATGTAGTCTCATCAGTCAAGGGGTACAGTAACAAAGTCCCACCTGTTCATAACCCAAGAGCAGATTTCAGGTCTCATTCCCTACGGTCCTAATACAAGAAGCCATATTCCAAACTGAAAACCAAAAAAGGCAATCTCCTTATCAGAATGTAAATATTCCAGAACATCAACAAACTCTACCTCACACAAATTTTATGCACCATGTAGTACTTTATGGGTGCCACTCTCTCATACACACTGAACTCATTGTTTATAATCACAACAACAGTGACATGAAAGTCAGGCTACTAGTATGGGTAAGCCTGTTTTGCTCTTGGTCTGTGTATTTAAAGATGTTTGACAACAGCTTTCAAGAAAATAATATTCTATGAAAAATTAAAAAGTACAGTGAAACACAATCATAAAAGCAAAATGCAAAGCCTACTGAAGTGTGAGAAGTAGCTGATGCAATTAACTGCTTAGAAACATTAAATGATAGATTACATAACTGGCCCAGCTGCTCAAACCAGGAATAAAAACATTTTATAGCCACTGAGACTCATATATGATTTGATATGGCTACATGCTACAGTGTTCAGATACATCTCACAGTAAGTCTGTCTAGTTTTAGAGGGAGTTTCTGGGGGGGACAGAGAGAAAGGGGTAGTAGGCATTTCTGGTTCAGTAATGCTTTAATGGTGTATTGTCTAAATTATCCCAGTGGGGCAGGGGTGGATGTGTGTGTATAAAACTGAAGATGCACACACCCAACCCAACAATCTAGAAGCCCCAGCTAAATTTACTGGTACAGGAGTATTTTATTTAGCTAAAATACATATAAATCTTTGATACATTTATCATATATTAAGTTTAGCACTTGCATTATTTATAGGAGAACATGTGTTTACTTCTACAAAAGCATAATGATATTGCAGATGTTTGGGGTTTTTTAATTTGCCATCATTCATAGTCTTCAAGTGTACAAATATTCTTCCAGATAAAAAAAAAAAGAAGGAAGAACAAGTAATTAACTAGCAATCTCAGAAGCACTGGAAAGAAAAGAGCCAATTTTCAACAACTTTAAATATCTGCATTTCACGCAAAGGGGAAGTCAAGTTAAAGAGGGTAAGGTACACACACTTCAAGCACTAGGACATCATTTGGGGAAAATTTATAGCATTACAGTGCTTTCTATAACTAAAATGAATGTAAAACTGAATTACACAGACATGCACACTTAATATTCCCTACACTTCAGAAAAGGATTTACCTCATTATCTGTTCCTACATCCAACATCACTGGTAGACACTCGTGAGGTTTTACTCCTCCACATGCTGTATAAAGTGCCAGTTTACCAACTGGAATGCCCATTCCATAACAGCCAAGGTCTCCAAGACCAAGAATACGTTCTCCGTCGGTCACCACAATAGCCTAGAGCAAGAAATAAAAACACTGTAAAAGTCACTTCTTTAGTTGTATGCACTAACTATCCCTTTATTTTCTTACCATCATTTTTTAATGTTCATGCAAAAATTCTAGCAGGTACAAACAAATCAATACTACAGCAAAGGCACAGAATTGGTTTTATTGTATTTTACTATGGTTTGGTTACACTATTTTAGACCCTTGCTTCACTGTAAATGGGTCTTTCATATAAAACTTTTAAGAATACACAAAAGAGCTACTTTGTATTACATTACAAGGGAACTGGAATTGTTCCCTCTTACATTTTTCTGTCAACAGTATGAAAATAGAGTAGGAAGGGAAAGGAAGTTATCCACTAAAAAAGAACTCCAGACTCCTGGGTTTTGTCATGTCTGTTCTCAGAAGAACCAGAGGCAGCCACTCCTCCCGGCCTTTGACAGTGATGTCTACAACCACCTGGCTTTTACCTTTTGAAGATGTATTTCTTCCCTTGAGCAAATAACATAACTCCATACTTATGCATACGAGGAAGCATGCATTTTCTTTGACGGTGTCCTAGTTAGAACAACTGGGACCAATTCATGGGTGTAACCCAATCTATGTATTCTATAGCCCTCCATGCCATT